>JAYGXS010000003.1:69811096-69825515 GCA_036362985.1 Ligula intestinalis | reverse complement strand
AGGCTATGATTGCACCGTGTTGCATGTCAGGAATCCTCCTGTCCATATTGAGTTTATTATATATCTACCCTTTCCCTTAACTCGGCTGTAAAATAATCGTGTTTTCTTAATTCTCCAATCCTAGTTTCAAATTTGCAGGTGGTTTGCAGCGCCAGTACCGACTAACTACACAGGTATATGCGTTTGGAACAAAAATGTGCGAGAGTCACCAGGTGAGCATTTGTTTCAGTTGTAACGGCATCTACATTTTTGGCTCTAAACTATATCGAAAATTATATCTTGAACTTATATAAAAGGTCTGACTCAACAAAAAGGCATCATATTCAGTTAAACGGCCTAATGAATCCATATACGTCCACCAATTTTGTCCAGAAGGTGACGCGGCGAAGTCGAGTGCCTTTGTTCTACAGACTTATGCCAGCACTTACGTGCGGAAAACTTCGTTGAAAGCGAGATCGCATAAAAAGTATGGAGAACATTCGGGAGCATATAGTTAATAAAGTTCAACTTATTTTGAAGAAAAAGCAAAACAGTCGGATAAAGGACACTATCCACTTGTGGGGACCTGCGCTTATTCAAACAAAATCAGGTTGAATTGGATGCTTATGCTTAGGATTAGGGTTAAAGCAAGGTTGGGGTTTGGACACGATAGCCTTTACCCTCGAGGAAGTTTAGGTTTAGTCGCATGTCTTACCGAGGTTATTCTTGTTCCTGTCAAATACGACGGTCAAACTTTCGGTAGCGTTCTGCCATCATCTGCGCTGCTAGAGCATATTGAGTTGAGGCAAATATTTGCATTCCGGGTATGCTTATAGATAGAGAAGAAGAATGCGTGTCGATCACCAGAGGACCGAATTGATTAATGGTTTCCCTTCCCCCTCTCATTCCCCCCCCCCCCTCCGCCTTCAATGGTTGATTAGCCAATGCCTCCTATAACTGCTGCACGTTTTTCGTTGACGCGTTTATCCATGAAGATGGACTCCCGCAGGAGTCTGAAAGCTCAGACAAAATTTGCTTCTGATGATCGACAGGCCATCTTGTTCTCTATAAAGAGCCTTTTGAGGTGTCTTGGAAGGCCACCAGACGATTTTGCTTTAACGATGTCAGCCGTCAGTCTCTACTTGTTCTAATTGGGCAGCCTCTGAAGACTGTCTAGATAGAAATTGCATGACATTAGCACTCACCCGCATCTACATTTGGTCAAGGCCATTTTGATTTACACTGAAGCAGTAATCCGAGATGTTCATTTATTAAGAACTAGTGGCAAAAGCAAAAGAGGATGGTATTGCCATTTCTACTCCACTCAACCATATAGTAAAGCCGTAGGTAGGCAAGGTGAAGATATGCATGAGAGTTCAGTTTCTCATACGTCAGAAAAAGCTCCTGATCGTTGCTATCGCAGTTGAGGGTTATGCGTAGAAACTCAAAGGCAGGAATAAGCATCGGTCTTTCTGTCTTCACTCGGGTTGGCGGATGACCGTCGCCAATCCAAGCATCGTCAATTCTTTTACATGAAACATGAGTGTGACAGTTTTTCTGCATACACAATGTGGCGAGTGCTTTAAGCAACATACCGCAATTCGAAAATGACCGGTAATCACTCGCAAACCATCATTAAATAGGGTTCCAATACTGTTTATCATGCAGTTCGATTTTAATTATTTTCAGTCACGCTAGGAAGCTAACTTTGTGATGAAGTTCTTTTTAACCGCTGAAAAAACCTGATTCTGTAAAAAATGGCTACGTAAATAGTGTGCATTTTATCATTGATTTTGACTGTCTTTATAAATTTAAGTATATTTTATGGAAAGCATACATAAAAAGATCCTCTTTTGTACTGATTTGATAGGAAATTACGCCTTCTTTAAAATGTATTCTTAAAGGAAGGGTTACCTTCGGTTTTTTACGATTGTGCGGCGTTCATTCATAATACATCGTATCCTTCAATTTCTTAATGTTATCCCTGATATATACAGCATAATTCATTTCGTTTCCGAAATTCTACGAGAGCTACGCAACTAATACTTCAACCGATAGGCAAAAACGTACTTTTCCTTAAACAGGACGAACACAGCATTCAGTTTTTAAAACTTGAATTCAGTTCTAGCGGTCAGCAGCCTTCAAAATCATTCGGCAATTTAGAAACGTTTTAAAAACCAAAGGAAACCCTTCCTTTAAGGATGGAATTTAAAGAAGGCGTAATTTTCTATCAAACAAGTACAAGAGAGGATCTTTTCATGCATGCTTTGCATTCAAATATTATTAAATTTATAAACACAGTCAAAATCAATGATACAATGCATACTATTTTAGAAGCCATTTTTACGGAATCAGGTTTTTTGCAGTGGTCAAAAAGAAGCTCATCACAAGGTCGGCATCCTAGCGTGACTGGAAAAAATTGAAATCGAACTGCATGATAAACAGTATTGCAATTCTTCTCAATGTTGGTCTGCGAGTGATTACCTGTCTTTTTCAAATTTCGAAATGTTTCAAGCAGCGTTTGCCATACTGTACTTCTTATGTGTATTTGCCTAACGCGAGACCGCATTGGATGAATGTAACATTCGCAAACTTGCTGACTAAGAAGCCACCATAATTTGTTATTTATTTACTCACCTTACTCCTAGATGGCATTACAAACTACCGATCGTGACAACTGCATACTCCTGAGCTTTGAAGAACCACGACTGAGCAGATTTCAAGCGAAATTACTGAGACGCCTTCTCTCCCGTCAACCGCATAACCGAGATCCTCGCGTGTTGCGCAACCTCTATACAGCACAGGTTAGGCTTTGATTTTCGATTCTAAACTTTTCTTGTGGCATTCGGTCCGTAAAAATCTATCAAACGAGTGCCATTTACAGAAGAATCAACCATTTGCACGAATATATTCTCATAATTTTTCTCAATGAACACTTTGTATACTTACAGCAGTTACTCTACCGCATGATATTTTCATCTTAAAAATCCTGGAAAACATTATCGATATGGAAAAATTAGGAAGGTGAGTTTTTCATACTGCTGGTAGTGTAAAATTATCCAAAGACCCTTCAGTTACGACTGGTTGCTGGATTTAATATACCTCCTGCGGCTAAACGGTATAGGTTCGTAGGAAAGGCATTTACGAGCAAACTCGCAGTAACTAAAGAAAAGTGTCCTTACATCAACAATTATACCTCAATTCTATCGTAAAAAATTAAAATATCCTGAGAATGACGGTCCAGTTAGGTTATCTACAAACATGATGTCCTATTAATTCCTACTTGCAGTCTGGTTTCCTATTTTCTATTTAATTCTGAGGACGTTTTCTTAGGTGGAACGAACCTACGGATTGGAAGACGCATTAGATTTTCAAACATGCAATCGCTTTAAAAATCTTGTCCAACGTAAATGCTAAAATTCACTTTGATAACAGCCAGCCAACATGACTACGATCATAACACTGAATCTGGAAGTAAGGTTTTTAGCAGTTTATAGGGCTATGGTCATCTTGTAACGGTGATACTAAACCCTGGTTTTAGTTCCAGAGTAGGTAACCGGCATGTCGAATACAATATTTTCCTCTGTGAGATGTTCTTGCCTCTGTTTTCGCCTCTGTTTATTTCCTTAGCGTCCTCAGTAAAGCATACCTTTTCTGTTTCTGAATTTATAGTTACTGACAGATGAAACCACTGGATGTACACCCCTCGCTATTATCTACTTCTACCACAGTCCGGCAATGTTCCCTCATTGAGAAAAACACCTTACAAGGCCTGTAGTTCGCGCAATCGTCTCTGTGACTGAAATTAACCTGGAATTAATGTCAAACAGTCTCTTTATTTTATTCTTTGAATAAATGCTGCGTTTACTTAACTGGAACACTACCTGATCATGCATACTAAATTTGGAGTTTAAAAATCGGAGTTGCTTATGGGCACCTACTACAGTAGTCGCCGGTTATTAAGCCCACGATTAATAGGCCCAGCCGAGTTTTAAGCCCAAATCAGCTTGGGACGCTATCTTACATAGCAAAATTCGCCGGCTAATAAGCCAAGTCGCCGGCTACAAAGCCCAGTCTGCCAACAGGATAGAGTGAGATTTCACAAAATTCGACGATTTCTGGTGCCTGGAGAAGGGCATCAAAGAGCACCTGCGAGTGAAGTTTCCTCAAATACAACTGACACTAGACTGCTTTTTTAAACGTGTCGCAAATTATTATTTTTTTGTTTTTTTTATTTCGTAAAAACAGACAAACAGCATTCTTTTCTTGTACATAATCAAGCTCTTCACATAATAAAGTACGTATGTAATGTATAGTGTCTATCCTGCGTTTGCTAATCAAGACCTAGGAATCTCCGGTTAGTGCAACCACCGCTTATTAAGCCCAATTTGGTTTGGGCCCGGGGTGGGCTTAATAGCCGGCGACTACTGTAAAAAGAAATCGAGAGTAAGAGGAACATTAAGTCATTAGAATGACCAGTACATGAAGAGTGGGCTTATACGAACGAAAAGCAGATACTTTAGATGGTGGTTTGCATGTTCTAACCTCAATAGACAGCAAGAGTAGTGGAAAATAAATAAGTCATTGCAGGGTTTATCGAACGGTCGCAAATTAAACGCTTTTAATCAATTCACTTAACCCAATTGTGGAGAATTCGCGGCCTCGGTGGGATTCGAACCCACACAGCCAACGCTCTACCATGGAGCTCCGAGGCTCACCATGAGCCGTGCATTTAATCACGCTTGGGTCCAGTTACCCGCGCGATCGCCTGTTTGTATGGAATCCAGCATTGGAGTTAGCTGAGTGCCTAGGCAGGATTTCCTAAGCACTTATCTAGAAGCCGCCAGAATTAATACCAGGCTTATTATTAGGGGGGTTGGCAGATTTGAATAATCCAGTTGACCCAACAGTGTAAAAAAAGACTCCCCAACGGTGGAAGGGCTGACATTTAAGTCAAGCTCTATTTTCTGCATCCGTTGCTCACTCCTCCCCCGTCCTTGGATCACGTGCGCAAAGGTTGTGGCTAATATTATCAACGGCCCGTTTTACCCTGCATCCCAAACACTGAATATAGACAAAACACTATTAGGCTCTTAGAGATTTTAAGCGGTTGCAGCTGACTTCTTATTTCCTAGCGACCCACATTACTCCGGTTTGTGTATTACCCTAGGAAGTTGTTGATTTTGCACACCAAAGCGTTCAAAGCTAGCAATTTCGCCTATGTTTTTGCTAATTGCCAACGGCTTTACCGCGAAGATAGCACCTTTCGTTCTCTCCAAAAATCCCGAACTGATAGCTAATTTCCTTCAAGTGTCCGAAACTTCCCACATTCCCTGCCGTAACAGCAGTCCTGATTTATCAATGAAACTTTAGATGTAGATGATACGGGATAAGACTACTTTTGCCACGAGTGGTGCGCTTACTATTGACATTCTCAATTCTCACATGACGTTCTAGCCCCGAGGTTGTGCAAATCGTTAAATATTAAATAATTTCGCATTTCAGGCCACAATAAAATTTGGAAAGTCATTTCAATTATAACACAATTCGCTTATACCCAGAAGATGGCAAAATGTTGCTCCAACGCCTTTCTTCTGTTCTCCTACAAGCAAAAACTTTCTTGGAGCATACGAATACCCTTAATAATAATAACCTGTTTATTATGCTAGTTTACAGACAATTGTAAGGAGTTAATAATGCACCTCTTGGGTGCCTTCCAAAACCTCAAAGACCGAAAAAAACGTAAAACAAACTCCCTATGTTGCAGCCAGTATTGGTTTTGTTTCAGGTTTTGTGTTTTGTCAATACTGGGCGAGATAGGGAGTTTGTTTCAAGTGAAAAAATCCTGACTGCAAAGGTATGCTACAAAAGGAATGCATGTAAAGTTGTCAGCTGAGTTGACACATCAGCAGGTGAAATGTTGCATATTGTTTAAGGACATTAGTTCGAGACGGAGAGGGTTGGCACAAGAACACAGTGTTCGCAGTCTTCCTTCAATTGTTGTCGGCAAAAGTTGCGCGCTATCGGCTGAAGGGTTAGAAGACTGCGGGCTGCTGCTTCAGCAGCATTATCTTCAGCATGAAGCCTGGCGGGGTTCAACGTCCACGAACGCCATCAGAGTGAAGGAGAGATTCCACCGAGTCAGCACCCAAAATTCGTGAAATTTGTCCTGAATGCAGAAAACTTCTGAAAGCCCTCTTAAACATAGGATAGCTTTGCTGGCTTTAAATACTTCTGGGCAGCTTATGCCAGATTGATTTGGCGTTTGCTGAAAAGAATTGCCGGTATTTAACTGTGCGTGCTATAGGAAGAAATAAAAATACGTCTCGATGACTGGCGCGTCGAGAGTGCTCGAGCTGCCTCTTTGTAATGAGAGAATTAAAGTTTTGACCATTCAAATGTTTAAACAGTAAAAATAGACCCCTCTGCAATCTACGAAGCCACAGGGGATCCAGCTTTATAAGTTCGCACCTTTGTTGGTAGGTAAAGTTACGGTGTACTGTAGTGAAAACTCTTCTAGGGAAGAAGTGCTGCACCGATTCTATTTTATTACGTTCACTAGTGCGCAGAAGACTGAATAGGGGCGAGCAGTATTCAAGACTAGGTTTTACGTACATATTATAAAGGCTAGTTCGAAGGATAAATCCGATGGTTTGGCGTGCTTTCGAGACTATAAGGGCACAGTGCTCGGATAAATTGAGACTATTAGAGTAGGATATGCCCAAATACTTGATAACTCCTGGTTAATTTAGTTCGTGGCCGTCAATGCTTAATTCCGGTTGATGATCGTCGCCAACAACCATAACGGAACATTTGTGCCATAAAAGGGTGAGGCGCCATGTACGACACCACTGGGTGAAAGCCTGAAGATCCTTTCTTATCAGCTGGAGCCCGGTGTTGCGATCTGCCGTTTTATATCGAAAAGCGAATTTGAAATTATCAGCGTACATGAAGGGTCTGCCATACTGAAAACAATCTGAAACGTCGCTGACAAACAGGCAAAATATGAGCGGACCCAGTACACTACTTACTTGTACTTGTACTTGTAACGGCATTCACCTCGGGCGGGTTGAGCCGGCATCAGTTTTGACGTTGACTGCATCATGAATCACAGCTGTCCAGGCGCGTCGATCTTGCGCCTGTTAACACGAGAGCACCATCCATTCACGGTTCCACTGGCGTAGGCCGTAGACGCATGGGCCGGAAACTGACGACAGATCCTGCTTGACCGTTGCTGTCCAAGTTTTCAGCTGCCCGCCGCGACGTTTGCGCCAGGTGGGGGGAGGCGTCCCCACAAGCAGGTCACGAATCAGCTCACCATCATCACGCCGGGACGCATGCCCGAACACCGAAGTCGTCTCTGAAGCAGGAGTGGAGGGAGAGCGTCCAGGTGACAGCGTCGGCGGAGATCGGAGCAGCGAATTCGGTCGACGCGTCGGTGACGAAGGATGCGGCGTAGGCAGTCATTGTCAAACACCTCAAGGCGCCTCATGCCCTCAACACGCATAGGCCATGTCTCTCCGCCATAGAGCAGGATAGATCGGACCACTGCTTGGTAAACACGGGACTTTGTGCGTAGTGATATTTCCCTTCTATTCCATAGAGGAGCGCACAGTCGGTAGAAGGCAGATCGGGCACGGTTGACGCGTGATACAACCTCGACTACACCTTGACCCGTTTCCGTGACCAAAGAGCCTAAGTATCTAAACGAGTCGACCTTTTTGAGAGGAGCGCCGTCGAGAACAATAGGAGTGACAGATGTAGGGGGCACACAGGAGAGCATGACTTGTGTCTTAGTCGCGTTTAGGCGTAATCCGATGGATCGGGCACGCTCATTAACCTTGTCCAACGCCTGCTGAACTGCATTACAGTCGTCGCCAAAGAGGACGACGTCATCAGCATACGCCAAGTCAGTCACCCATTTCGAACGATCAAACTGCACTCCCGGGAAGTCATCCAGTGCTTTGGTCATGATCCAGTCCACCGCATAGTTGAACAGGGTTGGTGAAAGGGCACAACCTTGGCGGACGCCCGTCCTGACGTTAAAGGCTTCCGTGTCGCCGTTCTGCGTCCTCACCCATGGAGAAGTGCCACGATAGTATGCCTGCATGAGATTGAGAAGCTTAGGTGGTAGGCCGTCCATCCTTATTATGTTCCACAGCGAACTGCGATCAACAGAGTCAAATGCGGCAGCAAAGTCGATGAAGCATCGAACAGTGGGTTGTTGGTGACCCCATCTCAGTTCCAGTACACGGCGGAGATTGAAGATCTGGTCGGTGCAGCCATGACCTGGTCGAAATCCACTCTGGTTTGGGCGGGTGCGCTGGTCTCTCGCAGTTTGGAAACGTTTAAGAAGAAGAGACGTGAATGTTTTCGCCGCTACATCGATAAGGCTAATGCCTCTGTAATTTCTGCACGCTCGTCTGTCGCCTTTTTTAAACAAGGGGAGGATCACTGCTTTTCTCCAGTCAGAGGGCACAACTTCGCTGTCCCATATCTAGGCAAATATTTGTTGTAGCCAGGGCCCAATAACCTCGGGTGCACATTTAAAGAACTCCGGCGGGAGGTCATCCTCACCAGGTGCCTTTTTGTTGCGTAGCCTCAAGAGAATGGAGACAACTTCCTCTACACTGGGTGGCTCTGTGTTGCACTCATACAGATGGTGGGGATCGTCCGCATTGGGCGACAGGTCAGACATCACAGGGGGATCATGGTTAAAGTGGTCACAGAAATGCTCGCGCCATCTCTCTAACCGGTCATCGATCTTAGTGATTACAGCACCGTTGCGATCCAGTAAAGTCTCGGTGGTGTTCCCCGAACATCTGCTGGCCTGCTTTAAGAGTCGGTAGAGCTTGTGGGTGTCACCTCTGGTAGCTGCTCGCTCCGTTTCCGTGGCAAAGTCGCTCCAGTAGGCGTTCCTATCGGCTCGGATGGCCCTTGTCGTTTGGCGCCGCAGCTCTCTGTAAGTGGGGGAGCCAGTGAGTCTGGCTCGGCCGGCCTCCTCAGCTAACTCAAGCGTGGGTCTAGTGATCCAGTCGCGATGTCGCCGTCGGGTTTTGCCCAGATGGGTGTATGCCAGCTCTGACATCGCGGCCTTCAGGGACTGCCACGCGGGCTCTGGGTCCGCTCGGGCGTCAGGGTACAGGCCGTCGAAACGGTTCTGGAGTGCTAAGTGGAAGGCGTCGCCAGCAGAGGACTTCAGCTTTGCAACATCGATCCGCTGTGGTCGGGAGGAACTGTGTATAGCTCTCAAACGCAAGCGAAGGGTTGCCCGCTGTAGGACATGGTCCGATGCATGAGCGTTTCCTGTATCAGCACCGCGGTAGGCTCGACAATCCAAGACCGAGCTGGCCCAGCGTGCTCGGACAAGGATGTGATCGATTTGGGCCTGGGTATGCCCGTCATTTGAGTACCAAGTGACAAGGTGGTGGCGCGGATGATCAAAACGGGTGCTTGACACAACGAGGCGGTTAGACGATGCGAAGTTGACAAGGCGCTCACCATTGGCACACTGCGCTCCGACAGCAAATTTGCCTACCACATGACGGGTTCCAGCGTCACACACACCTGGTCGGGCGTTCCAATCACCGGCAATGACGAGTAGATCGCTTCTTGCGATGCGGTCAACTGTTCGCTGGAGGTCACCGTAGAAGTCATCTTTTATGCTGTCATCAGCAGCCAGAGTAGGCGCATATACCGAGATGATGGAAACGTTGACTGGGGCACTTTTCAAACGGACCCAAGCGATCCGCGGTGAGACAGCCTCCCACTCTAACAGACTTGAGTGAAATTCATCGGCCAAAGCTATAGCGACACCATACAGTCCAGAGTTGTCGGACACACCACTGTGGTAGAGATGATACGCAGAGTCAGTTCTTGGTACTTGCAGCAGTTTGTGGCCAGTGCCAGGTAGGCGGACCTCAGAGAGACACGCCACACCAACACGGTATTCAGAAAGGGATTTGGCTGTTAACAGTTGGGCGCCGTCATCCCTCAAAGTTTGAACATTCCAGCCTGCAATTCGCAATCCGGCATCAGCTCGCAGATTTAACACCCGTCCCGCGATGCCAAGAGGATGGGGCGCGTCGGTTCCCGCGGACGCCGTAGCAGAGATCGTATGTTGCGTATAGTTGTGATTCATGAAAGTGTAGAAAGTCAAGAAAGTCAATTCCGTGTTTCGTGGAGAAAAGGGGATTGGCGCTAGGTCCCCGGTCTTGCTGCCCTACCAGAGCCCCGTTAGCCTAGCAAAAGTAAGTTTCCGGCGCGCACCAGCTTGGAGGTGGGGTTGGATTTTTACGCACCAGTACACTACCCTGTATAACTACACTCCTCACATGCGTGGCGTTGGAGATAGCGTTAGAAATTTTTACTCGTTGTGTGCGAGCATCCAAATAGGAACATATGAAGTTCAGAGGCTTCCTACCTATGCCGAAGAAGGCCAGTTTCAAGAGGGGGAGGTTATGATCGACCGGATCAATGGCCTTAGTTAAATCAAAATAGACGCTATCAATGGCAAAACCGCTTTCTCTAGATTGCAGCACATAATCAAAGAAAGAGAGCTGGCAGGTGTCACAAGATCGTTTCTCGAGAAGGCCATGTTGAGCTGTATTGAGCAGGTTGTTCTCTGTCAAGTGACGCATTATCTTTTCTTTGATCAAAGTCTCCAAGATCTTCGAGGCTGCGGGAAGTGTATTTATTGGCCTAAAGTCGTCGAATGACGTCGATCGGCCATGCTTGCGAATAGGCATTATGTGCGATTCCTTCCACAACGAAGGAAAGGTTTCGCTCTCAAGAGCAAGATTAAATACTTTACAACGTATGGACAAAAAAATATCATTCGCCTCAGCTTGTAGAAGGCTAACTGGGACGCCATCTGGTCCTCGACTATAAGATTGACGATAAAGACGAATGGTTACAGTCACGTCCCAGAGGGTAAAACTTATGGTTTCGAGGACGGCACCCGTCCAAGCCCGGATAGCCGGATGTGCAGCGAACGAGCTTTCGCTAAACATTTTGGATAGGAACGCATTGAAGCTATCGGTGGTCAACTTAGCGTCAGCTATGGGGTTTCCTAAGGCGTCTTGAAGTATGGGGTGTTGCATTTTCTTGTGCGCTTTTACTGTACGCGAAAAGAGTTTCGCAACATTAAGGGAAGGATTTTCAGCGAAGGGGGTCTCCTCGGCTATCTGCTTTTCTTCGGATAGCTTCTTAGCCTGCTCAAAGATCAGTGTGATCAAGGGCAGAACGGATGTGTCGTTCTGCCGATGCAAACGACGAGAGAATTTACGCAGCCTACGACGGAAAGACAGAGGAAGGTACACTTCATCCTTGACATGTATTACTTTCTTACGGGGGAGAAGGTGGATGATGAGTGGATCCAGCACTTTTTACAGTGCATCGGTACCAACATTTACATCTTATTATTGGAAAAATGCAGACCAGTCGAGAGCGTTTAGATGTGCAATTAGGTTTTCTGTGCGCGCAGTTGGAGACGACTTTGCCAAGATTTTTGAAACAGGAAACTGTTCAAACGATCATTTTGTTATTAATATAGTCTACGGGAGCTGCGGTTCTGTGTAGCCTTCCCTGAGTTGATAGGATTGTTTGACGTCCATTAAATCATTACAAATCTCAAATCTCTGATTCTATTGGTGAGGTATCCGCCTCCGCAAATCATTACAATATTTTGGTCGATAAATTATAGCGATGGCGACAGTAGCAGTTCTGAATGTTTCACCAAGTTGCCTAGCTTTCAGTTATACACAGGTATTTACTGCGGTTCTGGACCAGATTCCTTTTGAAAAGCTCTCGTTCGCCACCGCATCTGGGTTTTTTTCAGCCAGCTTCTTTTGCTTTTCGCTGGTGCACATGAAAAATAGTGAAAGCTAGCAATGTTTGCCTTCGTTTTTGATTATTACCGACGGCTTTACCGCACAGAGAACACCCTTTTTTCTTTCTCTCGGCTTGAACTGATATCTGATTTCATTCAAATGTCCGAACCTTCCCACATACTGCCGTAACAGTGGTCCAGTTTAAGTAATGAATACTTTAGAAGAGGATGATATAGGATAAGACCACTTTTGCAACGAGTGGCACGTTAACTCTTGACATTCTTAATTCGCACATGATGCTTCATCCCTAAAGTTGTGTGAATTGTTGAACATTTCGCATTTCAGGCCACAATAAGATAAGAACAGTCCTTTTAATTACTACGCAATAAACCTATATTCGTAGGGCGACAAAATGGAGTCCAGACGCCTTTCTTCGTATCTCCTTTGAAGAAGACATTTCAAAGCCTGTTGACATCGGACTTTCTTCAAACGATCATGCCTCTTTTAATATAGTCTACAGAAGGCTGTCGTTCTGTTTAGCATTCCCTGTCTTGTAGGGATTGCCTGACGTTCACCACATTATTATAAGTCCCACAGACCATCCCTGATTCTATTGATGGCGTATCCGCCTCCCCAAACCATTAACATATTTCGGCCGAAAAATTATACCGATGGCGATATCAGAAGCACTCAAAGACAGAAATGTTCCAGAAATTGCCTAGATTTGAGGTACAACCTGCGGTTCTAGACCAGGTTCTTCGTGAAAACCTCTCGTCAGTCACTGCGTCTGGTACATACAAAGAACTATTCAGCCTTTCATCCCTTACTATAACGATGCCAAACTGCATTACCTGAATTTAAAGACTAACAGTTGCGGTAGTAATTCTGTAAGAATTCGGGCGGAATGGCAGACCAAAAAACAGTGTCTTCTGCCTCTGACATCACCCACTGGTGTCAAGTTTGCTAGCTGGCAGTGCGAGAGAGCCTAGTGCACTTGTGACACACGCATATGGGCAATGTGCACAAGGTCCGTCTATAAAAATAGTACAATAAACCCCAACGTTAGGCGCGATTTATGAGAGTTTTAGCGGTAAGCCCAGTTTCAGAGTCAGCTATTCCCCGTAAGTACGGCCCCGGCATACCCACTTTCGCTGGCAAGTAGGTTCAGGGTATCTAGGTGCAGTCAAATAAAATTCAAACCTGCCTCTCAAGCGATCGAGGTAAGTCAGCTATCGGTTGCGCCGAGGTCAAATTCAGCAATTACTTGGGGGATGGGCAATATCGGATGCCTCAAATGTGTAAAACTCTACAAGCACTCTGTTTAACCTCCCATAGTCCTCACCCCATCGGCTTAAAGTAGGTAAGCTATGGCGACATACGAAGTACTAGGTGAAGAAATCTAGTCATACTATGAACCACTTAAAGTAACCGTTGATTGAGATGCACGAATCAGAAACTCAACAATAATGACAAAGTAGTCAGTCTAGAAAGAATTTACTGCTTGCTGAAGCAAATATCTAATTTTTGAACATTACCCCTTGCCAAGATTGCAGACATACGAATAAAAATGAAGCTGCTCTGACCAGTTCTTCATACCCAAATACACGGTCAATCCAGGTTTTTGAAAATTATTATGGGTGTGGCAGATTTGCTTAATTTGATTTGACCCAATTGTGAAAAAACTCGAGGCGTTCGGCTGAATTTTAGACCGCGTAGTAGAGAAGGCCTTTGCCGGAAGCCAACGCTCTAACCGCTAAGCTACAAAATGCTGTCTCTCTAAGCTAAATTTAGAAGGAAATTCGGCCAATATATGTTGTGGAACATATTTGCTCATGGAACCATCCTTTGCACCAGTAGCTTGAAATTCTTTGTGAAAGTATATTTACTCGCAAAATAAGAACAGCGAAGGCAGGGGTGGAGCCAAATAACGGGAAGAAATGCTTAGTCAGAAGTATGTTCAGTGAGCGTCAAAAACGTACAAATATAGTTTCATACAAGCGACAGTGATGTTTGCAGTCAAGAGGGACGACAACGTTATGCAGTAATCAGAAGAAAGCCTCCAATGTGCAGGGATAGTCTGTTGGAAATAGACTCTACGGTAGGGAACATTCCGCGTCAGCTGAGGTTTTACGGATGTGCAAAAATATGCAGATACATACATGAGGGCGCATTGTAATCTGATAACTCTGACACTAACTCATCATCAGACGTCTAAGATTGGATTGCAAAATAGTGTCTTGCATGGCATTAAAAACGGTTTCGATGTTGCGTCTATCCACGGCAGTGGTAAAATGACGATAGACGGTGCGCCTTCGTGGAGCCCGTTCAAAGCCCTGCGAGGAGGCGTTACTTCCAGATTCACGTCGCGATAGGGATTTTGAGTGAAAGAGCTTCTGTATTCCGCTCAATCTCTGCATGGGCTCACCTTCCTCTGGCATGGTTGGATCAGGATTGGGATCAATGAGACTGGAAAATAGGGTGACTAGGAAGTTTTGCACATCTGTCAACTTGCGTTCATCGCCTTCAGCTGGGAACTCTGGGAAGGAGGAACGAATACTAGAGAGACCAGCCGTAAGCTTCTCTTTGAGTATGTCCGTCTTATTGAAGAA
>JAYGXS010000003.1:69766840-69791096 GCA_036362985.1 Ligula intestinalis | reverse complement strand
TAGCCTCTACTGACTTCGAATCCACACAAAGACCGTAAAGCCAACCAGACTGACTGCAATGCTTTATAATCAGGTTATTTATGGTAGATTTTTTTCATTGTACCGAAACCAGAACTGCTTATGGGTCAATCTTGTTCTGTTTATAGTCTGGAAGTTCATCCCTGGCCCGCACTCAATACGTCCGTTACAAGAATTCAAGTGTCACAGAAATACTTAGACCCAGCACAGCCGAGGCCCTGCAATCCGACCTCAAGTTGAAAGCGAAGATAGTATATCACAGTGACTGGATCACCAAAACAACATTACGATATTCTGTCAAAACGGTTTGAGCTAAACCTCTTAATGACGATTTATTTCGTCAACTCGGAAAAATTGAAGCTGATCTGCATTAAGATGGCCATAAGACTGGTAAGATAAAAGGAGGCTTTCTATATCGGTATTTAAGAAAAGAGAAGGGTTCGAGCTCATCATGCCCGCTACCGCAGATCGCCATGTGAGGAGAGGTGCAGTTCGCGACATCAAGGAGATCGGCTAACTCAGGCATGAGCACAGCTTTAGCGAATACAAGTACAACAAGTGCAATTCACTACACTAGGATTCCTAATAAACGATAATTTTAACAGTTATGAGCAAAAACTAATTTAATAGATTCAAGTCTGGTTTTCCGAGAGAATTCAAGCCTCTGTGATGTATGGAGTCATAGGCTTCGTTTTCTTACTTACTCGTTTAACTTCCACATAAATTGTGTTTCGCATGAATCACTGATAAACTAACTCGTTGTTACATTAAGCCATTAACGAAACCCTGACGACGCTGGCGGCAAACGTCATTACTGAAACGTAGTGCGCGGGGTCTGGGTAGATATCAAATAATCCTAGTGGGTATGCAAATATGTTACTTCAAACACAGAAATGTTCTGCAATCGCATATCTGCCGATTTGATGAAACTGTTGGCAGTTCACAGATTCAAACATCTCTAGCTTAACGTGGAAATGTGAAATCGACCATTAGATTAATCACACAGATTTACATTTCGTTTAACACAGTCGCAGACTTTAGAATCGACTTGCAACTCGGAAGATCAAACTACAAGCACGATAGACCTTCTGCCAAGCCAAAAACGGCTGTCAGAAAAACATAATATGCTGGAAGTATTCAATCACTGCTTTTAACGGTATATCTTCCTAATTCACTGTTCAAATTGCACCTCTGAGGAATGCTAATATAGGGAGCAAGGAAAACTTGTGACCATGATCTTCTTGAGTGCCGGCTGGTATGATTTAGTCGTGTACTGTTCGGGCCTCAAGGCGAAATACTTCTAGAAGTAGCCTCAGCCGAGCCCGGCCGTACTTGGTGGAATTGTTAACCACCCCGCGGTCTTCAGTTTGCGAGACTGAAATGCCAACGAGCTCGACTTGAAAGTCTGCTCTTGAGTGAAAAGTTGGCTAAACATTCCTAATACGGCGGACCCGCGGCATGGTACACTTTAACTAGTCATGATTAATGCAACTAACTTTGAGCACATAAGTGCATTATTAGCAAGCAGTTCAAGAATACGACTAAAAGCAACCCGTAGTCTCAAGACAACTTATGTAGCTATTATTTCCGTTAGAGCGCAAGAACAGTCAAACAACACGGACTGTGTTGTAGACTGTAGCTTTCAGCAGCAACAAGTCAAAAAAGGCCACATCCTGATAAAAAAGTCCACCCTGAATACCAGCTATAAAAGGGCCCTTAGGTAATCATACCAATAGCAGTCTTTAGGGAACAACTAAACAGACGGACGACACTTTCTATAAGAAAAGTTTATATAAACAAACAGAGGCCTATGAGGAAAATATTGGCGGACAAACCGGGCGTGAATTGTCGATGACGCTTCGCTAGCATGCACCAGGAACAACCATTATCACCCTCTCTCTGCGCACCGTCCTCAACATTATTAACGAGCCTTCCAAGGGCGGCGAAGCAGCTTGTAAAGGCCTCATAATTGGCATAAGGCAACAGCAGCGGCAGCACGAGCGACTGCAGATCGATGATACTCTGCTTCCACTGCGTTTATGAGCGCATGCACATACACACGAGCCTGCAGCATACTGAACCCGAGTAGAAGGGGGGGGGGGGAGGGAGGCGGCGAATGCCTGGTTGCAAGCGCGCGTGCGCGCCTTTGAATTCCAAAACAACTTTAAAAAACTGGGGGGAAGGGGGGTCGAGAATTTGCGAAAATTGTACAAAGCAGGTAACATAAAAGTCAAGTACGCTGTCACAGACCGACACATACACACACACACACACAAATTACTGGACAAGTGAAGTAGTTTGCATTCTGAGATGACATGATGAAACGAAAAAAAAGATTTACTGAAACACGAGATGTACTCGGGAAATGTCGAGCAGGTATCACTTGCTCGTCGTCAGACCAAATGCAAACTGAGGGCAGAAGATATGGTGCGGGGGGTGGGGGTAAGTGTAACTCGAATCCTGCTGCGATAGGTGCTGCAAGTGAGAATGAGTGTGAACGTCTAGACTGTGGGTCATGTATCTGTAAATTTCTACTTGGCCGAACACGGATAAATTGCTGGCTGTTTCGCACTGTTAGCAGACCATACACGCATTTCGGTGAAGTGCGAATCAGGATTCACGGCCCGGTTAATGCTGCTCGGGCTAGAATGGTAAGCTTAGTTGAATTCTCTCACTTATCTCGTGTTAGCCATGGGGCCAAAATCTTCTAGTGCGACAATCCCAGCCCTAAGTTCCCATTCCGTTTGACAAGGAGTAAGTGCTACCTGTCCAACTCGAGTTTCCGAAGATCCTTTTTTCTTTACAAATTACTGTCTTACTGTCTTACTGTATTTTGAAGCGTCGGCAGGTGTAGCCCGAAATTTCATACTCAATATTTGGGCTGAAGTCTATTAAGTGCTGCGACATAAGCGTGCAATAGTCCCCAAAATTTCATCTGGCAGTCAGTAGTATAACGTGCATAATTGTTAATTGTTAGGATGGCCCAACACTCGCGCCGTCCTCGAGGCAGGATAACAAAGACAGAACATGCGAGAGCGCCGCTGACCAGGTCTTGAGGTCACGCATGACAAGGGCCACGAAAAGACGCATGCACGAGCTTGCGTCACCGAGGGCACGACTGGTCACCTGAGGCTGGAGACATGACGGCTGCCTGTGGAGGGCACTCGTGGAGAGCCAATAGGGAACAATGACTACTGGCATTAAATAAGCTGCCACCCCTGAAGGCGGCCACTCTGGTGCTGGAGATGCTGCCGAGACGAGACCGACCACATAATACAAGCTGCTGGACACACAGGAAACAGAGCTGATTTATTAGTACAACTGACAATTAAGTACTATTTGCTATCCTGTTCTGCCTTCTCTTCCTAACACGTAACTGGGAGACATAACCGGTGTTAACATAGGAACACACTCAGTTATTACATTAATCCTACTGATAGCACACGTAGATTATACAATTGAATGCTTGATGGCAGCTTGTGAATATTTCGCGTTTAACCCCCCTTCGCAATGGCTGATGAACTTCGGCCCAAACATCCCTATGATATCTCGGTCCACATCTGCAGACCTCTGCATTTACCGATATGCTTCAAGTCAGAAAATGTTTTTCTGAGGAAAGAAAGGAGTTTAAATTTCAAAACTGGAATATCTCCCAGAAAGCCCGCAGAAAATTCTGGAGGTCCATCTGATGAGCCGGACCGCTCACGAAACACATGTCTGGCTAGAACAGGTACTGTCAGCATGGCCATGAACTATACAGATGAACGTTCATTTAGGCAAACACAAGGTGTGTGCTTAACCCAATTAGCAGGCTACTGTTGGACACCCGAAAACGCTTGTCGCTTAAATTTTGAAAAGATGAGGTAGGTATGCATCAAGAATCCTCTTCTAACAGAACTAAGCTAATGAGGGTAGCAATCTTAGTGCAGCAAAATCGAAGAGCATTAAACTTATCACGTGTGATTAAGGTATTAACCTGTTTAGTTATAAAACAGTTTCCTTCTTAATCACTATGTCTATAACTGTGGGACATAAAAACGGGTATCAACTGCGAAAATTGCAGACCCATACAAGTATAACAGTATCAAATTCGAATTTTATATTCGATATATAACGATGATGATGTAGGCGTTACACTGCAACAAAACGCTAAGGAAAGGTGGGTTAGCCTAGCTGCTGGCTACCTGCCACTTTCACAGATGGCGGGTAGTGGAACGGCCTTCAGTGAAGGTTAGCTGCGAAATAACCACGCCCCTAGAGGTCTGACGAATAAGCACTTGCGGATCAGCAGCAACAATATTACCAGGGCGCGGAGGGCAGAGGTCTAACTGCCCTATAAAATGCTGCAAAACCGAATGACGGCACTGTGACGTCAATGTTGAGCGTGAACCGTCTTTAAACAGGTTTGCTTGCCCCTTCTGCCTTGTGGTCAAGTTCTTGATTCAAAGCACTAGAGGAGACAACCTCGAACGAAGAACCCGAACAGCTGTTGGAACCCTTCTGTATTCAGAATCCCCATGTTTCCTTATGCTTGCACCTTTGTTTTCAGTATCCGTCACTAGAGAACAGAATTGGTGGAGCGTTTAATATCTGCTGCAGCCGATCGTCACGCCTGGAGAGGTACTGTCCGTGACATCATTGAGGCCAGCTAGATTAGGCATAGTCACAGCCGAAACAGGTACAAGTACAACACGCTCATTAGGTCCGTTTTTTTTTCCCGTATTAAACGGATTGCCTGAAGGCTCGACGTGCATAGGCTCGGTTAATCTTCTCAAAACGTGGCACCTACAGTGAGTGGGTAAGGTGAAGAAACAACAAGTACTATTTATTTTGCACGACCACACAGCTTAATAACAGTGACTAAAACCTGTGCTCTCAGCGTCCAATGACACATAATACATGGTTGATTGTAAATTAGAGGGTAGGCGGAATATCTCATGAAACTCTTTCAGTTTCCTGCCAAACGCCCTGGGTGACACGCCAAATGCGTTTTTAGAAAGCCCACGGCTGTAACCAGCATGTAGGCAGGTTTGTTTATTCACTAAATGCTGAACTTAGTCCCGGCCTAGCGGATAGCCGGCGTTTGCCCCCAGAGGCTCGTTAAAAAACGATCAGGACGAGTTTCTGGATATAACAGAAAAATCAGCCAGCACTAGGACCCCAGCTGCAAGCAAAAGTGTCGATCGAATTCCACAACTCTGAAGCATTAATGCATGGAATAATCATCTAGAAGCTTTAAGGTCTGCGAATCACGTGTTGTCGCTAGGAAGACAATGTGATAGCGCATATCGGTGAGCTAAGTTAGGTTGAGTCGAAAAGTGTCGGCATGAAAGAAAATATTCTTCAAAGGCTATACGAATTGATTGTGGCGCGATCATCAAAATGACAAGTTAAGATCTACTTTAATGTCTGATCAATTACAAAAACTCCAAAATGTGGCAGAATAATCTCTTTCCCTCCACACACACAGACTGCGCCCCCACTATTGCATGACGGGAGCCCGTTCCGAGGTTGCACTTGCTGGTAAGCAGTAAGAAGCTATGAAATTCACGAAATTGTCATATACCCTTCATTTTTACTGGAAGTTTTAAAGTTTTGACAACGATGATGCTTCAAATTGAGGGAAGACGGGTTACCCGTTAGACTAGCTGCTGGCTACCCGGCGCGTCCACAGGTGGCGGATAGTGGAACGGCCTTCAGTGAAAGTTAGCTGTGAAATAAGCGGACTCTCGGGTCTGACGAACAAGCAGTCGCAGACGCAGCAGTGCTATTAGGGCGCGGCGGGTTGAGGCCTGGCAAACCAAAAGCCTAAAAGTGTCGCAAAGCCTTACGACGGCGCTGTGACATGGCGAGCGTGAACCGCCATTAAATAAGTTCCCTTGCCACCACTGCCTTCTGGTTAGGCTATTGAGCCAAAGCGCTAGAGGAAAAAACCTCGAACAAGCAATCCGTGTAGCTGTTGGGTACCCGCTTGTACCCAAAATTCCCAAGTTTCCTTATTGAATTTTATGTCCTATAACTGCAATACGATCCATGCTAAGGCGTCAGCGGGAACCGACGCGCTCCGCAACCCTTGTTCAGCGGTGCGGGTTAATAGTATGCGAGCAGGACTACTCAATCGAAATCGGACTCTTGGTATTGGATGCTGGAATGTGCGAACGTTCTTAGCTCCTGGTACCCGAAGCCTGACGGTGCGAAGCCTTTTTCCTGTACAACGTCGATGTCTGCTGCCTGTCCGAAGTCCGACTCCCTAACACCGGCGCTCAGGAAATAAAAGTTCCTGGATCTGAATCCCACTTCACCCTATATCACAGTGGCCCCCATGACTCCTCCGGCAGACATGATGTGGCAATTGCCCTCTTGCAACAAGCAAGCCGTGCATTAATTGCTTGGGAACCAGTCAATGAACGCATGGCTTATGAGCACGTGAAGGGCCACTTCACAAACATATCTGTGTTGCGGTATATGCACCAACGTTCGCTGCTGACCAACGTGATAAGGACATATTTTACTCTCAGCTACAAACCTTGGTTGAAAGTCTCCTTCGCCGCGATCTGTTGATTGTTGCCGAATTGAATGTTGTTGCCGATGGAATAGCCGAACTGGGCCGGGTGACTCCATAAATAGCTATTTTATCGGCCGCTTTGGGCTTGGTTCCAAACGTGATAATGGTGACGAATTACTGATCTATGCTGAACGGAACAAACTCTTTGTAACGAACACGTGCTTCCAGCACCGCAGCAAACACTTGCTGACCTAGAACTCCAACGACGGCCATACGGCCAGTCAGATTGACTATATTTTAGTCAGCTCACGATTCCGCAGCTGGGTTCATGATAGTCGGTCGCTGCATGGTGCTGAGACTGGTAATGCCCATGGCTCTAACCATGTTCTTGGTCGCACACGCTTGAAAGCTCACCTCTCATCTGCGCCCAAAGCGCCCGTGCTAGACGCCTCAATGTCACCAAAATCCGGCAAGCCAACACGGCTGAGGCCCTAAGCAGAGAACTTCGGTCCTGTTTCACGACCTGGGCCGACAACGAAGGGGGTAATCCATAGTCCTCATTGAAAACGTCAGTCTATGGAGCAGCCGAAAAAATTCTTGGATGCACCAGCGGCACCACAGTGATTGTATCAGCGGACGGACCCTACAGTTGTTTGCGGAGAGAGCCCGAGGTAGGGGCTGTAATGACGATTCATTCTGCCAACTAAGAGAGATGACGGCAAAATCGGCCAGAGGGGACCGAAAGAAATACTAGGCTGAAATTGCAACCTCCATGGAGCAGGCCTCAAACGTAGGTGATACTCGAAAGCTCTACCAACTTATAAGCTAGGCTAGTGGTAGGCTGACTTTACTGAGTGACTCAGTTCGTGGTGTGAATGGCAGCTTTATTGCTGACACTGCGACCAAGATCAAACGATGGCGTGAGCACTTCGAGTACCTCCTCAACTTCGATACGGAGCCCACCGCCACCTGCTCCCATCTACAGCCGAGCGTCCTCCATCTTTCACTTTTCCAGTGTCATGCGACTCGCCTTCTGAAGCAGAAATCGCTGATGCCATAAAAAGGCTGCGCAACAATAAGGCACCTAGGGAGGACGGCATACCCGCTGAAATCAACAAGCCTTGTGCCAACACTCTGGTGCCTTGGCTCCATGAGGTGATTGGACAAGCATGGAGAGACGAGGCTGCGCCTGATGACTGGGGCTTAGGCATCCTTGTGCCTGTCCACTAGAAGGGAAACAAGACAAAATTTGCGAACTACCGCGGTATAAGCCTCATTGACATTGCTGCGAAGATTTTTGCTATTGTTCTCCTCAGGCGGTTCCAGTCTGTGCGCGACTCCAGGACACGACCCAACCAGGCCGGATTTCGTGCTGGGCATGGACGTGTGGATCAGCTATTCACACTGAGATAGATCCTTGAATTCCACCATAGCTACCAACAACCAACGGCCATCTGCTTTGTTGCATTTGCCGCTGCGTTCGACTCAATCGATCGTAACTCCCTATGGCGGATAATGGTATTTTATAGTTTACCACCAAACCTAATTGCCATTATCAAGGCATACTACTGCTGAACCACCTTTCAATATTCGGTCAGGCGTTTGGCAAGGCTGTGTCCTGCTCCATCCTCTTTAAATACGCTATTGACTGGGTTCTCGGGAAGGCCCAACAAGAAAGTGAGGGCATTGAGCCTGCACCGGGACGCCGGTTGGCTAACTTTGACTATGCTGATGATATCGCTTTACTAGCATCGAGCTTCGGTGATCTCCAGTATACGGTGTCACGGGTGAACAAGGTCACGAAATCAGTTGGTTTGTCCATAAACGCTGGGAAGAGCAAAGTGCTTTCATGTTGCATTCCTGGCGAAGAAAAGGCACCTCTCGAGATAAGTGGCCATCAGCTTGAAGAAGTCGACAGTTTCAAATATTTGGGAGCGAGGTTGTTGCCGAATGGATAAAATAAGGATGACATTGCCTCCCGAATTTACGTACCACGACAAGTGTTCTCCAGCCTTCGGAAGTGCTTATAACCCGACGCGATATTTCTATCTCAACAAATATCCGCGTGTACCGTGCATCTTTGCGGTCTGTCCTCCTATACGGATGCGGATATTGGGCCATGCGCGTGGAGGATGAACAGAAACTGGAAGTATTTGACCACTACTGTCTGAGGAACATCCTTTGAGTTAAGTACACCGACTTTGTCTCAAATGAGACAGTTTGCACTCGCTGTGCCAAAATCACGAGGATATCCCAGGCCGTTCAGGAAAGACGGCTGAGGTGGTTTGGACACGTTCTTCGTCGCCAACCTCAAGAGCTCAGTGCTACTGCCCTTAACTTGAAACCGTTACCTAATTGGAAACGCCGAAGAGGGGGTCAACGCAAAACCTGGCTCGACTTAGTCCGTTAGGACAGGGAAGTGGCTCTTGGACCTTTGGTATTCGGTCTCCAGCGCTAGCGAAGAGAATAGGCCGAATTGTTCAGGTCTGCGGCCACGGATCGTCGCGCTTGGAAAAGCACCATACGAGACATAATTGAGGCCGGCTAGATCAGACATGATCGCAGGCGTAACAAGTACAGGTAAGTAAATTGAGGTAAAGCATATATCAAGTGCATGGTTAATCCAATCTCCTTGTAAAAACTGGAATACGAGCAAGAAACCGCATAGAGAGCACTGAAGAATTACACTTAGGAATGGAACTTCCGAAACTACGTCATACAAGGATCCAGTGAACCCCCTGTCTGGGTTTTTATTGCTTATGTAAGTTTAATACGGATGTTTGAATGACGGAACCGAACAATCGGTGACCGAACGCTGCGGATTGTGTAAGATAAATTCCGCACACTAAACCTCAATTTTTTAATTGGCTTAAGAGCAAATACTCATTGATTAAGCCAGTGATCATCTCCCGTAAAACATGAAACAGGCGTTTTTTGACTTGAAGGTAAAACTAACGGCCACGAAAGCCGCAGTGTATTGAAAGCAAATACATAAATTTTTAAAAATGAAGATCTCATTTAAAAGTGAAACCTAGATTGAGAAATATTCTTTGTTAGTCTTTACCTTCTGTGAAAACGTGCTAATTCCTGTTGTGACGGATACACAGGCCGAGGTATTGCCTTCCAATGACGTCCTGTGTGAGTCCCCAAAGAGAGAATATGACAAAAAGGGTGCAAAGGCAGAAGCCTTTTAGTTGTTTATGTACAAAAGATTTAGGGAAGCAAATGTATGTGTACGATGTCCCTTGAGCTAATAAGATTATCTCCTGAGGTAGTGGCCAGTCTAATTGGCTGTTTGGCTCATTGAGCAAAATTAAGTTAGAAATTCAGATTGTTGATTGATTGTCTAGCACGATGTGTTAGCTCGCGCATAGGCCGATCGATAACCTATTATGAGCGCATCTACTTGCTGCTTCCATGCTAGCTGTTGGGCCCTTTAAAACAATTCCGACGGAAATAAAACGCGGGAAGAAAGCATATGCTACCTTAAGCTTGAGAATCTTGTAATTATTTGATAAGAGGATGAATCGTTGCCCCGAAATTTGATTTTCAAAAAAACATAAGTTGTCAGGTCATAAGATAGAAAATAACGAAGGTGCCAGAAAGCACACATGGCTTATTCATAATGTTAAGCCCCTTCAGATAAAAAAAAACCTTGAAACAGCAGCAGGTGTTTATGTTTAGCGAACAGCAGAATGGATAATCGGGAGGATTTGGCAAGTTCAATAAGTAGTCACTTCAGAGAAACTGCGCCACTAAAACAAAAGTCTTCTCCAACTACTGGTGGTTGTGAAAAAGTTATTCTAGGTGAGAGCTTAGAAAAAGAAGCCAATCAAATGCCCTAAAGATACGAATAAGCGACCAGAAGACAGTTATTAACCCTGTCTTAGCATAATAATTTCATTACTTAAATAAGTGTACAGGCCTGATGATGTATTGCCAAAAAATATTTTTGCCAAACAGACGTTTTAAGTTTAATATGGAAATATTTACCGAATAAACTAATCGTTTTTTATGAGAATGCCTGAAGGCTCTGTCATCTGAAGCTGGGCTCACAGGCACTTTTGTATTCTTCAGACCAATCTTTCGATAAAATAAGGGCGATTGATATCGAAACGATCAAAAGGATGGTGTGATTTGCTTTAGACTTATTCCCTGCGCCAATACTTTCACTCTTCGTGGGCGAGCTATCAGGTGACTTAAGATGAGCACAACGACAGGCAAACAATGCAAGATATTACGAAGCTCACAGATACTTTCAGAAGACAGGTTTTACCTCCGAGCGAAGCACACGCAAACATCTGGGATAAGAGCCAAGACAGCTTACTGAAGACTAACTACGGCTGTTCGACTAGTGATTACCTCAATATCGGAAACGTAGTGTTGAAAACGCCTTGAGTATCGTCGGCCAGGATAGAACTGACTGACTGATTGAACAACTTCACTCAGTGCTCTCTTATTCATAATTCAGAATGGCAAAGGCAATTTGAAACCGCGGTATTTTCTCGAACGTTCTCGTTTTGACCATCTGAACAGTCAGATCTCGACGGTCCATATAAAACTGACAAACACACTGCAAATACCCAATTACAGCAGTGATCACCCACCACAACACAAATAACGTTCTGTATGAACGCTAGCGCGGCTTGGTTAAAACACATTGCTGCGTTTACATCGTTCAACGAAATGAGGCTAAGTCCCTCCAAAAAGCTTCAGAAGCCTGCCTGCAGTAACATTTTCAGACGTCAAGATCCCATAAATAAAGAGAAATTAAGAGTGCAGTCGGCCGATGTTAATGCGGAACATTTGGTTAGTAAAGTATCACCGAAGCCTATGCTAAATACACCAACCAACTCATAAAAAGAGTTAAGTACAGGCAGATACTACAGTTCAAAGACCACACACTTATCAATAAAAACAGAAAAGCTAAGGAAATTAGGGTTAAGTTGGAATACATTTCCAAATTCATGGATCGTTTATAGTTGGACCAAGTCAGAATTATCAACCCGTAGTACGCATATCGGTTGCTGCTTAAACTTCAAGGCCATGCTTATTACCGGCAGAGGAGATGATCGAAAATCAAGGTGGGCAAATGAAAAATGACTGTCAACCCATGGCTCATTCCATTTACAAAAAGGTATAATTCTCTTAATGTAAATTAACGAACCTACTCCACAAGTAACAGTAAACAGGACATCGGTTATCAAGACAGTGAAAATGGGTGGGGTTTTCAGATGTCACACGGAAACAAGGATTTGTTTCCACATCGTAGTCAGTACGGACGGCCAATGCTTTCGGTCAAGTTAGTCAAATGAACAGAATTTCGCAAACGACTGTCTGGTTTCCGAGGCTGAGGTCAAATTCGTGTAAAAAACATCCGCCGCTAAATAAAATCATTTTTTTACAATTGTCTTAGTTTACGATAGCCGTAACCTGGTAATTTATAATTTATCCAAGTCTTAGAGGAAATCTTTAATATCCCATTGTAGTTCTACAAACCCTTCAGCACCTGTTTGAAGTCACAGAAAACAATATCTCCTTCACTCCCAAATCTAATAAGTTGAGCCTTTATGTTCTTCGTGGGTTAGGCAGAATCCTGCATTTGCATATAATAAATTGATGTAATAACTATGAAATGGCGAAACAAATATCAACAGACGTACGTACTTGCAAGAGGAAGAGGACGCCCTTGTACACGTTATCGTAAATTATATCACGAAACGTCATAAGTTCAGCTTCTTTAAATTTCTTTCCAGCAATAATTTTCATTTGTTTCAAAAACGTGCTTTTTCCGCTTTCACCAGTACCCAACAGTAAAATCCTCTGGTCATTACGGCGTTTTGGAGTAGATTTTGCTGTTTTTTGGGAAGCTTTGCTCAAAGGCTTTTCACTAACATTAACTTTCGGGGTAGGAACCCGGCAGCACGACAGAGCATTCACAAATCCCCGCATGTCCTAAATGAGGACCACAAAGTAAAAGGGTGAGCCTAACCTTGAATTAACTAATTAAAACATTTAAACACTGAAGGATATTCCTCTTAAATATTAAAAAATAAGGATATAATATATCGGTTTTGCGCAACCGTGAAATCGGCCGGAGTACATACAGCCTAGATTGAAGTATGCTCAAATGAAATTTGCACTTTTTTATCGGACCTAGGATTCAGGTTCTGAATAAAGCGGGAATTTTGATTCAGTATATATAAGGGAAATAGGCAGAACATTGGAAAATCCTATTTACAGATAGATGCTGTCAGATAATGTATGTGGCCTAAAGCTATATATGCATTATTTAAATCGTTGTTGTCTACCAAATGACCAGCAAGTAAAGTAAGATCAAGCTTTATTTTAAATGCGTCGACGATTTCAGCAAGAACATCCGAGGAAGGATGTTTATTCCAATTTTCATTTGCCCAGTGGGTATTGAAGTTGGCCCACAGATAAAGGTGGGTATGGTGTTCCTCTATTTTGTACGGACGATTACGTAGATATTTCATTTATGCGAATTAAAAGAAGTCAGCCATCTGAAGAGCACAGTCTACTCCCCTGACGAGTTTAAACACCATAGCTTTTTCTCCTCTGCATTGCCTTTAATAGAGAGGAAAGGGATTAAGCCTCTCTAGATGATCTTCATTTGGGAGACCTCCTAATCTGCTGACTGGCTTGGTCACCCTTCTTTTGACCTTCTTCAATACTGCCTAATCTTTCTTCGTCCAGGGCACCACGCCTGAACGAAATATTCTAACATCGGCCGAACAAATGTTCCGAAGACTCGCCTAAAAAGCTCCTCTTCGAAATAGAGGAAAGACCTTCTGATCGCTCCTAGGATGCCCATAGCCTTCTTTGCGGTTTTGGCACAGTGTGTTGACGGTTTGAGGTTGGGCGTCATGCATACACCTAGATCCCGTAGTTCGTTCACAAGCCCGAGTTGGTGACCTCCGATGACGTAGACATACTCGAACGGTATCACTTTTTTAGTGACAAGATCATAAGTGGATTACTTGGCATCTGTTGAAGTTGACCTGCAATTGCCACGTTTCACACTAATTTTGCATGTGCTTCAAGTCATTTTGTAAAGTCTTTCCACTCTCTGAGCTTGTGATTGACATCCAAATACTTAGACCGTTATGAAAGTGACTTTCTCACAGGTAAGACAGTCAAGGCTGTCATTGACATGTACCAGAAATAGAAAATATCCAAACTAGAGGCTTTAGGATTTCGTAGTCCTCGTACTGACTTCATCAGATCTTATCTTTCAAATTGACAACAAAAGGTCTTAGTGGGATCCTTTTACTCTTTTCCTACCGCAATTTTGAGTGGTGTCCTTCAAGGTACCGTGCTAGGTCCTCTGATCTTCTTGCTTCACATAAATGATATCTCATTGAGTGTTAAACACTCCCGATCTTATATTTATGCAGATGATCTCAAGTGTGTTTACTCCTTCTCTAACTCTACGGCCGCGAGATGCCTACAACAAATTCATTCTGATCTGCACGCTTTTTCGGCCTGGAGCTAAACATGGCAGATGGAGTTCTCACCTATTAAGTGCCGATACATGTGCTTTGGGCCTGAAAGGCTACTACAAACTGTTATTTTTCAAGGTTACCCAATGACTGAATGTTCCAGTATCAAGGACCAGGATTAAGCTACACCAATAAATTAGACCTTTCTCCTCACGCCAATAGAATTACAGCCAAAGCCGCACAGATTTGCGGCTTTATCTCTTATAATTTCTATCTTCCTGAAATGAAATTAAGACTTTATCGTATGTTCGTGCTTCTCATCTTAGAATACTGTTGCCCCTTTTTCGGTCTCATGAATGAAGGTAGCCGTTCAAAAATTGAACAAATTCAAAAAATGTTCACACGAAAACTGCTGTATCCGACAGCTTGTAATACTTGCTACTCAAATAGATGTCAATTAACGAAACTAAGTTTCCTTTGGGTTAGAAGATTAGAAGCAGGCTTTTGCCTCCTTTTTCGGCTTAATAATAGCACAAATTTACCCAGGACCTCTGTCATTACCATCGTGAGCCGTCCCTACAACCTAAGAAACTCGGCACTTGTTAAACCGCCTCCTGTAACTTCCTTATGTAAACGCTCTTTGTTTTTGCTTCCAGATATAGCTTTCTTTGGAATAACTTGCCCATCGAAATTAGGTCGTTTACAAGACTGTCTGCTTTCAAACGGAGACTGCACATTTATTTTAGCACTGATTCTATAAACCTTCAATTCTCCTCATCTTTTCCGAGCAGCTTTCTCCATGACTCCGAGAATCAACCATCGGGAATTCAGAAGATCCGATTGAAACTATTCTCTCTGCCTCGTGTCCCCCGAGAACCTAGATGTTTCCATTAACCACCGCTGAATCAAACGAAGCCACGCGGAAAATCTCAGTCATCAGACCACCCACACCTATTTCTGCTCTGCGTCTTTGTTCCTACCTCTATCTTCCTAAGCAGCTTTTTTCTCTTGCACACTTTTTTGAACATGGAGGCCCGTTGAACAATGTCTCCATTTTCACTGTAAGAGTTTATTTTAACTGCCATAAGTTTTCGTTTGTAGTTCAAAATTACCTGCAAAACATTGCTAAATGTTGTCCCAAAAGGACAATTTCTGCTGACATTTTTTCGACTTTCTACGTCCACTTGCACATATTGTCAAATTATTTTATGAATTGTATTTTTTCGAAATTAACTTTGACAGATACTGCCGTACTGGCGCTGAAAAATATGAATTCCAAATTCCAAATTCCCTGTGGAACACCACTGGATCCGGTTTTCCATTCTGTTTTGGTGTCTCCAATACATACACGCTGACATCCGCCTGTTAGGAAGTCGGTTAACCAATTGAGTAGGTTTCCAGTCACACCCATTTGATGCAGCTTTGATATAAGTCGTCTGTGTGGAACCTTATAGAATGGCTTGCTGAATTCAATGTAGATCGCATCGACTAATGAACCCATTTCAAATGATTTTTTCCAGCTTTCCATGAATTTTAGCAGGTTTGTGAGACAAGAGCAGCCACTGCAGAATCCGTGTTGCGCTGTGCTCAGCAAGTTGTTTTCTTCAATATGTCTTATTAGTTCCGTTTTGATTACTAAATCCATAATCTTACAACAAATGCTTGTGAGACTAATTGGTCTTAATATATTTGGTGACGTTATCTCTCCTCCTTTAAAAAGGGGTTATCTTAGACAGCTTTCAGTCAGTAGGCAGAGACCCCTTTTCCATCGAACTTTCAACGATCATGGAAAGTTAGGACGGCAGTTGATTTTCGAGCTCATTCAGAAGTTTCACAGATAAGCCATCCGGACCAGGCGATTTAATGGGCTGTAGTTGTATCAGAGCTTTTCATAATGTGTCTGTTTCGAACGATATCATGCTATTTGAATGCGCTGCTGGAAACATATGTCACTGTACATTCTCCTTAGAAGGCGGCTCCACGGTATACACACCCAAAGAAATTGGACAAGAGGTTTACCTTATCTAAGTTATCCGTAAAATTGTTCGTCTGGTTATCTTTCAGGCAAGGAATAGAATCTCGATTGCGTTTTGCACGTAAGAAAAAATATTTTTGAGTTGTTAGATATTCCCTTGACAAGTTGGCTCAGAGGCCATTCGTCTTTTTGAAGTAGCCTCCGACATATATTTCACTGTTTCTTAAATTCTGAGAAGTTTTCGAGTTGTTGATATTGGGCATATTTATTCCATAGTCTTCTTTTCTTCTTGAGGTTCCATTTTATGATCGGTGTCACCCATTCCGGCTGGGAGATGCGCAAGCTTTACTTGAACGGGCAACAGTCCTTTATCAGTTGCTGAGTTAAGTTCATAAAGAAGTACCAGGCGTCGTTCGGGTCGGGAGCGTATGCAGGGCTCCAGTCACGTTAAGTTATCCTTTCATTTTATTATAATCTCCTTTCCATAGGTTCCTCTTGCTTATTGCACAAGCGACGGATACCGAGAAATGTCTGTACTCCCAGACAAGAACACAGTGATCACTTCGGCCAAAAGGGGTCTGAGTATTCAATCCATGGATACAGTTTTCATCTCTATTAATGACGAGATCCAGACAGCTAGACTGTTGGCCACCTCGGAAGCGCGTGTCCATTGTGACATGCTGGGTAAGAAATTCACCATTTACCAAATGAAGTAGTTTTTGATTAAATGAATTCTTGGATCGCGAGCTGTGCATTAATTTCCAATCAATGTCTGGTTAAAATCTTCAATTATAAGGACACTTTGCTACGGCAGATCACTTTAACCTCAGTGATAGGTGCATCGTCTGCTTCCGTCCTTTGTCCTAGGGGTCCGTATACCAGAGCAATATGAAGGTCAGGTTAGTTTGGTACTCTCAGTTTACAACTGATTATTTCGCAGTAATTGTTCCTGTGTAATGACAAACTATCTGGGACGTAGTTGATACCATCTCGTATGAACCTCTCGAATCCCCCACCCCTACGTCTGTTTCCGTCCATGCGGATAAGCTGAAATCCTTCCAGCCTGACTTCTGCATCTGTTCAGTCTACCATGTTTCAGTAAGCGCTATCAGGTCAGGTTGCGCATTGTCCATGGCGAGTTTGGGTTCATCCAATTTGTTTAATAGACTCAGTACATTTGTGTACATCATCGTTATGTTCTAGGCTTCACTCAATCACGCCTCGGTCACCTTTATTGCTGGTCATGATGGCGAGATCCAGCTTTCATTGTGACGGGTGTTCCCCACCAAACTTCAAGTATACTTAAAGAATAAAACAAGATGTGGAAGATTTTTTGACTGACTGGGAGTGTCGAACACCTGCAGGACTACAAGCGTCCACAAAACGTCGATTAACGTCATATTAGGAGACTTCAATCGACGTCTGAAGTAAATGAATTGCAGAACCTGCAGCTAATTGGTAAACTGTTTCTCTTTTATTCTATATTTTGATGCTTAAAAGAAAGTAACACGTTAATCGAGGTGCTAGTGTTTTAACAAGATAAGAAGAGAAATTTCCACCCGATTCCATCGCTGCGGTCTGAATACGAATGTGCAAATAAAGGTGTCAGTATTATTTTAAATTAGAACTGAAATATTTGCTGTAGAAAGACAACACACTCTAGCCCTGGAGTATGAGTCCGTCTGGTTAAAGATTAAGAAGGCGAATTCACAAAACCTTGAATTCCTGGCCATTTACCGGCCACCAAACATTTTGAGTGGAGCCGACGCCTCGCTCCTTGGTCTGGTGAAAGAAGCTGCTAGCCACCAGGAGGTTCTCATCGTTGGTGACTTCAACGCCCTTACAATTAAATGGAACAACCTGACAGTGAAGGCGGCGTCAACTTCCTTTAGTTCCAAATAAATGGATCTCACGCGTGACCTATCTCTAGTTCAGAACGTTAAGGGCATAACCAGATTTCGAGAAAACCAGCGGGCTACTTGTTTGGATCTCATTTTTATGAAGGATTTATCCTTCATAGATGAAGTGCATTTAAGTGCTCCGGTCGGTAAGAGTGACCATACGAAGCTTATGTGAGATAACTCACTCCATACTTAACGGCTGAGGAAAACGGAGGACCAAACATGCATATGGAAGGCAGATCTCAATTCAATGAAGAATGCACTATCGTCCGTGAATTGGGACTGCCTGCTCAAGAGGGATCTGGAGGAAGATTGGAGATCACTCAAGAGGGTTGCATTAGATCTGATTAAGCGCTTTAGTCCGGTGAAGGTACACAAAACGACTAGTCATCCTGCCTGATTGAAGAGAGACCTTAACAGGCAACTGAAGAAGAAGAATAGGAAATGGAAGTTATTCAGGAAAACTGGGTCGCCAGTACACCTCGAGGAATTCCGACGCTAAAGAAATGCACTGAAAAATCAATTCGCCAGGACAGGAAAAACTATGAATCAAGAATCCTCCAACAGGCCAAAGAAAAGCCCAAAATTCTATTCCACTATATTAACAGTAGATTAAAAAAACAGGGATCCTGTCGCAGTACTTAAGAATGATGACGGCGGAGAAGAAGTTGAGAATGACGAGAAAGCCGAGTACTGTAGCCGGTTCTTTGCCTCGGTATTCACTAAGGAAACCGAGCTTCATATTGATAATGCCAACAGTGTTGTTGTTAACGCCGGTCCAGCACTTTATTCTCTACTATTTCCAACATCTGTAGTTGATAAGGAGCTGCAGAGCCTCAAAGAAGCAAAGTCATCCAGTCCAGACAATATACCAGCCAAGTTCTTGAAAGAATTGGCAAGCGAACTCTCAGAGCCCCTAGCACATATTTTTCGTTCTTCATTTGAACTAGGAAAACTGCCATCCGAATGGAAAATAGCAAATATTTACCCGATATACAAGGGCGGAGCCCGAACGAAGGTCAACAATTACCGGCCCGTCAGCCTAACTTGCATTTGCTGCAAGGTGATGGAAACGATACTGAAGAAGACGACAATGAAGTTTTTGGAGGAGAACAACCTACTGTCAGGGCTCCAACACGGCTTCAGAAAGAACCATTCTTGCATTTCCTGCCTTCTACTCTCCACTGAGCAGTGGAATCGCGCACTAGATGAAGATGGTAAGGTTGACGTCATCTATACGGACTTCAAGAAGGCATTCAGCAGCGTCCCACATAAGCGTCTAATGTATAAATTGTCAGAAATTGGCATAAGAGGAAACCTTCTGGCATGGATCACACATTTTCTCACATGGCGATCGCAAACTGTGTGCATCGGTGATTGGAAGTCAAACCCTACGTCTGTGCTGAGTTGCGGCCCCCAAAACTCTGTCTTAGGACCACTGCTCTTCCTTATCGATATCAACGACTGTGTCATCGACCTGGGTTGCAGCGCTATCATGTTTGCCGACGACGTCAAACTCTGGAGAACCATCAGGTCGATAGGAAAGCGCTTTAAGAGAGCCTCAATCGACTTAGCTGCTGGCCTGCTCGTTCGCTTTTAAACTTCAACTTTAGAAAGTGTGTGGTTTTAAGACTCCGTACTAGAAAGACTGATGAGAAGAACGATTCCTTCCAATATATTCTTGATGAGCACCCGCTTTCAAATGTGAACGAACAAAAGGATCTCGGTGTTCTAATAAATTCCTCACTAAAACCATCTACTCAGTGTGTAAAGGCAGCTAAACGCGCGACACAGGTGCTGTTTGCGCTTAGGCGGGGATTCGCCGACATTGACAAGGAGCTCTTCAGGAAAACCTACAGAGCGTTTGTTCGGTCCCACTTGGAATATGCTGTCCAGGCCTGGTGTCCGTGATTCAAGAAGGATTACCTGCACCTTAAACGAGTGCAGGCGTGAGCTACGAAGATGGTCAAGAATCTTGGCCATCTGCCTTATGAAGACAGACTGACCGAACTTGATTTTTTCCCTCTCGATTATAGGCAACTACGTGGGGACTTGAAACAAACCTACCGTATTGTTAGACGCAAAGACTGCGCCTAGAATATGATGATTTCTGCGAATTGGCTCAGACTGACCATCTGCGAGGTCATCCTTTTAAACTTCAGAGAAAACCGGCCCGTATCGACGTTCGACGAAACGCCTTCTTTCAGAGGGTCATTGGAGCGTGGAACGGACTCCCGGAAGATGTGGTCCTCTCAGATACTGTTGACATTTTCAAAAACAAACTTGATTCTCATTTGCTGAGATACTGTGGCAGATATAATGAACAAAGTGTCAGTAGCAGCAGCTTGCAACTGGCTCACACTTATCGCTGATGGTTAGCCTACATTTGTACATTTGCATTCTGTACTATTGTTACGGTGGACCTATTATGCAATTTTGGTTATGAATAGGGAGCTCAAGGGCGAGAGCCCTCTTCCCTTAATAAATTGACTTAAAATGACTTAGATCCGTCAGTATTCATTCATGAAACAGCTTCCTGCTTACATTGATAAGGACAGCATTCGTTCGGCTGCTAACTTGTTGCAACCTATTTTTCGATCATCCTGAAATTGTTTCTGAACTGGAATCCTTCTTATGATTCAGGAGTGGGCGTAAAGGCCGTATTGACTAGGGTCACTTAATGACTTAAGGTACCGCGTTGAAGAAAACAAATGGAGAATTCATGTCTTTTATTGAGTTTAGGATGGTGTACGGTCCCAGTTTGAAACGGCTTTGGCCACGGTACATAGAGAGCTTCTTCCAGTGCGACCTGAAAACGAAACGCATGGTTTGCTAATGGAAAAGTCGCATGTAGCGGTATAACTAGTGTTTTTTATCAAATAAGTAAAACCGTTAGGCCCAATCCGAAGCTTTTGTTAAAAGACAGAAGCCGTTAGCGTGAGGTTTTTATTTTGCACAGAAGCCATAATTGCCGTCTCAGGCAGCAGCGGCTACTTGCGAAGCCAGCGCTGGTGCGGACTGCGCCCAGTCGTGCTCGAGACCGTCTGGCAGCGACGAAAGTCGCATTTAGATGATTGTGAGCGAGTTTAAGTGGTGTGTTATTGTTAAGTTGCATTGCCCAAAAGAATGACGCCTGAATAGGCCTTTGGTGCGTTGGCTGTAGGTGGCATATTCGAGTGGCCATTGGGAAACCGTGATTAGTTGGACACGCCTGTATACGAGTGGTCGTCGATCAAGGGTCTTCGGATTAGTAAGTTGGAAACGGCTACCTGTGACGATGCATGCCTTTTGGGGCAGCTGGCCTGGAAGGAATACAACATCGTTGGCTATCCGCTACTGCTCCCCGCCAGACACAGAAGAAACCGAATGTGTCGACAGTGAGTGAACAATAAACAAACGTCAGAATCCAGTGCACGGGCAGGTTGAATAGCGTTTGCGTTTTCATGTCATGCCAGGGTCAGTAATTTGTAGCGTATAAGTAATGGTTTTACTCAGATCGCATCCCAGGTTGTTGATAAAGGACAGGAATCATCAGAAACTTGAATTGCCGGCTCAGTCGGCAGTGACAACTGGTGAAGCCAAGTCTAGTGTTATCTGCGTTAAGCCAGGCCTGGAAATGTCTGTGACAGAGGTGACACTTACTTATACATGATTTCGGGGCGAGTTCAAGTAGTTTGCTATCGCCATGCTGCACTGCTGGAGGGAGCGGCAAGTATTAACGCCCAGGTTACGTTGGTTGAGGGGTGGCGTGTTTAAGTGGGTCGTTAGGGAGCCACCCCTGTTTTGTTCACGCGTGTGTGCGTACGATGATGCCGGTCAATTGTCAGTAGGTCAGCGAAAAGGAAAAAACCGTCGAGGACAAAGCATGACTTTGGGGCAGCGGGTCCTGAACAACGAGGGGGTGGGGAAGCATTGTTTGTCGTTTGCCACAGTACATTCAGTCTTACTTGTTATATTCAACCATTTATTTTTCACTGTTTCGTTCTTGTTAAGTACCATTGGTGGCCGATGATAAATATGATCTTAAATAATTGTGGACTTCTCATTAGCCCCAACTTCTGTGTTTTACATTGCGATATTTTACTTTTAGGGGAGGAAATGTAAGCGTTTGCATCCCTATTCATTCATGCATCTGAATTCCTGCGTTGATCTTTATTTATTTTTCGAATCTAAACAGGATAAGTCCGCCTAGAATACGTTCAAGGTTGCCGCTGGAAAAGCGTCCCTCCTAATTTTCCTTACATGTGCGTTCACTGCAGTTGCGGTATTAGGCTTTATGGTATGTTCTCACATATTCTTGCGCGTAAATCGCTGTATATAGCCGTTTTCGTGAAGAACGCCCTTCAGTTGATGCAGCTCATTTTTATACATATAGGCGAGAAGCCGCATCACAGTTTAGTCCCCAATTCCAGTTTGCTTTAGATTAAGGACGCCAACATTTTGAAACGCCATATTTTGTCCTGCACAGGTTTGGTTTTGGAACATGCTATGCTCGATAGATCCACCGTTCTGTCCGTGCGACGGATGGCTTGCCCCAGGATTTCATCATGAGCTTGAAATTGTGCAGAGAACTCGAGTGAGGCTTGTACGCTGTTAAATTTCTGGACCACGGCGTCGATATCGGCGTCATAACCTGTGGCATGACCAAAGGAACAATTTTTATATGATAAGTTTGGTTAAAAGGGTTCTCAAACTGGGTTTCTAATTCTAACTGATCAACCTTTCGATTAAGCAGGTATAATCAGTTAGAATTAGAAACAGAGTTTGAGAACCTTTAAATCCAAACTTATGATGCAAAGCCCATCGCCGCAGAAAGTTTCCAGCACTTTAAATCAACACCCGTGAACTGCAGTTACCAGTATCCGAACAAGAGCACTACAAATCGAGGAGTATTGGCAAAAGCGCACGTAGAAAAGTTAAAAGAGCTGCGACGGAACACAGACAATATATATGTGACAGTTCCTCGTTTCTGAGACAAATGTTTGCGCCTTAAAATTTTTGTCTCCCTTGAGTTTGCAAATACCCTCGAAAATCCAGTGAGTTATGGAATATTCTTTCCCACGCATATTGCACATGAGGCTGAATCATCTAGCAACCTTGAATTCCACAGCGAAGACCTGTGGTAAATAAACCCTTGAGCAGTTAAAAACGAACATTTTTAGGAAGTGAAAGTTGTGTATGCGTATTTCGCTAACGTATATCCACTTTCCACTTCCCTTGCCGAAGCCTACGAAAATGGAACGTTTTGCTTCTTCAGCATTTTCCTAGCAAATACAGATCAAACTTCTGCCGTACATGAGGAAAACTGCCATCTATTCTAAGGAGAATCACCTCCGTCATGTTTTTCTGCTTTGAGGTTCCGTTGTACGATTATATTTATGCTATCGAGTGAACTAACAGATACCAAAATATGCTTTAGACCGTTTACGTTGTCACTTCCGTGACACTTCCGAGATGGGAAAATGAGTGGAAATGCGATTGACCGCGACTCTTAAAGTTGCACCTTGGGAAATCAAATTGCAAATCTTTGCAACTTATAATGTTTTATGAGAAAACCCTAATTTTCTGCAAATAACGCATTGACTCACAGCTTTCTTTACCTTGTTTATGCAGTTAGGAGAACCAAGTTTCCAGATGCAACAACTGTTTTTGTAAATATTTGCAGTTTAAGCCTAATGTACATATAATCTTAACTGAGCAAAATAGCCAAACATTACATAATGCTCATTGTCGCCCCAAAGGTAATCTTCCTCGCATATAAAATTAGCTGCAAAGGTGGTAATGGCTCAAAGTGCCTTTTTAAGGTCTCAAAATATTTTATTCAAGTTCCACTGCAGGATGTAGGCAATACAATTGGAGGGAGGGGGTTGCAGTGGATAAGCGGGTGTCGAATACATTCTAACACATTTCTAGAAAAGATGACACTGAAATGTTGGAAGAAGTAACCTCAAGCTTGGAGATGCGAAAAAGGACAAACCCTACAGGAGTTCGAGAACTACTGGTAAGTCAAACTCTACAAGTGGTAAGGAAAGTTATGCGTATATACAGTGCAACAGCAAAGCCGGCAAACCATCAAGTGACTGTGCTCCTATAAATGCTTCTGGGACAGCCAATCACAGGTTCCGTAGACTACTATTGGCCAGGAAGTTGATCAAGCAGCCAGTGACTCAGTCTCACATGACGTTTATGTATTCACGCCCACGTCATGCTAAAAGAAAGACGCGCTTGCAGGGCCCGGGCCTGCTGCTTGCTGGGGCTTCAGGCTACCACTGACATTCCGTATGCAATAAACAACGATTGTGGTTGTGGACAACGATTGGTCTTACCCATTTTCTTCCTATACGGAAATGGGTGTGACCATTATAGTGTTCTGAGCTTACTCACGGCTATGACT
>JAYGXS010000003.1:69738774-69766830 GCA_036362985.1 Ligula intestinalis | reverse complement strand
GACTCTTACATATATGTGAAACAATAATTACGACTTCTTTTCTAAAATCTGCTCATAGGATCTCCATGCGTACTTTATAACGAGAACTGATTGCAGAGACAGGAGATGGTTGGTGAAGGCTATTTAGATTACCTCTAAGATTGGAGATGCGAAGAAAAGCTGTCCGTAATAGAGGTGGCTTTGAGTAAAATTCCTGGGAAAATAGCGTTACGTCTATAATTAGGGTCAGGATAAGTTAAGATTCATTTGGGGGTCAAGACTAGGCTTAGCGTTAACTGTGCTGTTAAAGTTAAGATTAGAACTACAGTTTAAGCCTACATTCAGTCCAGCGGTAAACTAGGCACAGGAGTATTCATCCCTCCTAGAATTATGCGCAGCGTCACCTTTAAAATTCAGGCAGGGGATCATGACGAAGGGTTTTCAAAGGCATTGCCTATTTTCCTCACCACATAAACTGAAACTGAACTGGAATTTTGCCAAGGCTCACAACCGCTGTTCTCGATTTCTGGAAACAGCCAATCACAGATGCCGCGAAGCTGGTCCCCAGCCCGGCAACGAATAACACGCCTTCACACTTAAGCCGATGCAGCCTGTCTGGCTTAAAACTCTCAAGCCCAACTTAGACAATGACCAATCTCTGTGGCTTCTGGCATACATGCTGCTTACCCCAGACTTAGGGCCCAGCTAGCCTCTTAGTTGGTCGTGCGCTCCAAAGTCACATTTCGTCCCGCTTATTCCTCATTCCTCTGTATCCAGAATCAATTATTCTCACTACTCTGGCCTCCACCGATTTCTTCTCTCCTAAGGTACCATGGTCTGAAGCTCGCAGTTGCCAGGGTTTAACTAACTTGACCGCCTGCGATAAGGGCATTCCTATTCACGTGTATTATTTTGAAAAAGCCATATAAGTAACCCTTACCAGAGGGTTTTGCGGCACAAAAAATGATCATCGCAGTACCGCAACCTCAAAACAGATGCCAGGCGATGAGGTCTATCTATCCAAGCCACGTTTGTCGAGCTCGGAGAGCCCTTCAAACAGGTGAACAACTAAACACGAATCCAGAAAGTGTGATGAAATGCATATATCCCAATACAAGATCGCGCACAGGGTTTTCCACATGAACAGTTTATGTCAACGGGCTGACGAGCCTTAAGCAAGCCTAGGCGGATGGACTTCGTAACACAGATATACCATGCTCAGCTTATTCACGGTCTCGATTTCTGCAGCTCCAACACGCGCCACAATGGAGGGTGTATTTGATGTAGTAATTATGCGTACAAAGCTTTGCAGCCAAAGGCAACTGCATTTCTCGGCCTGTTAAACCAGCCCGAGGCCCGGCTGAATTCCAGCTGATGACTTTCAGCCAATCGTCAAAACCAATAACCTGCCTTCAACTGAAACCAATTTCAGTAAAAACACTGAAAGCTGGGATGTAACTAACACCGAACATAAAAGGCATCATTTATTACCTAATCTGCGAAAACATTAAAAAAAACATGCACCTTGCCTCCCCGCTACTTAGTGTAGCAGACTGAACCTAATAAGAAGAATACTTAGAATGCCACCTGATCAGAACGTATTTTACGACTGAATTTTCCAAGAGCTGCGTTCAAATCCTCAAGGAAAATCCGACGCTTTCAATGCAAACTGTGGTCTTCCGATTTTTAGGGTTTTTTGCCCTTTATAACTTTTTAAGTGTCTTTCCTGTCTGTAAACCACAATTTCTTCAACAACCTTCTAGAAGTAAGTTACAGAAACAATTTAAACTTTCATTGCCAAAAGAGATATATGAGACACATCTTCCCGGAAAGGTTATTCACCAGGCAAGACACTTTGCTATTATGCAAATCCTACACCTGTTGACCTTTAGTGAAATAGACAGTAGCGCATAAACATTAAAACCGTTCAAAATCAAAAAGCCGCTGCAAATATTCTTGCTGTTACAAGCAAGGGGCCAAATAAGTAGGCCTATTTAGGTACTTCACCCTCCACGATTTCTTCAACCACGACTCCTTCATCCACGACTCCGTCATCCACGATTGTTTCAGGTGCAGGAGCTGACCACTTCTTGGCCTTACGCGCGACCTCACTCTGTGTCAGTCCCCCGAGAAAAACCATGTAGAGGATACTGAAAAGACAACATCCAGCCGACACCAGGACTGATGGAATCGTGAGAGTAAGAACTAGATACCCTGAAAAACATGCGCATAGTAGTTTGTCACCGCTGGGTCCAATTATGAATAGATCGGCAAGGCGATAACTACCTTGAAAATACCGCGAACCCGTTGAAACTTACCGTCAACAGGTATGTGCTTCTTTCCTTAACCAAAAATATTTCATGTTAGTTTAAGCACCTCAAGTGGTATCATTAAATGTTCTAGGTGTACGTTTTTTCCTCAAAGGAATTTTTCCTACATATCCCCCAATATACTGATACTGAATACTTTTACTGAAGATAAATGACGAGTCAGTTGTAAAAATAATCTCATGGTGTAGGCTTAGGGTGCAAATAAATCAAATCTAGATCATTATGTAGACGCTTACCCACCTCCTTGGTATTTAACAAGGTTCTTGGTCCCTAGGAACAAAAAGGCTTGAAGTAAGCTCGAGCAAAACGGACTAAAGGAGGGAGAACTCAGGTAGCAGAGGCCGCCAAAATGGGCGCAAAATGTGACTTTAAGTAAGGCGTGATACGCATGCAACGCAGAGGAAATCATATACTATCGAGTCAGTAGGGCTTGTTCTAAGTTAGACAGCATAATTAATAGGCCGTTAATGTTTTATATGGAAGTCGTTAAACGTCTGCGAATACATAGGGTTATTCTGATGCTAACTGGACCAGTGAAAGCTGAGCATTTTGCCAAAGTAACAGTTCCCCAATTCATGGCGTTTTCCCACCCTAGTTTGTGCCCGCAGTATTCCTCTGTAACCTCACATACATCGACCGCTGCTTGTCCGATAAAATTATGCTGACTGTCTGTTCCGACTGGTAGTGGTGCAGCAAATCAGTTGTGATAAGCATAAAAAGCCTTTTTTATAAAGCCAGCCATTGCACTCAACCTCGGCATTAGTCGACCTGGCACAATTCACCAACTGTATCATGATTCTCACAACACGAGTCCTATTCATTACTCAATCACCTCGAACACTAGCTTCATACAAGCAAAAATGCAAGTTCCAGTGTGTAACTGAGAAAATGAAGACGATTCGATCGCTGGGACAACCTTTTTATTCATCTGAGGTTTCGATATCTGTCGCGGATTCATCATCAGAGACATAAGCAGAAAACAGTAGCAGATACGGGTAGCATATGCACAGGAATTCGCAATATGTATAGGATGCAGTCATTAGAGGAGAATATGCGAGTTCCAGGAAGCAGTTCAGAAGAAGATGCGATCACTGGAACAAGAGTTTTCTTTTCCTGACGTTTCGGATTATGTCGAGATTCCTTAATCATAGTTATTCGGAAGAAAGTCGGGCATGCGCATACCTTCTCTCTTCTTCTCTTTCTGATACAGTCATTACTGCGCACTTATGACGACAAGAAACGATAATTGCCATCTTGTGCGTTACTTACTTGCTGACCGGCAAGCGGGCTCTGACTTGCTGAACTTTCATCACGCGTCGTGGACTCGAAGGTGATAAGTGTCGGGCATCTGGCCCTCCGGTGTTGGCGTAAGACGACGCAGTGGCCTGTGCGCTCTCCAAGTGGCGACTTGCTTTCGCCAAATTGGGTCTCAGCACCAAATATGGATTGGGAGGTCGTTGCACTTGGTTGTGGACTGAGGGCCCGTTAATCATGACTCAACTCATTCTCGACTCACACGATTGTCACCCCTTGCAAGAATTTAGACCCCAGCAAATTTAATTTTGCGGCCGGGTCTCGTCGAACGAACAGCAACTTCAGAATTGGTATCATTTCTCCGCACTGATTCGGCGTGTTCGGAAATTCGCGTCTCGAAAACTCTTCCAATTTCTCTAAAGAAATTACTTTGCTCGCAACTGCACCAAATCCTGTAGATTACTCCAGATGTTTCTTGCCATGGCTGTGGGCTTTTCGGGTTCATTACCGCAAATTCCTGTGTATATGTTACCAGTTTCTGCTATTGCTCTCTATTTATGTCTGGGGTGATGAATCCGCAAAGGATTTTGACACGTCAACCGAAAAAACTGTTTTCCCAGCGATCTAGTCGTCTTCTTCTCAAATAGCCCCACAGCCCCGTAGCTAGTCCTGTATAAAGGGAAGCATAGTCTCTTTGGAATTCTGGCTAGTTCAGACGGTGATCTCGCTACGTGACCGATCAATCGCTACCAACAGCAGTCCCCCCTATGTAAAAGGGCACACGAAACCCTCCCGCAATTTTTGGTAGATGCGGTGCGAGTATCGTTACATACAGCCAGGAACAGCGATGAAGTCGGTATCAAAAGAGAAGGGATATCATCAGTAATAATGAAAGTAAAGCAACATTAAATACAGAACCATCAATGAGGAAATGCTGAACACGCTTTCGCAGCCATGAAGACGTTTGCCCACTTGAAACATTGTTTTCCCGGAATAAATTTGAACGAAGCAACGATTACGAGATTTGCGGAATTGTATGACGCCAGAAAATTTCGTGACCTCGTATTCAACTGCAGACGGCCGTTGCCTATTAATAAGCGAATTAATTTTCCAATTAATTGTCAGATATGGAGGGTGAAACTTGATAGATAAAGGAAGTAGAAACAATAATTCATAGATGTGGGCACATGGTGAGGGGTAGAGGAGGGGGAAACGGTAGTTTTCGCAGCATGACAGTTGATGTTTGTTCATGTTCACGAAAGCCTGCAGGACGTGGTTCAAAGAGAGGAAAGGGGCGGTGGGACAGGGGACAGGGTAGCGGTCAGTCTTATAGTGCGAGGAGGCATGAACGGGAATAAGTTTATCGGTCGTTACCACGGCAATTTGAGGTTGATCACATGGTCCAGCTGCTTACAGAGTTCTGGTTTTGTTCTTCGTATTGCAACACCTAGTGGAAATTGGCCATGGGGTCGACCAAAAGACTGCATTTAGGGTCGTACTTCTGGCAACGACCGGGCGTCTCCTACGATTGGCGGAGGCCGCTGCAATACGGAGAGGAATAGCAGAACTCTGCGAGTAGCTGGACCATGCGATCAACCTCACATTGCCATGGTAACGATCGATAAACTTATTCCCGTTCATGCCTCTTCGCCCCTTAGGCTTGACTGCTTCCCTGTCCCCTGTCCCACCGCCCCCTCCCCTCTCTTTTAACCACGTCCTACAGGCTTTCGTGAACACGAACTGCCATGCTGCGGCAACTACCTCCCCCCCCCCTCCAAGCCCTCCTCATGCGCCCACGTCTATGAATAATTGCTTCTACTTGCCTTACCTATCAAGTTTCACCCTTTGAGGCTGACAGTTAATTGGACAATTAATGATCTTATTAATAGGCGACGACCGTCTGCAGTTGAATAATAGGTCACCAAAATTTATGACGGCAATACATTCTGCCAATCTCATTATGTTTGTCTATTTACCAAACGCGTACGCCTCTAGCTGTGAAGAAAAGAAAGACGAATGATTCGGAGCGCATATGCTCTCAGACAAGTCACAATCTCTACGCAGAAGTCACCCATCGTCTCATGATGTGCATTGTACACTATAGAAAACGGCATATTAACGACAAATGGCGAAGTTAACTCACATGCAATGGCTTGTGCTTCGGTGGTCACTAAAAATAAAGTAGCAAAAACATCTATAGCATACGGAGGAGTTGTCCAGCATACCGTTAAAGAGTTATAGTACTGAAGCAAACGGAAATTCAACGTAAGGACGCGGTATTAACGTCTAATCAGCACCTGCGAAACCGAATGCCTCTTGAAGTTTGACAGTCTATTGAATATTCGAGGGAATTTGAATTGGTGCATCGGAATGGCGTACGTAGAGCAAATACAAGCGAATGTGCGAGTCCCAGAAAGTAATTGTGAAGAAGACGACTCGATCGCTGGGAACGTAGAACCTTACAAGAGGGGACCCACCCAGGCAGCCAGATGACGGCCGGCAGTTGCGAGGTTCTAATGACAATGACAGACACAGTTGAATCGGCATTTTCGGACTACTGACCGTTAAAAGTCAGCTTCACGCCATTAAAGAGCAGCGTTATAAATTTTTTAACTCACGAGTCCCTTAAACTAACCAAAATGAGTATAGCAGACATACATACCTCTATAAATACTGACTGCATTTACTGTGCAATTAGTCGATTTGGTGGAAATGGAGCAGCTATTACAGCAGAGAATAGAAAAGCTGCGGACATGGTACGAAATCTGACGCCTTAAATTGAGCATTAGAAACTGTTTTTCGATGCATACAATGACAGCCAGACAGCAGGTCTTGTAAAGTCAACCACGTAAAAACGTGAAGGTGCAAAAAGACACTGGAGCATTAGTTTAAGACGACTTAAGTGTAACAACACAGCGTATTAAAGCCGCAACGCGCACAGTGTAAACTACGACTGTGCTACGCGGAACGTTTTTAAACCTGAATGCTGCTCTCTTCGGTTAGGGATATGGAGCGGTCGTTCGGCCACACCTGGCATATGCGGCGCAGGATTGGCAGCTTTGTCTTTGGAAAAACATGGGTATGCTCGAAGGTGTGGAAGGATGTGCTACAAATGTTTTGTCTATGAACGCAACCATTTAACATATAAACAGCGCCTAAGCGTACAGAAGCCTTACCCTCCCCCATTAGTTATGCGGCAGAGGTTAGCCTTTCCTAACCTTCCAGCTGTAAAGGGAAACCTGAGCTTCGTGTGGACGAGTAAAGTATTTTAGAAATGGCACTAAAAACGAATCGGTAAGTGTTAATCTTGCGGCTGCCCAATGGCAAAAGTCCCCTTAAACAACTGTTTTACGAGATAGTTGATATATGTAAATGAAAAGGTGGGATACCCATGGGACCGTATAGGTGCGTTATCACTGTGCAATATGAAAGAAATTGCAGCCGATAGTATTTGTTCTAATTAAAAAATGTAGATGAAAGAGGATGATAAAAGGACAGAAAACTTAAATTGACGTCCATAAAGTAAGATAATTAGCATAAAACTCCTATTGGTTAGCACAATTAAACACAAAGTTGGAAGTTGGTTTTAAGTATTACATTTACCCGGAGGCAACAGTACAAGGAAATTTCACTGACAGAAAGAAGACGACAGGATTGTCAAAATAAACAGAGATCCGTCCCATGCAATTCAAGACACTTCGTTCTTCTCTCAGAGAACCATTTTGTAGTTGAACCCTGTACAAACGTGTTTTGTGCATTCCCCCAACCTGTGTTCACCAGACACCCGGATACATATCGGCAGAACGCCCGTCAAACTGTCCAAACCCGATCAAGCGAGGCACTGTTATAACTAGAACGATACTACTCACTTCATTTCAATATGTCATTTTATCCGCATTAACTTTAGCATTCTGCTCGAAATTCCGCGTGCAAATATATTGAACGTGTTTCTCGCAAATTCTGTACATTTTTTACCACATCTGTCTCATCAGTAGTCTGGTGCAGTTCGAACCCTCAAATACCTTCAAATTAATTGCAAATTAACAGTTTTTCGCTCAGACCCGTACTGTTGGAACTGTGTATTCAAGGGCTTCTGACATGAACTTCAACTACATTGAATAAGTTGTAGGTCTAAATTTTTGCATTGTTTGGGAGATAAAATTCTGCTGCATTTATAGCACCTACTCTTGTCCTAGATCACTAGGCTAACATTTAGTCACACATGCGGGCTGATCGGGAACACCCGTGTGCCTTGTGAGCTAGCCAAAAGTAATGGCAGTAGTGATATAATCAGCAGTTCCGAGATTACAGCAAAAGTCAATGCAGAAAGGTCAATAAGGAAATATTGAAATCTCTGAAGACATTCGTGTGCCTGTGGTGACGTTTGTCTTTTACGAAACGCCTAAGCATCCAGTGGCGAAGGAGACAGCAAAACACGCACTTTTTCGAAGCGAATATTCTCTAAAACAAGCCACAATTCCCACACAGAAAGCTCTGCCGTGCCTTCGCATGGGACATTAATAAAATTAAGAAAAATAGCTCACCTTTACTGAACCAATCTGCGCTGCCAAATATTACTAAAAAAGAAGTGATATGAAGAGCTATAGAATATCAAAGACATCGTGCAGGTTGTTCTCCTATAAAGTGCTACAGCACTAAGGCAAACGCAACTTCAACCAAATGATCGCGTCATCTGAACGTCTAAGCAGCAACTGCGGACCGGAATGCCCCTTTAAATTCGACAATTTATTGAATACTCGAGCGCATCTGAATAAGTACATAGGTGTGGCGTGCGTAGGGCCTTATAAGAGTGGGCCCATCCCGGTGTCCAGATGACGGGCCGGCAGTTGGCATGCTTTAGTCATAATGACAAACAGAGTAGAATCCTCATTGTCGAAAACTTACCGTTAAGACTCAGCTTTATCCTATCGAAGAGCGGCGTAATAACGATTAAAACTAATGAGCCGCTGAAAGTAACCAAGATGAGTAAAGCAGACACACGTATCTCTGTACGGTGACTGCATTTAGTGTCCAATTCGTTCATTATGAACGAAACAGAGGTGAGTCTATCTCGACCTTTCAACTGCTAAGAGAACTTCAGCTTGCTGTGGTCGGGGAAAGTATTTTAGAGATGGCACGAAAGACGAATTTCAAGCAATATGCTTGTCAACATAAAAGGGGGAATGTATCACGCCAATCGACGCATTTTTTTGCCTCTCAGAATAATGTTTCATTTGAATCTTTTTATATGCGTGTCGTGCTTTCTTCAATCGTCTTTTCTCCAGGCGTCCGGATGCTCACACGTAAACTGTCCGGAAGGCCTTCCGAACCCCCCAAACCAGGCATTATTATATCTGTAACTTTACTATACCGTACTATACTATCTATCTGTAACTATACTCATCCTCTGTAACTATACTCACCGGATTTCAATAAGCCATTTTGTGCACACTAACTCTAACATTCTGCTGAACATGCTAAGTACAATTCTACTGAATATATTGTTCACAAATGCTCTTCCTTCGTTTTACCCTTCCTGCTTCATTATTAGTCTTTTGCATTTGAAACCCTCAAATACCTTCAAAATAATTGCAAATTAGCTGGTTTTCGTTCAGATCTGCACTACTTAAATGGAGTAATCAAGGGCTTCTGTCATTAACTTCAACTACATAGACTTATTAGTGGGTTTAACTGCTTGCGTAGTTTTGGGGATACGATACTGCGGAAGTCATAGCATCTAATTTTGACCTAGATCATTTGGATGGCATATAACCACGCGTAAGGGCTTTTTGGGAACATCCAAAGTACATTTGTGCTGGCCATAAGTGGTGGTTATAGTCCATGGTAGAGGCATAGCTGAATTAGATGCTCAAAGATGCCTGGGGACGTAGACATTAACGTTCCGTTTTAAACGAATTTACTAAAATTGCTCTGCGGCGCAAAGATAGGCCAAGGAGTTAGCGTTAACTCTGGTTTAAACCAAGGGAAAATAGTCAAAGAAGTGCGTTTCAGCAGTCGCCTGGAGCACACCTTCTTTCCGACAGCAAGGTTACCCGGTCCATGCTAGCTATCAGCATTCTACGCCGAGCTTAAATTTTCGCAACAAAAGACAAATTCTGTTTGAGACCAGTACATAGAATTTCCCCGAGTGTGCTGTCCGCTTTGCGTATAAAGACATACTTATTTAAAAACCTATCTTCTCACTATGGCTTTGTTTGATATGATGATGCACTGACACTTCACAACGGTAAAGCCATTCACGGATCAAATTCTGCACCACTTTGTGTATCCCAATCAGTCTGACCTAATGGCTCCGATGTCCTCCCTATCCATGCACCGCACCCTCAGTCCTACCCCTCGTTTTTATGTAGACATTTATACTCTTGCTTAACAGGTTACCTCATCGTATAGCCAAAGCAAATTCAGCCATCTTTGCTGAACAATTTCAATACTACTACTACTACTACTAATACTACTACTACTACTACTACTACAATTTCAATACTACTTTCAACGTAAAGCGTAAAGCCTACATTCACACTGAGAATGCGAATCTCGAGGAGAAAATTCCATATGAAAATCTGTGTCCACAATCTAATGAGATTTGCGTAATGCGGGGGACGATGAAGGGCTCAGAGGGGAGATTTATTCGGTAGATGCGTATCACTATCAGGGAAGCGGTCTTACTCGGTCTCAATTCCTACAAACAAACACTGAATACAAGTTACCGGCACTTGAAAATCCTACATTATGCGAATAATTAAAATTTTCATTATTGTGGTTTGGATCATGACGACAATGTGCATTGCCTCGTTTCGGTTATACGAGGTCCACTCGTCTCGAACCTGAAGCACACAATGAAACTGCGAAGAAAGCAGAACCTGCACGCCATTTACGGTCAATGCTCTAAGAGCAGCATTTCATAGCCGGTTCGTTGCTGAGAACTGTGAGACCCAGTATGCCATTGAAGGAATAATTCCGCGGAGTTTAGAAACTCTGCATTAGGAGGTTAACAAATGTGAAATGATTAGCGATACCGAGATTACAGTAACAGTTAATGCAAAGCCTTCAAGCAGGAAATGCATAAGTCAATGAATAAATTTACGTGGCTGTAGAGACCTTCGTCTATTTACAAAACGCCCCAGCTTCCAGTGTCGAAGCGAATGAGCTCTCAGACAAGCCGCAATCTCCACGCAGACATCACCAACTGTCTCATGATGCGCAGTAGGCATTGATAATTAAACGGCATTTCAAACAAAAATGAGAACGTGAGCTAACCTTCAATTTCTGCTGGTTCGGTGGTTGTAACTTCTACAAATAAGGTAGAAAGAACAGCTCTAGAGTACAGAGGAATTGGTTGGCACTGTTATAGCACTAGAGCAAGCGCAACTTCAACCAAATGATCACGCCATCCGGACGTCTAATCGGCACCTGTTAAGACGAGTACCCCGTGATATTCGACAGTCTATTGAATGCACAAGCGAATTTTATTTAGTGCATAGGCCTGGAGTGCGTAGAGCCATACAAGAGCGGGTCCACTCGGGTGGCCAGATCACCGGCCGGTAGTTGGGAGATTCTAATGATTGGCAGACACAGTAGAATCAACATTGACGGAAAACTTATCGTTAGGAGTCAGTTGTACCCCATCCCACGTCGGCGTAACAAAATCTTAAACTAATGAATTTGTTTAAAGTAATCAAGATGAGTATAACAGACACAAGTGACTGCATTTAGTGTCAATTATTCTATAAGGAGGACACAAGCAGATATTACACCAGAGCCTAGTCAATACTTTATGCCTACTTCCAGCTGTTATGGCTCTCAGGGCCTCCGTTTAGGTCCACGCCAAGGCGGGACAGATTAGTTCCGTTAGCGGTCACCAAGGAGAAGTGAGGCACTATTATAAGTATACTATTCACTTGGGTCCAATACGTCATTTTGTCTACAATAACTCTTAATTTCTACTGAACATTCCGAGTGCAAATGTAGTGAATGTGTTTCTGGCAAATGGCTACTTTCTTCTAACATTCCTGCTTCATCATTAGTCTTGTGCATGTTGAACCCCCAAATACCTTCAAAAAAATTGCAAATTAACTGCTTTTCGTTCAGACGTGTACTGTTTAAATTGGGTATTCAAGGGCTTCTGCCATGAACTTCAACTACATCGAATAATTGGTAGAGTCTACTGTTTGCATAGATGGGTGAATAGGATGCTGCCGCAGTCATAGCGTCTTATTTAGCCCAGGATAATTTGGATATCATTTAGCCACGCGTATGGGCTTTTCGAGAACATCCGAATTTCTTTCGCGCTTGCCATATGTAGTGGTAAGAGTGACGGTAGAGGTTAAACTGAGTTAAACGCTCAACGATACCTGGGGCAGTAGATGCAAAGGTTCCGTTATGAACGAATTTATAAAATCGCTCTACGCCGCAAAGCCAGGCTGAGCAGTTACTGTTGACTGTGATTGGCATTTGCCTCTAAACATGCTTTCCTTTCAGCAGCAAAGTAACCCGGTACACGCTATGTATCAGTGTTTTAACCTGCGCTTTACTTTTGGTTAAAAATACAAATCCTTTCAGGATAAGGGGATATTCTACGCGTGAGGTTTTCGGCTTGCTGGTACTTTTCATGGCGTATGTGCTCCGTTACTAGTTAGCTAAGTCGTTGTCCAGTCTGCCCTGTATAATGGCAAGAACAGTTGTGACATGATATTTGCTAAAGGACACCAGACTGATCACGTAGTTCTAGTCGGTCTTTTGTTTGCATGATCCGTGACCGTGTGGACGCTATCGAATGATGAGCAACACCAACGCCGAGCTCTGCAGTGATACGTGCTGTTGCTTTTGACACATTCCTTATGTATGGTAGAGAGTGCCAACGTGTTGGTGGCTCGCTCCTCCGTTTGTTCCCCGTGAGCACGGATGGAGGCATAGATTAACGTGACTGTTGGGATATCCATTTCTTGCCAGTTTGTCCTGGAGATGCCGTAGTTCTCGCACTGCACTGCAGTGTGCTTTTACCCTCTGAAAGAGGGCTCTAACACAGCCGCATTTATGCCCCTCTGGGTGGTTGCTGTTATATATTGAAAACGGAAGGCAAGTTGTAGACAGGACGAAGGTAATATATGTAAAACAGAAGGCTGCCTGTAGGCAGAATGTCATGTTGGCAAAACAGAGGGCTTTCTATAGGCATGACATCTACTGAGGACGAAAGCACAGTTCAAGTCACGAGTCACGTTGACACCGCTGTGTATACGGTGTGGAGTATATGTCATAGGCCGAAAGCTGGCCAATCAGAATAAGGACAGGGGTGAGCCCGTCAGCCAGGAAAGAGGACTGGGATGAACACGTGCCCGTGATTTTGATCAGAGTTTGATGTGCGCATCGCATCGTGATGTCCCGACACTACGGACGGGCATAAATAACAGTTACCATTAAAAGCTGAGCACCTGGGTTGTGTTAATTGCCTTTCTATATACCATGGTGCTGAGTTCTTGACCAGGTCTGCGCGTGACGATGACGTCAAGGAAAGAGATTTGTTTAGCCTTCGCTTGTCCTCTTGTGAATTGAATGTCGGGAAAAATTCCGTTAAGCAGGTTTTGGAAGTCTGCAAGTTTGCACTGTTCAAATTGTAAAGAGGATTTCGTCCACGTATCGGCACCAGAATGCAGGTTCAAGTTTACTGAAGGCGGCTTTTTCCAGCTATTGTAAGACTATTTCTGCGATAAGGCTGGATATTGGAGAACCCATTGGCATCCCTTTGAGCTGCTCATATATTCTACCAGTAAATTTGAAAATTTTCCTTGGGCAGAAGACAAAGAGTTGCATTAGATGGATCTCATGATTCACCATATTCCTCTTCGAGTCGTTTGCATAGAACCTCGTGTGCCAGTTCCGATGGGATGAATATAAATACTAAAAATAAAGTCAAAGGATACCATGGTTTAATCCAGCTGAAATTGGGAGGCCGGATTGCTTGAGGTCCTCAAGACCTTTCGGAAAAAGGTTGATTTTTGTGCCATCCATTTGGATAGATTCTAAGTAGGACTGTCTTCAAACGCTACGATTGGCCAAAGGGGAACGTCGGCCTTGTGCATTTTAGGCAATCCGTAGAAATGGGCCAGCGCTGTAACCGTTGGCTTAGTTTTTCGTCACCCGTCTTGCGATATTACATTGGTACGCCAGAGTCGGGTCAGGAGGCCGATAAACTGGCTGATCATCGATTTTAGCCTTCGAGGAAGGCGTGGGTTTGTAGGACATTTGGTCGTCGAAGAGGGCTTACACTTACCCGTTGTAATCGTTGCAATCCATCACGACTGTTGCCCTTTCGTTGTCGGCTGGTAGCACTATCATATCTTTGTTCATTTTCAATTTCTTTATCGCTACTTCTTCCGCGGCTAACATGTTATTTGTGGGCCTATTTGTCATTACTAGGAAGGTAACTCTCTGGCGTACGGTATGCTTTGCCTCGTCGGTTGAACTGGTTCTTACCAGCATGACTTTCAGTGTCGCGATAAATTCGGCTGGCTTAGAATCCACTGCATTAAAGATGGCCTCATGATTCAGTTAATGTAGTTCTTCTTCCCTTATCTACCTATACGACAGATTGTGCACGACATGTTCGTTTTTTCGATTCTGATTTTGATATGCGAACCTTCTAGTAAAAGCTCCTGCGTATTTGTTTCTGTCTCACTATTGCCAGCGTCGATATTGTAAGCTCGAGGGAATCGGGTCAAGGGATTCGCCTAATAGTGTGCTGCATTCGGACTTCTTTTTTCAATAACGGACCGGTACTTGTGAAATCGTAGCTGGTAGTGGTTGAACATTACTCATGTCATTTTCCTGCGAAAGCTTCGTATAACGTTTCTCGCCAATTCACTATTCATTGGAGTTGTGTAACTTAGGCTCTGCGACGTCAGTCCGTAACTAGTACAACGGTGTAGGATCATAGCAACCCATAGATTGTTGCTTCTCTGTTAAAGAATATCTCCAAGCAGTCAGCTGTGTAAAGTGCGCCACGCTCGAAATTCTTACGAATGGAATATGCGACTATGCGAAACCCAGGTTATGATTGCAAAGGAGCCGAGGGCGCGATCGCTGGGACGGCAGTTGTATGAGTTTGAGCTTTCGTTCCCGTACAGAAGAGCATCATCAGAAAAAATTAGACAACAACAAGAATTGGCATTTTTTGTAGTCCATCTGCTAAAAAATGAGCTGCTGATCATGATGCTGATGCGCACTATCGAGTGTCGGCCATACGAAGTTCTATTAGTTTCGAACATGAAGCACACGATGAAACTGCGAAGGAAGAAGAACGTCCACAGAGCTTACAATCGCTGTTGTGAGATGAAAAGATGCAAAAAGGCTCTCTCGGAAGGCTGCGAGAAAAAAATGATCCGAGAGCAGGACTCCATGGCCGGTCTCCTGCTGACAACTGCGAAACCTGGGATAGCAAGAGAGAAATAATGCCACGGGGCCTAACCACTCTTCTGGAGTTTAAAAACCGTGACCTTATCAGCAATACCCACATTACGGAAACAGCAAACACAAAAACGTCAATCGGGAAAAAAATTAAAATAATGAAGTGATTCACGCAGTTGTGTAGGCCTTTGTCTTTTTACAAAACGTCAACGCTTCCATTGATGAAGGACAGAAACACAAGTGAAAAGCGTCGGCTATACGAATGTCGAGTCGTTTCAAACCTGAAGCAGACTATGAAACTGCAAGAAGAGAAGTACGTGCACACGGATTACAAACCCTGATTTCAAAGAACAAGATGCGAAAAGAATATCTGGGAAGGCTGTGAGAAAAATAAGCCGACAGCAGCATTCCATGATCGGTTCTATGCTGAAAAATGCAATGTCTGGAATGCCATATGGAGAATAATACAACGGAACTTAAACACTCTTTCTTCTGGGCTTAAAAACCGCGATCTAATCAGCAGTGCCCAGAGGTAAATGCAAAAACGTAAACCAGTAAGTACTGGCATCTATGAACACATTTTCGCGGCCGTGGAGACATTCGTCTATTTACGAAAAGCCAACGCTGCCAAGAAGGAAAAAAAGTAACGCTTGTTATTCGAAGGGAAACTGCATATTAACAAAAAATAAGGAAGTTAGCTGACTTTGGGTGGTCGTCTTTGTGCTCCTGGGGGTCGCTAAAAATAAAGTAAAAAAACAGCCATAGATTTGAGGGATACGAAGAAGTCCATATTACAGACGATTGAGCGTATCCCAAAGGTTACGAACTAGTAGATAATATAAGGCGTGGAAGGCCAGATTGTTTGGCATAATTTAATAAGCTCTAACAGGCGTAGGATGCAAGTAATAGGTAAGTGACTCCCAGACGAATGCAAGTCCAGCCATGAGCGGGCCGCTCGGGGTGTGTCTGACCGTCAGCAATCCCCGCACTAGGGTCTCGTGGACTGGCCTTTGGAAGTGGTTGGCCAGTGAGCAAGACAGATAGTGACCTTGAACGGAGGTTTTGACAGCCTGGGGCGCGCACCGTCTGGTGCACACGAGAGCCAGACACGCGGGGCATGTAAGCAAAGCATGGCTAGGAAATACAAGGTCACTACAGAGTACAGAGGAGTTGGCTGGCATCCCTTAAACAATTATGGCACTGAAGCAAACTCAATTTCACCGAAACGATCACCCTGTATGAAGGTCTATTCAGCACCTGCGAAACGGGATGCCCCTTGAAATTCGACAGTTTATTGAATACTCGAGCGCATTCGAATTGGTGCGTACAACCTTACATGGGTGGGCCCAGCCGGGTGGTCAGATGACGGACCGGGAGTTGGCAGGTTTGAGTCATAATGACAGATTTAGAGCACAATCGGCATTGTCGGACTACCTACCGTTATGAGACAGCTTTATCCCATCCCTGAGCGGTGTTAGAGAGTTTTAAATGCATGATTCCCTTAAGCTATACAAGATGACTATAGCAGCCACACGCAGCTCTACATACTGGCTGCATATTGTGTTCAATTTTTCTATTGAGAGGACACGAGCAGATATGATACCAGAGCATGCAAATGTTGTGGACATGGAGCCATAATCAGCACAATGAAATCACTATCCTGCGCGGCCTTTCGCTGTGTGCATGGCACATTGAATATAACACCAGACTAACAAAAAATGAGAAAGTTAGCTCACCTTCAGTGGTCGTAGTTGTGGGTTCGGCCTTTACTAAAAGTGAAGTGGAAATAACAGCCATATGGTACAGAGCAGTTATCTGGCATCCTGATATATGTTATAGCACTGAAGCAAATGCAACTTCAACGAAATGATCACACGCTGCCTGAACGTCTTATCAGCACCTGCAAAACCGAATGGCAATTAAAAGTAGACAGTTTATTGAATACTTGAGTGGATTTCAATTTGTGCATAGGCGTGGCGTGAGTAGAGCCTTACAAGAGTGGGCCCAGCCGGATGGCCAGATGACAGGCCAGCAGTTGGCAGGTTTGAGTCAAAATGACAGAAAAAATCGAGGAGAATATACGAGTTCCAGACAGCAGATCCGAAGAAGAATATGCAATCACTGGAACACTGAAACGTCAGGAAAATAAAGCCCTTGTTCCAGTGATGACAGACACAGTAGAATCGACATTTTCGGAGAACTTATCATTAGTAATCCGATGTGCCCCATCTCAGAGCTGCATATTTACGTTTCTAACTCATTAGTCTCTTGATCGTCGAACACTGGCCTTGTTGATTCACTTCGCGCTTATGTCATATTAACGAAAATGGGCAATAGACGGTCACAGGGGATTAGTATGCACCGATCTGCCTTCGTTGCCGGACCCATTCGACACTCCTGTCTGGCCTTGAATCCGACTGCATTTTAACCTTCCGCATAGTGATGAGGGCCATGCACCATCAGCAGTTGACACAGACTGAAACTTCGTTGAAGTTTCACTGACTGATGAATACAACGCTGACAGAACTGTTCATTCCGACATCCCTATGCTTGTTGCTAAAGCACCTTAAATAGTTTGAATTGTCTAAGGTTTAGAAAAAATCGAAAGACTGAAAACAGGCTTATCTCACAGGAAAGTTCTCCGCCGGGCCAATAGGGAGGCATGCGTCAATAGCTGTGGAAAATATGTATGTTTGATATAAATTTAGGGGGTCGGTGTTTCCATCCTATCCCGGGGGGTTGGTTGGCTGGAACAGCCGCGAATATGAACGATTACAGGACGTAGGGGGAAACAATTCCAAGAACTTAATATCGGGATTGGGAGTATGCCTATAATTGACTCTCTACCGACTTACCATAAATACAAAAGGTTACAAAAGAAGTCGGGGCGAATGAGGAGCTGGCTCGGTGGTCATGGAAATATAGACAGGACTCTTTTGAAAAAGAATGGAGTCATTTTGACGTCTTACAATGGAGAACCGGACAATAAGGGCCACCTTTTGATGGTCTGGTGAGAATTTGCAGAAAAGGGGAAGATGTCAGTGGATTTCGAAAAGATTTATTGAGCCTTCGAGTATACTTTTTTATATTACGGTTTCACCGGCTTGCCATTTTGCAGTTAGATTTACCACATCGATTTGTATTCCTGAATACAAGGATATGCATCCCTAAGATGCATATTTGCAGCATAGCCAAGTGATTTTAAGTTATCCTTTGCTATTCCCTTATTTTTAAAATGCTTACGGAATGAGAGCAGGAATGCAAAGCAGAGATAGCCAGTTATCGCTGACTTGATCCAATGACCAGAACGAAGGCTTATACCTGGTTCTAAGATCAATTAATTTTAGTTTTTTTAGTACACCCGGTAACCACAACTGATTTTTTGTTATACGTTCTTCCACCTTTCGGACAGAATTCATATTCCAGTCACGTTTAAACCGCAGTTATACTAAAGGGCAAAAGTAATTCCCGAAGACTTTTGCCGGCTACCCTTGCCACAAGACACTGGCATAAAAATTGAATCCCAGAGGTTTGCAGTGAATTTGAAAATGAGCAAGTGTGCAAGTGTTCTATCTGAAGTGTTCTGTTGCTACATAGGTGCTAAAAATTACGAAGCTTTATTATCTACTTTAGCGCTATGAATATAAGGGCCTATTTTATATTACCCATGATAAGGTCAGGCAATGTTGTGTAGCAGTTTATATTCGTAAAAGAAACTTTTCTGAGGCATTCACATAAAATATAGGTAGGTCTTGCTGTGGTAGGTGACCAGAGGATTCAGCGACTATATCTTTTGAGAAATTTGAAAAGGTTTTTCTTTTAATCTCCCTTATTAAAATACCTTTCTGTCGCGCGCATGGTATTTCTTACTGGAACGTTTCTTGCCTACAGATACCACTGCTGCGCATTTTATCATAGTTCACCACAATTAATACAGTTTACCGGGGTTAGGAGTTCCTGTCAAAAACAATAAAGGATTTTGGGCAAATAATCTGTCGTTGTTATTACGTTAAATGGTAAACATACTCTATGAAAATAGCGCATCTCAGTTAAAAGTAAGTAAGGGAGAAATTGGGTCTAGAACTTACCTTTACATCTGATTAAAAATGCCAGCCCAAAGCAAGTCAAAAGCAGTAAAGGTATACGTGGATTCATCCGCCTAAAAGAGGGAGGTCACTCCATTGGATTACTTTGTTGACTTGTGATGACTACTTCAACAGAGTTTAACTTAAGAGAAATTGCAATATGCTAAACGGGTTTTGCTAGACATAGAAGCTTTGGGCTTTTGACATGCGAATATTTTGTTGCATCACGACAAACGAGATCAGTTTCATATGTATTTACGTACTTATTTAAAAGTATTTTAGATGCAACTTAAACTTTATTCAGACTAATAAACACAGTAAGTGTAGTCCAGAATACCAGTGGTGAGGATCAACCGCGCGGACTGCATATACGAATCGGCACTTTAAACATTAACTGGAACTGTTTACTCTAGCGCAATTCCTGTTTCAGCACACTAATAGTTATTAATAAAGGTTTTGAGAAAAGGTTATGTAATCATAACACAAGTATTAAATAACGTATTCCATGACAGTGTACAGCTATCAGTTTAAAAAATATTGAATGTAAGATGAAGACTACTTTGCTAAAGGATTTCCGTCGACACTTGAGAGTATCGCTTGCTTTCAAAAAGACTTTAAAATGAATATGTTCACGGGGCCATTGATTGTACGTATCTATTCTTCTAAGATACATATCAAAGGATACATTAGGTGTGCGTGGTTTTCACCTAGATACTAAATTTTGCAAGCGTTAAAGCTCTTTCTAATGTCCTCGATGGATATTTCGGTTGTTCCACTTGACCCTTACCTAGAACTAAGCTCTCCTATATGGCCTCATGGGATTATGCGCTGTGCCACAGCCACATCCGAGTTACCGCGTAGACTGACGGGCGAAATCAGATAATGCTAAAAAGTTCGGTTCCTTCTATGTTTTCAAGTTACTCCTGTAAAGCCTAGTTTACTTAACAGCTGGGAATCAGATATGCTGCGGCACGTCATACACATCCTTTTATCCCAGCTCGGAGTCTCTTAACCACCCTCCATTATTAAATTCCTGCGGAAACGGCAAAATACGATCCCACTGCCGCTCAAATACCGCTTTATCCCAGCTACTGTACTTATTCTGATGACCTGAAAGTCAACTTCATTCCAGATATTAAAATAGAAAAATGAAAAGAGATGTGAATCATTCTGGTACCCTAAGAAGCGAGTCGTTTCAATGTGGATGCCGCCTTACCCAACGAGATCCCTTTTCAATGCAAAGACAGCTGAAGAAGATTGCCGCAAATTACAAATTCTTCTAGGGTGGCAGCTTTAAAGAAGAACGACAATATCTTGAAGTCGTCTTTGATGTTAGAAAGCAACTCGTCAAGAAATTACTCATCATCCACAGGAAAGCATGACAGTCTTATTCTAGTAAGCATGTCACAACGCGAGAAGAAATTTTGCAACATAACCACGGTCTGCGTCTATAGAGGGACAAGTAACGATGATATGAAGGGAAATTTCCACAAAAATCTGCGCGCCTTCCCATATCCTTCTTGAAGGCAGAAAAATTTATTGCCTTTGGCGCCTTCAACACCCCTAAAGGGGCTGATTACGCCACTTGGGAAGGTGCATTAGATTCTCAATGCGTGGGCAATTATAAAAGCAAATTTCTGTTGAAAGCCTCTTCCCTAAAATTTTTCGGCCTTCTTATCCTTATTAGGTAAAATATATACACTCTATACTACTTTGTGGCAACTGCGTGAATACGCAATCGCCATAAAACAGGGTCGCCGTGAAGAGCCGCGAAAAGTGGGACATAGTACCAAAAGCCGGACCAATCTTGAAAATAAGACCGAAAATGAGACCACAACCACAACCAAATTGGGAGCGGTTCTATCGAAGATGAACCCAAAACACTTAAGGCGAGATAAAGCGCAACTGAAAGTTAACCAATAAAACTAAAACTAATCTATGCTACGATCGAGCTTTTTAGAGACAAATCGGTGGCAACAACTGAAAAGGGTTTGCAGGATGCAATCCATGCTAGTGTCGCATTCGTCATTTAATCTGTATACTGAATATATCAGAAATAGTTCAATGAAAACGATGCTGAAATAACATGGATTTCGGAGGAAACCGAAGTTACTACACGACTTAAATATATGATAACACAGTAAGCGATATGACGGTAATCAATGGTAATGGAAATAAAAAAATAACTGTCCAACAACCAATGAAGCTAAAATCGAATATTCCACAGGTAGAAATAAAATATAACTGATTCGTTGTAGGTAAGAATCGCCAGTCTATACGAACTACTTTTCTGCCCAGCTCACGGCACCATAAATTGGGCAATTTTTAATCTTTTTAGAGCTTCTTATCGACGTTTAAACAGCTTATGGCGGTTAAATGGACGTGTAACTAACACTCAACTTCAAAACTGGACTAAATAGGCGATGGAGAATTGTTTTTGTAAGTCCAAAAACATATAACTTAGAAACAACGATCAATATAAAATACGGTTGTCCTACCCTAGCTCGGTTCGGTAATCGTTAGTGACCACTGCCTTGCAGCGGCAGATTGGTCAGCTGGGAAGTCAGCTCAAGTAACTTACAGAAACCTTCCAGTGAAGGTGACCAGGGCTGGTAATGATAGGCAGTATATTATAAAGGATCTAGTTACTACTGTTGCTTGAAACTCACTTTACCTATTCCGATTCGGTCGACTTCATTAGATGGAAAAACTGCAATGTAGATCTTTTTTTAGAAGACATAGACCACAGATCACCATTGCGCTCACTTTATCGAATAGTGATGGACGTTTATGTGTTCCACATTTGAACTCTCGTTAAATAGATACATAAAGTACTCAAAAGAGTTATGGTTTGGTACATATGTCATTAATATTTAGTTATTCTATAATTGTGCATCAGGTTATCGTTAACGACGAGCATTTACTGCCCAGTTTTACTATTTTCTGTTTCCCGATAACATCAAAAACTTTCTGAAAATAGCTTTGAAGGATAAAGAAGTTAACAAAATCAAGCGCCGAGACTTTAAACACAATAAATTTGAGAAAATAAATCACTTGATATTTACGCCATGAGCCCATTTCTCTGTACTTAATCAGATCTCTAGCAAAGAGAGAATCCTGCAATGCAAATTATGATATTTTTCTCAGTACGGCTTCATTGCAGACCAGATATTTCTAAAATACATAATTCAACAAAATCACTTATCCTTAACTTATCGCGAGTCCGGATAATGAGTGATATTAACAACGCAAGTGTAAAAACCCTCCTCTGGTTTGTTTTTCCAGGAAATGCTAATTTTTCTAACGAACCGTTATACCGGTTGTTACAGCCTTCATTATTTAATCTTAAGCTCGCATAAAATATCTAATAATATTCGATATATAATATATAAGATGGCTTTTCTGTGAAAAGATAATTAGCAGTAAACTAACTTAAATTAAATTGAGTAACCTAAAGTAAACTTACTTTATAATATACTAGTTAAACTGATCGGATTAAAGTACGACAAATATTTATATTTATCGTACAATGCGGCGATCGGTCTTACAAGTTTATCATAAAGTAACGTATTTGTTTCGAGAAGAAGACGTTTATTTACCATCGATTTTTTTATAAAGCACTTGTACACCAACAAGTATGCGCAAATCAAAAGGTAACTCCTTTACCTTACTATTTCTCTTGGTTAGCGGTTACAAATAATACTTTCGAAAATTCGGCCGTTTAAGGAAAGTAGTACGTTCAAAGTCCCAGGTGGTGTGAGCTTACTCATTCGTAAGTATTGATAATGCGAATCAACCAATTAATAATTCCATACTGTCATTTGGAAAGGAAGGGGTTAAGTTAATCTGTTTGTATTTTTTTAAAATTGGAGTGGAAGTTTTTCAGTTATCTATTTGCATTATTATAAATGGACGCTGTACCAGAACCCAGTCGGAAAGGCCAGATAGGGTCCATTAAGATTTGATGGGGAATAAGATGGAAAAAGCGTAATTCTCCATCATTAAGACACATTAAAAGCATGCTATTTTTAGAATTCTCTTTGATCTGTTCCACAGAATAAAAAATCACAACGGTTGACTGCGCACATAAGAGTTTAATCACCGTTACAGAGAAGGAAAATATCAATATATCGACCCCTGCCTGTCGAACGCTACATTTTGAAGGCGGATTTTAAGGTTAAATTTTGTTGCAACTTCAAACGAATTAACAAAAATCAGGTTCCTGCTGGCACATTTTGCTGTCATAATAGGAGCGAAATCGGTGGGCAGAACCTCTGCCAAGATTAAGTGAGAGATTTTTGCTTCATCATTAACCAATGCATAAATAATGCTGAAGGTTTTTCATCTGCCGCTTACCCCGATATGTTTTTTGTGGAACTCACCCAGTACAAATCAAATGCTCCAAGTTGTGAATGTAGTCTGTACTTTCCAGTACGACTGTGGACTGCCCCTTGTCCACAGGCACGATACTGAGGTCATTGTTGGCTCTGAGTTCATTAGGTGCCTTACGTTCGACATCGGAGAGAACGTCGCGTGGTTGAATTGCTGGTATGAGGGACGATATCTGCTGCCCTATTAGCTTTTTCGTTTCGTCCGTCGCTTCTGTTTGGCTGAGAATTAATTATACTACAGCAACCATGTTAGCAGGTCTGGCATCAGCTGTGGTGAATGAGGCTTCATGCCTTTAGACCTGCAGTTTTTCTTCTGTCAGCTCCTTGGATGACAGTTTGTGCACAAGTTTGTCATTTTTGGATGAATTTGGATGAGGTAGCTTGTGAAAATTAATTTCAAGTACAATTCAGTACATATAAGGGAGATAGACAGAGCCTTGGTAAATCCTATTTACAGATAGATGCTGTCAGACAATGCATGTGTTTCAAAGCCAAATATACATTATATTTATTGTTGTTGTCTACCAAATATCTGACCAGCAAGTATAGTAAGATAGAGTCTTCTTTTAAATGCGTCAACATGTTCAGCAAGAACAACTGAGGAAATTTATTCCAGTCTTCAGTGACCTGGTGGGAGAAGAATTTGGCCAGCACTTTCAGTTTAGCAAGGGGTTCCTTCAGTTGGTATAGATGACCTCAAAGATGCATCGTTTGTGCGAATTCAAAGAAGTCAGACATCTGAAGAGCACAGTCTACTCTCCTGAGGGGTTTGAACACAATGATCATACCTCCCCTGTATTGCCTATAATAGAGAGGAAAATTATTGAGCCTATCAAGCCGACCTTCATATGGTAGACCTCCTAAGCTGCTGACTAGTTTGGTCACCCTTCATTGGACTTTCTCCAATACTGCGTAATATTTTTTCATCCAGGGGCACCACGCCTGAACGCAATATTCTAAAATCGGCCGAACAAAGGTTCCGAAGACTCGCCCAAAAAGCTCCTCGTCAAAAATTAGAAAGGATCTTCTGATCGCTCCGAGGATGCCCATAGCCTTCTTTGCGGTTTTGGCACAGTGTGCTGATGGTTTGAGGTTGGGCCTCACCCATACGCCTAGATCCTGTAAGTCATTCACTCGCGCCTAGTAGCAAGACACTATTGTGGCGTTATCACCTCGATAGCGCACCTTCAATATTCCAATCTCGCGTCAACAGCGTCTTTGTCCAAAAAATGGATAACGATTTCTCGCAATCTATTCCCTGATGCTCTTTTTTGCCCCACTTCCCATTTTTCACCTGCGTATTATTCTTTAATAGGCTCGCGAACATCGCAGAAAGGCCCAAATGTTTGTGTAAGAGGCACAACGTACGTACACTTGCAAGCATGGAGGGCGAAGGCATAATGATTTTTCTTATATTTTATATTTTAGGCTCGGAGGGCCTTGTCATTGCAAGCTAAGTGCTGTAGAAAAATGAATACAAGGTTGATAAATGCTGCTCTCCGTGAGCAACCACATAGGCAGTTGGCGCGTTTAGTAATGTAAGCAGATAAATTCATATTCACCAACATATCTTCAGTTTTAAATAATAGTCAACACTCTCTGAAACGCATGGTAAACTAAGTAGGAAGCAGTGAAAAAAATTCACACCATTAAAGTGGGGGCAGAGTTCAGCAGACGCCCACTTAAAAAAAGCAAAACGTAGGAGAAAAAACTGCTTCTATAAAATGTAAAGGTTTGGTTGCTAGCACTGATTGTGCTGCAATGAGACAGGACTGTTGATAGGAATGTATGAGGGTTAGAAGCGCTTCTTGTTGTTGGGGAAATCATAGAGCAGCAGAGGCTGTTGTTAACCACTGTAACGCCGCCCGTCTGGCTTCATGATCAACCACCAGGAAGGTGAGACCGGAGGAGGTCATTGCGGACAACAGGGTCGAAAGGATGGGAGAACGGTAGAGGTCACGTGATCATCACCGAAACACCGGAGATACGACCTTGTGATGAACTTAAAGTTTATTAGGGAAAAATTTAAAATCGAAAATATACAAAGGCACTTAGTCTTGATAAAATTCAATTTTTCTTCTGAAGGTGCAGCAGAAGTGCCACGAGCAGTCGACGTGGACGGTATGGGATGTTCAAATGAAATCTTTTGTACTGTAAAAATTATAAGTATTATTAGTAGTGCATAAATGTTTGGACGCTGCGCGTCCCATGATGACTCAACGCACTCAACGGCCTCGCGAGAGCCGCTTGCCGTGAGCCAGTCTTGTTTGCTCAGTCCTGATTGGCCACTGCTGGGCAATGTCTCTCGCGTTCCCTTTAAAGTACATACACCCTGTGCCTGACGGAACTTAAGCTTGCTTGCATTGACGCGCTGTACCATGCTCTTGTCTGAGTTGACTCTTTATCTGGCAGACTGGTCTTCTCACTGTCTCTCTTACGGGCTCTTGGCGTACCTGTTCGTGCTGATTAGAAGTACCAAGGCGGGTCATAAAAATTACTTTTTGCAAAGTCAATATCTGCAGCCATTTTGCCTCTTTTCCTTTTACCCTTCACAAGTTAATTTGGACAAACTTTCTCCGTTTAGCAACGCTGACGATGGTCTTCGTGGTCTCTATGGGTAACCGTGGCGAATCCGCCTGTTTTCGCCCGCTTGTCAATGGATACTGCAGTCCGTATGGTCCCATCCCCGGCATTTCGGGGATGATCACTTGACATCTACTGTCCTTCCCTCGTTTCGACCCCGTTGTCCGCGATTTACTCCTTCTGTTTCATCTCTCTGATTATTTAAAACAAAACGTGACCTCGTTTAGCAGAGGACCGACGATGGAACAGTTGGGCAATCGATTTTGCAGAGTTTGACTCGCTGAGTGCGCAAGATTCCCTCTGTTTGTCACGTGCAAGACGAATCTTAAACTCTAATTCGAAAATCTCTGCGATTCTAAGGTGCACAGCTAATGAACTAGTAGACTGATTTTTCAGCTGTCTTTGCAATTTCTTCAGTCTAGACAAGAGAAAATGAGGAACGGTGGGGTCCGAAGTATAAGGCTTAACATTTTTGATCGGCACAAATTCCAAAATGCTATTTGAAATTGCCGTCAATAAGTCACAGAGAATTGTTACACTGCTCGTGGAGGAAAGCTCCTGCCAGTCTAGTGAGACTATAAAGTTGTTAATTAAATTAATATCAGCTAGGTCAGACGCACGGTAGGTACGAGTGGTGCTAGCCTTTTTCGGAGAAGCAAGCGCAAGGCAACAATGGATCAAAGTATAGTCACTTGGGAAGAGGTTCTGATTGTAGTCAACGAAAAAGGATGGAAATGTCATTCGTGAAAATTAAATCTAAAATATGCTGATCCCTTGTTGGGGAACAGACCAACTGAGACCAGTTTGAAAAATTGATGGTATCTAGGAAGGGCTGAAATCTGGATGGATAACAGTTCAATGACCAATCAATTTCGGGAAAGTTGAAATCCCCTGCGATAACTTTAGCATCAAAGGTGGACTCCAAAATCAGCCTAAATATTTCGCAAAGCTTTTCATCATCTTCAGACGATGAGTTAGGGGGACTATAAATGCATCCAATAATTGCCTTCTGACGGGGAGACAGGATAATGGATGCAAAGCAGTAATTGCCCGAGAATGACTTAGCATCTAGGTCGAACGGGAAATGCTTAAAAATAGCTTTAATATAGAGAAGACAACCGCCACCACGTTTACTAGGGCGGTCTTGACGGTAGAAATCATACTCGTCTATTATGAGTAAAGCATCAGAAATTACTGGATGGGTCCACGACTCTGTAATGCATATAACATCTGGCTTCAGTTCGAACGCAATAGCTCTAAGTTGAGCCATCTTATTTAAAACAGATCTTGCATTGAGCAGGATGATAACTAGTGTAGCTTGAGTAATCGAACTAGGGTTATCTTTATTTAGTAATAAACATTTGGAGGTGGGTAGTTTGGTTGGAAGTTTGGAGAATAGCCATCGACTGGAGCAGGACAATTAACATAATGAAGCTGAGGGGCGATAGCTAAAGGCTCCAGAGAGATAGCTCTGTGAGATCGATGGGCCATAGGGACTAGTGCCGTGGTGAGCTAGCTGATAGTTACCGGCAAATTGGGAAAACCAAGACGGGAAAGAGAGGCTGGAGGGTGAGGTAAGGTAACTATGAGGATTAAGCGGTGAAAAGCCTGGCCCAGTATGATACTTGTGATAAAAAGGTTAACCTATATGTTTGTTAGCTTCCTGTTGTATAGGCTTCGTTAGTGTTTGGGAAGGCTGCATGCTCGTTGTTGAGTTCCGGATCCCACCCTTTCGACGACCTGAATTTGGTGATTTAATAGAAGGTTGGGGAGGACTCTGATCGAGTATCGAAGCTGTTGGTCTACCTGACGTAGAGGGCTTTTCTGAATTTCTAGGAGGGCTACCAGAATTACTAATAAGGTTTAATTTATAAGGTTTATTTTTAAAGCACATCTTTGGCGTAAGAAGACTCGAAGCTGGTATATGCTTTCTGTTTCGCGTTAACTATAATCCTTATCTCCCACAAATTAACGCTCTCCTTCCAGTAGACCGACCTCACGCCACTCGTAACT
>JAYGXS010000003.1:69699488-69720080 GCA_036362985.1 Ligula intestinalis | reverse complement strand
GAGTGAGCGGCAGAGGTCACCTGATCATCAACGAAACGCCGGAGATATGACCTTGTGGACTGCGGAGTTTTGCTACGAGCTGACGAAAATAGCAGAACCGCCACGAGCATGAGTAAAGACCATGAAGCCTATCGTTAGGTTTTTAAAACGGATAATGGAGAAAACGACGATGATGACTTGACAGAGAAGTGGACGAAACATCGTTGCAAATATCACCCAAAGGAGGAAGAAATAGACAGGTATGGAAAAAATATTTGATAAAAACATAACCACCTTAGATACCAGGGGGACCTTTTTCATACTCCAAAATTTGTGTGTTTGGGAAGGAGACGGATAACAAGGACTTTTTATCTTCCGAAGTTAAGTGTATACGTAATTTGACTTTAAAACCTGCTTAGTTAGACGACAGCCCGATTTCGAAGTTGATAAATGCTGCTCTCCGTGAAATAACCACAAAGACAGCGGGAGCGTTAAGTCGTGTTAGTAGATTAATTCATATTCACCAACACATCATCGTTTTAAAATAGTAATCAACGCATGGTGAACTAAGGAGGAAGCAGTGAAAAAAATTCCAACCGTTGAAGCTGGCGCGAAGTTCAGCGAACCCCCGTTTAAAAAAACAAAAAAACAAAACGAAGGAGAAAAAACTGCTTCAACAAAATTAAGGGGGTTGGTTGAGAGGATTGATTGTAGTGCAAATGAGTCAGGACTGTTGATGAGAACGGATGAGGGTGGGAAACGCTTCTTGTAATTGGAGAAATCATATAACAGCAGAGGCTGTCGTTCACCATTGTTACATCACCCGACTGGCTTCATGATCAACCATCAGGGAGGTGAGACCGGAGGAGGCCATCGCGGACAACATGGTCGACAAGAGATTGAACGGCAGAGGTCACCTGATCATCAACAAAACGCCGGAGATTGGACCTTGTAGACTGCGGAGTTTAGCGACGAGCTGGCAAAAATAGCAGAACCGCCACGAGAATGACTAAAGACCATGAAGCCTATCGTCAGGGATGTAAAACGGAGAATGGAAAAAACGGCAATGATGACTGGACGGAGAAGTGGGCGAAGCATCGTTGCAAATATCACTCAAAGAAGGAAGAAATTGACATGTATGGAAAAAAATTGATCAAAACATAAACACCTCAGATACCAGGGGGACCGTTTTTCAAAGTTCAAAAATTGTGTGTTTGGGAAGGGGACGGATAAAAAAGGACTTTATATCTTACGATGTTAATTGTTTACGCAATTTGACTTTAAAAACTGCTAAGTTAGACGACAGCCTAATTTCGAGGGGAATATTATGCCAGAGGAAAGCATATTTGGAGGCAAAGAAGTGAAAATGGTTCGAAGTAGAGCTAAAGGGCATGCAATTATCCTAAAGAAATTACGAGTGGCGTAAGGTGTACCTGCGGGAATGAGAGCGTTGATTCGTGGAAGGTTTGGAATTTGGAATTTATATTTTTCAGCGCCGGTACGGCACTATCTATGCAAAGTTAATTTCGAAAAAATAAAAATACACAAATGAATTTGAAAATATGTGCAAGTAGACGTAGAAAGTCGTAATAATTTCAGCAGAAATTGTCTTTTGGGGCAACATTTAGCAATGTTTTGCAGGCAATTTTGAACTAAAAACGAAAACTTATGGCAGGTAAAAAAACTCTTACAGTGTAAATGGAGACAGTGTTCAACAGGCCTCCATGTTCAAAAAGTGTGCAAGAGAAAAAAAACTGCTTAGGAAGATAGTAGTAGGAACATAGTAGTAGCGCAGAAATAGGTGTGGGTGGTCTGATGAAGGTGAGTATTCAACGACACTGCGGCATTTTAGACTGAGTACTTCCGCGTGGCTTCGTTTGATTCAGCGGTGGTTAATGGAAACATCTAGGTTCTCGGGGGACACGAGGCAGAGAGAAAAGTTTCAAGCTGATCTCCTAAATTCCCGATGGTCCTTTCTCTGGGTCATGGAGAAAGCTGCTAGGAAAAGATGAGGAGAATAGAAGGTTAATAGAGTCAGTGTTAAGATAACGACAGGGCCCTTTGGACCTTAAATATACAAATTATTGTATTATTATTATTATAAATGTGCAGTCTCTGTTTGAAAGCAGACAGTCTAGTTAACCACCTAATTTCGATTGGCAAATTATTCCAAATAAAGCTATATCTGGAAGCAAAAAACAAAGAGCGTTTACATGAGGAAGATGCAGGAGGGGGTATAACAAGTTCCGAATTTCTTAGGTTGTAGGGACGGCTGACGGGGATAATGACAGAAGTCCTGGGTAAATTTGTGCAATTATTAAGCCGAAAAAGGAGATAAAAGCCTGCTTCCAATTTCCTGACCCAAAGGAACCTAAGTTTCGTTAATTGACATCTATTTGAAAAGCAAGTATTAGAAACTGTCGGATACAGCAGTTTGCGTATGAACTTTTTGTGAATTTGTTCAATTTTTGAACGGCTACCTTCATTCATGAGACCGAAAAAGGGGCAACAGTATTCGAAGATGGGGAGCACGAACATACGATAAAGTCTTAATTTCATTTCAGGAAGATAGAAATTATCAGTGATTAAGCCGCAAATCTGTGCGGCTTTGGCTGGAATTCTATCGGCGTGAGGAGAAAGGTCTAATTTATTGGTGGAGCTTAATCCTAGGTCCTTGATACTGGAACATTCAGTCATTGGGTAACCTTGAAAAATAATAGGTTGTGGCAGCCTTTCAGGCCCAAAGAACATGTATCGGCACTAAGAAGGTGAGAAGGGGTTGAGTTAACGCGAAAGAGGAAACAGAGGCCCGCCTCGAGTCTTCTGACCCGAAGAAATGTCATGTTCGCTAACTGACATCTCTCCGTATAAGAAATATTGGATCGAGGGATAGCGAATATTTTGCGAGTAAATACCCTCTGTACATTTTCAATCTAACCTCAGTCAGAAGCATTCAATAGACCAAAGAGGGGACAGCAGTATTCTAGGATGGGTAGAACATACATGCGATAAATATTTAACTTTATTTCCAGCAAAAAGAAATTGTGTGATATAATACCACATATATATAAAGCCTTTGCAGATATTCGATCCGCATGAGGCGACAATGCTAGTTTATTTGTGTAGCTTAGACCTAAGTCTTTTATAGTGGATCGTTCTTAAAGTGGAGTATTTTGAAATACTAGGAGACGGGAAAGCTTTGCGGGACCGAAACACGTGAAACTACACTTCTATGGAGAGAATTCCATCTGACAGGTAGCAATCCAACGTGAGAATGTTAGTAGGTCCACATTTATTTTATCAACGCATATACTTGCCGTGTCCTTAGAAAATGAGTATATGAATTTGAGGTCGTCTGCATAAAGGAGGTTGTGTGAATATTTTAGAACAGTCGAAATTTCGTTTATGTATAGAATGAAGAGTAAAGGGACCAAGACAATGCCTTGAAAAACGCCACTCGTGATTAGCTGAAAAGTGGTGTAACTATTACCTACTAGGACCTTCTGGCTGCGGTTAGACAAGTAGGAACCGATGAAGTCGAGGAGAGGGGGACGGATGCAAATGGCTTCCAATTTTACCAGAAGCCGTCTGTGCGGTGCCTTGTCAAAGGCTTTGCTCAGGTCAAAGTAGATAACAACCACGGATTGCCGCTCGTTGCGGAGGGAAGTGACGTGGTTAAGAAAAGCTGAGTGACACGTCTCGCATGATCTTCCGGGTAGAAAACCATGCTGCGAGTCACTTAAAAGCTTATTTTTCAGGCAAAAATCGAGAATTTGATTAAAAATTATCTTTTCCAGAAGTTTAGCTAGGGCCGGGGATTTATGAACACCGTGGTATTTATTTATGTCCGAACGAGATCCTGATTTAAAGACTGGAAGAATAATGGATGTTTTCCAAGTGTCAGGAGAGTAACTATTTAAAAGCTAGCCTGAAAATATATGGCTAATTAATTTGGGAAAGGTTGACACTCTTTTGATAACTGAATTTGGGATCCCATCAGTTCCCGAAGAGTGCGAGTTTTTTAGACAAATTATATAAATCAATAATAAATAAATACATTTCATATTTTAGGCCCGGAGGGCCTCGTCATTGCAAAACTTAGTGCTGTGGAAAAATAAATACCAAGTTGATAAATGCTGCTCACCATGAAACAACCACATAGATAGCGGGAGCGTTTAGAAGTGTTGGTAGATTAATTCATATTCACCAACATATCGTCGTTTTAAACTAGTTGGCAACGCATGGTGAACTAAGGAGGAAGCAGTGAAAAAAAAAACTCCAACCATTTAAGCGGGGGTGGAGTTCAGCGAACCCCTGTTTAAAAAAAAACGTAGGAGAAAAAACTGCTTCAAAAAAATTAAGGGGGTTGGTTGAGAGGATTGATTGTAGTGCAAATGAGAGAGGACTGTTGATGAGAACGAATGAGGGTTGGAAACGCTTCTTGTAATTGGAGAAATCATATAACAGCAGAGGCTGTCATTCACCATTGTTACACCACCCGACTGGCTTCGTGATCAACCATCAGGGAGATGAGACCGGAGGAGGCCATCGCAGACAACAGAGTCAGGAAGATGAGGGAACGGCAGAGGTCACCTGATCATCAACGAAACGCCGGAGTTGCGACCTTGTAGACTGCGGAGTTTAGCGATGAGCTGGCGAAAATAGCAGAACCGCCACGAGCATGACTAAAGACCATGAAGCCTATCGTCAGGGTTGTAAAACGGAGAATGGAGAAAACGGCAATGATGACTGGACAGAGAAGTGGACGAAACATCGTTGCAAATATCACTCAAAGGAGGAAGAAAAGGACATATATGGAGAAATGAATGTCCGAGAGTATTATCTGAGTATGGTTGAAACGACGGGACCGATTTGGATTCTGTCGTAAAATGCTTCGCAAAGAAAGCACTGAATAATTCAGCCTTATCATACTCATCTAGTACAAATGTTTTATTTTCATTAAGCAATGGAGGTATTTCAATTTCACGTTTTGCGGAGGACCTACGACGAAGCACTTGTGCAACCAATTTTGCAGAGTTTAACTCACTGAGGGCGCAAGATTTCCTGTTCTGGTCACGTGCAAGACGAACCTTTGACGCTAATTCGAAGATCTCTGCGATTCTTAGATGCACAGACAGCGAACTAGTAGATCTATCTTTCAGCTGCCTCCTCAATTTCTTTAGTCTGGTGTGTAGGGTTTCGCAATTTTAGTGGGCACAAATTCCAGCATTTTATTAGAAACGACCAACATGAGTTCAGAAAGATATGCAGCGTCGTTAATGGAGGAGAGGCTCTGCCAATCTAATGAGTCAAGAAAATTGTTGATTGAGCTAATATCTGCGAGGTCATACGCGTGATAGGTACGACTAGCACTAGCCTTTTCCGTAGAAGGAAGCTGAAGGCAACAGTGAATTAATGTGTGATCACTTTGGAAGATGTCCTGCTTAAAAACAACGAAGAGTGGGGCAATACCATTTGTGAAAATCAGATCTAAGATATGATTCTGTCTTGTTGGGGAACTAACCAGTTGAGACCAGTTAGAAAAATTAATGGTATCTAGAAAAGGCTGAAATGTAGGTGTACAATAGTTTGAAAGCCAGTCGATTTCAGGGAAATTAAAATCTCCAGCAATAATTTTAACTTCAAACGTTGATTCTGAAATAAAATTGAATATTTCACACAAATTTGCATCTTCTTCAGATGAAGAGTTAGGAGGATTATATGCACATCCGATAATCGCCTTTTGCCGGGGCGACAGGATAATAGAAGCGAAACAGTAATTTCCAGAGAAGGATAAGCTATTTAGATAAAACGGAAAGTGCCTAAATGACGTTCTAATATAGAGAAGACAACCACCACCACGCTTATTAATGCGATCAAGACGATAGAGATCATACTCGTTAGCAGAAATTGTCCTTTAGGGGCAACATTTAGCAATGTTTGGCAGGTAATTTTGAACTAAAAACGAAAACTTATGGCAGTTGAAAAAACTCTTACAGAGAAAATGTAGACAGTGTTCAACGGGCCTCCATGTTCAAAAAGTGTGTAACAGAAAAAAACCGCTTAGGAAGATCGAAGTAGGAAAATAGTAGTAGAGCATAAATAGGTGTGGGTGGCCTGATGAAGGTGAGTACTTCCGCGTGGCTTTGTTTCATTCAGCGGTGGTTAATGGAGACATGTAGGATCTCGGGGGACACGAGGCAGAGAGAATAGTTTCAAGCGGTCTCCTAAATTCCCGATGGTTGATTCTCGGAGTCATGGAGACAGCTGCTCGGAAAAGAGGAGGAGAATAAAAGGTTAATAGAATCAGTTTTAAGATTAATGTGCAGTCTCCGTTTTAAAGCAAACAGTCTAGTTAACGACCTAATTTCGGTTGGCAAGTTATTCCAAAGAAAGCTATATCTGGAAGCAAAAGCAAAGAGCGTTTACATGAGGAAGATGCAGGAGGGGATATAACAAGTGCCGAGTTTCTTAGGTTGTAGGGACGGCTGACGGGGGTAATGGCAGAAGTCCTGGGTAAATTTGTGCTAGTACTAAGCCAAAAAAGGAGACAAAAGCCTGTTTCCAATCTCCTGACCTTTGTTTCGTTAATTGACATCGATTTGAGTAACGAGTATTAGAAGCTGTCGGATACAGCAGTTTTCGTGTGAACGTTTTTTGAATTTGTTCAATTTTTGAATGGCTACCTTCATTCATGAGACCGATGGGAAGCACGAACATGCGATAAAGTCTTAAGTTCATTTCAGGAAGATAGAAATTATGAGAGATAAAGCCGCATATATCTGCGGCTTTGGCTGTAATTCTATCGGCGTGAGGAGAATGGTCTCATTTATTGGTGAAGTATAATCCTAGGTCCTTGATACTGGAACACTCAGTCATTGGGTAACCTTGAAAAATTATAGGTTGTGGCAGCCTCTCAGGCCCAAAGCACATGTATCGGCACTAAGAAGGTGAGAACTCCATCTGCCATGTTGAGCTCCATGCCGAAAGAGCGTGCAGATCAGAATGAATTTGTTCTAGGCATCTCGCGGCCGAAGAGTTAGAGAAGCAGTAAACACACTTGAGATCATCTGCATAAATATAAGATTGCGAGTGTTTAACACTCAATAAGTCACTTTAAGTCACTTTATTAAGGGAAAAAGGCTTTCGCCCTTGAGCTCCCTATTCATAACCAAAATCGCATAGTAGGTCCACCGTAACAATAGTACATAGTAAAAATGTACAAATGTAGGCTTACCATCAGCGATAAGTGTGAGCCTTTTGTTCGTTCACATTTGAAAGCTGCTGCTTATCGAGGAGGTATTGGAAGGAATCGTTCTCTTGATCAGTCCTTCTAGTACGGAGTCTTAAAACGACACACTTACTAAGGTTGACGTTTAAGGGCCAACGAGCAGACCAGCAGCTAAGTCGATTGAGACTCTCTTGAAGCACTTTCCTATCGGCGTCAGACCTGATGGCTTTCCAGAGTTTGACGTCGTCGGCAAACATGATAGCGCTGCAACCCAGGTCGTTGACACAGTCGTTGATATAGATAAGGAAGAGCAGTTGCCCTAAGACAGAGCCTTGGGGGCCGCCACTCAGCACAGACGTAGGGTTTGACTTCCAGTCACCGATGCACACAGTTTCCGATCGCCCTGTGAGCAAATCTGTGATCCATGCCAGAAGGTTTCCTCTTATGCCAATTTTTGACAATTTATACATTAGACGCTTATGTGGGACGCTGTCAAATGCCTTCTTGAAGTCCGTATAGATGACGTCAACCTTACCATCTTCATCTAGTGCGCGAGTCCACTGCTCAGTGGAGCGTAGAAGGCAGGAAAGGCAAGAATGGTTCTTTCTGAAGCCGTGTTGGAGCCCTGACAGTAGGTTGTTCTCCTCCAACAACTTCATTGTCATCTTCTTAAGTATCGTTACCATCACCTTTCAGCAAATGCAAGTTAGGCTGACGGGCCGGTAATTGTTGACCTTCGTTTGGGCTCCACCCTTGTATATCGGGTAAATATTTGCCATTTTCCATTCGGATGGCAGTTTTCCTAGTTCAAATGAAGAACGAAAGATATGTGCTAGGGGCTCTGAGAGTTTGCTTGCCAATTCTTTCAAGAACTTGGTTGGTATATTGTCTGGACCGGATGACTTTGCTTCTTTGAGGCTCTGAAGCTCCCTATCAACTACAGATGTTGGAAATAGTAGAGAATGAAGTACTGGACCGGCGTTTTCAACATCATTGTTGGCATTATCAAAATGAAGCTCGGTTTCCTTAGTGAATACCGAGGCAAAGAACCGGCTACAGTACTCGGCTTTCTCTTCATTCTCAACGACTTCTCCGACATCATCATTCTTAAGTACTGCGACAGGATTCTTGTTTTTCAATCTACTGTTAATATAGCGGAATAGAATTTTGGGCTTTTCTTCGGCCTGTTGGAGGATTCTTGATTCATTGTTTTTCCTGGCCTGGCGAATTGATTTTTTTTACTGCATTTCTGTGGCGTCGGAATTTCTCGAGCTGTACTGGCAACCCAGTTTTCCTGAATAACTTCCATTCCCTATTCTTCTTCTTCAGTTGCCTGTTAAGGTCTCTCGTCAACCAGGCAGGACGACTAGTCGTCTTGGGTACCTTCACCGGACAAAAGCGCTTAATCAGATCTAATGCAACCTCCTTGAGTGATCTCCAATCCTCCTCCGGATCCCCCTTGAGCAGGCAGTCCCAATTCGCGGACGATAGTGCATTCTTCCTTGAATTGAGATCTGCCTTCCATATGCATGTTTGGTCCTCCGTTTTCCTCATCCGTTGAGTATGGAGTGAGTCATCCCACATTAGCGTCTTATGGTCACTCTTACCGAGCGGAGCACTTGAATGCACTTCATCTATGTAGGATGAATTTTTCGTGAAAATGAGATCCAAATAAGTAGCCCGCTGGTTTTCTCGAAATCTGGTTATGCCCTTAACGTTCTGAACTAGAGATAGGTCAAGCGTGAGATCCATTAATTTGGAACTAAAGGAAGTTGACGCCGCCTCAACTGTCAGGTTGTTCCATTCAATTGCAGGGGCCTTGAAGTCACGAACGATGAGAACCTCCTGGTGGCTAGCAGCTTCTTTCACCAGACCAAGGAGCGAGTCGTCGGCTCCACTCAAAATGTTTGGTGGCCGGTAAACGGCCAGGAATTCAAGGTTATGTGAATTTGCCTTCTTGATCTTTAACCAGACGGACTCATATTCCAGGGCTAGAGTGTGCTCTCTTTCTACAACAGAGATTTAAGTTCTGACATACACGACAACCCCACCTCCTTGTCGGTTTTGGCGGTCTTTGCGGAAAAGCTGGTATTCTGGAATCGAAATCTCCGAATCCGCGATTTCTGCTTTTAGCCATGTTCCCGTTATGGCAACTACATCAGGTTTCCGCTCCGAAAGTACTGCCTTGACTTCATCAATTTTTGAGGGAAGACTTTTGGCATTGGTGTAAAGAAAGATCAATTTAGACTTAGTCACCACTTTATGCAGGCAGTTGCCTCTTGCGTGAGATTGCATGCAGGGAGCTGTCGGTGCTGATGGAGACGGACTGTTGTCCATCCCGACAAGGCTGTTATTGTTATCGGCTTTCTCCAGAGGAGTGACCTCGGGACATGGACGATCGCCCCGTTCAGAATTTGAAGATTGCTCTCGCCGATTTCGCATCTCCTGTGGGGTTCTACTTTTAGCAATCTCCATTTCTCCCGCTCCGCGGGGGAAAATCTTGCTGAAAAAAAACCGTCGGGTGTCAGTATCTAAGTATTGGTTTCCTGCTTTACAATAGCTGGACCTCAGCCTCACTCTTCCGAACAACCTTCAACGGTCTTCGTTGGCGTTGTTCATCTTTTGATTCTGTTATACGGCCCATTGGGAATGCCTTTAGAACTTCGACTTTCTCCTCACCCTTTAGGAGGAATTTCAGATATTCTTTAAATAACTTCCTGTCCTCTTCTAATTTTTATTTCAGGGTAACGGAAATACCTTCTGTCATGCCTTTTATGCCTATGCAGTTTATACGAGTGGTAGTCACCTTCCGACTGTCGTCCCCTTCTGCTTCTCTAAGGTTTGTCAGGACAGATTTGCTTCGAGGTTCAGCACTCCTGTTCGTTTTGGCCTGCGAAGGTGCCCTTTTTGTTTGGCTCGTGCTCAAGCTCGGCCGACTTATATGAGCCCTTGGGCTTAGTTGGCCTTTTTGGAAGCCCGAGAGCGCTTCTTCGTTCTCTTGGAAGCCAGTAGGTTGACCGTTACCCCTGTCCATGGCAGACTACCAACTCCGTCAAGCACCCTGGCTGCCGGATCATTTTTGTGCGTCGACACTTCGGCGAGGGATTTTGCATCTCCGAACGTTAGGTTTTCTCGCTCAAGTTTACGCATCGCCGGTTTCTCCTCACGAGGGAGAAATAGAGAAAATATTTTCAGCTCCTCCAGCTCCTCTCTGAGACTATTAACCACCTTCTCAAGGTTTGTAAATTTGTTCAAAAGGGTAAAATATGATATGGAGGCTTCATCTCCATGAGTTTCATCCCTTAAACTTCTAGGACTTTTCGTTCGATTGGCAGGAGGAGATTTCAAAGAACTTCTAGATCGAGTTTCTGTAGTTAGTAACGGAATTCAGAAACTACCGTAGCATCCCGTGATGGCAAAGAGAGGTAGGCGCTCAACCTCTACGCGGGGGGTCCAGGGTTCGAATCCGGGCGGTGGCGTGACTTTTTTTCCTTGTTGCGCTGATGTCGGGATTTCGAATGCAGGCACTGGCGAACATTCCTTCCCGTCTTCTAAAGCTGTATCGCGCATAGTTTCAATTTTTTCTGGCCCCATCTTTTCACAACAGACCGTTAATGAATCAAATAGTAAAGTGGATTGCTTTTTGACTGTTAATAACCGATTTTGATTAATTCCATCCTGTGTCTTCGTGGTGGAGTTGATTAGACGCTCAACTTGGTGTTCATAAATTGAGTCTACTGAACTCAAGAGACTTTTAGCCCTTTTAGCGGGGGGTGATTTCGTCGCATCAATCTTGCGGTTTCTGTCCTCGAAATTACGACTAGGGCTTTTAAACGAAATTAAATTAGAGTCTACAGTCGACGCCGATAGTGTGGTGTTAACGACTGTTACCGGCGAAATACAGGGTTTTGGGTTCGAGTCCCTCTTGCGCCGCTACTTTTACAAGCTGATCTACAGAGATATCATTTATGTTAAGCAAGAAGAGCAGAGGACCTTGCACGATACCTTGAAGGATACCACTCAAAATTGCGGTAGGAGTAGAGTATGAGGATCCCACTAAGACCTTTAGTTGTCGATTTGAAAGATAAGATCTGATGAAGCCAGTAAAAGGACTACGAAATCCTATAGCCTCTAGTTTGGCAAGGAGCCTTCTCTGAGGAACTTTATCAAATGCTTTACTTAGGTCAAAATCGATAACTAACACAGATAGATGATCATTACAAAGAGAAGTAAGTAGATTTAGAAAAGACATGTGGCATGTTTCACAAGATCGGTCCGGTAAAAGCCATGCTGTGAGGAGCTGAGAATGTTATTGTTTATGCAGAAATCTGTAATTTTTGGGTAATTATTTTTTCAAAGAGTTTAACCGGAGAGAGCGTTTTATGAACACCGCCATTATTGTGAATATCTGATCGGGAACCAGATTTAAATACGGGAATTATAATTGAAGTTTTCCAGTAGTCCGGGAAAAAGCCATTCTCAAGAAACACTGAAAATAACTTACTCAGTGAGGGTTGGCAATCTCTTAATTGTTTGATGAGTGATTTTGGAATGTTATCAGTTCCAACCGACTGTGAATTTTTAAGACGACTTATATCTTTTTGAATACAAGCGGGTGAGAAATAAAGGGTACTGAGATTTGAATCACACAGCAGGTGGCTTACAGGAGTGGGGCTAGTTTCGATGGTAAAGAACTTGGTGAAAAATGAATTTAGCAATTCTGCTTTGTCTAAATCCTCTGTAACAAAATGATTGGTGCCATTGAGTAAGGGTGGAATCACTTTTTGAAGCTTAGCCGACGACCAAAGACGGAAGACTTGACCAACTGATCTGGAAGAATTCGCATCACTTTTGCATTCACTCTCTTGTCGACCCTGTTGTCCGCGATGGCCTCCTACGGTCTCACCTCCCTGATGGTTGATCATGAAGCCAGTCGGACGGTGTAACAATGGTGAACGACAGCCTCTGCTGTTATATGATTTTTCCAATTACAAGAAGCGTTTCCAACCCTCATACTTTCTCAACAACAGTCCTGTCTCATTTGCACTACAATCAATCCTCTCAACCAACCCCCTTAACTTTTTTGAAGCAGTTTTTTTCTCCTACCTTTTGTTGTATTTTAAGCGGGGGTTCGCTGAACTCCGCCCCAGCTTAAATGGTAGGATTTTTTTCACTGTTTCCTGCTTATTTCACCATGCGTTGACAACTATTTTAAAACGACGATATGTTGATGAATATGAATTAATCTACCAACACTACTAAACGCTCCCGCTGTCTATGTGGTTGTTTCATGGAGAGCAGCATTTTTCAACCTGGTATTTATTTTTCCACAGCACTATGGTTTGCAATGACGAGGCCCTCCGAGCCTAAAATATAAAATTTATTTAGTTTAATGCTGTGGCCTCTCTACGCCTATCTCGTGCAAGCCTTATTTTAAGCGCTGATTCAATTATTTGCGCTATTCTTAAGTGAACTGATAAAGAGCTATTAGACGTATCCTTAAGTTGTTTTGTAATTTCTTACGTTTATTTTGGAGAAAATGTGGCACAGTAGAAGAAGCTGAATTTGATTTACAAATTTGAAGTGGGATAAGAGCCTGAATATTTTCTGTAAGGTTTTCCAATAGCTCCTGGACGAAGTAAGGATCGTTAGTTGAAAATATGCTATGCCAATCTAGTGTACTTACGTAATCATTTATAAATTCATGGTTCACGTTTTCAAAGTCAAGATTATTGCATTTTAAATTGGGCTTTTTAGAAAGGGAGACTGGAAAACAGCAGTGAATTAAGGCATGGTCACTTGTGAAAATATCACGATGGAAATTCATAAAAAGAGGGGGAACATCATTTGTAAAAATTAAATCGAATATGTTGTCATTTCTGGTCACTAAACTGCCCAGTTGGCCTAAATGCTTTCGACGGTGTTGGCGACATTCTTGATAAGCTTGTTGCCGAGTTAGAGGTAGCGGAATTTATCGATCGTTGGACAGAGCATGTATTTAGACTAGTATTAATCGTAGTAGATGATGGAGCGGCGGGGCTTGACGGTCCCGACATCAAGAGGGATGGGCTAACTGGTGCACTGATGTTTATGGGCCTATGACTTTACATTCTGGGGGTAAGGATCGCAGGTGGACTGACGGTTACGGAACTATGAATAGACATCTGGGAGGTAGGGATAACGCGTGTACTGACGTTAGTGGGTGTATGAACAGGTATCCGGGGTGGAGGATAAGCGAGTGCATTTACCCTATCGGGACTACGAACAGATTTAGGAATAGTAGGCTCAGAAGTCATTGGTCTATTGGACTGGAGAGCCGCATTTCTTCGCTCCATTGGTGTAAGATCTCGACAGAAAAAACTTTTAGTCATTTCTAAATATCGGGAAATGGACCCCGTTGTGCAAAGATTGAGTCCACCTCGATCGGGGAAAACAATTTAACTAGGATAGGCGGGTTTTTCTACGCGATTGTAGGCATTTTGCTTCTGAAATTTTGTAGTTGAAACCACCCGAACATAGAAAATCTTTTGCAATATCCAAAGGGCAACTTAATATGAAGGCATTTTTTAGGATAAAGTTAAAGTTTCGCTTTTGTCTATCAAAAGCTTCCGTGGTTATAAGATGGACGAGAGAGTATAACATTTTACAATCTTGCGAGGGCACATCTGATAACTTACCATCAAACAGATTACCTAGTATTGACAAAACAGAACCAAACTTCAGCATGAAGTCATAACAGTTCTGTAATGCAGATAAATCAATTTGCTTAGCCTTGTTAATGGGCTGCATGTTTATATCTAGGCATTGACTATTAGGCATGGTCAGGCACCCCTTGGGTCTGGGAGCAGATATCTTACGATGAGCTATAATTTTCGTTTTCATAATTTTGATGTAAATCTGCTTAAAATGTGAGACCATTAAGAAAAATTCAGCCTATAAAATTTTACCGCAGCTGGTTGTTAAAATCCCTTTAAATTATTTAACAAACTGTATTAGTTATTACGTTCAGAAAAAACCAGTTGATATGATTTTCAGATCATGACTTACGACAAATAATCAGAGTTAACTTAACAAATACTGTAGTTTTTTTTTAATAAGCACTTTAAATTTATTTGAACAAGTGTATTCAATATTGGGAACCGACTCAGCCTTTGAAGGTCTCGTGAATATTCTGATCTTGACGATTTCTGTTACTAGGCCGCGAATTTGTTGGTTTGAAGAGGTTGCGTTCTGTTTAAAGAGGTTGCATCTCGGTAGAATTGGTTGGAAAACAAAAAATCTTCTTAAATTCCGACTTCAAAAGATCGTCCACGCAAGAAAAATAATTCCGGAGACGCAGGAAAAAATTATATACGTACGGTTGCAGCCACAGTATCCTAGATTGTAATTGATGGGGGATATCAATGTAGAAATGTCCTAAGAGGAGCGGGGGGAAGTATCGACTGTGATCTTGTAGGGTCAAACACGTACCAACCGAACATTAGGTAACCTATCTAAGGCGTTTGCCGAAAACCGACCACTCAATTGGGACATAAGGCTTCCTTATGCCTTGATGGCTTACCGAGCCACCGTACATTCATCCACCGGCTACTCACCATTCTACATGGTAACTGGACGAAGTTTCCGCCTCCCAATCGATTTCCACCTACCTATCACGGAAGCTCAAATTTACTCCCCGGTTCATACGCCTTAGAATTACAGGAACTCTTCCGACTGACCCATAATTTAGCGCGCGAACACTTAGGTGCAGCATATCAACACCAAAAAGAGAATTTTTACTCCCGCGTACATGGCACTCCACAACAGGAAGGTGATCTGGTTTTGCGTAAACGACCTATAACGCCCCTCAGCACACCCGCGAAGTTACACCATCCATGGGAAGGCCCTTTTCGCATCCTCCGCGTCATCCTACCTTCTACGTTTATCATCCAGGACCTCAGACTGTCCAACCGTCCCTCACCTACGGCACATTTTGACAAATTGAATCCGTTCCGTGGACGGATACGTTCCGCGTTGGATAACCACCTTTTCATTATTCCCGAACACTCCCTCCCGGAAGTGTCTCATGAGGTCACTGTTACCGACACACCCCTCCACGTACACCCGGACCCTGAGGACAGGGTACCGTCTTAAAAAGGGGGAGTGTAATACATCTGAACTGAATTGGCTCAACCGTTTTCCTGTGTTTTACTAAAGTGGTCTGGATCTGGTTTTCAGAAAGTCGTACAGTGTGCTTTTCTTGCGGTTCTTTTGTAGAATCAACTGTGGCAAACATTATCCCATTCCCCGTAGCAGCCTCCAGCTCTTCACTCCCTTTGGACTGTCAGCCTACGATTCCGGACACTATTGTCCGTGAGATTCCCCCTTAACCACTTTCCAGCACTGTAAACCCCAGGCCCCTTTCTCCGTCTGTATAGACAATAAAGCATTCCTATCTCTATCACTGCTTCATTCCTTATCAGAAGTATGGGTGATATTAATGTGGATTACGCTGAGAAACTCCAACGTGAGCCTTTTAGCTCTGGGATTATACTGAAGACACACGAGGGAACTCCTGCTTCAACAACAGGACATACCTTACGAGTGGAGGGCGCTACAAAGATACGATTATTAGTCTTTCGTTTTCTTACATAAATTATCCATAAGTACCAGTACTTACGCTTGAATAATCTGCTTCCATTCCCTACGTTGATTTGGTCTCTGCTTGCTTACCTTGCTTACCTTAACCATCTGTTTTGCTTTCAATAACTTACATGAGCTTAAACAGTTATTTTATTCTGAATTCCTGACTGTTTTCGTGATTAATCTACTTTTTGCTTCAAAAAGTATGAAGGCGACACTTTCATTCGGTAGAAAGCCTCAGCATTCCAGACCCAAGCGGTGTCTGCGAAAGGCAAACATCATTACTGATATCAGTCTTCAGCCTGACATCAGTATTCAGCCCGATCTGATTGCCGAGCAAATAGATTTGTCTGCCATGAAAAATTGCAGCGAGTTTATGTTGAAATTTGGGTCAGTTATCTCAATCCTTGGCACCTTATTTGATGGGAATATCTCTGCAGTTTCCTCACAGGATTGCAAACGTTTAGATACTTTCGTTAATTTGGTCACAAGTGAGTCACAGGAAAGACAAAAGAGGACGTACAATTTTATTCTGAAAAACGTTCCAAAATCAATTCGGCCAATGGACGATGCAATGCATTTCCTCTACTCCTGCGTATTTAACGATAAAATAGCAGAGGCTATTAGACTGTCATCTCGCCGTAAAAACCCACCCATTTTAGTCAAGCTATTTTCACCCATTGAAATAGACGCCATTTTTAAACAGCAAGAGCTTGTTTCCAAATATCTGAGCAATACAAAGTATTTCCTCTGTCATGATCTCACTCCAATGGAGCGAAGAATAGCCTCAAGTTCTTCTAATAAAATAGTTAATTAACCGCAACCGGCTCAAGTTCCTGATCGTAGCCCTAGGAAGCCTAGCGAGCCATGTACTCTTATTCCTACCAAACCTAGATTACTGCTCCCCAGTAGAGCAACTGTCTCATCCCCCTCAAGTCACCAGATATCCCCGTCTTCCTCCAAATTAGATGCTTCCCCAGTTGCCATATCTAGAAATTCTGGTAGCCCTCCTAGAAATTCCGAAAAGCCCTCTAAGTCAGGTAGACAAACAGCTTCGATACTCAATCAGAGTCCTCCCAAACCTTCTATTAAATCACCCAATTCAGGTCGTCGAAAGGGTGGGATCCGGAACTCAACCGTGAGCATGCAGCCTTCCCAAACACGATTAAAGCCTAAACCACAGGAAGATAACAAACATATAGGTTGCTCTACTTATCACAATTACAATACTGGGCCAGGTTTTCCACCGCTTAATCCTCATAGTTACCTTACCTCGCCCACCAGCCTCTATTTACCATCGTGGTTTTCCCAATTTCCTGGTAACTATCAGCAAGCTTACCATCGATCTCACAGAGCTATCTTCCTGGAGCCTTTAGCTATCCCCCTCAGCTTTCTAAAATTAATTGTTCTGCTCCAGTTGATGGCTATTCTCCAAACGTCCAACAAAATTACCCACCTCCAAATTTAAATCACTCAATAAAGATAACCCTACTTCGATTACTCAAGCTACACAAGATATCATCTTGCTTAATGCATGATCTGTTTAAAATAAAATGGTTAAACTTAGAGCTATTGCGTTGGAGCTGAAGCCCGATGTTATATGCATATATAGCTATCTTTGGAATAACTTGCCAATCGAAATTAGGTCGTTCACGGAGTCTGCACATTTATCTTAACACTGATTCTATTAACCATCTAATCTCCTCATCTTTTCCGAGCAGCTTTCTCCATGACTCCGAGAATCAACCATCGGGAATTTAGGAGCTCCGCTTGAAACTATTCTCTCTACCTCGTGTCCCCCGAGATCCTACATGTCACCATTAACCACCGCTGAATCAAACGAAGCCACGCGGAAGTACTCAGTCTAAAATGCTGCAGTTTCGTTGACTACTCACCTTCATCAGACCGCCCACACCTACTTCTTCTCTACAACTATGTTCCTTCTCCTATCTTCCTAAGCAATTTTTTTCTCTTACACACTTTTGAACATGGAGGTCCGTTGAACACTGTCTCCATTTTCACTGTAAAGTTTTTTTTACTGCATTAAGTTTTCGTTTTTAGTTTAAAATTACCTGCAAAATATTGCTAAATTTTGCCCCAAAAGGGCAATTTCTGCTGTGATTATTTCGACTTTCTACGTCTTTTTGCGCATATTGTCGAATTATTTTTTAAATGTTTATTTTTTCGGAATTAACTTTGAACAGATAGTGCCGTACCGGCGCTGAAAAATATAAATTTCAAATTACAGGGTCGTGGACCCATCCACTATTTTCTGATGCTTTACTCATAATTGACGAGTACGATTTCTACCGTAAAGACCGCCCTAGTAAGCGTGCTGGCGGTTGTCTTCTCTATTTTAAAGCTATTTTTAAGCATTTCCCGTTCGACCCACATGCTGAGTCATTCTCGGGCAATTACTGTTTTGCATCCATTATCCTGTCTCCCAGTCAGAAGGCGATTATCGGATGCAGTTATAGTCCCCCTAATTCATCATCGGAAGATAATGAAAAGCTTTGCGAAATATTTAGACTGATTTCGGAGTCAGCCTTTGATGCCAAAGTTATCGCTGGGGATTTCAACTTTCCCGAAATTGATTGGTCATTGAACTGTTGTCCATCCAGATTTCAGCCCTTCCTAAATACCATCAATTTTTCACACTGGTCTCAGTTGGTCTTTTCCCCAACAAGGGAGAAGCATATTTTAGATGTAATTTTCACGAATGACATTTCCATCCTTTTCGTTGACTACAATCAGTACCTCTTCCCAAGTTAACATACTTTGATCCATTTTTGTCTTCCGCTTGCTTCTACGAAAAAAGCTAGCACCATTCGTACCTATCGTGCGTTTGACCTAGCTGATATTAATTTAATTAACAACTTTATGGAATCACTAGACTGGCAGGAGCTTTCCTCCACGAACAATGTAACAATTCTCTGTGACTTAATGACGACAATTTCAAATAGAATTTTGGAATTCGTGCCGATCAAAAATGTTGAGCCTTTTACTTCGGACCTCACCGATCCTCACTTTCGTTTGTCTAGACTAAAGAAATTGCAAAGACAGTTGAAAGACCAGTCTACTAGTTAATTATCTTTGCACCTTAAAATCGCAGAGATTTTCGAATAAGAGTTTAAGATTCGTCTTGCACATGACAAACAGAGGGAATCTTGCGCACTCAGCGAGTTAAACTTCGCAAAATCGATTGCCCATCTGTTCCGTTGTCGGTCCTCCGCTAAACGACGTCACGAAATTCCCCCTTTACTGAATGAAAATAAAACCTTTGTGCAAGATGAGTCTGAGAATGCTGAACTGTTCAATGCATTCTTTGCGAAGCACCTTTCGATGGAATCTGAACCAGTCCCGTCGTTTCACCCATGCTCAGTCAATATTATCAGTACCATAGATTTCTCCATAGAAGTAATTCGTATATAAATCGATTTATCTAAGAGAAGATACGACTATTAGTCTTTCGTTTTCTTATATAAATTATCCGTAAGTACCAGTTCTTACGTTTGAAAAACTTGCTTCCATTCCTTTTGTTGGTTTGGTCTCTGCTTGCTTGCCTAGCATTCCGTTAACCATCTGTTTTGCTTTCAGCAACTTATATAAGCTTGAACAGTTAGTTTATTCTGAATTCCCAACTGTTTTCGTGATTAGTCTACTTGTTGCTTCGAAAAGTATGAAAGCGACACTTTCATCCAGTAGGAAGCCACAGAATGCCAGACCCAAGCGGCGTCTGCGAAAGGCAAACATCATTACTGATATCAGTCTTCAGCCTGACATCAGTATTCAGCCTGATCTGACTGCCGAGCAAATAGATTTGTCTGCAATGAAAAATTGCAGCGAGTTTATGTTGAAATTTGGGTCAGTTCTCTCAATCCTTGATACCCTATTTGATGGGAATATAACTGCAGTTTCCTCTCAGGAATGCAAACGTTCAGATAGTCTCGTTAATTTGGTCGCAAGTGAGTCACAGGATAGACAAAAAAGGTCGTACAATTTTATTCTGAAAAACGTTCCGAAATCAATTAGGCCAATGGAAGTTGCAATGCATTTCCTCTGCTCCTGTGGATTTAACTATAAAATAGCAGAGGCTATAAGACTGTCATCTCGCAGTAAAAACCCACCCATTTTAGTCAAGCTATTTTCACCCATTGAAATAGACGCCATTTTTAAACAGCAAGAGTTTGTTTCCAAATATCTGAGAAATGCAATGTATTTCCTCTGTCATGATCTCACTCCAATGGAGCAAAGAATAGCGTCAAGTTCTTCGAAAAAATAGTAATTTCACCGCAACCGGCTCAAGTTCCTGGTCGTAGCCCTAGGAAGCCTAGCGAGCCATGTACTTTTATTCCTGCCAAACCTAGATTACTGCTCCCCAGTACAGCAACTGTATCATCCCCCTCAAGTCACCAGAAATCCCCGTCTTCCTCCAAATTAGATGCTTCCCCAGTTGCAATAGCTAGTAATTCTGGTAGCCCTCCTAGAAATTTCGAAAAGCCTTCTACGTCAGGTAGACCAACAGCTTCGATACTCGATCAGAGTCCTCCCAAACCTTCTATTAAAGCACCCAATTCAGGTCGTCGAAAGGGTGGGATCCGAAACTCAACCGCGAGCATGCAGCCTTCCCAAACACTAACTAAACCTTTACAACAGGAAGCTAACAAACATATAAGTTACCCTACTTATCACAAGTATCATACTGGGCCAGGCTTTCCACCGCTTAATCCTCATAGTTACCTTACCTCGCCCTCCAGCCT
>JAYGXS010000003.1:69636529-69689617 GCA_036362985.1 Ligula intestinalis | reverse complement strand
TTTTATCGCAAGACAGAACTTGGAACACACCATGTGAACAAAGAGTAAGCCAACCACTCCAAAAGGAGACTTCTGAAGAAAAGGAAGTTGAAGTGGACTAAAGGGTAAACGGTTACTTAGAAGAAAATTCTACCAGCAAAATTTCCATAGAATCTTTCGCAGATCTTGACTTCGAAACCCCTGCTGCCACTCTGCTTCAGTGCGATGTGAACACGGCCCATGCTCGAGCTAACCATAAGCAACGTAAAGTGATACAGGGTGCACCAGAATCAACGGCTACCATTGCTAGAGATAAGGTAGAGCACGATTGAGGTCTCGTTCGGCAGTACGCTTAATCACTGCTAAGAGACACTGAGTCCGTAAAAATTCTCAAAACATTTAGAAAAGGCAAGAATCAGCCACCGAATGGTTCAAGCTCTCGGCCATGACCATTTAAGGACATTTGGGACACCGAAGCGCAGGCACAGCTACTGCTGGAAAGAAAGTCGTCTCTGCGGACCATGCATGCTGGAGTTTTCTTTCAGCCAGATTATGAAGCAAAGGACCACAGGATAATGCAACTTTTGAAAAACGATCTAAATGACTAGAAGAACAAAGGCGAAACAGGCCTACAAATAAGAGGAGGAGGAAAAGTCCACATCGAACCACATTTTCTTTGGCCGGAAGAAGTCAGGTGGAAAACTTAACCAAGGTCGACCGGTCGGTTCTAGAAGATACCACAAGCAATAATGGCCGCTGCCTCAAGATCTATTATACTAATTGTCAGAGTCTCTTCAATAAACTTGGCGAACTCAAAATAATAGTATCAGGGCAGAAACCACATATACTTGCATTGACAGAGACTTGGCTGACCAAAACAATAGGAATCAGCGAAGTCAGCATTGAAGGCTATCAACTGTTCCGCTGCGACAGATCTCAGCGTAGGGGCGGAGGAGTGGCACTTTATGTAGCCAATGAAATTTCCTGTTGTCAGAGGGAAATCGCAGACATAGCCCTACGACGATATGAAATAATTTCGTGCAAAATTAAGATAAGGCAACATCCAGCACTCAATATATGCGTTGTTTATTGGCTTCCCGGCTCCAGCGAAAGTGACGACGTAGAATTGCTTACTTCACTGAAAGTTATATGTAAACAGGAAAACATTTTACTCCTGGGTGATTTCAATGCTCCTGGCATCGATTGGGTGATGCCTGGAATAAAGGCCGCAGCAGCACCATTCAATTATCAACTACTTCAGTTTTCTTTAAAGGACTATCTCATTCAGCACATGGACTTCACAACCCGACTGCGTGAAGTCCAGTGATCAAACTATCTAGATCTCGTTTTTAGTAAAGAAGAGGGGATCATAAGGGAAGCAAACTCACAATCGCTACTTGGGTTAAGCGACCACGTTGCTTTTACCTGCGTGTGTTACCTACTGTCTCCAAAATCGCAAATAAAGAGACCCAGAAATATTTGAAAAGCCGATTTTTAAGGAATGAAACGTACCGCTTCCGCACAAACCCAGTTACCCAATACAAACGATAAAAAAGAATTATGGCAGCATATCCAAGGGACTGAAGAGCGCTTAATTGAAGTCAATTGCTGAATAAAAGTAATAAGACCGTGTGCCAGACCTCCATATGTCAACCAGCCGATAAAAAGGGCCACAAAGAAGAAAAAAGGCTGTGGAAAAAGAACGAGCATCTTCAAGCTTCAACATCACTTGCCAAATATAAAGCGCCACGAAATATGTGCCTTAAGGAAATACGAAATTCTAGAACTGCCTTTGAACGTCAACCTACAACACAAGCCACAATATGTCCAAGGAAATTATATGGGTACGCCTAAAGGAAATGTTCCGGAACCGAAAAAGAGATTGATTCCAGTGGAACAGTGATCCCACTTTGGTTCCACTTTCGTCCCACTGCGCTTTGATTGCGTATATGGGCGGTATTCCATGCACTGACCGGGGTAGTCTACAAGCCGTCATCGAAATCAATGGTCAACCACCCACACACAAGCTCCCAAGCAACCGAGACGCTCTGCAAAATAATGTTTGCAAACTTCTGACGTGGTCCGAGAGATGGCTGCCGGAGTTTAATGTGCAAAAGTTGCCGTCCTTCAACTGCGTCCAACAAACTACTCTATCCCCCAGAGCAGCAGGGCATATCACCTGAAAAACATCCAAATTCCCGTAGCATCTACGCAAAAAGACCTCGGCATTCGGATACAGAGTAATCTGAAGCCCTCATAACGATATGTCAAAGCTGAAAATGAAGCCACGGGAGTACTGCACGTTATCAAAAGGGCGTTTCTAGCCGCCGATTAAGATCTCTTTGGCAGAGTGTATGGTACATTTGTTCGACCACACCTTGAACATGGCATACAGGCGTGGCGGCCATGGCTAGCAAAGGACACAACATGTCTGGAGAAAGTGCAGCGTCGGCCAACAAAGCTAGTAAGAGGTCTAAAAAACCACACTAACATAGAAAGACTGGCATGCCTTAATTTATTCCCTCTGCATTACAGACAACAAAGAGGGGATCTTATATTAGTTCACAAGATAATAAATGGTCTTGAGAAAGGATTACGCTTTGAGGACATGTTTCAGAGCCACCTCTCGCCTCATCTCCGTGGGTACACAATAAAGCTGCGCACGAAGATGTCCAAGCTAAACCTCCGCTCTGAATTCTTCACGCAACATGCCATACAGCATTCAAACAACCTTTCATAGTCAGTTTTGGAGGCCACTACGCTTCAGATATACAAACAACGCTTGGATAATTACATGCGTCCCATTCCTTCCCTCCCAGTCTGAATTCTAAAAACCAGACCTATATTGTAAAAAAAACAATGCTACTAACTGTTTGCCAATACTATGGTAGCAGTGTTTAATTCTTATAGGTGCTTGTACGCGTGATCAATAGGGTTTTAAAAGGCATTGCCGATTATCCTAACCAAAAAAACTGAAAAAAATAAACTGCATCACTTTTGTGCCACCTCTGAAGCCGTCTTTGAAAGTGTTAGTGCTACCAAGAGGGTAATCAGTGCTCTTCTTGCCATTCAGTGAACATTTTTCGAAATTGATAAAAAAAACTATTTGGCAAAATATAGGGGGAATTTATTCATCAACGTCTCGAAAATATAGTTCAGGCGTGGCGCACATGGCTGCAACGAGACTATTAGCTACTGTTAAGGGTACAAAGAAGGGTAAAAATTGAAGCGCCTAAAGTCCTAGTCTTACGAATGTAGACTAGAAGCACTTAACTCTTTTCCTCTTCAGCACAGGCGAATCCGATGTGATTCCACAGAGTAGTACTGGCTCGTGAGGAACCATTATTTGCCCTGCAGTTTGATGACTTCTTTGCACTCCTCACATCAACCATGGGAATTCCTATTAAGTCTGAGGAACCTTATCTGATCTGGATGTCCGCAAAAATTCGTTTTAACAGCACGTGATCGATGTCTGGAACAGACTACCCAAGGAAGTCATAATGGCAAACGCGAAAGATGCATTCAAACGCAAACTGGATGCATATGAGCCTAACAGATACCGTTCATATGTGCAGGAAAGTACTGGTAGCACACGCCAACGTTTGCGCACACATACAGATAATAATGTACGTGTGTTTGTGTTTCTCACTATTTTATGCTAATATATTTTATGTTTGATATTTTATGCATACCGTTTTCAATATGGTCTTCAAAGACATTGCCTACTACCCTTAATATACGGAACTTGTAGCGCTTCTGCGGTTGGCCTTGCGCTGACACTTTTATCGCATGCCCGGCTGCAAGCCCACAGGTGACTTTCTACTGCCTATGCTCTCTAGAGTGCCCAGCGTGACTCATCAGGCCTCGGCCGCAAACAATGCAAAAAGTGGCCATTGCGTGGAGTTTCAAGGTCGTTTTTACGTCTAGCCTTTTCTCTCACGAGCTATGCACATTTTGCTGATTGGCTGGCGGGCGCATTCAGATCCCGTAAGCTCTGTGCGGAGGCACTGACCAGACACACGTCACCTGACTTAGTCATTGTGTGCAGCTTGTTTCTGCAGAGCTTTTTGTTAGCTCCTTTTCACAGTTCACAGGCCTACCTATTTGGTCTTACTGACTTCTTGACTTAAGGAACCTTCTGTAGTCCACGATCTCTCCTTTCGACAAACTAACCAAGCTCCCTTAAGACAGTTGGACTTTGGGGGACTTGATATTCTGGAGGCGTCACAAGATAGTCCTACCCAATTCGTTTGCACTGAAGGAGTCTGCTACCTAGCCCAAGTTCGCATGGATAATCGCGTCCTCGGCTGCCACGACTTGCATCCCGCGTGATTACCTTCTCACTGCTTCAAACGCACGTAGGCATGATGTCAATTACTACATCCACGTTAGCTGATTGGCCCTGCAGACGAGAAAAAAAGGCAACTCAACACGACAGCAGAACCTCTCAGACACACCTGGCATGCAGACATACCTGAAAGCGAACGGTGCTTTCATGCCGTCACACTCGTCATGGGTATCCCCTATTACACTGTTTCCAAAAAAGGATGGCAAACTAGGTTTCTATATTGATATCAGACGCTGCAATACCATTGCAAAGTGCAAATCTTTCCCATTGCGATACTTTTAGTGTACGCTCGATTTACAAGCCGGGTCAACGTGGTTCTTTACGTTAAGATTTGGGTCACGTTACTGGCGAGTGGAGCTCGAGCCAACAGATCGTCGAAAGACGACTTATATCCTTCCAAAAAGACCGTTTCATTTCGAGACGATGTCTTTCGGCCTGTGTAATGCGGCTGCCACCTTTTAATGGTTAATCCAAACTGTCCTGGCTCATCTATACCCTTGCCAATGCCAACGGCTTTGGCAGAAAAATCGCACAGAAAAATGAGGATGTATGTGCTGTATTAGCGATCCTTCGTGAGGCAGGTCTGCGTCTTAACCCCAAAATTACAATTTCTCCGCGGCTATGTAACTTTCCTTGGCCACAAAATCTCACATACCGGCATACACGTGTCCATAGAAAAAAAGACGCCGTCTGCTGCTCGCCTGCACCAAAAGCCCTACCGAAATAAAAAAAATTCGTAGGGCTTGCGTATTACTATCGAAATTTTGTCCTCAATTTTGCAGGCATAGGTCGACCGCCGCATCGTCTTATGGAAACAGGCGGTTAATTTATTTGGTCGCATGATTGTCATGTCGCATTTGAAGATAATAAACCTGGCCTTATTACCTCTTCTGTCTTTTCGCTACCTGAATTTGTAGCAGATGCACCATCTTAGATATGGATGCTAGCGCTTTCGCCATAGGAGCCGTATTATTAAAACTCAAAGACGGTGGTGAGGAGAAACCCATTTGGTTTGCAAGTAAGACTCTAAAATATAAAATTTATTTATTTATAATAAACAAATAAATTGGATATTTAAGGTCCGAGGGGCCCTTTCATTAACAAGAGAGAAATTATTGCGCTTATCGTCACGAATTATTGGCTATTTATCATTTGCTAATCAGTTCTGACCATGCCTGATCGGCAAGCTTTTCCTTGGGCGCTCGGATCACAAGGTCCTCCAATGGTTACGAAAAACAGACGATATAAACGACAAACTGGCGAGCTAGCAGGAGATTTTACAAGATAATACATTTACTTGTATTTAGCGAGCTGGGAAACAACATGCCAACGCAGATGCGTAGTGGACGCTACCGAAACTGTTGGAAGCCGTGATCGCTGACTAACAACACTAAGCATGCAGTCACGCTGATTGTCCGCCCCTTGTCCACCTCTCACTCAGTGAATGGCACGACCTACTAACATGCCCAGTCTCGGTTGCGCACACACCGCAGCGCAGCCTCACACGGTCCAGCCAATCACCTCCAAGGCTGCATAAAACAAAACAGCTAACGATGGGCGCTCGGATGGAGGTCGCTAGACATCACTCCGGACCGACCCGACTAGGGAACGGATGCACTTGTCTGCGAGTCAAACATCCTCCTGACTGTTATCCTTTCCGTCTGTACAGTATGCACTTTTCCTACGGTTCTGAACTTCCCAAAACTTATCTCTTCTGCTAAGGAACCGGGCTTGGAACTGCTCGATTGATCTTCTCTTTCGGATGCTTCCTTATTTATTAATTTACTTATTTATTGCCAGTTTACAGGTGAGGTCAAAATCGGGATAAATGGAACACACCTCTTGGGCGCCTTAAAAAACCTCGAAGGCAGGAAAAAACAGAAAACAGACTCCCTCTTTTGCAATTTTAATTTTGTGCTTAATTATAGTGGGCAAAATAGGGAGTTTGTTTCAAGTGAGAAAAACAGACTTCAAAGGTACAAAACTAGGGCAAGGTATGTACAGATAAAGATTGAAATGACAGTTTAGCAGAAAACAACTGCAGCTCATTGAGTGACTTTATTTCGGGACGTGGGAGGATTAACACAGTGTTCTCAGTCTTCCTTGAGTTAAATGGTTTCGAAATTCGAGGAACGTGCGTCGGCAAACAGTCACTCGCTGTCGGCCAAAGAATAAGCCAATTGCGGGCCGCAAATTCAGCAACATTGTCCTCAGTACGAGGCCAGACAGGGTTCAATGTCCACGAACGCTATCAGGAAGAAAGAGAGATTCCATTGAGTCAGCAACCAACATTCGTGAAATTTGTCCTAAATGCAGAAAACTATTGATAGTTCTCTTAAACAAAGGATAGCTTTGCTGAGTTTTAATACATCTGGGCAGATTATTCCAGATTGCTATGGCGTTGACTGGAAAAAAAGTGTATGATATCTAATTGTGTGTGCTAAAGGACGAAATAGAAATACGTCTGGACGACTTGCGCGCCGACGGGGGTCGAGCTGCCTTACGGTACTGAGGGGGTTAAAGATATGGCCGTCTTAGGGTGTTAACTTATCAAGCTGGATCCCCTGTGGCTTCATAGATTGCAGAAGGGTTTATAATTAGGGTTTAAACTTTTGAATGGCCAAACCTTCAATCCTCCCAGCACAATAAGGCAGCTCCAGCACTCTCGGCGCGCCAGTTATCGAGATGTCTTTTTATTTCTTCTTATGGCACGCACAGTCAAGTAATGTCAATTCTTTTCAGTAAACGCCGTATCAGAGAAGGCCTTTACCGAAAACCAAAACAAATCTACCAAACCTCATAGTAATTAAGTCAGCCTAGTTGTCATTGTGATGGATTGTAGATGATTGCTTGGGAAATCCTGCTTGGGCAGTCAGCTTGCGGTTTTGTATTGATGGATTCCATATGGGTGAGCAATATCGACCCAAGCGTGGTTAAATTCGTAGCGCATTTGTAGCTAAGCAGTTAGAGAGTTGGCTGCCGGTAAAAGCCTTCTCTGATATGCGGTTTCAAATCCCGCCAACCACCTAGAGCTTATTCACAATTGGGTCAAATCAAATTAAGCAAATCTGCCAAACCTTCTAATTATTAACCAAAATAATTTCCTCTTCAGAAAACTGCAATTTGTCATACCAACAACGTTGCGACTTTACTAACCTCGATCCCTTGTGGCTTCGCAGATCACAGAAGGGAATATACTTATTGTTTAAAAATTTAAATGACCCTACCTTAAATGCTCTCAGTACCCTGAGGCAGCACGACCACTCCCGGCGCACCAGCCATCGCGCTATCTTCTTAATTCTTTCGATGACACGCAAAGTTGATAACATCAGTTTTTCCCGTGCATACCATAGCAGCCTTGAATAAACTACCCAAAAGCATCAAAACTCAGCAAAACTATGAATTTTTTAAGAGAGATATCACTAATTTTCTACATTAAGGACGAAGTTTACTAATTTTTGGATGCTGACTTGGTGGAATCTCTTTTTCACCCTGATCGCACTCGTGGACTTTGAACTCTGTGCCAGGCTTCATGCTGAAGACAGTCGTCTTGAATCTACAGCCCGTAATCTAATAATTCTTCAGCTGACAGCGAGCAACCATTCGCTGACAAACAGTTTTCTGTTGAGGAATGCAGAAAGCATAGCACACACGGGAGACTGAGAGCACTGGATTCATGTTTAAACACCTCCCCTTTCCGATCTCCAATCACTCAACGAGCTGATGTTTTTCGCTTAAACTATCAGATCGATCCATTACTGTAAATATCTTTCGCTAGTAGTGCACCTTTAAAAAACGCTTTGCACTCAGAATAAACTCCATATTCCGCTCACTATTAATTAAGCACAAAACTAAAACAAAACCAAAACTGACTGCAAAAGAGGGAGTTCGTTTTAGGTTTTCCCTGCCCTCCAGGGTCTAGAAGGCGAACAAGATGCGACTTACCAACAAACCTTATACTTAAATTGCGTGTTAACTGACAATAAATAAAAAATATCTTATGAAATTATTTATCGACTTCCCTTACAAAGTACATAGAGACTGCACATTCGAGGCAGAACGTCCAAAGGGATCCAAAGTTCTTTGTTCTCTAGGTAATCGATATTTGCTGTTGGAAATTCTTCCCGGTTTGGACAGAAATTGAAATTGGTGACCCAAAAGGTTCCTTTTACGGCCCGCTACCTCTCCTTGGTGTGAAAGATTGCACCAGGGATTTATACACTAAAGCTCTCCAAACATCCGGTTCGCCCACTCTGCTGCTTGCTTGTTCCTCCGCCTTAACCTGACAATCGCCATCATCTCCTCCCATACCCGATCGGGCGTCAGTTCACTTCTACACCCCTCCCTTGCATGAGCCGTACTACAAACGCAGTCTTCCCCATTATTCCCCATGCGCATTGAATGTTTACCTACTGTCAACCTTTTGGTTAATTGGCATTTTGCGGATTACTGTTGGTCGTTGTGTTGTCTGCATAGCCAGGTACAACGTTTTGATATGTCATATTTTTGTCGTTATTTCTGTATCAGCAAGGGACCTTGTGAGAATTATCAAATAGTTAACGGCATAGGGTACTGAATATTTACCTTGGACTTTGAAAAATATCCTGATCGAAGAACGTGTCAGCCATTGGTGGTTGCGTGGGTGATTTCACGTGACTTCCTTTCTTTTTGCGGCCTTTCGCAGGAAACGGTGAGATTTTTTAGTTTCCGCGTTAGTTAAAGTAAGTAGTTTATTTTAATTCGCGATTGAGCCTTATTTCAATACAGTCTTCCGAGTCAAAATGTAATTTTATTGGTCATTTTACTGGTGCACTGGGTGTCAGACAACTGTACCCCTGAAGGTTTCTTCTGCTTACTTATAGAAAGTCGTCACAAAATGTGTTGCCCAATTTCCCCATCAACTTAGTTACCTATCTCCCTGGCATTGGTTACAAGCCTGCTACCGTTTGGAGTTCATAACCTGTGCTGCAGCAACTACCTCCCTAATGGTAATTTGTCGGAACGTGCAGACCTGGGTAGCTTGCATGTGGTGCTGTGCAGTTTTCCATACTCTGATTGGCAAAAGTTACATTCTCCCACAAGAGCCCTACATGTATGCTGCACTGAAACGAGGGAGTTAATTTATTCTAGATAATTGCTATCGGATAATTACTATAAATACTGTGAGGCGCGGTACAACACCCACCTCTGATGACGGAAGCCTGTACGCTTTTGAAACGTCAGGAAAGTAAAACTATGGTTCCCGTGATCGCCTCTTCTTCTCATTTATGCCCGGGGACTTGGATTTTCGCTTCTATTAGCAATATATATGTATATAGTTGACCCAGAACGAAGCGGGAGGGGGTGAATCGTGTTCTCTAGTGTTAGCAAAGGGAGAAAAAAAAACAAAAAAATGAATACCACGTGAACTTTACAGAATTATTATTAGAAAGTTCGTATTAGAAATCCAAACATCCATCAAACTCAACAAAACGCGAGGGATGCGTACTGCCTGCCATATAAATACATTTTGAGCATTAAGTATTGCTGTATATGGGACATACTTGCGCATTCTGTCACCCGCACAGTTGAGCTTTAATTGAAACCACGGCCTCAGCTCATCCTAGGGGTTGACGACCCACCATGTGAACGCCGTTTGTATAATTCCGTGCTCTTTCGTACGAATTCTAAGGGTATTCGGGGCATTAGCGTTTGACAGAAAACGTGGAGTGCGTTGCATATTCTTTCAGCTATTTAGTTTTTATATCCCCATGCAGGATCTACAATTTCACTTCCCAACTCATGTTGCGTAGTTTCAAGAAACTGGCACACCTGTACTTCTCTCAGTGGGTAGGTTGGCAATTTTAACGATTGGCCTGCTCACCGAATTAAGGGAATTTTTAACCGCCTACAGCACTGCTAATCAGAGCCTAACAATGCCAGCATTTTGGCAGTACACAATGAACGCAACCTCTCTCTCTAGCACACTTTTCACGTCCTGATATTTTGTACAACATTACGCTACTAGACGCCAGCATATACTTCCTCCACCAAAAATGGCGCCAGAGTTATTGGATCATGGTTTAACTTATGCGCTGGCAATCGGTGGCACAATGAACTTGAGTTGTATGTCCTCACAGTACCTCCGCCAACGTGACTGTTTTTGCGGCCTATGCTTCCGCCCTTTAGGTAGGCCATAAACGGCGTAGTCTTTTAGTCTGGATTACAGAACCATTGTTCTTTACAATACCTGCTTCCGACCCCACCAGGCCTGTTAATTCCATGAACTCTGACGATAGCAACTTTCGGAATCAATGGAGGAGCCGCCGAAACTCTTCTGTCACTGTTACCAAAGTCCGTCTGACTTTCGCCAGTCATTTAATTTTGCTGACCGACATTCCTGTTTTTTGCATCATAAGTGCAAACTTCTTCAAACTGAGATATTTCCCCTAGGAAACCCTATGAACACTTCCAAGTCAGAATGACTGTTGTCGCAGCGATCGAACCGCCGACGAAAGTGTTTGACTAAGTGACAGTCTCAGGACTGCTTGCCTTCGAAGTTCCCAGAAACTAAGGAGCTTGTTTCACAAGACCGCGTGCTCCATCCTCAACCAACACAAAAAATCCTTGAATAAATCTTGTGGGGTCTTTGAACGAGCTTCAGACCACATCGGTCTCAAAATGCTGGATCCAATTTTAAGCGCCAGGCAGTTCGGTGACTTGCCTTAACCGACTATCATATGGGTTGTAATTACACGTCTAAAGGAGACTAGCTCCTGATTCCAGCCGCAGCAGACCTTTTACCTTCAACTCACGTAGAGTCTGAAAACGTCGCAAAAACCGAGGGATACCAAAACATTCGGTAATTACTACCGTCATTAGAAATCTACTAAGTTGATCACCTATTTGTACTATCTACTCCATCTTCCAGATGTGGGTCGTGACAAAGAAAAACGTATGGACTACAGAGATACTGTCTTTAAGGCAGCACTCAAGAAATGTGTGATTCACAACGTACACACGGTCCTAACCTACGATTAATTGATCTTGTCTCGATTATTTTAGTTTGCGCTCCAATGTGCGAACGACCGAGAATGTATGCCATCTCAGAACTAAGCGGGAATTTCTGAATCAGCACCCTTTGGTTGACCACTTCGCTGCTGCCTGCTCTCATCAGTTTACTTGTTCTCATGATCCTCTACGATCAGACCAACGCATTCAGTTCGACGGTTTTATGGCCGTTAATTACTGCGTCGTACAGTTGTGTTCGTTCGTTAACACTGTTGAGTTGTGGGGAACATGGCGTCGTTCAATGTGCAGTGCCGACCTACGCCGACTTGAGCTTTATCAATTCAAGATAGTGCGAAGGGCGTCATGCATACGAGCTCCTTTATGTGCAGACTTCTGCTGTAGATAAATGTGAGGTCAACCGGATAAATGTATTGAAGACGAAGATCCTCTTGAAAGGAAATGTGTTTGAGGCTAATGGGCTAGTAGATCAGTGCACGCCGCTTTCATTCGACCCCATTAAAAATTTGGGTCTGAAGCATATCCACCCAAAAAATTGGAGTGTGTGAACTTCTCTGTAAAAGTTTCCTTTTCCGCGGATAATAGATATTAACCATGTGTGGGGAAGATATTCACCGCCTGGAAGTGTTTGGTCTGTGGTTTGCATCAAATTCTTATAATTAATCCCTTCGATCGTGTCGCCGGCGGACGACTAAAATGACGTTCAAGAAAATAACTGTGGTTTCCCTCTTATGGGACAAAGTCATCGGAAATGTCATCCGACCCTGACTGAATACCGCGTCTGTTTTATCAACATTATTTAGTAGCTAAACTGGATTGCACATCGGCCCTCTTACTTACTGCCTGCGGCTGGCTTGGCACTTGGTTGAGCTTAAATTTGGTGTGTCTGCCGGAACACTGTTATAAAAACATTAACTTTGGTTATTTGAAACTCATGGATTGCACTGGAAGGCAACAATTTATGATATGGCGCTTGCAACAGCTTTTTTGAGTCGGCCACGGTGAGTGTCATCATGAATAATAAAGGTGACTGGTGGCGTTCAGGTATCAACAGGTTTTAATACCATAATCTACCTAGTGAACTTTCTCTACGAAAGTTTGATGCCTTTCCTTGTCTTTTGCATCGCACTCACAGACGCTGTTTATCGGATGCTTGACACTGCAAAATAATAAGTATACTTGACTGAGCCTCCTTCCTGCTAGGTTGTGCTTCTTTCTCCGTAGTCTTCTTTTCTATGCGTGGTTTTGTCTCTAATCTGTTACACTAAGGTCTGCTTAGGCCTTTATTCCCAATTAATTTAGCGTCCAACAGCATATACAGATGCATTTTACTCTGCACGCTGAAACACCTGTTTGTGTCATTTTTATAGAAACTGGGTATATTTACAATTTTTTAAATCCTTACTCGAGATCCTTAACTCCTTTCAAATCAATAGCTTCTTTGAATGCCCCATCTATACAGGTCTGATCATCTCGTCGCTGTTAGGCATTACTCCGCTTTCTTTGCACTTGAAGATAACCGTATTATTACTGCCGTAATTTTGGCTTACAGTTATCATTGCATAAATTCGTGTCAGCTGCAGGTGATGTCAGGTTGCAAAGATCAGTTTTCATAAGGACATACAAGATTCGAAGAAAATATCCAAGTCTTACGCAGTCTTTCTGCAGAAAGGCACCAGAGGGGTTTACTACAGGAAGGGACAGCAAAAAAATCCATTTGTCAAAATTTCAGGGCCTTGGAACTGAGTTCTTGAAATATACGCTTCATCAGATTTGCCACTCTGTTTCGTAATGGGCCTTATTCGATCCTGAAATGGTCCCTTCCTGATTCCAACTGTCTACCATAAACTTGAAGGTATTCTCATTCAAGAGCCCTTGTTAATGGTTTAGGGCATGTTGTTTCTTAAAGATATACTGAATAATAAGAACCTACCCCGTAATTTAAAATATTATTTGGGTCGCTAATCCTGATCCGCGGTGCCCTCCCTATTTCGTGCTTTTCAGCAAAACATTTAACAGATAAAACCGACTTACAGTTTATATGCTGAAAACTTCATAAAAACTATTCGTGATAATCATAGTCAATATCTTCCAGAACCCAAGTTCTGCACAAGTTAACAAATGTTTCCAATCACTCCTTTCACAGCTTGTGGCCTACCTGGCATTTCATCAAACTCATGCTGTGAAAACTCATGACTCACTATCGACCCGGCTCCAAACTACCTCAGTCCTATGAAGAGGAGTACGCTGAAGATGATGATCTGGATGACGATGATGTCGACGGGTACGATTGTTTGAGCGATTATGACGAAGATTTGGAATACACGGAAGGATCAGAGAAACGAGAATCCTACGGGCGATCCCAGCACTGTTGCGACGACTCGGGTAACTCCAAGTCAAGTAGCCGAAACGCAGACTTGCGGCGCCATCGCAGCATCAGCGAGGGCTGTCCTCGTGTGGTCGAGCCTTCTGATGACAACAGGTTTCGGCATACTTTTAGTCGTTTCTCTGTTTTTCATGGTGAACGGCAAATATTCCTACTTTAACTTCCCTTTTTGTTTTCCATAACAACTAAGCTAGCAGTATCTAACTGAAGCGAAATCACTTATTTATCTCGTCTCAGTTGCAGACATCCCGGGCTTTGTTTCGGGTGACTTATACATGTGACGGCATTTATCCTGAGTGGCCCATCTGAGTCCAAGTTGAGTGGGAGTGATTGCTTTCCACTGCAGTCGGTGGATTAAAAACTCCAGAGCAAAGTTGAGTTAAGTAGTGCAGCAAACACGCTACCTAGAAATGCACTTGAGTTCGGCTGCACCCCGTTAATGTATGTTTTCAGTTTGCCAACTCGATGTCGACACAATAAAGGTCGCGGTGTGGTGGGAGAACATCCTGCACGATTTCGCCTCTGGGGCGACGAGCGAGGGAACGAAGTAGTTTCCAGGTTATTTCTTGCTTGCTTGGTAGCCTTTCAGTCGGCGAGAGTAGGGTGCACTACGTGCAAACATTTGAGCTCCAAAGCTCAACGGGACGAGTGGGTTTAGTAAAGAATCAGCGCACGCGCATCCACGATTATGCCTCCTCCTTATACAGGAGTCTCAATGAGAAGCTTCAACTATTCTGAATTAGGTCTTGTTGATTCCATGCCGCTTCCAAAAGTTTTGATGACGTCAACCGGGAGCTGCCTTCCTCCTGGTTCATCCGCATGACAGTGGGTATGGCCCCAATGATCTGGCACTGTCTAATAATTCAAGTGGTTCGCCTTCTTCCGGGATTATGCGATTCCTTTTTTTACTCTAAGAGATCATCTGCGTCGTCGTAATCTTGCTCCATGGCTCCACGTGTTTAAAGCCTCCCCAGAATACGTTATGAAATTCATCGTATTTGATGGCTCTAGTACCCTAAGATTCTATAATTGCAAACCTTGTTACGGCAAAACAGTTAAGTGTCCAGTTGATAAGTGAAGTTGAAATCACGCCAATTTATGTGCTGTCAAGTTTTGCTCCATTTCATCAGACGAATACAGTGTGCCTGAAAAACTTAAAGAGTTGTAATTTCACACAATAAACGATACAGCACACGGAAAAGTCTTCTCACCATACTCTCAACGTAAGTACTAGTTACAAGCTCTGACACATTTTTTGCTGCTGTACGACGCTACCGCGCGGGGCCTCCTAGCATGCAAAGGACTGCTACACCAAACCTCCCTATGGTGGATCCATCTCTTCTCACCTCCAGCCCCTCTTGACTATGCTGCTCCGACTCCTCCTCCTCGCCGCCGGGATTGAGGCCTAACCGGCGGAGTTCCGGATCCATCAAGGGCTACTTGCCTGCCTGCCTGCCTCCTAGCATTCTTGGTGTGGTCCGTGGAGCTTGCAAAATTTCCGAGGCATATGTTGTTACTAGTTTGTGGGCGTAGACATTGGAAACATACTGGTGAGGTCAATAAACTTCAGCTGGAAAAAAATTCGATTCAAAACCTAACAAGTTCTCAGGGTCCTTTTACTTCACGCCCGTGAACTAACTAATGCGGAAATCATAAGCTGCACAATAAAACAATCCTTTTGGAGGAAATCCTTGCGGTGTAGTTGTGCTGGAGAGACAGCATTTAACAAAAACACCATATCATCGCCGTTTAGAGAAATCCTGTTGTATGTTCTCTGAAAAATTGATGCTGTATGTTTTAACGAAGCACTAAAAGTAGGCAGTCTACGACGTCATACTTTATAGGCGTTTTCAATCCAATTTTACGTGTGTAAATCCAGGTCGAAAGTGTGACTTTGCTCATGTCTGTCCGCTTTCATTTCATTCGTGAATTTGAGCACTCTTGCAAAGGTGACACTCCAAACGTTCTTTAATTTCGCTTTCTCTCACCCAGACGGGATCATCACAATCATCTAGAAAGAAAGCGTCGTGCCAGTATTAAGGGGAGCTATAGTGATCTCCGCGAGGCGATTCCTGGTCTCCGTGGTTCCAAGGCCTCCCGCGCTGTAACGTTGCAGAGAGCTGTGGAGTACATTGAAGAGTTGCACAGACGCAACCGAGAACACACCCTTTGTGTGGACACACTCACCCGGCAAAACGAAGTCTTGGATAGGCAGGTATGTAAATCAGTAACTGTTGCTTTGTGAAAGTCTCCGAAAATATATTCCGACAATTCTGAATACAGTACCTACAATGTCACCAGAAGGATTTCCAGGCCCGTGTTTTCAGGTTTTGTTCAAATGATCGTACATTTTTGGGTAAATCGTTGACACTGTCGGAGAATGAGACAAATGCTGCTAAGAGCAAATGCATCTGAGTGGCGAGGGTGGTTTATAAATAGAAATAATTACCAGCCCTATCGCGTCAGGTCTATGTTCTGACTAAGTCTGATCCGTATTTTCCTTTTGCATATATATTGCAGTTTATGTTTCTCCAAACACAGAATGCTTATACTATCCCCCTTTAATGGGGTTATACAACTTGTCCACGCTTGTTAACTTCGCACATCTGAAAACTGATCTGTTTACAAAACCCTTTCTTATGATTTCGCCGTAATTGAGAGACGTTTCAAGCTGTATGTCAGGTCTTAGAAATCGGACTTCCGGCCCTTCCATACAAATGAAGTTGGGCGCTTTAAAGGGCACTGTTTTAATGGATTACTCGTCCTCGTTTAAACGTTTGCGCGCTTTATTTATTACTTGGTATAGGCTAATTAGAAGTCAGATAGAGTCACAACACTGCAGTATGCTTTATTCTTTTGGCCAAATTGTTGGCCTGCGTATCGGCTAATTTATCCCTTTCCTCGCAAGTTCCTTCTAATTCAAATATGTGCTTGATAGTTTACACCGGTAACCCTCTTCAACTACTGATACTGTATCCTTCCAACTCCGAAGTGACTTGCAGTCGCACGCAAGGTATGACCTCTCCCCCTCCCCTCCTCCCCAGTAATCGGCGATCAGAAGTGAATCAGGTCTGTTTGCACAGTCCCTGATAGAGACGTTGGTTTTTGCTCTCACTGCCACTTTAAATCAGCACGTCTTCATCTCAGCAATCGTAGTCAGTTTAGTCAAAGCCGGCTCACTCATGCGTTGCACTTGTCTAGATGGGATGCACGAGAAGAGGTAAGTATTTTAAATGACCAACAGTCTCAATAAATTTCTACTTCCGCGGTTGGTTGGTTAGTAGCCCTTGTTGGCTCAGGGGTTCCTGCCGGAGTCCAAATTGGGTGCAGTTGGGAGACGGAGAAAAGCTACGACCTCGGCCGGCTTGAACCAAAGGTCCCCGGGGCTGAGTTGGGTGCCTGGCCGGGAACTGCAGGTGAAGAGATGATGGCAGTCATGCGGCGAGACGCTGCAGTCGGGACAGCAGTCGGGTATGGACAGGTCCAGCCGGTGTTGGTACTGCGGCTACTGCGTAGCCGCGCCAGGGTACAGCGAGTCACCCTTGGAAGATGTCGTTCCGAGGCGGCAATCGGAGGTGGATAGCCACCCAGAAGGACCGGGGGGTGGTAGATGGATTTTGCGTCCACAACGGCTCTCTGGTGAAGGCGCTGGTAGCCTGCCCTGATGGCGGAGCCACCAACGGGTAGATCCGAGAGGAGGCGACAGCTGCCTTGTGGAGACCTTGGATAGGCGTCCGAACGTTACGGCTAGGCTCAGGAGCGTTGCAACGATGGTGGTTCGGATGGCCAGGTTGTGAACAGGTCCGTCAGAACTGCTGGCCCTGGAGTTTGTTGTGCGCGGCGACCGGTGACTTCCGCGGTAGTTCCACCTGGTATCAAATTACTTGTTTGTTGACCCACGCAGCTGTGCTAAGTCCAGCAGCAGCACATGAACCGACAGGCAAAACTCGGTAAGGTTTAACTGGAATAGCGTCACTCAACAAAGCTGTGCAGAGTGTGTAAAGATTAGTCGTGTCGTGGTGCACGTAGATAGTGACGAATGCCTGGTCACGCACTAAACCTAGACTCACCACTCAACTTAATTAACTCTGCTGAAACCGAGAATTGTTTTCAATAATACACGATATGGCGAAGCCCACCTTATGCGAATTTCCTCCTTATACTACATTTCAGACTAACCATAATGCTATCATAAAATCAATGTCTCTGATGATTACAAACTGGCACGGTAACTGAGTGCCTTAGATTAAAATCCAGGTCATTTTACTTATCTTTTAATGTGTGAGCTTTGCAGTAGTTCTCACTGATATGATGCCTGTCCTTTATAAGTTGATAAAGTAACATGTGCGTGGCACTCGAGTCACGGGGCTATTGCATCCGCGCCTACTTACAGCCTTTTTAATCTATTCTTGCCATTGGATCAAGGATGAACGGTGAGAATGAAGTGATGCTGCTCTTTTACGCTCAACTCACCACTGCTGGAGAAGTTATGATGCTCGACAGGGAAACTGTTAATCCGTTTTTATGAAATTTAAGCGTCCTGCAGGGTGATTTTTTGCTCCGAGTCCTCTAGAATTATAGTTGTTGATGCTGCTAGCGCCTCAAAATACAGAGCAGAATAGTACTATAACCTAAGGACGGTTATCAGATCATCAGAAGGCCATTTTGGTTCTTTTTTCTGTCGCTGAAATTTACATTGCAACAGCATTTATCTACCCAATTACTGTTACTGTCACCTCATTCCATGTCCGCACAGCCTGTGTGTTTATTCGTTTCTCCCATGAAGTCGAAATGCCCTCGTCATGCGCACGCGTAAGACGACGCAAATGAAAGCTTGCACCTCACGAAATGGTCAGCGCAAAAACCGTCGTGTTGTCAGCTAGCTTGTATCAGTGTTGACAGTGTGCGTCTAGCTCTAGCAGCACACTTGAGATGTGCTCTACAAATATATGCCCATAGACGTAAGCCGAAGTCGACTACGCCGGTTCTTGGGGGTCAAAATACCGAACTTTTAGTTAAGTGCACAGCATACGAACCTACGCAGCCTCCGATTTAAAACGTGCTTTATACTCACTTTTTCTACATTTCACACCTTATGTTGCGCCACCGTGTGAGCACCTTACTTTGGAAAACAAACTACCATGATTCTCTTCAAACTTTTTGCAGCTGCGCACCCAAGCATGACGTAGTCTGGTTCACGAACGCCCGCGTCCTACGCTAACGTACCAAAAGAGGAAATCGCCCTCGTATCGTTAGCGCAACCCTATCCAGTACGTAGCAGATATAGATAGAAAGATCGTTTACTCCTCCAGTTAAAAGTATAAGCCATAAAAACTCAAAGATGGGTAAGCTGTATTCTGTATTCTTCTAGGTAAGCCTTATTCCAGTGTTTGTCCAGTTCCGTCAAATGTTTGCTCAGGATTACAATTTACCTCTATGAACGCAAACTGAGGCTAAACTGTCTCAAGTTTCATCATTCGATGGGAATCTGAAAAGATAGATAGCTCCATTTGCTGTATGACCTACGCTGGAGACGGTACACACGGCTTTGAACTCATGCACCCATGCATGAAAATAGCATACGCTCTAATTGGAGGCATCCTAAGTGAACCAATTTGCGTTCTGGGCATGACACTGGGTTCGGCTTTGCTGTCAGCCGGGAACATCTATCTTAATTAGTGTAGTGTCATGCCGTACTGATCGCGCATGTTATGGCTATGTGGGGTTCCCAGGCCGTAAAGGGGGAGGGGAAGGGCGTGTGCTATAGAGAGACCTGTAAGTGCATAGGACCTTGGCTTATAATCATGAGATTAGAAGACCTAATCGCCGTTCAGCGGACTGAAACCGTCGATGGCCACTGACGACGCTGAGTCTGTCATCTGCGTCCGCCTGCGCCCCTTCGAACGTACCACTTCGTCATTCCAGCACGCTAGCTACGTTTCCCGCACTACGTCAGAAACCAAGTCAGGTTTTTCAGCCAAATTATGGATTCATTGAAGAATAACCGAAAAATATACGCCCACATTTTTAATGAAGGCCACTCTGCGAAGTTTATTAAAAAATCTCGTAATACAGTTTCGAAATTGAGTGCTGATATCATTTTTCTGGAGTAGATGTTTTTGGCATTATGAACGAAGCAAATCGGCAAAATCTATCGATGGCGAGATCACTTTAGTGAGCTACTGGATCCGCGTATACGTTCACCTGTGAACCTACAGCTATCAAATTGAATTCCATACGATAGTGACTGCAAGAACTAAACTGGAATCGATATTGCAATGACTAAAAGTTCGGAAGGCAGCGGGTGAAGATGGTATCCCAGCAGAAGCCTACAAAACTAACTGTCCTGCTTTGACGGAATCACTACATCGACTGTACTCGACTATATGGACTACCGAAGTCATCCCGGCTGACTGGTCACTGTCCATTATTTTACGGATACCGAAGCGCGGTGACAGGACATTATGCTCAAACTACCGCGGCATCAGCCTCATAGAAATAGCCGCCAAAGTGTTTGCGACCATCCTTATCCGTAAATTTTCGACTGAGCGCAATCTTCGTACTCGTCCTAACCAAGGAGCATTTCGTCCAGGTAGAGGATGTATTGACCAGATCTTCATTCAACGCCGCATAATAGAGCACAGACATCAAAACCAACAGACAACCACCGCCTGTTTCATCGACTTCAACACCGCCTTTGATTCTATCGACAGAGAAGCTATGGCAAGTCTTGCTTGCTGACGGTCTCCCACCAAAGTTGCTAAATCTAATCAAAGCTTACTATAGCACAACATCAGCCCGAGTAAGAACCCTTGGTGAAGAGTCAACTTATTTTCCTCTGACTTGTGGAGTTCAACAAGGGCGCCCTCTTTCTCCAGTTCTCTTCAACTTCTTTATCGACTGTCAAATCTACCTGACAGTGGATGTGAAATCAGACCCAAAGTCAAAGTACCGGACCTGGAATATGCCAATGACATTGTCGTAATTGGTAAAACCCCTCAGTCACTATATCCAACGCTAGACCGAATCACCAGCTTCGCTGCAACTGTTGGTCTGACGATTAATGTACGCAAGATGAAGCTCCTTTTTACGTGTCTCGGCATAGCACAACCACTGTTTATCAGCAGTAAACCCATTAAAGAAGTTAGCTGCTTACGCTATTTAGGCTCGAATATGCTAGCCAACGGACAGGTCAAAGACGAAATCAAGAACCGAATCGCGCAGGCTAGAAATGCATTTAGGCTGCTAGTCAGACTACTCTGGTCTCGCCCAGACCTCAGCTTACGTACTAAGCTGCTGATATACAAAGCATCAATCAGACCGATGTTAGTATATGCCTGGGAAACATGGCCAGTGAGAAAGGCAGACATCCTATCGCCCGAAGTCTTTGACCGTTGGTGTCGTCAATGCCCCTTATGAGTCTGCTGGCAGGATCGAATTTCCAATGTCGAGTTATACCGCAGATTTTTCAAACTACCAAGTCTAGCATCGTAAATCCAGCATCGCCAATTGCAATAGTTTGGCCATGTCCTGCGAAAACCATCGACGGACCTCTGCTGATTGGTCGTGAACCCCTCTCGTAGTGCAAACTGGTGATACCGACAAGGCAGTCAACTGAAGACATGGCTCAGCACCGTCAAGTCGAACGTTGCACAGATGGGCCTCGTAACCGTTAACACCTTGTGACATTGGAGCAAACAATAGGTTAACATCTGTGAAGAGCTCGTTTCCGACCGCCGCCAATGGGCCGCCGCTATCCGTGACATCTGTGAAGCCAATTCATCCAACAACAAGAGCTACTCGGATCAAGTACAAGTACTAAGCACAATTTAGACTACGATGAGACGATATTTTTGGTCAAAGTTCGAGCTGTACATTGCTTTTTCTGCTCCTTTTTGGTTGTATTTCTGTGAATAGACATGCATGCGCGCATACCTAGGCAGAAATATCCCCCTTCCCCCAAGGAATCCCTTGACTAAATGCCCGCCTTCATTTCTCAATCAACTGAGTTCTCCTGCATTGCGATGTATTGCCCGAAGCCAGTTATTTCCGGTTTTTTTTTATTAAGAAATTTTGGAAACTGCTCCGTACAGACAACTCTCTTAAGTACTTGTACTTGTACTTGTAACGGCATTCACCTCGGGCGGGTTGAGCCGGCATCAGTTTTGACGTTGACTGCATCATGAATCACAGCTGTCCAGGCGCGTCGATCTTGCGCCTGTTCACACGAGAGCACCATCCATTCACGGTTCCACTGGCGTAGGCCGTAGACGCATGGGCCGGAAACTGACGACAGATCCTGCTTGACCGTTGCTGTCCAAGTTTTCAGCTGCCCGCCGCGACGTTTGCGCCAGGTGGGGGGAGGCGTCGCCACAAGCAGGTCACGAATCAGCTCACCATCATCACGCCGGGCCGCATGTCCGAACCACCGAAGTCGTCTCTGAAGCAGGAGTGGAGGGAGAGCGTCCAGGTGACAGCGTCGGCGGAGATCGGAGCAGCGAATTCGGTCGACGCGTCGGTGACGAAGGATGCGGCGTATGCAGTCATTGTCAAACACCTCAAGGCGCCTCATGTCCTCAACACGCATAGGCCATGTCTCTCCGCCATAGAGCAGGATAGATCGAACCACTGCTTGGTAAACACGGGACTTTGTGCGTAGTGATATTTCCCTTCTATTCCATAGAGGAGCGCACAGTCGGTAGAAGGCAGATCGGGCACGGTTGACGCGTGATACAACCTCGTCGACACCTTGACCCGTTTCCGTGACCAAAGAGCCTAAGTATCTAAACGAGTCGACCTTTTCGAGAGGAGCGCCGTCGAGAACAATAGGAGTGACAGATGTAGGGGGCACACAGGAGAGCATGACTTGGGTCTTAGTCGCGTTTAGGCGTAATCCGATGGATCGGGCACGCTCATTAACCTTGTCCAACGCCTGCTGAACTGCATTACAGTTGTCGCCAAAGAGGACGACGTCATCAGCATACGCCAAGTCAGTCACCCATTTTGAGCGATCAAACTGCACTCCCGGGAAGTCATCCAGTGCTTTGGTCATGATCCAGTCCACCGCATAGTTGAACAGGGTTGGTGAAAGGGCACAACCTTGGCGGACGCCCGTCCTGACGCTAAAGGCTTCCGTGTCACCGTTCTGCGTCCTCACCCGTGTGGAAGTGCCACGATAGTATGCCTGCATGAGATTGAGAAGCTTAGGTGGTAGGCCGTCCGTCCTCATTATGTTCCACAGCGAACTGCGATCAACAGAGTCAAATGCGGCAGCAAAGTCGATGAAGCATAGAACAGTGGGTTGTTGGTGACCCCATCTCAGTTCCAGTACACGGCGGAGATTGAAGATCTGGTCGGTGCAGCCACGACCTGGTCGAAATCCACTCTGGTTTGGGCGGGTGCGCTGGTCTCTTGCAGTTTGGAAACGTTTGAGAAGAAGAGACGTGAATGTTTTCGCCGCTACATCGATAAGGCTAATGCCTCTGTAATTTCTGCACGCTCGTCTGTCGCCTTTTTTAAACAAGGGGAGGATCACTGCTTTTCTCCAGTCAGAGGGCACAACTTCGCTGTCCCATATCTTGGCAAATATTTGTTGTAGCCAGGGCCCAATAACCTCGGGTGCACATTTAAAGAGCTCCGGCGGGAGGTCATCCTCACCAGGTGCCTTGTTGTTGCGTAGCCTCAAGAGAATGGAGACAACTTCCTCTACACTGGGTGGCTCTGTGTTGCACTCATACAGATGGTGGGGATCGTCAACATTGGGCGACAGGTCAGACATCACAGGGGGATCATGGTTAAGGTGGTCACAGAAATGCTCGCGCCATCTCTCTAACCGGTCATCGATCTTAGTGATTACAGCACCGTTGCGATCCAGTAAAGTCTCGGTGGTGTTCCCCGAACCTCTGCTGGCCTACTTTAAGAGTCGGTAGAGCTTGTGGGTGTCACCTCTGGTAGCTGCTCGCTCCGTTTCCGTGGCAAAGTCGCTCCAGTAGGCGTTCCTATCGGCTCGGATGGCCCTTGTCGTTTGGCGCCGCAGCTCTCTGTAAGTGGGGGAGCCAGTGAGTCTGGCTCGGCCGGCCTCCTCAGCTAACTCAAGCGTGGGTCTAGTGATCCAGTCGCGATGTCGCCGTCGGGTTTTGCCCAGATGGGTGTATGCCAGCTCTGACATCGCGGCCTTCAGGGACTGCCACGCGGGCTCTGGGTCCGCTCGGGCGTCAGGGTACAGGCCGTCGAAACGGTTCTGGAGTGCTAAGTGGAAGGCGTCGCCAGCAGAGGACTTCAGCTTTGCAACATCGATCCGCTGTGGTCGGGAGGGTCTGTGAATAGCTCTCAAACGCAAGCGAAGGGTTGCCCGCTGTAGGACATGGTCCGATGCATGAGCGTTTCCTGTATCAGCACCGCGGTAGGCTCGACAATCCAAGACCGAGCTGGCCCAGCGTGCTCGGACAAGGATGTGATCTATTTGGGCCTGGGTATGCCCGTCATTTGAGTACCAAGTGACAAGGTGGTGGCGCGGATGATCGAAACGGGTGCTTGACACAACGAGGCGGTTAGACGATGCGAAGTTGACAAGGCGCTCACCGTTGGCACACTGCGCTCCGACAGCAAATTTGCCTAGCACATGACGGGTTCCAGCGTCACACACACCTGGTCGGGCGTTCCAGTCACCGGCAATGACGAGTAGGTCGCTTCTTGCGATGCGGTCAACTGTTCGCTGGAGGTCACCGTAGAAGTCATCTTTTATGCTGTCATCAGCAGCCAGAGTAGGCGCATATACCGAGATGATGGAAACGTTGACTGGGGCACTTTTCAAACGGACCCAAGCGATCCGCGGTGAGACAGCCTCCCACTCTAGCAGACTCGAGTGAAATTCATCGGCCAAAGCTATAGCGACACCATACAGTCCAGAGTTGTCGGACACACCACTGTGGTAGAGATGGTACGCAGAGTCAGTTCTTGGTACTTGCAGCAGTTTGTGGCCAGTGCCAGGTAGGCGGACCTCAGAGAGACACGCCACACCAACACGGTATTCAGAAAGGGCTTTGGCTGTTAACAGTTGGGCGCCGTCATCCCTCAAAGTTTGAACATTCCAGCCTGCAATTCGCAATCCGGCATCAGCTCGCAGATTTAACACCCGTCCCGCGATGCCAAGAGGATGGGGCGCGTCGGTTCCCGCGGACGCCGTAGCAGAGATCGTATGTTGCGTATAGTTGTGATTCATGAAAGTGTAGAAAGTCAAGAAAGTCAATTCCGTGTTTCGTGGAGAAAAGGGGATTGGCGCTAGGTCCCCGGTCTTGCTCCCCTACCAGAGCCCCGTTAGCCAAGCAAAAGCAAGTTTCCGGCGCGCACCAGCTTGGAGGTGGGGTTGGATTTTTACGCACCTAAGTGGCAGCCTGCTGTCTCCCCTTCCTTAACGCCATCTGAGTTCCGACTCAACGATTATTGGGCTGCCAGTTTAATACCAAATACAGGGTGTCCCAGAAGTAACTGACCCTTTTGATTTGCCAATAAAACGAAAACTATTAACGCTAGGATATTGAAACTTGTTTTATTCGAAAGAAAAACTTTTTTTATTTTTTATTAGAACTAGGTTTTGAATATAATGTCTTTTAAATGATGGCCATGGTTGTTTTGACAACTTAGGGTTCGTTTCTTTGTCGTTTCCATAACGCTCCTTAGTGTATCAGGTGATAGTTGTCTTATTTCAGAACAAATGTTGTTTTTAAGTTCTTGCAGATTTGTTGGATTTGTTACATCAACCCTTGACTTCAGGTAGCCCCATAAGAAGAAATCGCATGGGGTCAAATCTGGAGATCGAGGGGGGCAAGAAATGTTACCAAATTGTGAAATCAAATGATTTGGAAAGCCCTCATTTAACCGTGTCATCGTTTCTCTTGCTGTATGGGCCGTGGCTCCATCCTGTTGACACCAAGTATTGCGTAGGCCGTGTCTCTCAATTTCAGGAATTAGAAATTCGCTAATCATAGTTCGGTATCTTTCACTATTAATTGTTACTGTTGCGCCATCACATTGGAAGCAGTTATTCCGCACCACACTGTCACACGAAGAGCATGCAGCGGCCTTTCTTGAATTTCTCTTGGATTTTCATCGCACCAAATTTTAGAAACGGTTTTCTTTCGAATAAAACAAGTTTCAATATCCCAGCGTTAATAGTTTTCGTTTTATTAGCAAATCAAAAAGGTCAATTACTTCTGGGACACGCTGTATAACATTTTTAGCCTTTCCTGGTGCCCTCGACCTGTCAGACCCTTCATTTTGTCGTGTTGTTGGCTTTCAGATCCAAGACCTAAGTCGCGACTGCCAACTCATTGATGAAGACGAGTATGCAGCCGTGAACTCGTTCGGACATGGTCCCACTACTGCCGGTCCGCCTGCTGCCTTTGGTCAGGCCGCACCATTCAGTGCCGCAGGCGGTGGTACCACCACCAATGTTACAAGCAATTTCAACATGCGTTTCGTTGCGTCAACAGCTCAACCGGTCAACTCTAATAGTGGTTCATCGGCTACTTCGCCCAGTGGTGGTTCAAGTACGGGATACCCGGTGGTAAGAGTATTTGCACAGGACAGCCCTTCAACGGATGCGGTTAGTATAACTCGCAGCGGTGGTCTTTACTTGTTGCGAGGACTTTTATCCATGCTAATTCTTGCATTTTATGATAATTGTAAGGTTTTGCCCTGAAATAATGCGATGCCCTACCTGCACTAAGCTTATTGCGATTGTGTTTTATTGAAATTATTGTTAGGGGGATTTAGCAGATTTGCCTAATTCAGTTGACCCCGTTATGACAAAATTAACGGCCTCGGTGGGAGTGTAAGTGCGACTAAATTCGCGGCTCACGTTAAGTCTCGTAGGTCAATGGTAGAGCATTAGCTGCGCAAAAGCCTTCCCTGCTGTGTGGGTTTGACACCCACCGAGGCCGCGAACTTTTTACAATTGGGTCAATTGAATTGGAATTATTTGCAGTCATCCTCTTATTGCACGGCGATATCTTTTCCCCGGGTAAATGGTAACCACCTGCGGTGACTGGTTGTCTGACAACCCATGTCCTGACAGTATGACGTTGGCGGAGGTCTTGGGGGATCACTTCGTTTGTTCTCCTGACTAGGCTATTTTTATCCCGCGGAAAATACTACGGTTGCACAGGCATTGCCCTCAAAACCTTCATCCTTACTGAAATCCTAGTCTTACGTCAACACTAGCGCCATGAACCAGCCGAGATATTGTACCACACCTGCGCCATATACTTTTATGAACAGGATGAGAGAAAGTGTGGGTACCACCTCGTCACAGACTTCGATATCTGTTAGCCGTCTGAGTGTATGAATGATGTAGACAGGAGGTCTACATTTTGCGCAGTCTCGGCGTTGCTTCTTAAACCCATTTAGCCTAGTTTGACGCCCTTTGTAGTCATTGATGGCCAAGATTGGCCGATTGTTTTACCTACTTGACTGCCGATGGAGGGGTCCATACAATTAGAGTAGAGTGACTATGCTAGCTGTAGGCAGCTTGTTTTTTAACTGGTGAGACAGGTTCAGAAATGAGGTAGTCGACGGTGCATTTGGATGAGCGAATAACAGCGTGCTTTCATGTAGATATCACGCATTTTCCAGCAGATCTTTCGTTGGGCCAAATATTAAATCTGCAATCACTCCCGGGACAGGCGGGCCAGCTTACTGTGTTCGTTGTTGTGTAAAGTTCTCTGTGGATAGTTCAATGGGTGTACGCAATTTGGTTTGGTGTGGTGTCCCGGTTGTGGCCGTGATGAATGTATTTCCGCGCTCTGAATATGCGTCTTCAGCGAAGGCGCGTGGGTGAGTTTGGACGTTAATAAGGTTTTTTCCCGGTATTCCACTTTTGTGCTCTTTAGCCTCATGTATTCTGCCGGTCTCGCAAGCTGTTATCCATTCTTTTGTAAAGCTTGAACTTACTTTGACTATAGACACGTTGCTGGCTGGCTGGCTAGTAGCCCTTGTTGGATCAGGAGCCCCGTCAGGTGATCTTCGATCCCGGCGGCGAGGAGGAGGGGAAGTCGGGGCAGCGTGGTCGGTAGGGACTGTTCCGTCATCAAAACACAGATGGAGAAGAGGGGAGATAAATCCACCGTAGGGAGGTTTGGTGTAGCAGACCTTGGCCGCCGTGAGGGCGGGTGGGAACGCGGTCGAAGACGCGTCTGCTGTGGTTCCCTAGACAAGTCGCCATCTACCATGATTCACACGGGTGGGAGATGTGACAAAGGACTCACTAAGAACCGCAGTCGGACTCGTCCCAGAGGCTCATATTCTATCACATCGTGATAGATTCAAACGCGTCAGATTTAGTGCAGTCGAGAATACGCTAATTTGCGACGATTAAGTACTCTCCAAAATCGACCTCTGCTACTTCTTTATAACATATCCAAACTTTTCGGCCAACCAATGTGAAAATTAGTCTCAGTCTGACTTACGTCGAGTTTTATGCTGCTCTGAGTCTGCGTGAGTCAGTGCTTCTTGTCCTATGTGTACACGCGCATGCATTTCTAACCACCCCTTCCTACTCTCGTGCAGTCAACCTCGAATAGTTCGGCCGTGGCACCTGCCAATCCTGGTATCGCGCAGCTCAGCTATGCAGCTCTTCAACTACAACAGCGGCAAACGGTGTCCACTGCTGCTACTGCTGTCGCGAGTACGGCTGTCACCCACAATGCTGCAGCAGCAAAAAGCAACAGCAGCAGTTCGACGACTCCCTCGTCGGCGCGCTTTATCCCACCCCCGACGACAGCCTCAGCAGAGTCTGTCGCCAGTGGTTCCACCAACTCTGGCACGGGCAGTCGCCTTTCTATTCCAGTCACCGGTGTGTCAATGCCGGTGGCTTCGTTGGGTCAACAACGCGCTCGTGTTTTGTCCACGATAGCTTCCACAACCGTCTCCTCGTCTTCCTCTTCCGCGCCATCCACTATGGCCTCAGTAAAGACAATCAAGTATGCCTCTCCCATCGTGGTGGTTACTCAACAGCCCTCTGTTGGTAGGAGAATAACTACTACTACTGCCACTACTACTCATCAACAGTCGCTGCAGCAATCTACACCCTCAGGAGGTGGAGACCATGAGGCTCCGACTGCTCCAGTTGCGGTTTCTACTCTGGGCTCATTTCCTCTCGAGACGGCTGTAATGAAGGCGCGCAGCTGTGTCCGTACTTCAGCGCCGGGAGCTGTGGCTGCTGAAGTCTTGGCCACCACGACGGACACCCTCCCAACGACCACTGTAGGCACACCACCAGCAGTCACGCCATCACGACGCGTGGTGATTGTCAGTGCGCAGGATCCCCCCACTAGTTCTACTTCTTAGGGTTTTTATGTGTTCGGCCTGCATCATCACCACCACCACCACCTACCCAGCTATTTATAATTCGTTCTACTTTTTGGCTAATATTTACACACGTGGGAGCCCACTGCAGCGCGGGCCTCGACAGCATTCGTTACTGCTCCTTATTATTCCTATATGCCTATGTGGGTATCCTCCCCCGCACCCCTGAACTGTAGGTTTTGTCACAACTCTGTCTTTGTCTTTTTGTTTTCACTGTTTTCACTCCCAACTTTAATCTCCCTATCACATTGCCTAGCCTCGAGTCTGCGACTTCTGAGTTAATACTGGTCCCTGTTCCACCTATATTATATCACCAATACTACTGCACACGACACTGAAGCGCGATGATTCGTCTTCTTTGCAATGTATATTGCTGGTTCCTTCTGTTGACGTGCATGTTAATAAAATGCGGCGTTTTGTCGATCTCATCCTCCGCCTCCTCCTTTCCGTGCTTCTTTTCCACCCAAGCCTTTACCCTTCTTGCAATATTTACGCAAATTTGTTTTATTCGTGTCAATCTGCAGGGTTATGTGTTTCTCTAGGGCTGTCTGCAAGTGTATGTATGATTTATTTCCTTTTTATGTACCAGTTGTTTCCTTTTGTACGTGGACAACCGCGTTACTTAATCAACCGTATCTTTGTTAGCCGTCTGCAGTGGTGCAAGTGTGTGCGCAGTCAGTGAGCCTACCCTCCTGTCAACGGAAGCACGCGAAAGCTTATGTTGTTTGTTGGAGTGCCTCCGAGAGCCTTGTTCTGCCCTTCCTTGTTGATGTGACATACCTTTGGGCAAAATTAAATCTGTGGTTAACCCCCCCCACACACACACACACTTAATTTCTAATGACCGTTAGTTGCAAAATAAGTTCGATCAGACGACGTGCTTGAATTCGGACAGTTGATGATTTACTGTGGTGTTTTTAGTTGCGGTTGAACACACCTTGTGGCCCTTATCTACCAACCAGAAATAAGTTTGTTTAAAACGAACAAAGTACAGTGTATTTGTGCAACCTTTACATTAAGATTCAGTGTACGTGTCTACCATCATCGGATTCTGTGGGGCATGCACGTTGGTTTGACGTTTCATTTCTCAGCCTCGTATAAGGTTTGCTAGAATTGGAAGATGACGTTTTGGCGCATCATGCTTTCATGACCATTCCATTGACAATTTACCCACGAGTGGTAGATTGCGGTGCAATTTGTAAACATGTTGCGTCCGTTCAAATTGTGGTGAACTAAGACGGCGGAAGCGTTTCGGTCAGTGGGATCATAATATTATTCTCCTGAGTTTTCGGGCCCTTGTGGGACTCCATCTTCAGAGATAAAATCGTCAACGAAAAAAGAGCAACAGTTATAGGGGGCAGGAGCCAATAAACCGTAATGGGTTTTGATCGAAACGCCTTCGTCTTCTTCTATAAACATGCCTGGGATGCGAACATTTGCCAAAATTTGTGGCGAACGAGTATGTTTGGTGTGTGTAATCTTTTGAAAAATGGATCCTTTTGTCGGGTCATTCCGGGCGAATTTTGATTCACATCTGATGCAGGCGATAGCGCGATCTTTCCATCTAAAGTGACATCTGACATTAGCTTAGTCTGACTGACCACTCACTATGTACTAATAATAATACAAACAGAGCTCAAACCTTGAAAGTTGGTTCAGGTTATCCATCGGAGCACGGACGTCAGCCGTGTTTGACCAATAGTGGCCGAAGAACACACGTTTTCGGAGCTTCATTATAAGTCTAGAAGCGCTGTTAGGTTTCAAATGGTATCTTTTATTAGCTGACAAGTTGTTTGTTATTCGAAAGACACCTGGCAGTAACTGGCACTGTTTTTACGTGTTGATGTCAGTTCTCGGAAATTATACTTAGGTCATTTAAGGCGGTTGAGGGAAGCCTATTCCTCGACTATTTCTGCTGCTGCCGCCTATCGGTATGCGAGGTCGATAGACCGGCATGTTTTTCCCGTTCTTCGTTTCCTGATTTTTCAATGATAGCACTGCAGGTCAAAATCTGGTGAGCAGTTCTGCCGCCAGGAAGCAACGTCGCAGCAATACCAACCGCTGCAACAGCTAAAAAAAATTTGCCGTCTTTGCGCAGCTCGGCAAGCAGCAACTTGAGGACGAAAGTTTCGCCAGTTCCACCAGGAGCATCCAAAAAGAAAGCGTGATCACCATTACTGCGACCGTGGACACTGTCATGAATAGTGTTGAATGCGTGCAGTTGGTCGACCAGTAGTCTTGGTTTGTTCAGAGAAACGTATGCTGCCAGCTCGGTAAGATTGTAGCAAAGCTCACGCTGTAGTTCAGTGGGTAGCTGATTACCAACGCTCCTGTCAAGCAGAGGGAATCCGTATGTATCAAGTTGCTCACTACCCATGCCAACTAAGATTTCCTCAATGGAAATTAGGGCCATATTGAAAATGGCGGAATTAAATTCGGTTTGAGCACCGCCATTTTGCAACTGCAGCTGATACCGGTAGTCTTCAGACATATCATTTCCGAAATTTAACTGCAGGCCGAAAGGGCAGGCCAACTCACAACTCCTAATCAACAAAGCAAGGAGGCGCTGTAGTTGGTTTGGAGTGTTAGTAATAACAGCCTCAGCAATGTTATTCTCCCAATGATTGTCATTTTCAAGTAAACCACGCATCATGCAGGCTTCTCTGTAAGTTGAACACAGAGAAACATCCGCCGTTCGAAGATCTTCAAAAGATGTTGGACCCTGAACCTCGTGAAGAAGCATTCCTAGGAAGTAACACTTTTGTTTAGATGGATGAATAGTGTAAATCTGACCCAGTTTAAAATCGCATTTGATTCTGAATCTCCTTCAATCGCCATTCCTTTCTTTTGCCGGGCCCACGTGTGTTGTCTCCAAGTGTAGTAGGAGGGGACATCAACATTAAAAAACGTCCGGGCAACTTTACACAGTTGCAAATATCCACGTTGATGTGAGCGTACGGAGCAATCCAACGGTTATCGATTCCCACACGTCCGTGTCGCCTTGCATTGACGACAGCTGTGAACCCACCAATCTCAGGCCGTCTTCGTTTGTACAGTGGGTAGCCGTTTGCGTCAGTCTGAGTTGTGGCAATGGACCGCTTGGGATACTTTTTTGGTGCAAGGGCTGCTAGGGTTCAGCTCACCACATGGGCCATGCACCATCTGCGTTTTGACTGTTTCAAACAGAACAGGGTCAGCCGCCAGGTCGGCCAACTCTGCACATACGAATTCTGTCAACATCAGCAGAACACAATTTTTCCTGCAGCCAGCCTAAAATGTGTGCGTAAGGAAGTCCTATCTTTTGCCATTCGATAGTTTACATGTGGCACCGAAACGCACCGAAAATTTTAAATCTAGTGATGAGTTCCATCATGCTTTAAATTTCGGCTGAAATACCCGCGCTGACAAATCATGGCGATCCTTGGTCATTTGACCGGGGAACAGGTCAGCAGCAATTCCAGGCCAAAATGGGTTACATGGGGTGCATGTAATAAATAGATCTGGGCGTTCAAAACGCCTAACGTAAACTAAAGCATCTTGAGTTTTCTCATGCATATAGCGAGGTGACCCAGTGTGGCTTGAACGTAAGATGAGAAGTTGACCGCGATCAATATTGCCCCCCCCTCATTAAGGACATTGCCACTTTTGTAGGCGTAATTGTCCGCACAAAGCTCTTTCTGAGCACGTTTTTTCGGTTTTTAGCGGTAATTTAGATAAAAGCAAAAATAGTTTTGATAAGTATGGTTGAGTTCAGCAAACTACATGGGAATGTTCTCGGAAAAGGTTGAATTTGTTTTTTGTTTGACTCTTGCATTATTTATTTGGTGTCACGTCTCTTGACGCAAGCCGCAAAACACACCGTCACTTTAAATTCAAGTCGTGGACGCTTAAGTGTTTAATAGCCGGAGGCAGCGGATTTAACCCTTGCTTGAGCGTTTGCTGCGGCTGTTGGAGCACGCGGTGCCCATCGTCGAAATCGACAGGGGAACTGTCGTGAGGTCATGTGATTAAAGGCTAGGCTGGCTTCCTTCCAAACAATGAAAGCAGTCAGGCGATGGAACAGTAGAGAAACACACACATGCGCATGCCATTGGCGCGCGCTCGCGAGCTTACAAAGTGAGCGTGGTACGGACAACCGCGCGTAGAAGGCGCTGACGCCATTTCAATCTGACCTGTGAATCTTAACGCCAGCCAATCAAAAGCGGAATAGGAACCGCACAAAGCTGCAAGATCTCTTTTATTAAGTATACAGATTGTTTAGTTCTTCCTGATTGAGAACTAGTGTTGTAACCTGAGTGGGAACGAATGGGAAGGCGGCCAACGAGGTCAAGGGGTCAGGATATGCGGCAAAGCACATGGACACAGGGTAGTACCAGCAGTGGATGACCAAGCGGGCTTAAGGACGCATGCATCGGCCAAGTCCTAACACACAGTTACTAACATATAAAATCCGAATATGACATTGACATAAATGCCACAATTCCCTTATTGCTATTGTTCGTCGCACTTTCACTGTCTTTGTCAGGTCAGGGGTTGGGCTCCAGGCCAGTTGGGTCAGCCGCATCCGCTTTTAGGTTGCAGACAACGGAGCGTAAGCCCCATAACTCAACCGGCTAACGTTCGATTGAATGCAACATGATCAAATAGCGCGGATTTTTCCAGTTATTTAGCTCTGGCTAACGTCAGACAGTAAGCCAACAGTTACTATCTAACGCAATTATTCAGCTCTAACCGCAATCTCGCGCAGCCACTGCTGCGTAATGTTGTGCTTCAGTTGATGATCGAAACATGGAATGCCGAATTACAGTACCCCCGAGGGATACTCGGAACGAAAGGCGACCAACACAGCTTCCTTAAACCCCAGGCGCTCCCAAACCTGCAATTGGGTTAGTCTGGCTGTCGATGTCTACTAAACCAGAAATGCGTCCCCCTCCCAGTACCCTCCCTCCCAGTACCCTTTACTTGCAATCTCATTCTGACGGCTACTTGCGCTCGACCGCCAACCAGTTTGAGATTCGTAACTATACATGTCTGTAGCAAATTGTACACGGACAACCTGTCCTTGGCGTGCATGCATGCAATTGCCTTAGGTAATGCTTCACAAGCTTATTGAGCGTGATCCCAGAAGTGTTGAAAATGAAAATCAGACCATATGAAAGTCTGTCGCGGACGTTCTCTATAATAATTATAATAGATAAGCGTCTAAGCAGTGGGTGTACTAGGAGCACTACAATCATAGGGCGAAATGCCATATTGTAGAAACCCGTTTCTGCTACCGTTTTATGCTAAGGTCTCTGATGATGAATCCGCGACAGATGTCGAAACGTCAGGCTAATAAAAGTATTGTCCCAGCGATTGAGTTGTCTTCTTCTCAATGGGGGTTTTGTTGTGCACAAAACCCTGAGTTGCTGTCTCAGACAGTAGTAACCACTGGCGAAGCCGAGACTACCAATGGCTGCGTCCAGTCGTGTCTGGGACGGAGCGCGAGACAACGATGGCGGCTGCTTGTACATGATTATGGTATAAGTTCACGTAGTGCCCAATTGGCGTGTTGTATTACCCAGGGGAGTGCCGAGTTTGAAGGCCCATACTGTGTCGGCCGAGATTAGTGTGTGCAAGTGACCCTTTAAGAAGCCTTGACTATATGGATGCGTGTGTACGTTTGCGCGTGTGGAAGTCGGTCAAGGGTCTGCAAGTCAGCGAGTCGAGAATAGCTACCTATGAAGTTGCGTGACGTTGGGGCTGTGGACATTGAAAGAGGAAGCCGGACAGAAATGGTAGCTGTTCGCCACAGATCGGAGGTGGGAGATGGCGTGGGCGGCTGGCTGTCTGGCTGGCACGGAAGAAACCACACCTAAGCGTGCCATCACACGGGCTAAGTTATCACAAAGAGGGAGTGGCCACATTAAAAAGAAGCCATTGCAACCTGACTCTCAGTCCGTCACTCCACACAACAAGACACGCACTGGACTGACTGCACGGTCCAAGTTATCCCGTCAGTTGGCAACTCTCCAGGCCACAGTTTTTAGTCCACCGTCGGATTATTTAGCATGAGAAAAGGATGCTGAGACATCGACCACATTTCCGGGGGTTCCAGTCACGGTCCGAACCGGTCAGTTGTCTTCTGCGAGGAATTAGTGCACTGGTCGGCATGGCTAATGAGGTCACCTGTGTTGCGTGCACGGTCTGACTCCTCATGCAAAGAACGTCAGGATTGCAGTCTAAAAGGGGTGTTTACTACGGTCTTCAGCGTACTGGGATAGTCTCAAGCTCGAATAACATACATAGTGGAGGCGGCACATGGAGCAGTAGTCGTGGAACACACTTCATTTCGAAGCAAGATGTGGCGATAACCTGCCTTCGGTGTATGATGCGTAGCATGCCCATGTGCGCCGGAGAAATGTAGCAGTGTGGTATGGCCGGTGGTGTTCTACTGCCGGTTTTTATGGGGACGCATCTGACCGAATGGGCCTACGTATGAACTGCTGAATATGCGTGGACAATGTAGTCAGTTGAAGAAGTAAGCTTACCAGGAGTGGTCACTCAGTGGATGGGGAGTTATTAGTTTTGCAGATGAAACTCTTTCCAGGTTAGCAGGGTGTAGTTGGCGCGTTGTTATTCTCGTGAATTCCGCTTTCGTGAATGCACATCTGACCGAATAAGCTCATGTGGTGAGTGAATATGTTAAGCCGTACGTACAATGAAGGCGGATGTGGTGACTGTATGTCGGGTCTCCGGCATCGGTGTACCGGTCACTGTGCGGTGGATTCGCACATGGCCGATCAGACCGATGTCCGGAGTAAATGTGCGTTGGGATTGAGGAGGAAAGGTTGGAATCGAGTGGAAGTCAATCAAGGGTCTGCGGGTCAGGGAGTCGAAAACAGCTACCCTCGAAGATGCGTGTCGTCGAGGCCGTGGGCATTGAAAAAGGAAGTCCGACATCAGCATGTTAGTTGTCCACCACAACACTTTTTCTAGCACGCAAAAGTGCCAGTTTGTCCTTGTCTTTTGTCTCACATTTCCTCCAAATTATCATCTGACGTCCATATACTTCCCACATGAGTGTGTGCTATCTGTTGTTTTGAAGTCTAAGTCTACTTAAACTTTCAAGAAAAATGGTTTATGCCTGTACTTTGTGTATCCTCTCCTTCAGGTAAGTTCCGTGTTCTAAACGCTGGATGCATAAATCCTGCTTAACGGCAGTCTCAGTCCACTTTCGTCTCTCACATTTTGCTGCATCCCGTACTCCCCCGCCATCATTCGCTACCGGACCGTGGTCTTTCAACGCAAGGATGATTTGCACTAAACTGCACCATCCCTCCTGTCTGTTTGTCAGCCGAGTGGAGGGCACAGATGACAAGCTGCAGTTTCACCTCCCACTGTTTCCCAGGTATTCCTGCGACCTGCCAGTCCGTGAAGGTCGCGTATTTGCTGCCCAGCGGACCTCCAGCGAGGCGTTGTCCGCCTTTTTCGAGCGTTTCATCAAGAATCTCAACAGCTACTTCCAGACAGTGAAGTCAGGCAAGTCCGGTTCCAGCATCCACCCACTGGAGATCACCCAAATGAGGCTGATGTCCAACTTGGAGGCTTCTCCGGTGGAGGTGCAACCTTCTTTGACCCTGAGGGAGGCCTTCCTCGACGGCAGTGAACGGGGGCTTCAGTTGAGAGTACTCTCTGAGGTTTACGTCAGTGGATCCTCACCAGAGAAGCACGAGTTACAGGTGGATGTCCAGCTCTTTCCAGCTTGGCTTAAGTCCTGCATAGTGGATCTCCTGCCCCAGGTTGGCTGTCCTCTGCTACCCGCTATGGATGTCAGCAGCAACTTCTCACTGGAACACTCGCAATTTCAGTGGTTTGTTTCCAAGGTAAGGGCCGAGGCAACGTGCCAGTTCCGTTTACGCTTTGTTTCTAACGCCTTAGCGTTGTCACCCCCAGGCTCTAACCGCCCAGCCAGCTTCCGTTCTCCGTGCCGGACGGGGGTGGGGAGGGGGGAGAAGGATGCGTGGTTTATGAGTCATCATCGCACTCTGCGCTGTCACGGGTCAATAAATCGGTAGGATGGGCTTGCTGCAACCGCGCTTTTCTCACATTGCGTGTTAACTGTCCGCCCGCCCGCTCGCCCGCTGGTTGCGTCCGAGCGAAATCGGAATCTCGATCCTCAATAAGAGGCGTATCTGAGTGAAGCCTGTTTCGTTCCCCTTCGTGCTGGTGATGTCATGTGCAAACAGAATGACCATCGAGTTGGTCACCGGGTTTAAGGTCATTCACCAGTAGTTGGCCCAGTCACGCGGCTGTAGGAATGTAAATTAAAATTAGGTCAGATGCCGCGTGCACACACGCACGCACACACGCACACACACACAACATACATACACCATAGTTCGACCGTCGAGTTCGACGATATCCACTGCGAAGGCAAACTCGCCGGGTCTACCCCACTCTCTGACCCCTCCCACACCGAATTCCGGTTGTCAAGACAGAGGCAAGAAGACCGGAAAATGCGGGGGGCGCAGAAGGATGGCGCGACAAACACTCAACACGCGTGCCAACAGCACGTTTCGTTAGGTTTGCTCCAGACAGGGAGCACCATTAAGGCCACCTTTGACTTTCAGCCCGCAGACAGCCACTACACACACAACAGGACACACTGGACCGACTGCGGTGTCCGAGTTAACCCGCCAGCTGGTAACCCTCCAAGCCACGGCTTTTAGCGTACCGCGATAGCTTCAGGCGCACCAGATTGGTTATAGTGAAGAGGGTTGACTTCATTCTCTCCCTCACCGCCAACAATTGGCCACCGCCTAGCTGATTGGTCGCACGCACGCACACTTCGGTAGTGGTAGTCCTTGTGGAGCTTGACAACCAGTGTATCATATGTCCAGTCAGGTCAGGTGTATTAAGGGAACTATAGGCAAGCACATTTGAACTCCTTATTGGTATAGAACAGCTGTGAAATGCATTGGTACAGCAGAACATTTCAAAAGAGTGGCGATCCTAGTAAGTGGAACTGAGTAGAAAGAGCAGACAGTGATAAAACTCCTTAAGCCTTGTTCGGAAATTCTAGGAGATTGAATGCCAGTCGTCGTCGTCGTTCACGATGGTTAAACTGTCTGAAATGCGGGTAGGACTGTGTTACGGGGCCGACTAAAATGAAATCCGCCCGCCTAAGACTGCCTGAGTATAAATTCCGCCTGCATAAGAATTGTCTAATATTCTTGTTGGTCAAAAGGCATCAGAAACCTAGGCAACAGCAGTTTATGTTGGTAGAATTGGTTATATTAAGCTCACTAAAACAATTGTAAGTGGCTTTAATTTTATTTTCTATTGCTCACTTTCCGCCTAATTTAACACGCATTTAATCTCCTTAATCCAGCATTTAACATTTAACCACGAATTCCGTAAGAAATTTGGGCTGGAGGAGTTTATTTTTAAGGGGCCTCACAAGACCGTTTCGCTGAAATCTGTATCGTTATTTCTTCAGATTCAGTATGAATCAAAAATGCGGATCTAAGCAAATAATCGAGTTCCAGTTGTTTATCGAGGCCAAAAACTTCGGTCCAAATTTGAAACCGCAAGTTTTTTTGGAGAGACACCGAAGGCTCGGTCAAGTGAGCTCGCGGTTCCAGTGTTCAATCCACTTGCTCCCGTCCACATACTAGAAAGTAGACTGCGATTTATACTCTTAGATGCCACTAATTACATGCTTAGCTGCTTGCTGATTTCCTCCAGCAGGATGTTTGATGTCCACTTAAACCATTCGCACTGAACTAATACGGTTAAGCCGCTTTTCATATTATTCTGTTCGGAAATAAAAAGTCACACTAGGACAACGTCCGAAGAGTCTACCCGGCTGGCCCAGCACTTTCTCCCTTCTAATCTCCCAAACTACCAAAGGACATGTTATGTTTATGGTAATTGCCAATACAAGCGAATATGCGAGTCCCAGGAAGTAACGGATAAGGAGAAGATTTGATCGCTGGGACACCACCTTTATTCGCCTGACGTTTTGATATCCACCCCAGATTCTTCATTGGAGATATGAGTTGAAGCCAATAGCAGAAATGAGCGGTACATGCACAAGAAGTTGCGGTATTTATAAGACACAGTCATTACTGTACAGCTATGACAACTGACGACAATTAACACCAATTGCCTTCGTGTGCGTGGATTGTTTGATGACTGGCATGCGGGCCGTAACCTGCTAAACTTACAACACGCGTGGTGGAATTGGACGTTATGATTGCTCGGACATCTGGTTCCCCGGTGTTGGCGTAAGGCGGCGCGGTGGCCTGTGCGTCCCCAAAGTGGCTACCGGCCTTGACAAAATCAAGCCCTAGCACGAAATATGGATTTGATTGATAGGGCCCGCGAATCATGACTCACTTAAGTCTCGGCTCACACAATTTTAGCCTCTTGCGAGAACTACGGCATCATAAAATTTGAATGTGTGGCCGGGTCTCGTCGAATGAGCCGCAATTTGAGAATTGGCATAATTTCGCCACACTGCTGCCGCGTGTTCAGCAATTCGCGTCTTGAGAAGTCTTCCAGTTTCTCCGACATAATTGCTTTGTCCGTAACCGCACCCGATCCTATAGACGACTCCAAATGTTTCTGGCCGTGGCAGTGAGTTTTTCGATTGCATTATCTGACGCCTAATGGTTGCCTCCAGCGTGTGTGTGACTATAAGTGGTGCGAGAAGGTGGTCGACGGCCTCCGAGACGTTTTTGTCATACGTTATTTGTCATACGTGCGCAGTAATGACTGTGTTCTATAAAAACTGCAACTTCCCGTGCAACTGCAACCCGTGTCTGTTACTATTTTCTGCTCATATCGCTGATTAAGTATCTACGACGGATGTCGAAACGTCAGGCGAATAAAAGTGTCGTCCCAGCGATTGAATCGCCTTCCTCTCGATATGATAATTTTCGTTTAGGGTTTACTCGTTCTCAGCTTTTTGTCAGGAAAAATACTCTGCGTATTGATCAAGACGGAAGCTCCAAGTCACCCATAAACTGTTATCGCTGGTCGACAGGCGTATAAACTAAGGAGGCTAATAGGCGGAGTTTGAACTGACACAACCTTTTCATCTTCCATATATTTCAGAGCTGCCGCTATAAGACTACTCTCCGTCCACATTTATGAGAGTGGCAAGCATTATTTAAAATAGCCAACAGTAAATCCCATTTTCGACCTCTTTAATTTCGCCTGAACTCCTTTTTTTGAAAATCAACTTGACAAATCCGACGAATTCCGTTTTTTTCTTACTATGAATTTGAAATAATACCCCAGTTCTTCGTTCGAAAATCGACTGTAAAACGCAGTGAATTTCTGCAAACTAATCTTTTTTTCTCCCAACTATCCATTCCGAACTGCCTTTTGGGAAGCTGGTATTTCATTTCATTTTACCGTAATTGAATCATTTCTTGTAATGCTGACTAGGCAGCTCTGGCGCCTTAAATGTACTGTTGATGGGCAAGACTGCAGTAGCTCAAAAGCAGGCCAACCAACTCGAATGTTGTGGTGGACGTGTCAAGCCTGTCAGAGCCAGTTACTGTCTGCATGAATCCTCACTCTCTCACAGTCAACTTGAAGTGTTCTAGTCGTTAAAACTATGGCCTACTTTAAGTGTTCGTTTAAGATACCTAGCAGTTGCGACGACGGGATTTTTTTCACAACACTTTTCGTTTTGAAAAGTCGTGTTGGCAAACGATCGTTTTCAGTCATTCATCGTCAGCCCAGTACGCGACATGGGGAATGAAATTAGTCAATTAATTACAGCGTTTATATAATCGCCGTATCTGTTCTCCTGAAATAGTGGAAGTAGAATTGCAGCAGCTACAAAACACACTCAATGAAAACGGTTATCCATAAGGGTTCATCCTTCGGAACATCAAGGAGCGTGTCACAAGGGCCGCAAGTGCAACGGCGGAAAAGAAAGGTCTATTCATAAGACTACCTTTTATGGGAGACGCAGCAAGTGAACTGGTAAGACGACGCCTGAGGACAGCAGTGAAGAGTGCCTTCCCGGCGGCAAACTTACGCGTACTCTTAACAACCCCTCCTTTTCTACGAATGGGCGGTAAAGACAGACTACCGTTTCTGGCCACATAGACGCGCATCTATTCGTTCACCTGTTCCTGTGGAGCGAGCTATATCGGCCGAACAACGCGATGTCTGGAGAAGAGAATACGCGAGCATGTACCAGCCTGGCTCAGCAGAGGGGAGAATAGACCGATCTCAAGCTCAATCCTTGTCCTCCTAATTGATACAAACCACCTAGTGGACGCGAGAGAAGCCTTTCGGGTCATATACCGCACACCAACACACTACTCCGAAGGCCTGCGCAAACGGGTGTTAGCCACAGCAGAAGCAGTGGCAATCCGGCTAGCAAAACCCATTCTATGCTGTCAAAAGGCGCTGGTTCAAGCCATCGGCCTCCCTTGGCCGACTGCACGCGGAAATCCAACACCTACTGAAGCCAAAGAAGACGAAGCTACGGAGAATAGTCAAGCGCAAGCTGCGCGGCTGACATACAGAACTCAACCAGCTGACCGCGAGACCATACTCTCTGCCTCATCTGCGCATGGCAACCAGCGTCCTACCCGCGCAGGCGCCCGCATTCAGGAGACGAGGGAAACCCAGCTACTTAATTACCCTCACCGTTTTCCTCCCCCTCCCCCCTTCCCTAAATTTGACTTTTATATAATCGCTGTAATTAAAGGACTAATTTCATTTCCCATGTCATGTACTGGCCTGACGATGAATGACCGAAAACGATCGTTTGCCAACACGACTTTTCAGTCGTAGAAATGGGAATTTTCGCAGAACTTTTCGTTTCGTCCCATTGCTGCCCAACAAACGCCTATCCAGTTGTCCCTTGTGCTCCCACACTTGTAGCCCGCGGAAAAGCTCACGGACGCCAAGTGGCCGCGGGAACCGACCAGTGAGGGTCTCATCTTCATGCCTAAACCGGAACATGTGAACTGCTTCCTTCGTCTCCGTGTCCTGCCTCACGACAGCGCAGCCAAGCCAGGGATACCATTCGGCGAGGCTGATTGCAGTCTTTTCTCGAAAGTCTCTACGCCTGATTTACCCTTCTTCGGTGAACTTGTGACTTGCAAGGAACCGGTGACTCATGCTCCTCTCCAGGTTCTACATCATTCACGGTAAGTTCTGCTGCTTTTTTCTTCTTTGTCCTTTTAGACCATACTCCCAGGCAGGCTTGGGGAATTGCAGCCAACAGCGGAAGCTCTTGGCCTACTGTGTGGAGTCCTACGTTGCAATGGCCGGTAGGGATGCATCGTAGGCCGCCACCCAAGTCTCCTAGCCAATGTGTCTGGCGGAATTCGTGATTAAAGGTTTAATGCTTGCTCAATGAGCAGTTAGTACGTGTTTAGTATGCAGTAAGTGCACAGTAGAAAATAAGTTAAAACCGCTTGTGATTGTTGTACTGAACTAAAAAGTAGGTAAAAATATTGCGCAAAGTAAAAGAGACCTGGAAAATTTTAAGAGAAACTCCTATTGGTTAACAAAGGAAGCCCATATGCCCAGAAAAATATTAGAAAAGCTCCTATTACTACTGGGCCGCCCCACTATTAATATCTGTCTAGTGGTCAAATGAATCCGCATTCCAATCCACCTGAGCTATGATGTGTGTGTGTGTGTGTGTGTGTGTTGTAGCCCTTGTTGGATCAGGAGGCCCCACCGGAGTCCAAACTGATTGTAGTTCGAAGACGGAGGAAAACAGCGACCTCGATCGGCTTCAGCCAAAGGTCCACGGGGGGTGATTTGGGTACCTGACCAGGAACTGCAGGCGACAGGATGCTGACAGTCATGCGGAGAGATGCCGCAATCGGGACAGCTGTCGGATATGGACGGGTCGAGCCGGTGTTGGTACTGACGGGGGAGTATTGAGTAGCCACTGCGAATATGGGCCAAGGTGCAGCGAGTGACCTTCCAGAGTTGTTGTTCCGAGGTTGCAATCGGTGGTTAGCCGCCCAGAAGGACCGTGGGATGGTAAACTCATATTTCCTCGACAACGGCTCTTTGGTGAAGATGCTGGAAGTCTGTCATGATGGCAGAGCCATCAACGGGTAGATCCGAGGGACACGAGGTGACAGCTTCCTTGTGGAGAGCTCTAATAAACGACCAAACGCTGCGGCTGGGTTCAGGATCGTGGCAACTGTGGTGATTGGGATAGCCGGGTTATGAAGAGGTCTACCAAAACCGTTGACCTCAGCGTGCGTTGTAGGGTGCGATCGACAGGACAGGGAACTCTGCATGAAGATGCTCGACAGACGATAGCGGAGGGCGGCGTTCTGTGCTGACTGAGGCCGGTGGAGGCTGGAAGAGCTGACCTGTGGTGAGGTTATATGCCTGACCGTGTATAAGCCACCACAAGTCCTCACGAATATTCCTCTATCATGTCGTGTTTGTTGTTATGCGGGGGCTGGTGGGAGTTGGAGATCAAGCCGGTCGGTCAGCCTCCTCTCCTAACCCCCCCCCCCCCCCCCCCCCCCCATATTTTCTGCACTCAGCCAATAATTTCACAGTCCTGCACTCTTACTTTTACCTCCTCTCCCCTGCCCCCTCTGTTTCTCCCAAATGTCTGCAGGTTTTTCGCCACTAAAGAGCGCCTTTCTGGTCCTGGAGAGTTTCGCGTTGTCTCCTACAACCTGCTGGCCTTTATGTACAGCTGCAGTGAGACGGGGAGGACGTTCTTCTTCAAGCATTGCCCGCCCAAGTACCTCGAGCCGGGCTACCGATTTCCGCTGCTCTACCGCGAGCTGCTCGCCTACAATGCTGATGTACTCTGTTTGCAGGAGGTTGATACAAGGAACTATCAAAAGTTGTTGAAACCACTGCTTGGAGAGGCAGCTGGCTATGAGAGCATTCACCTGCCCAAACTTCTCACCGAACCTCCCACAGACCCAAAGGCACCTCCTCCGAAGGAGTTCCCTCGAAAAGTGAGTGTTCCAGGGTGACCTGAGCGGCCCCAGCTCTCGTCCTTAACGCGCACAGGACGGGTTTGTGGCCCACGTTGAAGTTATATCTCTGTTGATTTGTCTACAGTGTGGGACCCACCTGATTCAAGCTGTTGACATGTACGAAAGACTGATGATTACTCGCAAACCGTCATTAATGCATGCACGGAAGTAATAATGAACAAACTTAAGCGAATTTAAAACTTAAAGGAAATGTAATAAGTACTATTAGTTTGTTTAGGAGTACCAACATTTTTGCAAAGAAGCCCCAAGTTCCAAACATGCGAAAAATCGCTGTAACCGTGACCATTAAATGTACAGTACGGCCTAGTATTCGTGTAACATGCCGACGTATGTCAAAGATCGGCATTGATTGAAGCTGTAATACTGATTAGCGTGTACTCTATTCTGAAGTCATTTCAGCCACGTTAGGATGCCGGCTTTTTAATGAGCCTGTTTCTGACCGCTTACAAAGCCTCTGTACTGTAAAAAATGACTACTTAAGTAGTATGCCTTTTTATCATTGATTTGACTGCCTTGATAAATTTAAATGTATTTTATGGAAAGCATGCATGAAAAATCCTCTCTTGTACTTATTTGATAACGAATTACGCCTTTTTTAAATTTTTATACCTAACGAAAGGGTATCTTTCGGTTTTAAATAGTGTCGAATTCTGAGCTTTTTTACGATTGTGAGGTACTCGTTCATTATACAGCACACCCGTCAATTTATGAATGCTGGCTCTAATTCATTCAACATATTCCACATCTGTTGCAACCATGCCATTTTGTGTACATGAAGAGAACTTTCCTTTCGTCAGATTTCTATAGACATTTCTGGTATTGGATTATAATTATTTTCAAGTGGCCTTTGAAAGTCTGGCGAATATTGCCTTCGTGTCAAGCTTTCCCCCCATAAATTAAGACTCTGTTCTATGCGCTTATCAATACCTTCAAAATATGCTATTTCTTAATAGCATTTATCGTAACAGTGCGTCTTTGGATATCAGTTCTCATGGAGGTGACAGTTTACTTCATACTTGTAAACTCATTCAAGCACGAAAATTCATTGCCGTGTTTTCCCATATTTATAGGCTTACGATCAATTAAAAAACTACTGCATATGCTGCCAAGTCGTATGCATTGTTTCTGGCCTTACTCGCAATGCTTGACAAGTGATTTCGCACAAAAGATTAGTCTCCAGTAGTTTTTAAATCTGTCGTCTCTGTCGACTAGTTTCCCGCAGTCGAGACCCCTGGTCGAAATCTGGCCACGTGCGAAACAATGTCCTCCCGCCCACGTTAGATCAATATTGAAATTTTGCATACCCTGCAGCTTCTCCCCCTATCCATGTTCAGTTTGCGTAACTCTAACTATGCCTGTGGAACCAGCACCTTGGTACTTCATATCCACGCGTGACGCCGCCTGCTTGTCTTCTTGCGAAATGTCAGTAGTGACAATCAAGCACGCCCACACGACGTATCTGCGAATTTCTCACTATAACCAATCTCCTGCGCTTCAATTTATCCCAACGCGCCACAAAAAGATGTCTTAGGCGGTAGTTAATTGGGGGGAGGGGGAGGGAAAAGTAGATGCATCGTGCCCTCTGAGGGCACAGAGATTCGCGCATAATTGCTCCCAGATTTGGCCTCTATGTGATACGCACTGTACGAGCCGCCTGGTTGAACCCAGCCCGTGCATGGAACGCATAAACAGATTGTTTAACTCTAAGCAGCCAGACTGTTATATCCCCCAGTTTAATGTTAGAAAGAGAAGACAGACAGGATATCAGGGAACAGTTTTCTGTAACAGTTTCTGCGTGAACGTCAAACTCTGCGCGTGTCTTTCAACTTGTCCCGTGTCCGTCACCAAGTTTTCCCGTCTACAGCTTGTCTTGTGCCGTCGGTAGGCAACCAAATGTCGTGTCGGCAGCAGAATACGCCTTCTGCTCGCAGCCTCATATTTAAGAGCCAGCAGTCTTTGTTTCCTATCTCTTCATATTGGTCCTTCTTCGGCCGTTCCCTGCGTGACACTACACTCGCTACAAAAACTCCGACTTGCTCTTGAGCAATCGTGGCGTCTCGAGCCTGCGCATTGGATAGTTACCAAGCATCAAGCCTGCCTTTATTACGCTCACTGGTTTTTATGTCTGCGTGAGGTTAGTCCGCCCGTTGCTACACGAGGTCCCAGCACGTGTGTGGCGCGCTTATAGGGTAGCTGCTTAATGTCACGATCGACCCAGCCTTACTGCATCTTGGGCGTGTTTTTCCTCTCAACAGTGACGACAGGGCGAGAGACAGAGAGTGTTTGTCGTTGTCCACCCTCGCTTCATTATAATTCGACTCACGTCGAAGTTATTACTCTTCACACGTGCCTTTATGGAAATGCCCCCTCAAGACCTGCTTCCCACGGTGACGATCCATGAACCAAAATTCAACCCTCGACATCCCCGCCGGTGGTTCGCGGGCAACGGCGTCTGCAGGAAGCGACGCGCTCCGTGGCCGTCTGGTGCCCGGAATGTCAAATATGCAAGCCAGTACCCTAAATTCGCGACACACTTTGAACATCGGTTGCTGGAATGTGCGGACAGTGCTTGGTCCCGGCCGTCAAGCACTTCTAGCACGCGCATTATCGGACTATAAAGTAGACGTTGCCTGTCTGTCAGAAGTTCGTCTCCCAGACTCTGGAACGAGAGAAATCAAAGTCCCACAATAGGATGCTGAGTACGTGCTCCTCCACAGCGGACCACAAACGAACACAGGACTGCATGGGGTGGCAATAGCTATGAAAAAAAGTGCATAACACTTTCTTAGCGTTTGAGCCTATCTCAGAGCGGATTGCCACAGCCCGCTTCAAAGGCACCATTGCAAATATCTCTGTGGTTGCCGTTTATGCCTCAACATCGCAAGCGGATGAAGCAGTTAAGACGGAGTTCTATGAACGCCTTCAAGCTACAGTGGCCAGGATACCCCCTAGAGACTTGCTCTTCGTCGCCGGAGACTGGAATGCCAGGACTGGCCCGTGCGATGAAATCTCAAGACACGTCATCGGAAAATACGGACTGGGCCAACGTTATGACAACGGAGAACGATTGGTAACATTTGCTGATACCATCTCGTCGTTACAAACACTCGTTTTCAACACCCCCATGGGCAGTTGCTAACATGGTATTCAAACGATGGTCGAACGGCAAACCAGATAGACTACATCTTAGTACGCTCAAGGTGGACCACCTCAGTATCCGACAGCCGATCGTTTCGAGGTGCGGAAGTTGGGTCGGATCACGTACTTGTCCGTGCCCGCTTTAAGCTCCGTTTGTCGAATCGAAGTAAGAAACTGCCCCCAAAACGTGTCAACGTTATGACATTATCACACACAGAAACCCGTGTAGCGTTCAACGGAAGTCTCACTGCACGGATCCGAGATCAATCCACTGTTCGCATCGAACCTCCAGATGACGTCGATAATGAAACTTCGCCCGATACTCAGTGGCCACACTTGAGAGACGCGCTACAAAGTACGATGAATTCGAGCTTGCAACAACAGGTAGTACCGAGGAAGGACTGGATCTCCACAACCACCCTCCATCTATCGGCACAAGCTAGAATCGCTCGGTTGTCAAACTTAGAGAACTACCGCTCATTGAGACGCAAAACTACGCAAGATGCGACCGTCAGAACCATTGGACCGAGTTAGCTGGCTCCATGGAATCAGCTTCAAACTCTGGTAACTTCCACCAGCTCTATTACCTTTTACGTAAAGCATCAGGCAAATATAAACCGCCTTGCACTACCGTTCGGGATAACTCGGGTCAAGTGATAAATGATATGGCTGGCAAAATCAAACGATGGCGAGATCACTTTAGCGAGCTACTGGATCCGCCTATACGTTCACCTGCGAACCTACAGCTATCATATGGAATTCCATACGGTAGTGACTGCGAGCCACCTACGAGATTTGAAGTGGAATCGGTATTACAACGATTAAAAGTTCGGAAGGCAGCGGGTGAAGATGGTATCCCAGCAGAAGCCTACAAAACTAATTGTCATGCTTTGACGGAATCACTACATCGACTGTACTCGACTATATGGACTACCGAAGTCATCCCAACTGACTGGTCACTGTCCATTATTTTACCGATACCGAAGCGCGGTGACAGGACATTATGCTCAAACTACCGCGGCATCAGCCTCATAGATATAGCCGCCAAATTGTTTGCGACCATCGTTATCCGTAGATTTTCGACTGAGCGCAATCTTCGTACTCGTCCTAACCAAGGAGGATTTCGTACAGGTAGAGGATGTATTGACCAGATCTTCATTCAACGCCGCATACTAAAGCACAGACATCAAAACCAACAGATCACCACCGCCTGTTTCATCGACTTCAACACCGCCTTTGATTCTATCGACAGAGAAGCTTTATGGCAAGTCTTGCTTGCTGACGGTCTCCCACCAAAGTTGCTAAATCTAATCAAAGCTTACTATAGCAAAACATCAGCCCGAATAAGAACCCTTGGTGAAGAGTCAACTTATTTCACTCTGACTTGTGGAGTTCAACAAGGGTGCCCTCTTTCTCCAGTTCTCTTCAACTTCTTTATCGACTGGGTAATGCATCAGTCAATTCTACCTGCCTGTGGATGTGAAATTACCCCCGAAGTCAAAGTACCGGATTTAGAATATGCCGATGACATTGTCGTTCTCGGTAAAACTCCTCAGTCACTACAGCCAACGCTAGACCGAATCAACAGCTTCGCTGCAATTGTTGGTCTGACAATTAATGTGCGCAAGACGAAGCTCCTGGCTATGTATCTGGGCACAGCATAACTACTGTTTACCAGCGTTCAACCCATTGAAGAAGTTAGCTGTTTCCGCTATTTGGGTTCGAATATGCTAGCCAATGGACAGGCCAAAGACGAACTCAAGAACCGAATCGCGCAGGCTAGAAATGCCTTTAGGCTGCTAGCCAGACCACTCTGGTCTCGCTCAGACATCAGTTTACGTACTAAGCTGCTGATATACAAAGCATCAATCAGACCGGTGTTAGTATATGCCTACGAAACATGGCCAGTGAGAAAGGTAGACATCCTATCGGTCGAAGTCTTTGACTGTTGGTGTCTTCGACGCCTCTTATGAGTGTTCTGGCAGAATCTCCAATGTTGAGCTATACCGCAGATGTTTCAGACTACCAAGTCTAGCATCGTACATCCAGCATCGCCGATTGGAATGGTTTGGCCGTATTCTGTGCAAACCATCGACGGACCTCTGCTGATTGGTCGTGAACCCTTCTCGTAGCGCAAACTGGAGATACCGACAAGGCGGTCAACTGCAGACATGGCTCAGCACCGTCAAGTCGGACGTTGAACGGATGGGCCTCGTAACAAGTTACAGCTTGCGACATTGGAACAAACAATAGGTTAACATCTGTCAAGAGCTCGTTTCCGACCGCCGCCAATGGGCCGCCGCTATTCGTGACATTCGTGAAGCCGTTTCATCCAACAACAGGAGCTAATCGGATCAAGTATCAAGTAGTAGTAAGTATCCATGAGGACAGACGTCCTGCCACAAAATGCAATAGATATATCTTGGAGTTGTTAAGTGTCCTTTTAGTCAAATTGAGACACGTAGGCAACAGGCTGGGCTTCTGCGAGCCACCTCGTAACCAAGTACGCCGTTGGACGTTGAGTCAATCTGGAAACCCTGGTGTAAATACTTCTTCGGAGACAAATAACATGGCCATTTTGTTTGCATCAATGTCAGATGGTTCGATCATACGCTGATCAATTTTCTACGAAAAATATGAAATGGTCACGTGGCACTTTCAGCAGTCAACCCATCCGCCTGATGTCTACCGGTCGTCTCTTTTCTAAGCCTTGCAAGCTTGGCACCGAAGAACCCTTTGGCAGCTGACCCTTATGAATGCTGCTATCGGAAGGAGGAAATCCTATAGCTCAATGGTAGAGCGTTGGCTGCGCAAAAGCCTGCCCTGCTGTGTTGGTTCGACTCCCGCCGAACAATTGGGTCAATCGAATTCAGCAAATCCTATAGGGTCACTGACTGACTTCATTCAATCTTAACCCATATAAAAAAGTGCATTTTAGATTAGGAATTGTTGTAGCCCAGTTGTTATAACCCGACTAATAGGCAGGAGAGCGGATCTGATGACAATAGCTTTGCTTAACATCACACAAAAAGACAGAGGGTTCTCTAGCTTCTCCACTACAGCGTATTTATAAGATTCTGGTCTTTCAAGAACATTCCCGGCGTATGGTGTGCAAGCGGACAACCTGGAAACCTCTAGACTGCGGTCACTTCCCAACGCTGGGTGGGCAGTCGTTACGTTTGCTTGAAGCGTGGCGTGGGTGGCTTGTATGCGGGCGTGACCCAGTTGGCTTGTTCTTTTCACCGACGGCCGTGAGTGCATGGGGGTTCGGCCTCCGCAACAGGAACGGTTAATTAAGGGACATTGTAATATTTATAATCTTGGAACATAATTCCAAGGTATTCCAGATCCACCAGGATGTTACCCTTTTGAACGAACTTCTTGGCAGCCTCCGGAAGAAACCTTGGTCGATATAAAGGACTCCTTAAGGAAGGCGCATTTCCTCTATACATTCTCGATACCCCCACAAATTCGAATCTGTGGATGAGGAAGAAGCGTTGCCGAGTACCGGATCAATTTGTTTATTATCCTGAGGTTTCGAAATCTTGCAGGAGTCCGTCGTCAGAGGGGGGGTTATTATGGTGAATGTGCACCAATCAGCTGTCAGAGGTCGTCCGGTTCTAAGGGGCTAAGACACGACGACGAAAAAGAATGGGTAAGGGTGGCAACTGTAGGAGTATACGTTAATTTGCTGTCAGCGGTGTCAACGTTCGTTCCAGCGTCAGTAGCGATAATGAGGCTAATTATGGAGGATGTGGGCCAATTAACTGTGACAGACGTCTAGGCATGACTGCATGCGACCGCGCAAGGCTCTATACATCGGCGTAAACTCGGCAGTTCGGCTGATTACATTCTCGTCTGTGGACCAAGCTTCGATTAATTACCGGTTCGTCTTGTTTCCAGCATGCGCGATTACCTTGCCGGCCGAAAAGTTGAACTCATGGCCTGTTCAATAGGTACGCGCTGCAACTTGTGCTAATTCGTCGCTATTGCTGTTTCTTATCTCTGAAGATGGACTCCTGTAAGAGCTCCAAAGCTCAGGACAATAACCAAATTGATCCGGTGCTCGGCAACCCTTCTTTCTCATCCATGCAAATACCTGGAGCGTGAACGTTTTCATTCATCCATTCACTCAAACCTGTTTTATAGAAAAAGAAGGCAAAAATATTCTTTTTTGCACTCATTTTCTACCAAATCACCTATTGCATTTTTGTTCTCCAAATAAGGATCTCTTTAAAGTTCGCATAAAATGTCTACATCACGAATAATTTGATTTCCGATCTGCCGTTACCTTTGCTTCTAAGAGTTTCAGTGAAAAAAAACTGTATTCCTTCTATAGGATGAATGTCATAAATCCCTTATGCTTTTAAGAAGGTAGCATACAGTTCTCATAAAATATTGCAAAAATTTGGACTTTGTTATATATTTCATGAGGGGCATTAATAGACGAACAGGTACGATTTTATTAGGATGTGAGTCGTGTACTTCTCAAAATATTCAGGAGTATAAAGTTGTTGAAAGCCAAAATACTCCTTCCTCGAATAAAACAAAACTTGAAGGAAATGTGATTTGCTATAAAAGCATGTTTGCTTACGTTTCCTATTAAATTGATTTGAATCCGCAGCATAATTGAAAGTCGGTAGGAGAAATGCAGGCCACCGAAGTAGGCATATTTATCAACTATGTTTTTGTGTCAGGAGCCCGCGAAAAGCGTTTGTTCGAAGGCTGGCATCTTGGCATTGGTATAATGCTCAAAGATAATATTACACTTCTACTTCAGTAATCACTTCTTATCAAAAGCGCATTGTAGATTGCATGGGGTGGACACAGAGCGTGTCTTTATCTACATAAATTGACACCTATAGCCTATGTCACCATAGCCAGGTGTAGGTTTTGCATTTTTTGCTACCCTCCCCCCGTATCTGTGAATTTTTGATAGTGGAGCGGGCCTAAAAACACCTTTTCGAACAAACTACGACCAGACCTAGGCCTGTTGAAGAAACAGTCTTGTATGGGGTGTGCGAAGGAGATGATATCTGAAATCTCGTGATCAGCCGAAGGAAAAGCGCTTGTAAAACGTCAAACGAAAAAGGAATGTCAACTTTGCACCCTTCGTTTTTAAAAATACGTAAGTTTGTTTTAAACTGAAACGAACGAATCGTGCAAAGTACTGCCTAAGCTGTTAATGTCTAGAGTTGAATGTTTATTTCTGCCCGTACCGCAAAGTTTAGCTAGGACTTTATTCTCCAGGTTTGCGTACTTGTAGCCCAGGAAGTATTTTAGTAGCAGCTTCTGTGCAAGGTCTCCCTCGTGTCTTATTCGGGAAACCAGGACTCGAGAAATCACTGTCTAAGTGCTTGCATACGGATTGCCGTTACCTCGCAGATGTTAAGAAAAGAGCCAACCTAATCGCATACCTTAAACAATTTGCTGACCGTCTTTTCAGTCAGACGACTGGCGATAAGTCACTCCCTATGCAAGAGCGAATAAATTGTGCACGTGGCCAGTATTTTGCTTTTTATTAGATAAGGTGACCTCCCCACTACTTCTTTAATGCTTTGTTGAATAGCAATCAGAGCTGCAGTGTTCCAACTAGATCTCGTTTAGCTGTGTTTGTGGCCGCTTCAAATGTCGTCGTCTATTAGTTCCATCATTCAGTTTTTCGTTCAGATGCGCTGTTTGGCCTGCCTAGCAAGATACGCCGATTCTATAACTAATTTCCCCCCACGACTGGAACATTCGCATTCAGGCAAGCATTCACAAAAGTGGTGGTAATTGCTTCACCGTTTCGTGTAATGGGAAAGTGTTTACTGATTAGGCAGAACATAAACGAGAACGAAATTATTTTATGGGAACAG
>JAYGXS010000003.1:69553349-69631529 GCA_036362985.1 Ligula intestinalis | reverse complement strand
CCGAACGTCTCGAGTTTCTTCACAATTGGGTCAACTCAAAGAGAATTATAAAGCCTCTTGCTATCGTGCACATGAAGTCAACTTTTGGCCATTGTTTTATTCCCAGTAGGACATGATTTACATATTCGTATAATGCCTCTTCGTAAAGGCAATGCTCTCGCAGCACAAGGAGCAGTATTTTCTTTCAAAAATTCGGTCACGCACGGTGTTCTATTCTGGTTTTACGTTGCCTAGACGGTGTAGGCAGTAAAACAGGACATTTAGCGGTTGTGTATTTTTTCTACGTCTCTGATGCCCACGGAGCTCCGTAACTGTCGCGATTAGATCATCGTCATCTGTCAACCATAATAATTGGTCAGTTAAGTTGGGGACTTTTCCGCATTCTGAAGCAGTTACAACGACAGATTTCTAGTTAATTTTCTCATAACGGTTTCCATTTTAAAAAGGTAAGGTTTGTCAAATCTGCGGTGGCTGGCAAGTCATGCATGACGTTCGTTTCGCATCTACCACCAGATAATTAACGTACTTCCTCAAACGCTGATTCTGGCCAAACTCACAATCTGAATTTGGCTTTAACCAACTTGGGCAGAAGGAAAGATTTATATTGCAGGCTTTGAATGAATTGAGCTTCCAGATGTCTCTGCATGCCTTAAACCAATCCTGTGAGCTATCAATCTGACGTATGTAAAGTTCAAGCATGCCTGCAAGAAAACGAAATGGTGGAATGCTCTAGGCAAACTGAATATGCTTCAAATCTATTGAAGAAAAGTCATACTTGAGGATGCTAAACCGGTAGGCAAGTGTCAAGCGGGCTGTAGTCAAAAGTGTTGCAAATTTTCAAATGAGTAGGACAGAAATAATGAGGACAACGAGACGTGTTGACTGGGACGCTCGATATAGGGCAGTAACGGACTGCAAAATACAGCAAATGATAGGTACGTTTCTGAGTACTAAGATGAGAGGATAAGCGATGAACAAAATAATAAGCCATAGCAGTTTTATAGCACCCGATCTGTCACTGTCGTCTTAGAAGACTGCGCAGACGTCATCCCTTCTCCGCCGATACGAAAATGTGAGCCTTAGGAAACGAGCGAGGAGTAGACTCGATCGCTGGACAAGAGCTTTGATCGCCTGATGTTAAAGATTCACATTTAAACGTATCCTCATCATCAGGGATGGCAGTAATGCACAAGTTGCTTTGGTTGTCGTTCGACGAGGCCAAAATTATCGTGCGCCTGATGGCTCACTGGTCTGAAATGAACTACTGCCCCTCTTTATTCAATGCGGAGTATAACCTAGGTAGTTACTGGTCATATGAGAAGAGCGGAGGCCAACCTTATTTTTAGAACGTCGGGGTCACCAATTGTCACAAGTTGTTGTATCCACAAGCAGGTTTCCCAAATCAAAATTGGGTAAGACGGAGTTAGTAAAAAGAGCCTCACTGCGCTAAAGGAGCCGTACAATAGCTGTTGTGAAGTGATTACAAGCGCTGCGTGCTAAGGCTGGTCGAGTCCCTGAAAAGTGTGAGTGTGCGTCTGTGCACGCAGGATTAGAGGCACAATGAGTCAGCGCAGCCAGTGCTGGGCGCAGACTCCTTCACTGTCGGTGAGTCAAATGCCTCAGCCATTACCACGTCAGCATCCAACGCAGGTAATCAAACTGCGACGATTAATGACTCAAATCGAGCAATGGTCACGCTCATGACAGTCATTTTCGATTAAGCGAGGAGTGACTAGTTTTGACAGGCACGTGGTAGCAGGCGTTATTCCGGTTGTGCTCCCATAGTAACTGCCGCACACGAGGGCTCGTGCCGCGCCAGCCATCTGCGGCTTATGTCTGCCCGATCAGGTTATGGAAAGTTGTAATACTGAGCGTGTATCTCATCCGCCTGAGCTCGTCCTCTGTCTTCTTGACGCTGCCATGGCATCGGGCACGGGTGGGTGAGGGACAGGAGTGTGTAGGAGTCCAAGCCGTGGGTGCAATCAAATCACTGCAATTATCACGCCTAGGCCCATGTGGGAGGAGAAGGGGTAAGGCCAATAGGAGTTGGTTACTGCATGCAGAAACTCAGTGGTGGTCTAAAGATCCGACACGCGGCAGGCCCGGGTGCTGCGCACGCGTCTGTCTGCTAGCGTGCTGCGGGCATGAATGCACAAATGTCATGCGGGAGTAAGTCACTGGCCTCTTGGTCAACTGCTTGGCCAATAGCAACCTACGGAACCTGTGATTGGCTGTCCCAGAAGCAGATAGAGGAGTGCGGTCACGTGACGGTTTTCGAGTTCGACGCCGGCTCTACACGTGCAGTAGATGCAGCAAAAATCTTCTATCACTCAGAGTTAACTCGCATGCAATTTACCGTGTTTGCCTTCAGCCCGCTGACACACGCGGTGGACATAGTCGATATCTCTACGGTCGTTGTAGTATGGCGACTGAAACCTGTAAATGGAGGAATCCTTTGTGTTTGAATGACCCGTACCTGATTAAGAATCCGAGACGTCAGGTGAATAAACTCTTCGTTCCAGCGGTTACGTCTAAGTCTTATCAATCAGGTGTATGCGGTGCCTATAACATAACCAGCTGAGAAAAGATTATTAGAGCCACCCTGGAATAGATACCCTCCCTATGGCCTTATGAAATACCAAAAGTTAGATTAGCGAGCATAATGTTTTCGATAAGTTCTCCTCATACCTGTACCTTTATATGGGCATGAAATAAATAAAATATGCTGCTTAGTGGAAAGACATAGGGTTGTTGTTGTCAGGGTCGGTGGGGGTAGAGGGAATTGAGGTCAAATGTCAGTGTCTAGGCTGACCGGCGGCCAAGACATGTGGTAAAGTGCGCGCAGTTGAAATGGCGACTTGTCCGTCTCCGGGGGACCTCTTTCCGAGGCCTATGATAAGCCGTGTGCGGTTGTGTTAGCTACGTTCCCCATGGTAACTACGGTGCTGTTACAAATTTCTTTTGAGCGTACAGTCCTGGTCTGCGTAGCCTGATGGCAGCTGCTTCTGCGATAGCCAACAGGCGATGTCCAAGTTATTTTGAATAGCTGGAAGGCACTTTGTAGATCACTTGGAAAGCCTCTCTGGCATCCAGGCGATGGTATGAGTTTACCGTGTTCGCTAACATAGAACTATTAATGCTCTTTACTTGGCCCTTCCCTAACCATACCGGAGGGTGTTCTCGTACTCTTTTGAACAGGCGCCGGCTTGTGCGACCAGTATACTTTGTGAAAGACGACAAGTATGCGTAAAGTAAGTCTGACCCCTTTTCTAACACATCTTAAGAGAATGTTGGACCATGTTGCCAAGAATGCGTTTTTTTTGCGCTCAAATTTTACAGTATAAGATCAAAATGTTTTCATCTAAAACTGGGGCCTTGGCCGAAAACTATCCAGGCAACTTCACTCCTCATTCGTTGGCTAATTTTTGAGGATCATAGGAGACATCTGGGAACAAACTTTGCATAAAACGGAGCCGTAAAATGAATACACAAGGCTGTCAAGTTAACAAAATGAACGCAATAACTTTGTACTTTTCGTACATTTTGACAAGGACCGCAGTCCCTGGACTAGGCATGGCGGATAGTTTTGTGTGATTTGCTGTCGCCTGCAATGCCCATGCCCACCAGAAAGCCTACGCATTATACTGAGATGTATTAAAATCAAACGGAGAAGGAGGATTATTTGGTGCTTGCGGTCTGCAGTATATTTGCTTATAAGCGAAGGGTAACCGTATGATAGTAATGTATTATGTATATACATAAAGACTTACAGTAGATTACCTATCCCATGAAATGTTGTGGATTCACTGAAAATGTAAATTTTGCGCGAAATCAGCACACGCGGCGTGACCCCAAACTATTATAGTAATAAAGTAACAGCCATAAGTAAAAATTAGACACACATTGGTAGACTAATTACTACTTACTAGCATAGGAATATTTAAGTTACAGAAAAGTTGAAATTAAGTAAATGGCGATATGACAAGTCACTGGTCCAGTGTTAAATATAAATAGCGAAGAATGGCAAGTTAATGCAGAATAAGCACAAATACAATATTTTTATAAATTAAATTGTTGTATTAAAATTTGAACATGCATTAAATGTGTCAGAAATGGATGAGGTCACCTTGATTAAAACTTTTTCCCGATGTGGATACTTCGTAAAAATATCCGTTTCAATGCATGAAAAGATCCTTGCGTGCTGTGTATTAATTTATATGGACAACTGCAAAAAAAGATTTTCCTGGATGTTAAACGGAATAAAATTGATTGAAGGCCACACACGGATAGGCTGCTTGTTTATTAAAAACTAGAATTACTGTTGTACTTGTACTTGAAAGAAATTCCCGTCCGTCACAATACTTTGTAATAACTTCGAGATTTCGGGTGCGACGAGCAGCAGATATTTTCGAGATTCTGCTGAGCATTTTAAGAATTTCACTTTTTTGGTCATAAATACCGATTTTGTTCAACCTTCTTATCGAAAACTTTGAAATAAGAAATATATTCAAAGCGTATACCTACATAATGAGTTTTTAAATATTCCTCGTTATGCAGCAGCCTGTGTGGTTCATGACTTAAGAATAACCCAAAGCTGTCAACTCATTGCCGAGAAAAATGAATTTCCACAACAAAAGCCGAAAATGAATACTTCTAAGATTAATTAAAAACATGCCATGAGAAGTTGCCTTTTTAAAAAGCGCTTAAGTTAGATATTTTGAAGTCAAATATGTGTGTACTGTACCTTTTTTGAAGATGAAGTCAAGATCAAAATTGGATATTTTGACCAGTTTTTTGACTTCCCTAAAACTTAGCGATAAATAGTCTGCTGAAAATGAAAGAATTTAAATTTCTATGTAAACTGGAGCAGTTTCCAATCTGTTCTTTTACTTCAGAGCACCGTTGTTTAATTTCAAATGCACAACAGAGTGACCGAATATAGCCTTCGATATTTTTAAACATGATAATTTTTTGCCTGTTCCGTTCCAAGTTTTTATATTCATTGATTTTCTATATTTTGACAGCATTTTATGGGGTTCATCAACAGTGTTAATGAGAAACTTATCATATTCTGAGGTAGTTCAAGTACAGTCAAATAGGCTCAGTAATTTTGGTGTACTAAAACACATTTTGGTCTCTCGTTAGTTACTTACATATCTTTGGGGCACAAAACATAGCAGATTTGTAAGGAAGAATTTTGTACACTGATTTATTCGTCAGTTCTCGACAATAATGCTTTATCTTATACGTACACTAACCTCAATTTCGTGGAAACAGAACAAAATTTGCCGTTTTGTGAACAGATATAATTAATAAGTTCCGGCTCTTCATAAATTTTCTTTTATAGTGCAACATGCATAAACAAGAAGTACTTTTCCGCAGCGTTTAGTAGTGTAGGATCTTCCTCGGATATCAACAAACGCTGAATTTTGCCCAATTCCGCCTCTGTCTTCTTCCACTATACTGATATGAACGGAATTTAATTGTAGTAAACAGTATTTTGCGCCTCAAGTCAACCCAATGAACTAAATAAACTACCTCAAAGGTGTGTTTAATTCCCCAATCCCCAACCTTTCATCAGGTATGTATGACAGTTCCCCCGTCAATTTCGACGGTGGAAACCACGCCCTCCAACAAGCCGCAGCAAACGCTGAAGCAAGCCGGAGCATACACAGCGGCAAGCTGGGCAAGCAACACGAAAGCGACAGCAAGCGGGAGCAACGCAGCGAACTCGTGCGAGAGAAAACAGGAGTTTAGGCAGACTCGCACAGAATCTACCCACTCGCTCGCCACTCCCACCTCCGTATCCGGTGTAAAGACAAAGTCAATAAGACCGCGGATGAGAGAGGGTGTAGATGGCTGGCGCGATAAACACTCAACACGCGCACACTTGACACAGCCATCTCGCTAGGTATGCTCACGACTGCGCGGGAGCCCCATAAAGGCCACCTTAAGAGGGAGCCATTGCAGCCTGACTCTCAGTGCTCCCTCTCCTCCCGTACGCACACACAGACACACGCGCACAGTAGGAGCAGCTACGTGGGGGCCCGAGTTTTCCCGTCAGTTGGCAGACCCTCCAAGCCACGGCTTTTAGCGCACCGTGATAGATTCAGACGCATTCAGATTTATTATAGTGAGGGAAGAAACGCGCCGAGGTCGACCTCACTCTCTCCCCCACCGCATAGTGATCGCCTAGCTTTTCGGGCACCCGCAGTGGAGCCTGAAACCCAGTGGGAGCGCGAGCGCAGTCACCAATAGGGAATCAGAAGTGAGAGAAAGTTCCAGCGCCTTCCAGGCCGCAGGGACCGTGGTTGGCTGAAGATTGGCATTGCGTGTGCATACAGACCATCGGATCTCAGAAGGGTGAGAGCAGCCCTGCATGAAGCCTGGGCCAACACCCTCCTGAGGGGGGTAACCAGTCAGTCAACGACTGAAAGGCACTACCCATGCTCCGTTGACGGTCGGCGTCCGTGGGCGAGGCTGAAAGGAGAGCAAGGGACAATTGGTGAGCTTTGCAATTGTGGACGTGCAGAAGAAGAGGAAGAAGAAGAAGAAGAAGAAGAAGAAGAAGAAGAGGACGAGGAGTAGAAGGAAGATGGAGTAGAAGAAAAAGAGGAAGAAGGAGGAGTGGTAAGGCCCAAGGGGAAAAATATAAAAAGGGAAAGAGGGAGATAGGGAGAGGAGGCGAGGGGGAACGCAGACGGGCCGAGAGAGGGGAGAAAATCAAGTATAGAAAATAACAATGAGAACAAAATCTCAGCTTACCTTGCAGCAGAGAATGTTCAGTAGCTACTGAGGCTGACGTTTGTGTTAAGGACAGAAAAGTAGGTGCCGATATTATGAGTATGATTGCGGTAATGGAGCGAGTAATATAACTACAGGAGCTATTATGGGACAGTAACAGGCAAGACAGTATTCGAAAAATTCAGCCAGAATGGCCTCCACTTACCTGAGGGAGGAGGCTCTCACTTGTGTTCCCGGCAAAATTGACGACGCAATCGTAACGCGAGGCGACTAGTGAGTGGGGCTGAGGCTGATGGTGGGGATGTGTGAGGTGCTGGGTGTGCCGACATCACGGTCAGTGCCGCTGTCGTGAATGCGCATGTGACCTAGTAGGCCGATGCGATGAGCGAATGATCGGGGGCAGTGAAGGCGGCGGTCTCGTCTGTGTGTTGGTGCTCCTGGCACTAGTTCACCAGTCTCAGTGCGGTGGATTCGCAAGTGACCGACAAGGCCGATGCGTGAGGTGAGTGTGCGATTGCAGTGAGGGCAGAACAGGCCCTCAGAGCTGGTGGGGGTTCAGGTGTGCAAGTTGTTGCGGGCGGTGATGTGTCGGAAGGAGTAGAGGACGTTGCGGGTGGTTTGGAGTCGGTGGATGAGGGCAACGAGGCATCTCTCCCGTCGGTGATTGCCGTCGTGGTCTAGGGTGGAGTAGGGTCTGGTGGGGTGTTTGGTGCAGTAGATGTGGATGCTGTCGGAGGAGGGATGCATGGCTTCCGGAGGGGACCGACCAAGCCAATGCGTGCACGGAAGGTGCGTTGAAAGCGCGGACACGTTGGGAGGAGTTGGGTGGTGGCAGCGTCCGTCCGTGTGTTGTGAGACTTGCGTGCCGTCTGTTTTGCCTTGGCGGCGGCGATCCGACCGGCTTCGTAGATTGCAGCGCCCATTTTGACCGCTCTGCGCCACGCGGTTCGGTCCAGAGCAAGCTCCTCCCAGTTCAACGTGTTGATTTGGAGACGCTTCAAGGAGTTCTTTAGAGTGTCCTCGTAGCGTCTCTTCTGTCCTCTATTACGAGGAGTGCCTACGGTGACATCACCATAGAACAGTTGCTTAAGTAGCCGTTCATTGTTTATACGTATCACGTGACCGCTCCAGCGCAGTTGTATCTGACTGAGCATGGCCTGGATGCTGAGAACTCCCGTTCTCTCCAGGATTTCTATGTCCAGAATCCTCTCCTGCTACTTCACCTTCAATATGCGACGTAGGCAGCTGATATGAAAGTGGTTCAGTTTCCGCGCTTGACTAGCATAGACAGTCCAAGCCTCCGCTCCGTACAAGAGTGTTGACAGCACAACAGCCTTGTACATCTTCGATTTCGTTGACAGTTGAAGACCATGACGATTCCATACGGAGGCTTGGAGCCGACCGAAGACTTTGCTAGCTGTGGCAATTCTGTGGGCAACCTTGTCGTCTATTTTAGTGTTGCGGGAAAGCGTACTGCCGAGGTAAGTGAAGTTGTCCACGTTCTGCAGTACGGCTCCGTTGACGTTTATGCCTGCGGGGTTGAGGTCAGCACCTGGCGGCGGTTGATGCATAACCACCGTCTTGTCCGTGTTGATGGTGAGGTCAAAGTTGGCGCAACCTGCTGCAAAGAGGTTCATGCTCATTTGCATGTCCGCTTCGGTGGTGGTGTTGAGAGCGCAGTCGTCCGCAAACAGCAGATCATGAACTGTGGTTGTGGAGACGCGCGTGGGGGCCTGCATCCAACGAATGTTGAGGAGGTTTCCGTCCGTTCTGTAGTTGAGAGGGATTCCGGGACGCTCGTCACGGTAGGCGTCCATCAGCATGGCAGAGAACATGAGACTGAAGAGGGTGGGTGCGAGGACACAGCCCTGCTTCACTCCATTGGTCACTGTGAAGGCTTCAAACAGCGTTCCGTAGTCCGTGACGCGCGCCATCATCCCATCATGGAGTTGTCGAACCATGTGGGTGAAGTGTTCCGGACAGCCAAACTTCTGCGTAACCTTCCAGAGTCCGGGCCGGTTCACGGTGTCGAAGGCTTTTGTTAGATCTACGAACGTAGTGTAGAGGTGGGTCCGCATCTCTTGACATTTCTCCTGCAGCTGATGCGCAGCAAATATCATGTCAGCGGTGCCGCGGTGACGTCGAAAACCACACTGACTTTCAGGCAGAAGCCCTTGTTCAAGGTGGCTATTCAGACGATTGAGGAGAATGCGTGCGAAGATTTTACCGGCAATATTGAACAGTGAGATGCCGCGGTGGTTGTCACAGACCTGGCGATTCCCTTTAGGCTTGTAGAGGTGGACGATTGTGGCGTCCTTAAAATCCTTGGGAACTTGGCCCTGTCGTCACATCTCTTAGAACAGGGTGTTGAGGTGAGTTATGAATTGGTGACCACCATATTTATAGATCTCCACCGGGATCCCGTCGACCCGGGTGCTTTCCCGCTGGACAGTTGCTGCACAGCCTTGATGGTTTCCTCAGGGGTGGGTGGGAGGTCGAGATCAGCATTAATTTCGACTTGCGGCAACCGCTCAATGGCAGCCTCAGAGGTGTTAGAGGGTCGGTTGAGTACACTTTGGAAGTGCTTGGCCCAGCGGCTCAAGAGTTGGGTCTTCTCAGTGATGAGGGTGGTACCGTCCGCGCTGAGAAGCGGGGCTGTGCCTCTCACTACGGGGCCGTAGACTGCTTTGAGTGCAGCGAAGAAGTTTTTCCATTCATTGCTATCCGCATAGCCTTAGATTTCCTCACCCTTACGAGCCAGCCAAGCGTCCTGCATTTCCCGCAGCCGCTGCTGTACAGGACGGCGACTTTGGTAGTAGGCTGCTTTCGTGGCTCGGTAGGGCGAACGAAATATTCGTTGTGGAGGCGATTCTTCTCAGAGATGAGAGTACTGATGGCTGCATCGTTTTCGTCGAACCAGTTTTGGTGTGGGCGGGGCGCGGGCCCAAGGATGCGTAAGGCAGTAGATTGAACAGCGTCCCGTAGTTGACACCATTGGGTCTCCACGGAGGTGTTCTCTTCTGCGATTGGGAGGTTATCGAATTGTTGGGTCAACTCGTTTAACAAATCAGTATTCAACTTACCTGTGTTCGCTTTCCTTGAGGTCTCCTGCGAGTTTGGAGACGGATCCGCATCTTGGAGATGAGGAGACGATGATCGGTATCTCCGTCGGCACCCGGCATTGCCTTTGTCACCAGCACGTCCTGCTGGTCGCGTCGCCGCACGAGAACATAATCCAGAAGATGCCACTGACGAGACCTGGGGTGCATCCAGGTCGCCTTGTACTGCAGCGGTTGGCTGAAGTAGGTGTTGGTCAGTATGAGACGGGGCGCAGCGCAGGTGCGAAGGAGGAGTAGGCCATTGGCGTTGAGTCTTCGGAGGCCGTGGGGTCCGAGCAGTCCAATCCAGGTGGTGTGGTCTGTGCCGACGCGGGAATTGAAGTCACCAAGGCCTATCAACTTGTCTGCCTTCGGCACAGAGGCCAGGAGGGCGTGCAGATCCTCGTAGAACTTGTTATTTGTCTCGTCAGAGCTGGTCATCGGAGGAGCGTAGACACTAACGATGGTGAGGAATTTGCCGCCCCAGAGAGGCAGACGGAGACTCATCAGGCGTTCGTTGATACCCTGCGGCGTACAGGGTAGTCGTCCCGCGATGTCCTTCCGGATGGCAAAGGCGTCAGATGGCCCACATAGAAGAAGGTGTAGGCGGCACCCACCTCTTCTATGGAACCTTCACCGGAGAAGCGGGTTTCACTGAGTGCGGCGATGTCCACCTTGAAGCGCGCCTGTTCCCGGGCGATGAACGCTGTTCTCCGTTCCGGTCTAATGCTCATCGTGTTATCTTAAAGGGAACGAACATTCCAAGCGCCGAAGATGATAGGACTTACCTGAGCTCCCTGAAATGTCATCCTGTGAGCTCTGGGAGCTGTCCTACGGGAAGGAAACGGGTTAGAGGGAGGGTGGGGAAGAGAGAAGTTTGGATTTGCGTTTGTAGTATTTCGACCGCGTGTTTGCATTCTGTCAGCCACGGTCAACTGTCAGATGTCATGACCCAGTGTGTTTGGTAACCACTTTTGCTAGGCCCAGCAACCCTCTCGCGAGAGGCAGCAGCGCTGTTCCACAAAGGGACTGCCATTCACTCACAACTGCTGCCGAACTGCAGCGTGGGCCGCGAGTGTTTTGGTGCCGAACGACCACTTGGTTGTGAGCCTGCCTACAGCTTTGCTGTCACGCAGCTGAGGACTTTAAAGGGGGGGGAGAATTTGGGGAGTAGGGGGTGGGAGCAGCAGTAATTATCCTAGTAGCAGTAGTGGTGAAAGGGACTGTGTCTTACATAAAAATGATAGGCGTTCTAGTGCTACGGCATCTGAATGTGGGTGGAATTTCTGCTACGATGCTACTGAGGAGGCAAACTCTGCGAGGACTAACAGTGCTAGTCATGGCGGTGGGACGATTATTTGAGTAGGCAACGTTACGATGGAATGAGGACACTGTATCAGTATGGTAATGGAATGGTAAAGGTATGGTAGTAGAGACAACATTAGAAATATCAGGCAAAGTAACAGATAACAAATATAAAACGGAAAAATCATAAGATAAAGTAGATGTAGAGTCACGCCTACATACGCATAAAGAACAATCGATGCAATGTTAAGACTAGCGGATATCGAGTAGATTACGCAGGTGAGGCAACGTTACGGAAGTACTGAAATGCTGAAGCTATTGAGGTAAGCAATGATCGCAGCAGTGGTAATAATGATAAAAGCAAATGGAGATCGCAAGTGTAGCAAGAGTGTAAACAAGTGAGGAAAGATAACAGTAAAGTAAAAACAGACAATGGTACCATGTACAGTAAGTAGCATCCTTTCACCAACTACGTCTACTAGGGTGCTTACCGCTGCAACCCGGGGACATACCGGGCGTGAGGACACACACACCGGAGACCCTCACTTGGTTTAGCCCGCTGATTGAGGCGGGGAGCCGGAGGGTGGCCGCCAGGCAAAGCCTAGCTCCGGGGAGCCACAAGTGAGAGTTGGATGCCGGCCAGGGACGCTAGGCGTAGCCACCACCTACGCGAGGAAGATGATGCGATCTGCCACGACCTTCTCGTTCAACCCCCAGCTGAACACCCCATACCCCCTCATCAGATATGTAATCTACTGTACACTTGCAGTTTTCTGACTGAATATTCAGCCATAGAACTGTAAGTGGATACCGCTAGCAGAAGTTAGGTCGACGATATTTATATTGAAGCAGTTGAATTAGATAAGTACTGCCTTGATGTGCTTATGACTAGTCAGTAGGTATGACTTGTATAACCGTCTTAACAAGAACCATCCTCAGTACATGCTACTTTCCGCTATAGTCCCAGAAAATTCAGAAGAGTACTTTGCGAGCATAAGTGGGCTTTTCAATAAATTCTCTTCGGCTCATTACATTTATGTGGGAACGGGGTACAAGATGAACAAGCGGCTAATACTGTAATTCATTTCTGACAAGCTGGTCGTGGGAATCGGGGGACGGGTTCGATAAGACAATGATGGTTACGTTGGGAGTGTTTGTAGGATCCGGACTAGGGGTGGGGAGGCAAGGGAGACCAAGAGGGTGCAAACGGGTACATGCAGTTAATTGGCTGTAGGCCATGCCAGACGTGGAGCTTGTAGGAGGTTCTTTTGTGCACACAACACCGGCTACCTCAGCCTGACAGTAGGCGCTTTTACTTTTCCTAGCAAATGCTGATCAACGGATTTTGAATAGTCACCTTGAAGGCTTCGTTGGGGTCCATACGATGTCCGAAATCAACAAGGTGGGCTAGAATTGCGCTGCTTATGCTCCTGACTTCACCTTTGCTCAGCTATGCCAGGAGGTGTTCCCATATTCCTTTGGACAAGCGCCGATTCGTGCGACCGATGTAACCTGCTCCACAGGAGCAAGCAACTGACTTGTTGCGTGCGGAGCTGGTCTGAGCTGGCAACCTATCCTTACCTTCTCCATGCAGAACCAGGTTGTTTGAGAATAATACCATAACTCTCGCTGCTGGAAAGGTTCGTGACACAGCTTGGTCGAGGCGTTCTTTCAGGAGCTCGCTTGCCGCATCCTCTTAAAATGATACTTGTAGGAATAGCATCTTCTATTCTACACTACATGTGGCGGGCATATTCCTTGTGATGAATCTGTCAGGATACCCGTTCTCTCGAAGCAAGTCCTAGATTTTCTGGATTTTTTCTATAAAAGTATATTTAGGATTAAGGTGAAGGTTAGGGTCACGTTTGTATAAGGGCTGGGATTAAGGTCAGAATTAAAATAAGGGTAACGATTGCGTTAAGAGATAAGGTTTTTATTCGTGTTAACTGTAGAGTTTTGGGTTAAGGTTCGGGTTGAGCTTAAAGCTATAGTTCAGTTTTATGCTTTAGTTACCGATAGAACTAAACCACTGGAATATTTACTCTTTCTGAAATATATCCCAGGGGCACCTATTTTAAATGGATGGTGTGTTTTTATTCCCGTGTTTCGTTTAGGCGACCACACGCATGTGGGCCTCACCATGTGGTCTGGGCCGGCAGTCAGCTGTGCCTAATGCTAGTACTCCGACGTTGCTGACTAAACGTGTAGAAAAATCGGTAGGGTTTCCTTGTGGGATGTTTGAAAGGCCCCTATGTACTGTAGCCACCTACTTAAATGTTTTAAGTAAGTTGATTTACCCATTATCTTCCAGTTTCTTACACACCATCCTTCGACCCAACAGGCATTTGGTTGTGCATTGAACTGCTGAGTGGTCCTCCAAAGGTCACCGCGTGCCATATTCGCTTAAATCTGTAAACTGAGCAAAGTTAGCCTTTTAAATTACCCACAGGAATAATCGCTTACTTACAACATTTAAGTAAAGTTGTTTACAAAATCATCCAACTTTCGCATTGCGTTAACTTTTTTTCTAGTTGGTGTTGGTGGTACCACTAGAAAATGTACCCAAACGACTTCGACCGTGGTTAGGGTATGCCTTGTCTCTACATATCTGCGTTTGCCGTTGGTCGGGTGGGGGGTAGTGATCATGGTAAAGCCCATTTCAGTGTCTTCTCCCAAGGTTTGAGTACGCGACCCAACTTGTCCTCGTAACTTTTTTATTTTACAGAAATATTGCGATCTAATTTGCTCTCTGACATTCCATCCCCGTCCTTTCCACTAAAATAAAATGCCCGTGTGCCTGAGGGTCGCGCTTCACACGTTCCACAGGCGGCCTCACAAGGAATCCCTCCCGCAAAATCAATAATTTTCTGACGTGGGTGGCGATTGGCCACTGCAAACCATGTCAATCTGCGCCAGTAGGTATAAGTCAGATGTCAGATGCATAGAGTGATCACACTTATGTGTATAGAGCGAGCGACTGCCACTACTGGATGGAGACGATGTGTGATAGTCACCTGGCATCGGCCACGGAAAGGAAAGGGCTTGTGTTAGCGTTTTCCGACGACACAGCACTGGATTTGTTGGCTCTATAGCCACTAATTCAGCTGCTGTAAGAACTCGTTGGCCGGTACGCGTTCACATACTTCCTTTTCCAGGCGGCTAATTGTTCGACCAATGTATCCTGCTTCAAAGAACAACGAGACGTCTGGAAAAGGGAGTACGTGAACTCAGACCGGTCTGGTTAAGTGGAGGTGAAACTAAATCGATCTCGAATTCTATTCTCGCCCACCTTGTCGATGCTGATGAAGCCTTTCAGGTTGTCTGCCGGATACCAACCAACTCCTCCGAAGGCCTACGCCACCGGTTATTGCAAAAGTTGAAGCAGTGGCTATAGGGCTGACGACTCCAGTATTATGTTATCAGAAAATTCTAATACAAGCTCTTTCCCTTCCGTGGCCGACGCTGACGCCAAGTAAAGATCGCATATCGTCCCCACCCAGAAGTGACAGTCGCTCGCTTCAAACACGTGACAGTGATCATTCTCTGCACCTGATCCCTGACTAATGCCTACTGCGGCGGACTGACATAGTCCACAGTGGAAAATCGGCGCCCACGTCAGACAATTATTGATTTTTCTACACGGTCAAAATTTGATTGTTTTGCAAAGTTACAGCCCTGATGAAGATTCGCCAAAAAAATGTTTGCCGAAACTGACTTTTCAAATTAAACATGGCAATATTTGCAGAAATTAAACAGAGAGAACCTAAAGAATCCTTTCAGTTCCGAAAGGGCAAATATTTTGAAACAGAATTTTCCACAACACGAAGGTTTGTCAACGTGGAAGTCAGGAAAAAAACGGTTGGACCAACTTTTACTGCGAAGATGAACATAAAAGAGGCTCTGCCAGAAGGCGCTACGAGCTGAATTTTCAACAACCGTTGGTCTCTGTCCGCCGTTATGAATTTTTGCATGTATATCTTTGTTTTGTCCTCTGCAACCAATCAATAAATGACACACTTTGATTGGCTGGCGCTAAGACGCGGGTGGCATGAGCAGCAAATTGAATAGAGGCGGACCGGAAGGCATGGATAAGCGGTCGCGCTAGCGCCCGCAGGACCTGGCTGCTACAAACCCATAGTATTGTATACCTTGTTCCACTGACATAGTGGAATCGTCTACTGTTCATTTTCCTTCTCTCTCCTATTCGGATTTACTTCTGTCAGAACTGGAACATCGGACGTCACATTAACCACACTCACACTCATTTACCTTTAGCCATATAGCAAGCACACAGGCAAAACCAGTGTTTCCGTTTGTATTGTTCAAAAATGAGTGGAATCTTACACTGGGTCCCAGAAATTAGTCGGCAACAGTAGCTTATGTAGGCCCACCTATTAATCCTTTCTCCTTGCATGTTTTCCTACGAAAACGGTGGCTATAGGGTTTTACGGATGGAATATTAGAAAGCGCAGCGGAATATACTTTAATAAAGGCTTAATTCATTTTTATTCTAATGTATTTAGAAGTGTTGTTGATTTATATCTGTAGATTTTCCTAATCTGTGTTATCGTTTAACTTATTGCGCAAAAACCCGATTATCAAATTTCAAGCTTCATAACTTTCCTGAAAGTGCCGCGCACACCTTCAATTTATACTTACAACAACTTACGTTAGGTTATTTTTTGGTTTTTTAAAATTATTTATACTTAAGTTCACTTTTCAGTTTGGTTTTTAGTTCACTATTATGCGTACTTCTTCTTTTCTAGCATTAGATTACATTTTAGTCAAGTGACTTTAGTTTACCTATTTTAGTTAGTTATTTTGTAATTAAGTCATTTCCCAATAATTCCACAATTGAGCATTTTAATTATGGCTTGTTGTGTTGTTTCCAAACGTTAGATATTTAAAACACGCATATATGGCAGAATTTATTGGCGTCAATAAATTTCGTGACAGCTCTTTAGCTGCGTCTTGTCGCTGCATAACTATGATAACGAAGAGGACATGCAACCATTTGAAATTTCGCAGAATGGATGACATAACAGCACGCATCATAGTTCAGTTTAAATGATGATCAGGTAAAGGACACGGCACTAGTCAACGTATGGGAATGAAGAGGGTGGGGGATTGAGGGAAAGTAAACGAAAATCACTTGAGGATTAAAACTAAGTAACAAATTACCAGGATAATTGGAGGTTGACCACGTGGTCAAGTTGCTTGCATAGGTCAGGTTTCTCTCGTCGTATGTATGCAGCTTCCAAGAAACGCAAGATTCGAATTGTCCGGGCCCGAACAAGTACATGAAATGCTGTTTTGACGTCAACAGAATGACCGCTGTCTTGCAAATGTTTAGTAATAGAGGGCCGTGGTACTCTGTCTTCTTTCTTGAATAGCCAGCTGGGCAAGTGCTCAGCGGCCCTGGCCGCCAGTTGCCTTTGCGTGTGTCCAATATACTTGCATCCAGAAGTAAATTTGAATTTGTTTACACATTTGGAGGTGGCGTGCAATGGCAAGGGATCCTTTGCCCGTTTTACTGGAATTCTTGAAGTCGGACTTAAGAAGACGAGCTTTGCAGCGTTGTAGGTTCTTTCTATAGTACAGCGCAAGCTTCGCTTGATTGTAGTTGAAATATCATCACTCTTAAAGGTAAGGATATGATGATGGGCTTTTTTGGAATTGAATGTTCCATCAATTTTGGCCCTAGAGGATTGTTGTACTTCTGACTAAATCGTACAGGATAGCCGCAATGAAGTAGGGTTGCTTTGATACGGGAAAGCTCTGTGGGCAGGGTCTCTCACGTTAGATAATTTAAATAATAATTCCTGTTTTTTCTACCTTTATAAGTCTTATTTGTCATCTATATGTCGTTTCTTTTGTATTGCCCAGATTGTATGCTCGTTATTACACCGAATCCTGTATTTCAGAAGGATGGAATTTTTGCGTGCTGATCTGGGATCCAAACTAGAAATCCACACAAAAATGTTACTTTAAACTTGTTAGCAGACTGGTTACACTCCACCACCGCTCTGGACTCAGCGGTAGCAGCTGATCTCACGCCCCCGCAATCAACCGTCGTGGACAATCGGTTGGCTGGTTTTTGCATGCACGCACATAAATGGAAAATTATGTTCGTGCCAGTTTGGAATAGCTGTTTTCACGCGAAATATTCACATTTCGATAAACAGAAACTGTCACTGCCAAGGGAGTCCTGTACTTAAAACCAAATTAGCTTAATGAGATTGAAGGCTTACGAGGAAGGAGATGATTATAATGATAGTGATGATTAAGAATAAGACTAGCAATCGCCTAAAGGGAATGTTATCCGTTTACGCTAGAAATAATTTCGCACGCCCCCGCCCACTACTTATTCTGCTGTTTTAAGGGCTACAACGAGTAAATAACAATTAAACGGGAAGGACGATTTGCTTCATAGGCAGGATAGTCCACATTTAAATTCGGTTCCTACAGTCATTTAAAACCCGACACTGTTGACGACTGAGCATAGTTCTTCCTAAAAAGGACGTCGTTTTGCGGATTTTTAGATATATAAATTCAAAACCGTTCGTTGGTTAGTTTGTGTTGATGACAAATAAGAGACCGTTATTCTTATATAATAGAAGGACTAACTCATGAAATCCATGGATTTTTGAAAGAACCTCTCTATTACACAAACGTAGCCCAAGCAAAGCCCCCCAGAAACCTTACCGCAATAAAGTAATAGTCTTTCTTCAAACAGGGAATTTTGCTAGTTATCAAGTAATCTTACGTTGTTTAGCAAAACCAACCTTTTCAAAAAGGCAGAAAATTCAGAAAAAGTGGAAATCGGGCGTACTGGGTTAACTTAAATTTTAAATTTAGGGAAAGCATTTTCATGAGAAAGACCGAATAAACAAAATAGCACAGGTAGAATTACGTTGCAAAATAATCCTTTAGTAAAATTTTAAGCTACACATGATTCAGTATTACATAAAATGTAATGTATGGCTGTTACCGAACAGCCCAAAGTTTGAGCATGTATTCCAACACGGTTTCACGAGATATGCTAGTTGTTTCTTCAGTTTATGCAATGCTTGAGTTACTCAGGACTAAGGCAAGCAGATTTTCGCCTGATTTTGCCGATTTGGAGGTCACAGGAGAAAGGAATTTCGTAAGCTCACGCGCGAGGATGCTGGTCAGTTGCTAATAAATTTAAATTTAATTGTCAGGTGCAATCGTAAACGTACCATTTTGCGTCCACTAAGAGAAATTTCGTTGCGCACCATTCATTTCTAGTTACTTTGGGATTTCGATTACGACGAGGTTGAGATCATTCTTGATTAAAACTACGATTTTCACTGGATTCAGTCGATTGGCCGGAAATATGAATTATGTTATACGTACTTACTAAAACCTTCAAAAGATGTTTCTTAAAAAAACTTTATGCAAATAACGAGTTTTTAAACATTTTTTCTTATGCAGCTGTCTGTTTGGATCATGGTTTTAGAATAACCCAAACATGTCAACCTCTTGCTAAGAAAAAATAACGTGCACAACAAATGTCCAGAATGAATATACCTTAGATTAATTAGCAATCTTTCAATAACGGATAACCTCGTTGAATAGTGATTTGTTTAGCAATTTCAGTGTCGAATATCTGTGAACTTTGCCATTTTTGAAGAGTAAGGCAAGATCGAAATCGGAACTTTTGACGATTTTTCTGATTTCACTAACAATTAGGATAAACATGTTGAATATGAAAGAACTCACTTTTCTACATACACCGGAGCAGTTTTCAGCATATTTGTTTACTTCTGGGCTTACTTCTCAGATAAAAAACAGGACAGCGTGGCACAATATCAGCGAAGCTTTGAGAAAACTAATAATCTTCTGCCCGTTCCGTTTTCAGTTTTTCTATTCATTGATTCTGCGTTGTAGATAGAAAATGTTTGGACATCTTTTGCATGCGGCTTGACAGAGAGAAGTGATGGTATATATGCTTGTTTATGATTGTTATTTGCGGTGGCGTAAAACAAATTACTGCCTTATACATTTTATTACTTAATTTTATGAATAATAACTTAGCAAATTTGCAAAATATAATTTTTTAAACCTAATCTGCTCCTCATTCCCGACAATAATGTTATCTCCTAATTGTACCTACCTCAATTTCATGAACTGTTATAAAAATCATCCGTTCCCTGAACACATATTATTTAGAAATTTCTGGTTTTTTGTTAATGTTCTTTTATAATACAAGACGCACAAACGAGAAATTTTTTCCGCAGCGTCTAATAGCGTAGAAAACTATTTGGATTTGACTCCATTCCACCCCAATTTGCCCCCACTATGCTGGTATGAACATAAGTCTTTTCTAGTAAACAGCAGTTTGTACCTCAAGGCAATCCAATGAAAAATATAAACAACCTGAAAGGTGTGTTAAATCCTCCACTCAACTTTGGATCTTGACATTTATCAGATACGTAATCTAGTGTATCTTTCGAAGACCTAAGTTACTTGACAAAACAAAATGTTGAAATTTTAAGGAGGATTTTGAAAAAATCGCTTGCATCCTAAAAAGCTGCAAGGGCATCGCATTTGGAAGAATTCTGCTGTTCCTACCACTTGGTTGAAACTGTTTTAACAAATGGAATCGACTGACAGCTCTACTTTCGTCGCACTTCCTCTCTTTCCCCACAAAGGTTTTATTACTGAGGTAGCAGGAAAATCCATTCAGAGTACCTTTGTAGTCTTAAAATTTCAATTGAAAAAATATCGAAAGAAATTTTTAATGGTCAGCTTGAATATAATCGGGTCCCAGCTCTTACCCTCTCTTATTCTTCTATTTCTGGGGATGATGAACAGGATATGATATCCGGACCCCGAATATGTGCCTTTATTAATACTTATGAATGTATAACGACAGGACTGATTAGAAGGAGGTAATCCAGAAAAATCGTACGCAATTGTCAGGGCAAATTCCTGTAATAAGACCAAAAAATTGCTGAATGTTTAATGATGCCCATTTGATGGCTGTACATGAAGTTAAGTGCATTAGAAATGTCAGTATCTGGAAGACGGGTCTCGTAGGAAGTCTGAACGGAATTGTCCAACTTTACAGTCTTCCTATTCTTAACGTGTCTGCTTAAAAACTACTTCTCGGCAAAAATTATTTGTAAGGCCCACTAGATATCTATTCCCCTTGCCCATCTGCTTAAAGTGTTTTGTGGTTAAACATTCAATTCTTGGCTATTGAGCGTCAACTAAAATATAATTGTGGCGGGATTGATCACAAAATATTAAATTAAATAAGACTGTGCTCGTTTTAATATTCTAAATAGAATAAAATTAAAACAACGTGAACCTCTATTGCGTAGGATACGAAAGCTAATCGACCTTATGTAGGCGGAATTCAACGAAACTGGAAATTCGTCTCCCTTTCGGAAAAATTCAACGAAAAATTTTAAAGTCAGGATAGCGAACTTTTGAAAGTCTTTTTTTATAAGTCGATGGGATTTTCGGCGTTTATAATCATTCTTGCCCAATTTTCGATCAGAATTGTTATAAGTGGTGCGAAATGGTCTAATGCTATAGCACTAAGCGTCTTCATTAGCAGACCCATCATGAACAAAAAATGATTGGCCGGTTTGTAGTGGCCCTACACAGGTTCCTGCTGAAACGCTGAGCCGCCCTTGCAGATTAATTTTCAGCAAGCCACGTCCATCGAAATGGGCCAATCAAAGTCCAGACCGACTTCGACCCACTCTCAGCTAAGACGCTTGGAGACCTATCCCACTTACACTCAGGACACCCGCTCTCAGGTTGCCGAATTTGTGGCCTCGGTCGGCAGCCAATCTACTTCCCAAATTTTCTGTGCAGAATACAATATTTTCTTAAACCTATAGGAACCGGGCCTGGAGGTCTTGTTGGCTAGGTTTCGCCAACTGCTGCATGTGTCGGCCCTCACGATCGGTGATGACTGTCATGTGCCCCAGTGGGTATTCTTAGAAGACTGTCTTTTGTTGGAATTCTTTTATAAGGAGACATACTTACACAGCGTCTCGCACGCTCTCTCCCGTTTACACCACCTCAATCAAAACGCTCGCAGGTGGAAGCGAGTCTCGTGGATAACCAAGCTGGACGGCCCGTCTACGCGTACCACAACCGACGTGTTCATCATAGCAGATATCGTTTGTTTTTCTGAAAGTGACTGCGCTCTTTTATCTACGTCAGTACCTCATAAAGGTCCACTGAGTACAAACGAGTCCAGGCTGATTCTGAGACCTAGGAGTACGGTTTTACACAGGCTGTTGACAACCTACAAATTCACGACTGCTAGCGCGCCGCGTCAGATTTCATATCATAAGGAACGCATTGATATCATAGGCCGAGGGATTCCCGAAATTGACCTCATACACTTGTCTCTTCCACGAACCACTCGGCTGTCCGAGTCTGTCAGTCAGCTGATAATGTGACTGGGCACAGTGAAGGATCTGATGTAAAGATATTTTCTTGGATGTACCATCCTCTCCTCTCTACTTCCATGTATTACAGAAGTTAGCTGTCCTTGCAAAATTTGTACAGCCAGATTAACACGTGTCGTGGCGTTAGGTGGACCTAGTTTTCTTTCAGTGCGTCTTACACGCAGCCATTTTTAGGTGGTTGATTGGTAGCCCATGTTGGATCAGGGGTTCCCGCCGCAGTACAAACTGGGTGCAGTTGGGAGGCGGAGAAAAGCCGCGACCTCGGCCGGCTTGAGCCAGAGGTCCTCGGGGGTGATTTGGGTGCCTAACCGGGAACTGCAAACGAAGAGGTGACGGCAGTCATGCGGCGAGACTCCGCAGTCGGGACAGCAGTCGGGTATAGAAGAGTCCAGCCGGTGTTAGTACTGGCGAAGGAGCATGCAGTGGCCGCTGCGAAGCTGCGCCAGGGTACAACGAGTCACCCGTTGGAGATGACGTTCCGAGGTAGCAATCGGAGGTGGATAGCCACCCAGGAGGACCGGGGAATGGTAGCTGGATATTGCGTCCAAAACTGCTCTCTAATGAAGGCGCTGGTAGTCTATCCTGATGGCGGAGCCATTAATTGGTAGGTCTGGGAAAGACGAGACGACAGCTGCCTTGTGGAGACCTCGGATAGACGTCCGAACGTTACGGCTAGGCTCAGGAGCGTTGCTATGATGGTGGTTGGGATGGCCAGGCTGTGAACAGGTCAACCAGAACTGCTGGCCGAGGAGTTTGTTGTGTGCGGCGACCGGCAGGACAGAAACCTCCGCATGAAGGTGATCGATGGGCAACATTTTATAGCAGCCCGTGATCGTGCGGAGGGCAACATTCTGTGCTGACTGAAGGCGGCGGAGGCTGGAGGAGCTGATTTTGGGAGACCAGATTAATGCCGCATAGGTGAGATGCGGCTTGGCCATTGCATTGAATGTGGTCGTCAGCAACTCTTTCGCGCAGCCCCAGGAAGTGCCCTCGAGAGCCTTGAGGACCTCGGTGCACCTGCTCACTTTGCTTGCGGCATCCCTCGCATGGTCTGTGAATGTGAACAGCGGATTTAAACGGCCACCGAGGAGCTTGGGCTTTCGAACCAGTGGTAAAGCCTCACCGTTGACGATGATATCCGGGTGGCGATTGAATTCCTTCGGATCCAGCGTGAAAACAGTGACGGACGACTTGGCAGCCGAGACCGACATCCCGCGCTAAGTGAGGTAGTCCACAATGTTAGGCATGAATTCCGAGAGGACCTGTGCTGCCTGATCAATGTTATGGTGCTGGCAGAAAATGGTGACATCATCCGCGTATGATACCACTTTGGCAGGTGCCGGAGGGAGTGGGAGTTCCCACAAGTAAGTTTTGAACATCTTCGGGCCGAGCACAGTGCCTTGAGGAACACTGCAGATCTGCTTACGGGGCTTGGAGAGAGTGCCGCGGAAAAGGACACGATCGTGGCGGCCACGGATTTAAGCGGCCAACCATCGGACCAGGCTAGTCAGGACGTTCAGGGAGACTAAGTCTTGCAGGAGCTAATCGTGGTGGACGCAGTCAAAGACTCGCGACAGATCCATTGAGATAGCCGCGGTCCGCGAAGCGGGCTTCTGTTGATTGAAGCCCTCGAAGATGGCGTCGTTGAGCTTGAAAAGAGCCGTTTTTGTGTCACGACCCGACCTGAAACCATGTTGGTGGTTGGACAGATCCGCTGCAGACTTCAGAATTGGAAGGATAAATCGTTCCAAAATTTTCGCCAGTTGACTGTGGAGGGCGATTGGGCGATAGGACGTCGTTTGACTGGGGTCCTTGCCAGCTTTGACCAGGGGAATGATGATGGACTGGCGCCAGCAATCGGGGATGCTTAAACTAGCCAGCGAAAGATTGGAAAGGGCTGCCAGGTAGGCAGCCATCTTGGGGCCGATATGGCACAAATGGATAGGAGCCAGGCCATCCGGTGCTTAGGCTTTAGAGACTTTCGTTTTTCTGACGGCGGTGAGGATAGCATCGACCGAGAAGGAAATGTCCGGAGGCGGGGCCTTATGGAGGAGGCGTAGGAGGGGGCGCTGGCTTTTGGGACTGGGAACTGAGCGGGGCGAGACCAGCTTGTTCATCTTTTCTGGCGATCGTACCGTTGTTGGAGATGAACTTGCCGTCCCCGAAGCTAATAGACTGGTTGGGTGTGTCAGCCCGGGTCTTGGTCAAATTGCGTAGAAGTTTCCAGGTGGCAGCTGCGTTGCCGCGGAAATTACAATCTGCAACTTTTTCACGTCAACGTTCCGGTTTGTCATCATTGACGGTCTTTGTTATCAAGCCGTTGAGTTCGCCAACACGCGGGTCAGTTGCGTCTCGCGCCTGGATCTCGTCATGCTCTCATTACAGTCGGGCGGCTTCGCTTGGGTAGTTTGGGCGGAGTATGGGGTGCGACCGTTCGGTATATGGTAGCCTGCTGCTGCCAAAAGCAGATGATGAACGGCCCGCTCCGCCTTGTGGACACAGGTGGGGTCGGTAGCTGATCGGTTCCCGCTTCGCATTCCGCGGTGAACGCTACCCAGTCAGCTCTCTTGAAGTTGAAAAATGCCTGTTCGGAGCCTTGATACGGTCGGCAGAGGTGGCCCATTCGAGCACTATAGGGACGTGATTGCTCCCTAGGCTGATTTCCGTGCTCCAGGTGGTGGAGGCTACTAGACTGAGACTGGCAAGGGAGACATCGTGAGAGCTGGAGGCACCGTTGGGTGGGAGCCACGTTGGGGTGTCCTCGTTGATGACTGCGATGGGAGCTCGCTCTAGTTCATCCGCCAGGACTTCTCCCCGGGAATCAGCCGCCAAATTGGAGCACCACAGGTCGTGATGGGCGTTGAAGTCACCTAGTACTATATTGTCACCAAAAGGTAAGAAGGGAGCGATAGAGGCGGTGAAACCTGTAGGACAACTGGACGTAGTAGGGATGTACACGTTCACGACGGTTAGCGGCACCGGGCCAATGTTAAGGGAAATCGCTAGTATTTCCGTGTGATTGGCACCAAGCAGAGGTAGCTGGTGATGGGCGATGGATTTTCCCACCAGGAAGGCCAAACCTCCACCTTTGTTGCGGCCGCGGTCGCAACGGACGATCCAGTAGTCGGCACAAGACGGGACCTTAGTGGAGTAAGACCACTTTGTCTCTTGGATAGCCGCCACAGCTATGCTGTGCAAACGCATGAAGGCCAGGAGCTGGTCCAGCTTGGTAAGTAGGCCGTTGGCGTTGAACTGGAGGATCTTTAGACCAGGCGGTGAGGCGAGGTCAGTGACCAGAGGCTTTGGGTTCAGGACCGGGTGGGCTGGAGGCGTGGAGACCGGAGGGGGCACGGGACAGCTGGGACACGCGAAGGCGGGCGACCAATCGGCAGCTTTGGCAAGGCCAGTGCAGCGGAGATGACACCAACCATTGCCGGAGTCGCAACGTACAGACCAGTCGCGGCGACCCAGGTGGACTCGGCAGAACGAGCAGTACCAGAGAGGTCCAGGGTTGGCCTCAATACCGTAGGCAAGTAGGAGGAGTCGGAGCAGCGTGGCCGGGAGGGGCTGTTCCGTCATCAAAAACAGGGGTTGGGCTGAGGGGCGGGGGGATTGATCCAACGTAGGGAGATGGGTGTAGCAGACCTTGGCCGCCGGGAGGGTGGGTGGGAACGCGGTCGAAGAAGCGTCTGCTGTGGTTCCAACAGCAGGTGGTAACAACAGATCCTTACTCATTTCTAAAACCCAGACTGTCTCCGTAAGAACAACGAGTACCTGTAGGCCTACTTTCAGACCAACCCACACAGCCACTTACTCATGCCACCTTCAGTCTGCCCACTATAGCCTGCCGATCAGCTGCCGCGCCACTGATCCGGGCGCGGCGACAGTTCGACAGCAATCAGCGCTGCCGCTCACGCTTATTGGCGGTAGGCAAACAAAGCCAAGACCTATTCACGTACTTTGTGCAGGGTGGGATTGAAGCAAAGACAAAGCAATTTTCTTAAGGCAGCCATTTTATTTTCCGCCTCTAAAAACAGCGGATTCTCTGGCTCATCAGCTCTCTCTCTCTCATTCATTCTCGAATAAACCAGCCAATGGCGTGCGGCGATCGGTCGGCTTACGGCCTAGCGCACGCTTATTAGTCGTTTTGCCCGCTGGAACCTCCTCGCGGAGCAAAGGCTTCACGCGTGCTCGATGCTGCATTGCACGCTGATTGGCTGGCTGGTTTACCAGCGTGGTTTCATCAACCGGCTAGGCCTGCTGTGGCGTGCGTGCTCACGTGCTCTTTTCGCCTTAAGTCGTGATCCCATTGCGGTTCCCGTCTCCGTAACACGAGCTGCAACTCTGTCTTTTGAGTTGGGAATCCTCGCGTTGTCGAACCATTAGTCACCGACAAGCAGCCTGCCCAGAATTGTGTACCTTAGCGGCCTTAGTGTTATGAAATATACTGAGCGTTTAATGATAAACTGGGAAACCCTCTGTCTATTCGGGCAACTCTCGCTTTATTACGCCATTTATATTCGCCAAAAGTCGCCGTATCCCAAATCCAGAAGAATCCAAGCATTTGTGAGCGTGTTTTTCATATAACGTAAACCACAGCTTCAACAGCCTTGAAGGTGGTGGTGACGTCAAAAGCTTTATCTTTCCTTACGGTTACCAAAATGTCTCTCCACGGGAGATGAAATATTTTCAATACTGGCTTCAGCGACTTTTTTAAAAAGGAAAGCTTTCCGTCTGAACCAAAAAACACGTTTTTTCTTCTTGAGATCGCGCTAAAATATATCCCTAAGCCGCCATGGTTGGAAAAACGGTAGGTTTATGTGCATCGCGTTTGAAATGTCGGGCTATGACTAGGGACATCTTTTGCTAAAACAACCAATGAAAAACGGTGAAACCGATGCTAAGTTTGCGAGTTACAGATTGCAAGAAGATTGCTGCTTGTTTCCAAGAATTCAAGGAGAGCAGCGCGTCACCTCGGCAAAAATTGGAACTGATGGTTAGCACAGGCCAAGCGGGTGGCCTGAAGAATGCAAGTTTTTTTGAATTCTTACGTTTATGTGAATGCACTTGTATGCATTGCTATACGTGGACGCCTATGCTAATACAAAAAACAAGATGTTACGAGAACACCAGTTTCGTGGTCAATATCCTTTAGTTCTGCAACAAGAAAATCGAGATGCTTTAGAAATTATGCAAAATACATAACCCGCAAAGCATTTCAACTATTTTCGAGTTCCGGGAGGCTTAGAAAAACTCTCTAGCCAACGAGACGTAGACTATGAAATGAATCTAAGGTCTTGATGACCATCAGAATTATGTGCTGCGTTTGCCTCTAGATAGGCTACCACAAACGCCTCGAGACGTTTTCGCTACTTTCATTCTTGTCGATAACTGTGGAATCCTTTAGAAAATAATATTTTGGTTCAGGTAATGGCCTATGTGACGAGAAACGCTGCAGGAGGTTGAAAAAAACAGAATTGTCAATATTTGAACCGAAAAGCTAGCGGCCACAGGGTTTTAACACAAAATGGGCTCAGCTTCATATACAAGCTGCTTGAACAAAAGTCTTCCATAATTTGGGACTAAACTTGAAACGACACTGATTCAAGGGTTGGAGCGCAGCATTTAATACAATCGACGAAAAGAATTTGGGTTTACAGAGGCGGGAGAAGTTGCAGCAAACATGATTGTAACTGCATCGGCCATTTTGACCTTTATTGATCAGCACCACCCCAAACCCAAGTCATAAATATCTAGTATTCGAACATGGATCATTAGCAGCAACACGTATTTCTGCAGGGAATGCACACAGTTGCCAGTAGCTCAACTTCGCATGTAACCTTCGATTTTCAATGCAATCCCTTGCAGTCGTTTCAGAAGACGGATCAAGTCGAAAAGTTCTGTACTAAAACCTCCACTATGAGCGAAAACATGAATAAGTAAATCTGTTTTATTTTTACTGTTGCCTTTAACAGATGGCAATATTTCTTGGGTTAGAAACGAGGGATGAAAACTTCTGGCAGGGCTAGTGCAGCAATGTTTGATTGATCAGAAAGCGGAGGTTGACACAAGTTCTTCAACAAAACGTCTAATGAATGCAGCTAGAGCACTCAGTGCCACGGAGGTGCGGTGGGAGAGACACATTGTAGGTCCATTGGACATGGCCCTTTCCGATCTTTTTCGGTAGTTACCATACTGTTGGGGGTCGAAATTCGAAGGGTGGAGGTGCTCGTCGCGAAATTTGTGAAAACAACCATTTTTCGCCTGCCAGTCGAGAATCCTTTCCAACCAGTCTACTTTCGTTAGGTCTAAAATCCCTGCCAACCCGCAGATGCCAACTGCATTTGGATCACAAAAAACAAACAGTTTGAGAATGGAAACTCAATTAAAAGCCAAATAACTGACACTGTTTTTGAAAAAAGACATTCTGGTTTACTGTCGTGTTCGGGTGTATTACTGAACTGTACGGTGGAACCCTACTTTTGGTCTAATAAATTGTTTTAATAACCTAATATTTTTCCAAAAAAATACCGCGCAATAAATAAACACAGAAATTTGCTTACTTATAGTTTATTGGGCGTGAAAATTTCGGACAATTTTCACTTAATTATACTTTATAGTTTATTAGGTTTCCTGATATTCCTGAAACAAATTTGGTGGTTAGGAGGTCGTTAACTTCGACTAACCGTTCTGGAATTATAATAGTATAATTCACGGTGCGAAGTGCCGCGTGCAACTTTAAGTTACATGTAAAACCGATTTACATTCGTTTATCTTTTTTGGTTTATTTAACTTATTTATAGTTAACGTCAGTTTTCAGTTTAGTTTTTAATTCAATATTATGTTTACTATTGTTATTCTAATTTTGGATTCTTTACTATACTTTATTTCACGTTTTTTATTTGGTTCATTCCAGTTTCAGTTATTTTAGTTACTTTTTTCCCAAATATTTGCCTAATTGCATATTTTAATTCTGGCGCGTTTTTTGTTGACAAACATTAGATAAGTTAAAAATTTATTCCTGTCTTTCTTCTTTTAAAAACTTTATTTTTTATTGATATATCCTTTGCATTGTATTGCACAGCATGTATGCTGTTTAATACACCCAGTCACGTATCACAGAAGAGTGGGACTTTCGTTTGCTGATCTGGGACTCAAAGTACGATTCTAGCGATTGTTCAATGCTAGTGTGTTTACCAAGGACTTGAAGATTGCATAATATCAGGTGAAACTGAATTATTAAAAACGTAGTTTTTGTTGAGAGCTGGAAGGTTGACAGGCGAGGCAACTCTGCATGTTCGTCTGAACGCCACTGCAGCCTGTCCACGTACTTGGATGCATACGCTTCCCTTGATTGTTGATTGAAAGAAGCTGTTGAATGTCACTTTCCGCTGTTTACCTGAACTCAGGTACACGTTGCCTAGGCTACGGCCACACAGGTTGAAGTAATCGGTAAAAATGAGGTATTTAAAACAAGGCAGTGAGAGCTAGGACGTCACGCAAGAGTGAAACGTATTTAATGTCTTAATTGCTTGACTGATCACGGTAAGAATTCTTTCGGATAGGAAGTAAATCTTAACTGATTGTTTCAATTACTCTCTTCTGTGATTTCCGAATCAAATTGTTTAAAGTTCCATTCAGAGTGGTTGCAGGGCCCTGATTTAAAGCGAGTGCGATTAACTTTTGCCCTACGGTGAGCTATCTGAAGAAAAACATAAAAAGGCACTCGAATTCTAAGTGCATGCTTGTAAACTAATGCTTATTTCCGCTTAATTTGCAGATGGAGTGTGTAACTACTCAAGGAAACATGCGTTTTCCCATTCGATTACCGTATAAATTAGAGTTCATCCGCTGGTCATAGACCGATAACGTGCCTATTAGTCGGTTAACGTAGCAAAACCGAGTACTGGTTCTTCCGAAGTCCAAGTCAGACATTAAAGTGAGTTATTTATAGATCCAAAGTTAGCTTAATGCTGGAATACTGTTACCAACATACGTGATCAATATCGTTAATTTTAATTAGAAGAGGCGTGTTGCATAGGTACTGTAACCAGAAAAGGAAATGGGAAGCACGTTACTTTGTTCCATGAAGAGATCGCGTTCGAAGGAAGGGAATCCTCTCCTTGCAATATCCTCTGCTTCTTCGCGAATTCGTGAACATATGCGAACCAATCTGTCCTCGATTTTCTGGCCATTCAGGACAATGGTCAGATAATTAACTTCTTTCTGACAGGGACCCTACAAGTACGAATTGGAAAAAAATTCATTGGCAGATCCTAATTATAAAAGGCAAATTCTGCAACTACTATGGAAAACATATCTATCGAAGGACGAAATTTGCATTGCTGACGTGTGCTGCTTCACAGAGGTACATTCGATAAGAGTCCCAGGCTCCTAAAATGTTTTTTGTAGGTCCTCCTCATAAATTTTGCTTTAAAATATTAAAAAATAAGATAAAGATTTTGATTCTGACAATAAGGGCACTCTAGTCGAGACCCGTTCATTAAGATCGTGCCATTTCATACAGCATCCATCTGAGAATCTCGTGTATTTACTACATAGAAATAGGTAAATACTTCAGACTAAATATAAAATAAAGTGCATTTTACCTGCTATTCCTTTCTCATGGCCTCCTGTTCGAGCATACCGTGGAAGTGCTAGCACGCCCATTTATTCTGTAATTATTTGCTAAAACGATTCCTAGCAATATAAAGTTAATAACAATGACAGGTTACTCACCATTAAACGACTGCTACATATGGGTCAATAGCTATCCAAAATTTAATAAGAAGTTAGGAATGCGTTTCACGTGTGCAGAGCAAACTGAATTCATAAGGCTTTTTGAGTAAATCGCAGAACCCTCGCCTGAGTTGAATAAATAAGAACCCTCCCGAACGCATTTAATTTTGCTATGCCGTGAGCTAAACAATTTCTTACAATTGCTAATCGTGAAATTTTAGTTTTCAGAAAGGTTATTTAATGGCATGAGGACCTTAAAAAGTTCTCACCGTTCCGACTGAGAATGCTTTAAAAACGATTTGATTTGAAACTCTAGTTTAATAATGACGGTTCCATTGAAATTTAGTAATAACTAGAATCTCTTAACTGTTGTTTAATAGTATTACAACGGTTATTCCAGATATACAGACCAAAAAAAGTATTATTTTAAATACTTTATACTTCTTGCTCAAAGAAATACGAGAACACACTTCAGTATGGTTAGTTCAAACATAGTACTTAATTAGCTTCATTCTTACTCACATGGCAGACTCGGCTAATCACGTAGATACCAGCGAAGCTAACTAAGTGACTTACAGGATCTCCAAAAGCTACTCAAAATCCCTTAGAACGTGTCTGTTGGCTACGACAGAAGAGATTGCATTCAGGTAACACAAACCGGTCCGGTGCGTCCAAATGAACTTCATAAAGACGCTGCAGTTACCATAGTCGAAAGTTGCTTGTTCAACCACACAGAGATTATCACATTTACCGGCAATCATTTTCCCCCCTCCGACGCTGAGCAGATTACTGACGGACACTTGTTTTCTATCCACTTTTACGATCGTAAAAATCTTTTAATTGCCCCATATGGTTCTAGGTTTCATAAAGTTATAAATGTAAAGGCCTAGCGGGAATTTATCGAAAGCAAATTAAGGCTCACCAAATCATCTTTAAGAGATATTTTGCATACAGACGCCACGTCAACCTATACTTATGAGCGCATGCAAACACAGTTGGCAAGTTGGTCAGCTTAACATATGCCGAAACGGCTGCTAAGGGCAGAAATGCAGGTACCGAACAGATTACTTACGAAAAACACCCGATGGACACTGACCATAGGGCGGACCCAATGTTTGCATTTAAGATCGAGCTTTGAACAATTGCTGGGTGTTGCCTGAGTTTTCTCGAGGTTGCTGCAATACGGAGAGGAAAATTGGAACACTGTAAGCAGCTGGGTCGCGTGGTCAAACCCACACTACCGTGGACGTAAGCCCATTTCCTATCGCGCCCTCTCACTCTTTCTCCCCCCTGCATGTCTGATGTCGTTCCGCGCGTTACCGTTCTCAGTACGATTGATGTACTTTCATTGCAATCTGGATTGTCTTGCTTAGATACCTTTTCCCTCACCATGCCACCCGCACACTAAATCAACAATTCATGTCTGATTTAGCTACCACGCCTTAACCTGCTAGGTCGGCGTTAAAAAAGAAATTTTAATGGCATCTTATCACAAGACAATGACCCTACGAAGTTGACTGAGGGGTCACAAAACTCTGTATCGTCACTTCCTATTGCGTCTTCCGTCGCCCTAGTCTTGTTCAAATTTCTGCCAGGAGAATAGTGCTTTAGAAACCGAGAAGACAAAGAAACTCAGGCATCTCAAAATTTTCGTTCCATCTTTTCCTGAGAAAACAGTCTTTCGCTTTGGATGATAGAACTGAAGTATAATGTATTATATTCGGCTCCATCCACCACTTTACTTACTAGTTGACCTCGCATATCATACTAACGGTGAGAACTGATCGAATCCTGGGGGTAAGGGAAGAGTACGGATTATCGATATCCGATATGGCTAGTTTTCGTACTCGAATTGATTGCAACATCTCGGTCCGCGTACTAATCTCTCCTGCCTACCTTCCCCCCTACGTAATCATACTGCAATGCGCAAAATGTTCACTGTGATAAGTAGCTCGGGTAGAGTATGAGAAAACATGTGGATCACCGGAATCATGATTTTTATTCGTCTGAGCTTTTACACTCTTACTGGAATTTATCGTCAGAGACAAAAGCTTCAATGAAATACAAGTTACAGTTATAGGGGGTAGGGGCCAATTAACCAACATCCGTTCGTAGACGCATACACAAGGTGATGTGTGCTGGCGCGAGATCGAGGCCCCGGGATTCAATCAATCCTTGGCCTGCCTCGCTGCCGGCGTGGACAATTATCATCGCAGCTGCGAAGTAAAACTCCTGATCGGTCTCGTAGGTGTGGACAACCACTTGTGATAATGCGTCATCCCGTCTTATATTCGCGAACGTGCGAACCAAGCACGTGTCCCGTCTGTCCTGTGTAATTTAGAGGACAGGTTAGGCGTGGTTTGCGATACAGTACACCCGACTGCTCACTGGGTTTTAATCGGTCCTTTTCGTTTTCGGCTGCGTAGGCATCTCCGAACCGGTGGTTACTGATTGACCCTGCCCTCCATAACTGTAACTTGCTTTTCGTTGACGTTTTTATCTCGAGTAAGAGTTCAAGTGCTCTCTCTCTCTCTCGTGACCTCCCCTGTTTTTAAAAAGTTTTAATTGCAAGGTTTAAGAAGTCACAACGAACATGAAGCCTACAGAGGTGCTTTTTACGGCATTCAGCAGCCATACAAACCCGAGCAAACAATTGTCTCCTTCAGTAACCTCGCCTTAGTTGCATGCAACCATGAGAACGGCAGCAATTTTTATAGACTCGTTCAGCCACTGCCTGTTTCTTTTTCCTACGGGCGATTTCAGTTAATATCTTGATTGAGTGTAGGCTTCTTTACAGGCTCATTCCAACATCTTAAACTGTGTGGCATTTATACTGCTATATTTTAAGCTCAAATGGATTTGTGCGATTCCCAGTAGTACAAGAACGGCCGCTAGCAAATTCGTTCCACAAAAACAGATCAAAAAGCAAAGAAAAGTCCCTTCCCGAAAAAATCAACCAGTTGTCATTGGTTTTAAAAAAGTTTGCATAAAGTAACGTAATAAAATAGGAGACATTTGAAAAGGTAGTTAGATCAAGCCTTTTAAATGGAAACGCAAAAGATCAGTGCCTTGTTTGATCAGTTCGGTGTCGGTTGTTCACTTGGAGCCCATATCACATTCCAGTTTCTTGTGCATACTACCTTCCCCATCAAAAATCCTGAATTCTGTGACAAATCGAGCTACCTGTGAAGACTAGCAGTACGTGTAGAGACTAAGAAGTTTATATATACCAACATGTTTAACGCTTGTTGTATACTTTCTAGTAGCTCTCCGTTAGATCAGAGAACTTTTAAAGTCACCATATTGTTAGAAAAAAATATGGTTCTTACAGCACTTTTTTTAGATGCTTATTTCCAAAAAAATTATAATCCAAAAACTAATCATATTGGAGTTTTGCTTGGAAAGGCATGCATGCGACTCTTTGCGACCTCGGTTTGCGATAAGTATTCGTATAAAATGGTGCTTAGGTCCCAAAACTGACGATATAATGCTTATCTGTTTGCCAAAAGTGAGCTAATTGACATCAGTTACGCAGTTGTGTCTAGTTGGAGTCTCGCATCATAAAAAAATGTTTGGTTGGCTTTCAAAGATCGATAGCTGGGGCAAAGTTAACAGTGCGTTTTAATATGTCACCCAAGGAAATGAGATGGTACCAGTAAGGACGGTTTGTAAAAGCTCGAGGCAGCTTTATCAAAAGTTAAGGAGACATACATAATACTTACGGCCAGACCGACGAGGTAGTAGAGGACTTGGTGTGTTAAACCATATTCTGAACTGTTCTCGGTATTGTAATCCTCCCAGCACTGCTTTGAAATGTTGCAACCCTCAAACCTACAAGGTTGATCGCAAAGGATGAAGATGCTTGTGTAGACAGTTTTTTATAGCCCAGAGTTTTGATTCATTCCGACGTTTTCATCCCAGTACTCAATACTGGCAGTAAATTTTTGAATCTTTAAGTACAGAATCCAAGGAAAAGTATTTGAATTTTATGTCAGCTGTAAAGGTAGGGCGCCTACATAACGTCTATTTTTAGGAAATTCCGGGATATCACCATGACCGAAAAGATCAAAGAACACTCTGCTTTCCATTATTTGTTAAATTTTAAAATCCCGCTTGTAAAGAAAAAAACTAGATGTTTTTAAAACAGCTTATAATCACAGTAAAGAAAGAAGCCGTCTTAATGGGCTGCAATTTTTCTTATTTACGGATTGGCAGATATCGGCGCCATTTATGTAAAAAATATTGATAGAGATAAACAGTTCTTTGAGCACCAGTTGTCTTCCTCTCCGCAAACTGTAGCGTCTGCGATTCTTCTTATAGAGTTATCTTTTGGTTTTACAGAAAGCCTTAAAGCTAGAATTCGCTGTTATCCTAAATTGAAGACATTATGTTGATAGTGTATGCATTGATCGGGATAAACGAAATGGTAGTTATAGTGTGCTTTGGAACTCGATTTAAAATCCGGCTAGTAGTGTAAGTAGAAGGATATTATCGACGGGTATCTTGAAGCCTGCACTGTTATCAAAACAAATACACGATCAAGCAGGCCACATAATCGTTGGCCTGTCGTTTGCGATCATGAATGTTAACTGTGTTGAAAGTGGCTTCATCAATCGAGTTACGGGACGTGCGAGTCCATTGTGCTTCTGAGAGAACCGGCTTCTGCTAGAGTCGTTTAGCGACCGCCAGCATGGTTTTGAGTCAAGTTCCAAAGTGCAATTTCGTGAGCATATCCCGCGACCCGATCGGTATAATTACTTCTAGCAGGGACAGTATCCCCAACCAAAAGTGGCTTAGTTGATCAAGCGTTCGACTTAAAAGCTCTCGGTGACCGAATAATACGGGATCGAGGCCTTAATGCTGGAAATCTGAGTTTCACTGAGACTGGCTGACGATGGCTAACAAGACAGAACTGACCAACTGGTCTTCGTCATCTCGTAAAATGAACTTCCTCTTCCTCTAGAAATTGAAAGTATGAGATAGATATATTTTGGAGTGTTTTAAAATTTTATAAATCGTTCATCAATAACAGAGACTTTATTTAATTGATTTTATCATTTGCTTATAATTTTAATTGTCATCTGCTCTCCTGACCTTCTGTTATCTACTCTCTGCGTTTGCGAATAGCGTTTTCATCTGAATTCCATGGTAAGTTTGCATTATTTTTGACTATTTTCTGCGAAAATTCCCATTTTATGATAAAAAAGTCATATTGGCCAACAATTGTTCGCAGCCATTCATCATCAAGCCGATACAGTGACATGGACAATAAAAACGGTCAGTTATTTACAGCGTTTATATGATCGTCAGGTTGAGGAGGATGATCACATAAACGCTGCAATTAACTGACCGATTTATTTTTCATGTCACCGTATGGGCCTGATGATTAATGACTGAAAACCATTATTCATCAAGATGACTTTTCCGTTTTGATTAAGTGGATTGAGATATCTTATTTTAATTGCCGTAATAGCTAGTATGATTTATTAATAACAACAAAAGAAGATGATTTGCAAATGATCGCATGATTAATCTGGCATATTTAACCGAACAAGCATTTGGGAAACTAGCCCACTTGTTGTCAGAAAAATGTGGCTGGCAGACTTGTTCGAACCACTGACTCCAGATTTCCATCCAGGATTCTTCCTCTACCACAGTTTACTTTAAACAAAAGCTGCTGTATCGTGCTTAACTGCATTTCTCGAAGTTCAATATTGATGCTATGCAAGCGCATAGAGAACTCAATTCGAAAATCATATTTTCCACTCAGAAGGTATTTTAAGTGTGCAAACTTCGTCCTTTTATTATATATTTTCATTTCTTGATCGGATATTGTATCTGACCCTGTTAAGAATGAATAAATGCTGTAACAGCAAATTTTTTCTCGGGAAAATGTATAAATATCGTCGGACCTACTCATTGTGCAGGAACTTGAACTGCTAATGCCTAGTGATGTTATCCGATCTACATATTAAGCAGCTTATGGTGCGTGACCCGTGACTGTGAGTATAGAGACGTCGGAAATAAATTAACATGCAAAGTGCTATCATCAAGTTAAATATATTTTCATTGTAATAGAGGTTTCAATTTCAGCAAGTGTAGCTTTACTAAGAATTATTTGGTTCCTGGCAGCAAAAGAAACTGCCAGACACTTAATGCAACGCATTTTTTATACTTTTGTGGGTGCGAAAACATAAAATCGTGCAAAAATTTAGATAACTCCAAGAAAAATAGGCTGTTTTGCATACCAGCCAAGGAAGATTGTGAAAAATTTTGCTATTCAGTGGCTGACTTTCTATTTTCCATGATTTCTCTTTAGTATTTTACATAAACTCAGTCAATCATGCCTGCGATATAAAAAACTAAACCTTCTTAGTTTGCGGTGTCTTTGGCACACTTTGCATATGATAGAAATATTTAACAACTGCGGATAACTTCCTCAAAATTCGCCTTAGTATTTGCTCCTGAATAAGATGAGTAAACTAATACGTCTGTGATTTAACAACTAGATGTTTGCAAAGCCGCTGAACGCATGGCTTACCACAAAGCTCTGAGAAAAAGCAGAATAACTGTGGCTGTATCTGTTTATATGCATATATTAGTTATATTTATGCAGTTGTAGATCAACCATCTTATTTGTTCCGCTGTGCAAGCGCATTCTCAACTAACAGATAGACATGAAGTTAGTTTAGGCTAGCAAAGAGATAAACTTGACAGTTTCAATCATTACCTGGACCTTGATTCAAAGTTGAGCCATCACTGTCTAGTGCCAAAAAATTAAATAAAAATAGTTGGCATGACTTCGCAATGTCATATTACCCTTTGCTGCCTAGCTATCTTTATATGCTTGAGATCTGCCGATTCAACGAATAACGACATTCCTAGAATACTGCTCTGGGTCCCAGACCATCACGCAAAAACGTTATCGTTTTATATAACAGAATCTGATATAGAAGGAGTAAAGAGTCTGGGTGATACAAAGGAAATAAAATATAAATAAACAAACAAAATTTATAAAAGTAGAAATTGCAGAAATAATTGCTTAAATAATTTAAGGTTCGTCAGCAAAACAGCGCGCCATAATTAAAATATACAATTATAACAGACCAAGGAACTGAATTGGGTTGTTTGAAAGTGGTGAAACTTTTCACCCACGCATCTGGGATGGAGATGGTTAAATTTCGTGTGAGTGAAGGTAGCCAGTGCCCCTTCCATTCGACTGCCGACCTCTGTCCTGCAACTCAACTCTCTGCACTACTTTAGCACCTCTAAAACCCTTCCCTACAGTTGCACACAGTGATGTTTTCCCCACGGGTTAAATAATGGACATATCAGCATCATTCTTCGTACAGACAGGTCGTCCAATGTTGTCAAACATTCTTTTGCAGATTCTTTTATAACATTTCATTTCATTTACATCTATCAGTATTATCAGCTAATGTCTCGCCAAAGCCTTATCCCGCTTTATCTTATAAATGTTTGTTAATGACTTAACAGCTCTATTCAGCTCTGACTTAGCCTGCATACATCCACAGCACCTGAAATGATTTGGTATCTGCCAACCTTGGCTTTCTCGGCTCGTTACGAAATCATGCAAATATTTGGAAATAACTAAATTAAAAAATAACTCAATAAAACTACCGAAGAAACGTAAACTAAAGTAAGGCTAACTCACTTAGCCAAAAATAACCTAAAACTGAAGTAAAAATAGCAACCATAATAATGAACTTAAAACGAAACTGAAAGCTGAAATATGATATTTATAAGTTAAATATACCAAATGAAATAAACCAGCGTAAAGTTTTTGGGCATGTAAATTGTAGGTGTACTTGGCACTTCGCGCCGCGAACTATACTAATCTAATTTGAGCACTGTAAGCTCGACCTCAGGTACGTAAGTCAACAACTTCCAAACCGGCAAAATGTTTAGGAATATCAAGAAACCCAAGAAATTATAAAATATAATTCAGTAAAAAATGTCCGATTTTGTCACACCAAATAATTTATAAGTAAGAAAGCAATGTAAGTAAATTTCTGCGTTTATTTATGACGCGCAATTTTGTTTTGAAAGCATTAGATTATTTAAACATTTTTTTAACACAAAGTAGGTTTTCACCCCAAATTCTTCACGAGTCTGGTCTTCAATCACCACTGACTCGTGAGCATGACAGGCACGAGCATCAGTATTTGCTCTACAGTCGATTTCTTACCGGTTGCGAGGCTGAAGTTCACGAATACAGTCATCGGACTCCTCTTCCTGCATGTTATCGATCAAGTGTTCAGTTGCAGCTGGTGGCGCTCTCTTGGGTAGGTGCTGCAGAGGCATTAGAAAACGCCATAGACGTTTGTCTAGCAGTGGTTTTAGACCTGACAAAAGGCAGATGATAAATGTGACAGGGGTCTCATCACTCTGCAAATAAGTCATCTGTTTAACGAAGAAAGACCGAAATAAATGGAAAGTACCTATTTCTAGGATATTTGAGGAACCAAATTCAGAGTAAAGACAAAGTTATAGGGTGTGTACTAACAAGAAGGTCCTTAATTATTACTCTGTCTATGCCCACAAAGCAACGGTTGGTATACGGAAGGAGTACCTTTGAGGAGCAACGCATCCCCCACCAGTTAAAGACGTGAACGAGAGGTGTTTTACCCCATTTGGTGTAAAAGACATGGTAGGCCACGTAAGTTGTGATTGGATGCGGCTAAATCTGCTCTCACTAAATACAAACATAAGCTTTCTCTTCACACCATTCTTTGCTCTACTAAACTGTTACTTTTGCTTGAGGGAATACCAGATGATATACGGTAGTTACCGAAAATCACGCAACATGCCGACATATGCGAAAGATTGATGACCTTTCGTTTATTAGAATTGACTCAGGTTGTGATACTGAGTATCGTGTTGCCTATTCTGAAGTCATTTAAGTCAAGACAGGATGCAGGTTTTGTAAAGAGCTTCGTTCTGACCACTAGAAAAACGCACATATTGCAAAAAATGGCTGCTTAATAAGTATGCCGTTTTATAATTTATTTTGACTGCCTTCATAAATTCAAACATGTTTTATGGAAAACATGCACGAAAAAAATATTTCTTGTACCTCTTTGATAGCAAATTACGCCTCCCTCAAATGTTATACACAAAGAAGGAGCATTTTTCGGTAAACTAGAATTTAAGGTTTATGAACTGCGCACTGTGTATATCCTGTTTAAGAAAACGCACGTTTTCGCCTACAGTTTGAGGACGAAGTCACATAGTAGTCATAAGCTATTGAAATAGATTTTGAATATATTTTATGCAGTATAAGCAGCATCAATAAATTGACGGATACGATGTATTATGAATGAAGACCTCACAATCTTAAAAAAGCTCATGATTAGCAACTTTTTTAAAACAGAAAATGAACCTTTCCTAAGGTATAACATTTGAAGAATGCGTAGTTTGCTATCAAACACCTACAAGAAATAACTTTTTCGTCATATTTTCTATAAAATATATTTGAATTTATAAAGGCAGTCAAAATAAATTATAAAAAGGCATACTACGTAAGTGGCCAGTTTTTGCAATATATACATTTTTCTAATGGTCAGAGCGAAACTCGTTAAAAAGCCCGCATCCTGTCATGACTGAAATGACTTCAGAATTGCCTACACGATAATGCCGATAAGCGAAAGAGCACCAATCTTTCACGTGTGTTGGCATATTGCATGATCTTCAGCGGCTAACGTAGGGGCACAGCACTTTGATCACCACATTGCCACTTCTTTCTTGGTCCGGACGTCACGGGATTGCCTTCATAATAACTTCTGAACCGATGAAGTACATTATTTATCTTTCGTCCAGCTATTCACCTACACTGCTTATGCAGCCATTATGGCTTGCAAATTGCACTTTTGAAGTATAATGTTCGTAGGCACAAAAAAAAATTACAGATAATTATAGTTGTCCATCATTTGTGAAAATCATAATACTCAGCGTATCAAACACAGCAGTTATATCGTAATTCAATCATAATGGACATTTTGCTAATTATGCTGAATTTCTGAACAAAAGGAGAGGAGTGATTAGATGTTAAGAAGTTCCGCTGTACCCAATCTCTGGTTTGCAATCTCTGAGCCTCATGCCTGCGCTCTGTTACTTATTAATCCAACGTTCCTAGTGGCTGTGTTTGGTTAATTAACTGACGTGGAGCAATCACCTTGGAGGCTAATACCGAAGTTTGTGCCCTGTGAAATTCTGCTGACGCTGGAACTAACTCTATCTCTTTATTAATCGTGACCAGCTCACAATAGCCTTCTAAGGTAGTCAACGGCGTCCCACGCTGTTAGGTCCAGTTTAACTACGAGGCGAAAAGGTCCATTTATATTCTGGCAAAGTTCACCCTTAATCGAATATTGTAATTACATTTTCAAAATCATACCAATGCATGCATTTCCCGCGCTGACTGAATTATTTTTTGCACATTTTTCTGATTCTATTGAGAGTGGGGTCATTTTACCGTAGTTCATTTAAAGCGTAAACGAGCTTTCGAATAGTTGACTGAGGTATCCCTGTTGGATACCGATTAAAAGGCTCGAAGCGACAACTGAAATTTAGTTCACAGTTCGTGGTTGTCGAGGCATTTTTGTTTTCCATGCCTATAGGTCTGCCTACAGCTGACCTTGACGTATAACCAAAATTTATTGTCATTAAAAGGATTTTCACGAGAACGTTTGAAGGCGTTTTATGTTAAAATTGTAAAATAAAAGGAAATATGGTAGTGCTAATTCAGAAGAATTAAACTATTTTGCTACTGCAGATTTTTCGAAGTATTCGGAATGATGTATTTAAACAGTCGCTTCCTCTGTCAGTTTATTGTTTTTATTCTTCTTCGACGTCTAAAGTAAATAACTGTTCAGTGTTAATGAATCGATCTGACGTAAATGCAAATGAAACCAGGCGCACATATTTAAATTGTTAGGGAGCTGTCTTTTAAATCCAAAATTGAATATTTCGAATTATCAGGTCAAACATAAAGCTCAAAAATATATAGCTCTACTGATGGAATAAAAAACGGACTAACTTAGCATTATTTTTATGCTTGAAACATGCTTCAAACTACGTTGAAATGCCCCAGCCAGATGGACCTTCGGCAGGGCGATGTACACCATGTGTTCCCTAGCATAGAGGACTCAGAGCGGTGATTTGTGCTTTATAATTTTTAACAATGGAAAAAACGGCACGGAATTAAGCAGCCCTGCACCCTCTTCATACTTCTGGATCCGACGGAAAGACATAGTAGCACTGACCGGAAGCGGACTTGGATCCGTAACTGACACTGTTGAGCACTCTCTACGCGCGAACTGGTCCTCGCACAATAGATGTAGGTTTCAAAAAAGGGGAGACGGTGTGGTGACTGAATCCGCGGAGGCCAGCATCTGACAAGGCTCCCCGCCTTTAGCGAGTGCACACACATTAGCCGCCTATGCTTATCTGTCCAGCCAATCCAGCTGACCAATCATTTGTCAAGGCCGACTTATACAAAGGCTGCTTCAGACGCTGTGGCGATTCCCCTGGTCACCTAACCTTAGACGCGGCGCTGTAGCCGGCGGTTGCCCGCTCGTCTAACAGTCAAATGCCTCTTACATGTACTCCACTCCCTTCTGTACAGAATAAACTGCTCCTTCCACTCTTACCTCCCATGACCTCTCTTCTCTTAAGGAACAGGGCCTTAAGATCGCAGTCACCAGGGTTTAACCTACTTAGCCCCTTCAATATTGGTGACCCTGCCGTGATCTAAACTCGCATCTTTTAATTTGGCCTGTTGTGTCTGTGATAATGGTGATTTCGTGGCGTATCCCTGCGATAATGGTAACGTTTTGACTTGTCCCTGCGATAGCCCCAACGACTGTTCATAGCGTCTTAAGTTGCATTTGTGAACCTCTGTCTGGCAAAGCAAATGCATCAGAAAGAAAAGGTAGACATGGAAGTAGTACGTTTCAAGTGGAGAGTATATTAAAAATGGCATACATGCAAGTCTATCTTAGCCGACTCAGTGTTAAAAGCGTAGTGCAATGCATAGGTAAAATTATTTTAAAATTGCGTGCATAATCAAACCTACGGGAGTAATAATGAGGCGTAGATCTGGCACCCTCAATTGTTCCCAGTTCGGAAACCGTCGTCGCCAAGTCTCGGAGGTAACGCATTTTCCCCCGCGTAGCCTCTGGAAGGCGCTTGGCATAGCGTTTAAGGAGTTCAGTAAGCATTCCTTAATAAGTAAAGCATGGATTTGTTTTGGCTTACCGCTTAAGCATCCAGCATAATGACATAAAAGGCATCAACTAACATTAAACGAAAACTCCCCACAATACCGTTCATAAAGTCATTTAGATACCAACGGTAACAAAGCTGACATCGGATAAATGTTCAGAAACAACAACCAAAAACTATTCAAACTTCTCCCATGTTGGACGGATATATTACAGTTCCCGCCGAACACCTTGCAACCCTGATGATGAAATTAGACTGGGTACTTTAGCGTTTATTTAGTAACACTGTTTTGATTTATTAAGTTTACTGAATTCGGCAAAAGCCTTTTAGTTAGTTCAATCGTCAATTATTTATTAATTGCCATTAATGTTGGGGAAATTGGGAGTAGTCTCATATCGAAGGAATTTATTATGCTCTTACGAAAGAGAAAACCCAACTGGACTTAAACGTCGACAACACTATGAAAAAACTCCAAAATAAGTGAAATAGCTATCAAAGATATCCCTCCACGAACTGAAAAAGTGTGTTGAAATTGTTCGAATCAAGTGAAGCTAACTTAAAGGAATCACATTTATGTGCAGTAACATTACAGATTTGCATTTTAAAAATTATGTTTAGTTATCCTGTGGAGTTATTTTGCACAAAATGCAGTAACAGAAGTTTTTTTTGAATGCATGAATAATACGCATTTTGTCCTTGCAACAAAAACAAAATATAGAACCGGCTAACATGAATTTAAGACAAAGAAGGCTTTATTGAATGTAATTCACGTAGAAATATAGTTTTTTCTGTACATTTCGTTCACCTTTTGTGTTATTCAGAAACGAACCAGACAGAAGAATAATAAGTGTTTCAAAAAATGGCAATGTAAAGGGCCAGTTTTTTTTAAATTCGCATAATTATATCAGAAAGTGGGATTCATCCACTTATGCGCAAAATAATCCATTATAAAGATAGAAGAATTTTTTTTCCCCTCCAATCAAATTGAATCATTGATCTTCAGGAAACTTAAAGAAATTATCAAAATTCTCAAATTTCAGTGTGATATTACGTTGGAAGAATTGAATATACGCAGAAATTCGTCAACTGAATATTTTATCAAAGCACTTTCTCAAAGTTCATCTTTTATGGGAAGTTTTTTGATCAATCTTAGGAATTATAGTTTCTTAAAACCACTGCGGACAAGATTTACCCTCGCCAATGTGTTTTGCTATTTTGAGGCATTTCTGTAAATCAAAAATGTTGCCATATTCATTCGAACCAATATCGAAACAAATTTTATTTTGGTAACTGCTCTTTCTATCTATCTTATTGAAAAGGTTTTGGTGTAATCGTCAAGCAGATGCAGAATTTATACGTTTTTCAATGAAGACAGTGAAAACAAGGAAAATTTTGACACACTTTTTTGATGGCATTCAACAAATACTTATCCAGTAAGATTTAAGTCTACAGAATATCTTGAATGATGAAAAATTCTTTCGGTATATAGAAAGTGGTCGCTTCAAGTTTTCAATTTAACGCAATATTTAAACTGATTTTTCTCAATTATAGCGCTTTTTATGTCTCTAGACACACAAGATTATCGAGAAAAGTTTCTTTTTCTTAACAAACACTCAGTAATTCCGATAGTTCTTTATTGTAATCAATATGCCTGATGCAGTTCAATATTACAGTAGCTGCCGAAGACCATACAATGCTAATTATGAAACTTGGCTGGACACTTTAGCATATATTTGAAAACACTTTTGTAATTAACTGCGTTCAAGCAGTTCTTTAAAAGCTTTTCCGTTAAGAAAATCAGCGTTTTAAAATTGTTTATAAAGAGAAATTGACATTTATTTTTGCGGAGATGAGAGTAGTCTTATATCAAAGGAATTTCCTATGCTATTTCACATGACAGAACCAAACTTTTTATTAATGTGCATTATACTATAGAGAAACTCCAAAGTGAGGGAGGAAGGTTTAGAATATATCGCTGCTAGAACCAGCAAATGTTGTCCGAAATTGTTCTGATGGAAGTGAGTTCAGATTGAAGGAATCGCATTTATGTTCAGAAACAAGGAAGAATTCCACTTTTTAATATTTTTTCTGCTAACTATCAGCGCCAGCTTGATATAGGAACGCAAAGATGCAATATATGTCTTTTTTTCCTGTTGGGCTGTGCATTCATGATGTCTGACAATTATCTATGTGAAGATGATTTTGTCCGCTTACGAAAAATGGCAGCCGAAGTGCTGGCGTGTAATTTATTAGCTAGTATGTTTGACGTAAGCAAGGACACAGTATCCCGAATTATTTATTTTAAAACAGTGCCAAGAAAGAAGAATCCTGGAGTAAAACGCTCTACAACAGAACAGGATGACGATTTTATTCGTCGAACGTTAAAAATCTATCATTATATGTCCATTTCCGCTATTCACAGGGAAAATTTGTCAATGTTCTCTCATACACTGCTTATGAAAAAAAATGCGGGAATTTGACTTACATCAGAGGATGGCTACGGTTAAGCCATTTTTAAGTAGGAAACATATTAAGGAACGTTTCTTATTTGCACAGGAATACATTAGCCGCAGAGTTTTATTTTGGAAAAAACATTTCCTTCTGTGATGAAGTACTGTTCTTAGACAAGTCCAAAAAGTCGGCACATAAGGTAATATGCGGAAAAAAACTTTCCTAAAGTCCAGACTGCTTCGATATCAACCTTCCTTAACTGTCGATGCCTCATGGTGTGGATGGCGATCAAGTTCGGTGAGCGACCAATCTGGCGGCCGAAGAACGAGAAAATTAACAGTTTCCTCTATGTCAACATTGTCAAAGATTTATTTGGTTATAATTAAATTCACAGGCGCCGAATGGATACTATTATATAACAAGAAAATGCCCCTGCTCACCGATCAAAGGAGGTATGATTAGAATTTACCTTACGACTCTAATCTTATTTTTCAAGACTACAGCCAGCATTTCTGCATGTGGCCTTCGAACAAGTTTCATCCCGCCCAACAGCCACGACCTCAATCCAATTGAAAATATCTTCGCCTTAATCAAGCAAAACTGACACAAGCCTCCGACATACCTTTCAATGGAAAATAAATTGGCGTTCGTTTTGGATAATTATATAGACCAAACCTCAATTGATAATCCAATCCCATCTATGTCCTCCCGTATGACTGCTCTTATAAACGCTAAAGGATGCTCAACAAAATCTTAGTATGTTACCTATTGATTAATTTTGCTCACTTTGTCATTTCATTCTATTTTCTTACACTTTTGTCACTTTTATAACAACTTTTTTTATCCCCGACCTGACTTACTGCCCTTTTTGTATTTGACGGTTTTTGGCAAAGCATATTAGTTCTTAGATAAAAAATGGTACTCTATGCATCGAAATATGCCTCCTTTTAAGAATTTATTGAAGCTTTCACGCAGTATTACTTGCAGGTCAGTTAGGCTAATGCATTGCAAGCTTGAACGTTTTACATGCAGGATTGCCGTTATTGCACCATCATCGGCGAGAACTGTATTTCTAAATCTTCCTTACTGCATTCACACTGGTATTCGAGTAATGATCAAACTTATACAAATTTATGAAATTTGCATGGTCTTTGGCGACTACTGTAGTCAGTTTTCTATTCCTCTTCTTACACAGTTTCAAAAATGGCATTCAATTCTTCCGATGGAGAGATCAATTACGGAAAGGGAAGGCTGTCACATGTGAAACAAAACTAGACATAATTAACGTCATTGATAAAATTTTACATCGCCCGCCATCGTTCGTGGTCCCCAAAGGACAACTCATCAGCACTGAACTCTCGCAGTCAACAGGAATTGAACTCTTGAAAAAAACATTTCAGCCCCACTAAACAGAGGTTGACAAAAAGTAACGCGTTTGGCACGAGCCTTGAGTGCCGATAAAATCCATGTGGCCAACAAAGACAACTAACGCAATAAGAGTTTCATACAAACTGTAAGGTAGATGTGTCAAGAAATGTAATTTCAAGGAAAAGCTTCCTTTCCCAAAGGGCGCTTTTCCTTAAAATTATATTTCTTGGGATGCATGCCTTCCAGTTTGTACGAAACAATTACGATCGCAAAGTGTTGCTCGGGGCTACACAATGGGGAAGAGTTTGCTTTTCGCGATAAGAGTTGTTGTAAAAGAATGCGCAACGGTAATTTTGGTGCGTAGAATTCAAATGCGGCCTTTTGTGTAATGCACTGTTTGCTGCTTTTTCCCTAGTCGATTCGACAGTTGAATTCTTACTGCCTCTTCTTTAAATCTGGTATTTGCCATGCTGATTAATATTTGTTCTTAATGGCCGCAACTGGCAAATGTATGGAATCGTATCAATCTACGGCGGATGTTCTGTAAGTACAGATGCAGTTATAGTAGTTGCATTGCGAAAATATCTCGATCAAAATACGCAGATGCTTTACATTTGCCCCCTATCCAGACCAAAAGCGTTCGATATTTACCCAAATTCTGTTCTGACCCTATGCCAAGCAATTTGGCGTGCAGTGTCGATGACGTAGTAAGGAAAAGTCAGCTGACACCAAGGTGCACGGTTAGAAAGTAACTGACAATGAATGTCAAAATTTGGTTCCAGTCAACATTCTATTTACTGTCATAGAATTCGAAAATCGTTCGCGCAAATAATAAAATGGCTTTACTGAGATCATAGAACATATATAGCCTGGAGACTATATTTAATGATGTTGAAAATAGCACTTTTCTAGGCGTACCTCTGGAGGCTACATTAACCTTTCTTTAGCTGCACCTTCCATTTATCTTAGATAATTTAGCCTGACATTAGAAAACGTGACAACTTTCAGCCGATAACGTACAGAAGCCGCCGAAGATTATGCAAGTCTTTGGCATATATTTGAAAAAACCATTGCGATTCATTCAGTTTATTGAATTCTGCAAAAGCCTTTTACTTAGTTAAATCGGCATTTAAGTCAGGTTTATTCAGAGAAATAACCATTTGTTCCGGGGACATTTGGGAGATGGCTCATAAAGAAGGAATTTCCCATGCTATTACGAAAGAGCGATTGAAGTGAAGCCAAGTTAAAGGAACCAAATTTGTTTGCGATAACATTGAACATATGTGTTAACGAAATTAAGTTTCGCTATCTGGTGAAGTTTCTTTGTAAAAAATGCATTGACATAAGAGTTTTTGTTTGAATGCAACAATGAACCTCAAATTTCCTTCAATAAAAACCACATTTCTAATGTATTTTCGTAGATGTAACAGAACGAATACCTTATGTAATGTAAGTCGTGAAGAAAAATAGTTTTTTTTTATTCTTTACAGTCCCTTTTTACTTTATTTAGAAACGAAACAGAAAAAAAATAATAAGTACTTTAAAAAATGGCAATGTATATGGTCCATATTTTTTAATTCGCCAGTGGAAGTAATCTACTCATGCAGAAGTTAAACCATTATAAAGAGAAAAGAAAGTTCTTTCATTTCCAGTAAAAATTGAATCGTTTATCTTCAAAAACTTGAAGAAATTCTCAAAATCGTCAATTTTCATTATGACATTACGTTGAAGAAATTTAATATACACAGAAGTTCGTCAGCCGAATATCGAATTCAGGCAATTTTTAAGAGGTAAACGTTTATGGAAACTTTTTTATTAATCTTAGAAATAGTAGCTGCAGAGTTATACTGCTGGCATGATTTACTCTTGACAATGTGGTTTGCTGTTTCGAGGCATTTTTACAAAGAAGCAGCATGGTCATCATTCTAAGAACGAATATCCAAAAACACTTTCTTTCGGTGAATACGCTTTATACATACCTGATTTTAAAGGTTTTGGTGTAAACATCGAACAGATGTGCAAATTATGAATTGATCAGTGAAGATAGTCAAAACAAGCAATTTAATGACATACTTTTTTCGATGACATTAAATAAATACGTAACCGGTGATAACAGACATTACAGAATATTTTGACTAAAGAAAAATTCGTTTATTATCTTGAATGTGATTGCTTCAAATTTTTCAACTTAACACAATACCTCAATTAATTGTTCTAATTCAGAAGCCTTTTTTACGTCTCTATGACCACGGCATTATCGAGAAAATTTTATATTCCTTTTTGAACACTTAGTAATTCCTATAGATATTTTATGTACTTAATAGGCCTTATGCCATTCATTATTATTTGTATGTTTTCTGAAAACATTCACAACATTAACAATTTTATAATCTCATAATAATATTTACTTAAAGAAATCACAAGTTAACACAAATAGCATCTCATTTACGTTAATGAATTTAACTTATGCTGAATAGTAGAAAAGTGAAAATTTAACACATTAGGAACAAAATACATAAAAAGGATGCGGCAGTCAAAGGTAGTTAATGATGTAGCAAGTTGGCGTTGCCCTTTGCACACATGAAGCCACATGAATAGGGTGGTAGACGAAATGTATATTTTATGACTTGACAACATAGCAGGCAGAGTACAGGCGCTGAAAATGTAATTCTTAATAAGCCAAAAATTCATACATATTCGAAGAAAGTTTTAAAAATCAGTTATTACCCGAAATCGTCCTGAAAATTGCAGGACAGACAAAATAATAGAAGCAAGAAATACAGGTGTTATTAACAACAGCGAAACTTCTCAGAATGGCTTTTAACAATATTGCGCGTATAGGACTATGGATCACATTATTCTAGCTCAAACGGCTGCCAGAAGTGGTAGACAGAAACAGGAACGGATAAGGCTGTAGATAAGTGTTCGTAAATTTTCCGTAGTAAATATAAAAATAAAAGATGAGTTATTTTTCCTAAGCTGTTAGATATACATGATATATAACAATGGGTGTAAAGCACATCTATGTTGGTAATGTTATTACGTGTTCTGTGATATCATTACTTATTTTTGCGTTCACCTTGCATGCTCTTTGCATTTTATATTGCTATTTAGGCACGGATATGAGCTGCATTCTCGTGTTTTTTGAAAAAAAAGAAATTAAGTTAAAGTAAATTGAGGGAAAATGTCGATATAGAGCAAACGAAGTTTTCTTTTGAAATTGCAAGCCTGCGATCCACAACGATCAAGGACTTGTTACGATTCAGTTTAACCCGTAATTTAGCTTTTTCACATTTTGAGTTCCCGGTGACTATATTAGGAAGATATACAAACTTTGCTTCATCGTTGATAGCATTGCTGACTAAAGTACGTCTAATCTGAAGGTGAGTAGTTTTATTTGTCAGGTAAGGAATAGCAATACCACGGGTGTTTTGGACCTGGCTCAGTTAATTCATGTTGTCAGCAATTGTAGGCAAAAATATTATTTTAGGCGGCAACTTGACCTGTTTGACAACAGTAAACATTTTTTGAGTTTTACTACGTTAAAGACAGCGACAAACGCCGTTTATACTAAATGTTCTCTTATCCAAGAATTATGCTACTATCAGCAACCATAAAGTCGCGATGATGTAGTAGCTTTTAATGGTATAAAATAAAGACCTACCTAGATTCATGTAAAAAATCAGTGGTGGCTAGATTTGAAAATTATTCGTGTTTAGGGTAAGGAATATCTAAGTCTGTTATCCGCACTTTAGGCATTTTCATACTTAAATTTTACGGGAACATGTCGCCAGTGCAAAAGGAATGCCTTGTAGCCCTGAAACTTCATTAATAAAGCAACTGAAGAACATTAATAAAAAGTCAAAAACCCAACCATTGTATTTTACCAGATATTTTTGCAAACTTCGAAGTGCAACCCTCTACACATGTAAATTTATCTTACTTACCTTCCAGAAATCTTGTCCCAAGAACGCCATCCAAATTCATAGAAAAATGATGTCTGTAATAGAATTTGAGGGCCTTTTCTACTGCATTGAATGTTATATCAAGCCTTTGAAGAATTGCTCTGCTTTCACAGCCATCACAGAAAACGAACCGCACGACAACAAAAAAGATGACGCACAGAAACATTAAACTGTGCCGTTCTCGATAAACAAGATGCAAAACTTTCCCCATGGTATTTAGAGCAATTTCTACAAAATATACCAACCCCAACAGTTCCTTGAGAAAGGGAGCCAATCCAATTATCAGTATGCTAGCCACTACCGATTGGTTAGATAGGCAGTCGACTGGTGTTCGGATTACAACAACGTACCTCTGGGAAAATGAAAAAAATATCTGAAATTTATTAACAATAATGAAGAGTGACAGCACCTAAGTGATGCCTCTTTAAGCAAACTTCCTCCGCTTTTGTATGAAAAATTTTGTCTTGTTTAGTTTTTTGAGAAAATTAATGCACAGCTCTGGAGTAAGTCTTTTGGAATGAAAAATTATTGGGCTCAGCCAGTGAAACACGTGTGCTTGTTCCTTTTTCTAAAACGTACACTGTTAGTATGGAAAACAGTTAGCTAGACAACATATTTTCATGCGCGACCTCTCTTTAAAACCCATTCCTTTTCTGAGAAGGAGGTTACAGACATAACTTTGTCCCTGTGAACGGGTCTGCAGTCTGAATTGCATGTGATAATTTTTCCCAACTCCTTCGGATACCTAATCTATGGCCTATTAATTGTCACCAGCTGGTTTGAAGTATTAATGATGAAGGTTTTAACGTTATCCTAACACGGATGATAAGTGAAAGCCCAGACAGGTTTTTCGCTGATTTCTACATTGCTGTATGATGCACCCGTTAGAAGTTCAGCCACGGTCAGTTTTCTATACGATAAATAGTCAAGTTTTTTTAGATTTGCAGCTCGAGCCCCTATATTTTCAACGTCATTTAAATCTACATCATTCGGCCTTAAATTATCGTTAAAGGAGCTCTTAGTGAAAAGATCATTAATTCAGTTTTCTCACCTTATCGGAGGAGTAAATTTGGAATGAAATACGTATTTACTCGGCTAACTAAAGTTTACATACATATTTTTTCCAAAACTCACGTAAAACGCTTGCGATGTCATCCATTTCTGAGTGAAAAGACAGGAATAACGCCTTGATGACGAAATCCGCTGGGACCTGTTAGCAACGTTCTGGAGTTCCGCGTCCAAAAAATCGATGCTAAATGGATGTGGATACTGTGCAAATTCTTAGTCATTTTATGATGGTTGAAATAATTTAATTTTTGATTTTGGCGAGCAAACTAAAGCACAGGAAATATAATAAAAGGGATAAATCTTCTGAAAAAAGTGAATTTTTCACGATAACTTGTTGGTTAATGCGTCTTGCAAAATAATTAGATTGAAGCTCTTCCTTACTGTAATTGTGTTCATTTTAATATTTTTCAAATTATCAATATTTACTTGGTTTCATTTAATGTAACTTTTTATGGCGAATTCATTTCCAATTGCTGCCTTTTTAGGTTCTTTGGAAATTAACCGTTCATTTGAAATAAATCAATCTCAAATCATCTTTGTACGCACAGAGAGAAAGTCAATATGAATATTTGGACCAATGTCCATCATCCTTCATTAAATGCCTTCGCAATTTTCACTTAACTGTCCACAAGAAGCCTGTAGATTTTACACGATACACGTTATTGGTAATACAGGTAGTGACTAAAAGCTAGTGTTTTAGCTAGCACCTTCTTTACTAGTATTATGTTATCATTCATACATTTTACGCTGAATGTAGCTGTTCTGTGGTAGTGGGTAGACATCGTCTTACTGTTTCCTGCAATTTTGTGTATGCTTGATGTTCACTTTTTTACCATCTTTTGGGCAAAATGCCTCGGCTTATCTCAACTTTATTTGAAACAATATACAATGCAGCAAGGAAGTTCTGCAAAAGTCTTTACATTTGATTTGATAGTTGTTTACATATTTGGTAACGTTATTTTGATTCAATGAGTTGGTGTTTTCTTTTGAAAGCCTTCTTATAAAGAAAACTTAATTTTTAGTTTAGTTTATTGACAGTACTAGACAGTATATTGTCGATATCGTCGGAAGTCTGACATCAAAGATGTTTCTTACGCTATCAAGTAGGAAATAACAAGACCTTGTTTGCGGTGGGCTATGGAAGAACACCCATATAAGCAGATTATTTAAAATATATCCCTTCCCGAGCCAGAGACTCTAGTGTTAATTTGCTCAGATTCAATTGAGACCTAGGTTCAGGAATTACCCTTTTTTTCCAAAAGCAAGGAATAATTTCCGTTATAAGAATTATTTTTGGTTAACTGGTAAAATTTTTGCCACAAAATGCAGCATCAAATATTTTTGACGGATTTTTCTCTTACTGCATCGACTATGTGGAATGAACCCAAAACTGTCCATATGATACCGCGAAGATGAATTCAAAAGAAAATCTTACTAAATATAAAGCAGGATGAATTATACTGTTGTGTTACTATAGCTTCCGCTTACATGCAATTTGGAAACGTAATAAAACTGAATAAAAATAATGCCGAAATCTTTCTATATATTCGGCCAAGTTTTGCAATTGCACGCTTAGAACGTAACCCCATGGTGGAAAATACTCCAATATAAGGAGAAAATTGAGTTCTTACTTTTACAGCCAAACTTTATGATTTATCCTTAGAGAATTGGAAAACTCGTCAAATATTTTTATTTTCATTTTGACATCACCTAAGAAGAAGGTGACATGCACAGATACTCGTCAGATGATACATAATTAAAGTTTTTAAGAGGTAACCTATCAGACTTCTGTTGTGGATGCTTTTTATTCGAGACTATGTTGTACTGAGAAGAAGAAGAAGACTCGATTGCTGGGGCAGTTCTTTTATTTGCCTGATGCTTTGACATACGTCGCGGATTCATCATCAGAGACATGAGTATCAGAAACAGGTACTGTTGTACTGTTTAGAAGAACATCTAGATATTGCTCAAATAGCCATCTTTATAAGAACTTATATCAAAAAACGCATATTTTTGAGAATTGCTTTTTATAGATATCTTGGTTTAAAGGTTTTGATATCAGCTTCAAATGTAATGTGCACTAATGGATGAAATCTGGAAAACACTGAAAACGCTCGAAATTTTTTTTCTTGGAATTTAAAGCTCAATTTGAAATTTTTGTAATAAAATAACAACAATATGTATTAAATAGTTTGACGAAGGAAAAACATTCTTTATAAATACAGTGGTGCATTTATTTAGTCAACTAACGTGAAGAATTTCACTTATCGTTCTAATTTATAAAAAAATTTAAACCTCCAAAAAGTGTTTCAGGCGGATTCCTCCAGCTAACAGGTGAGCTTGAATACGAAGTTTCCTCTGTTAGCACTTAATTCAGGGGAACATGCTACATTACCAACCACCCGAAGCTTCACTTAATTGGCCTTGATTGGATCGAGAAGCTCGGTTCCCTAGACTTGCCAGTTAACCGCTTTTGCAATAGTGTGTAGTTTCCTTGGCTCAATCCCGCCAACTCAAATCAGCTGATAGCAAAGCTGAAGTCCAGGCCCCCACCTCCTGCCAATGTGCCTAAGAAGAAGAAGGAGAAGAAACCAAGATAGAAGGCGCCATCAACTTTCAAGTCCTCTCGAACACCTGGTCGGTCAACCCGCAGCGGCGCGTGAAAAAGATGTGGGGCCCCAAAAAAGTCTCCATCCCCCTCTCCCATAACTGCCGACAACTCCCCAGACCTCTACACGAGGGACCCCAGTGCTCAAAAGGCACGAATTTTAGCCTCAAGGCGATCAAGCCGGAAAAGAATGCTAACGGTTCCGTCACAAGTGAATCTGTACCTCAAATCTTACGATTTGTCTTCAGAGGGGCGGTGTTAGGCACGCCTAACGAACAGCTTAGCAAGCAGTAGCTTGCGAAGCAAGTAGCCACGCCCATAATAGGCCTATATCGGCCTATGCGCGAGCTTTCACTTCGAGCTAGACAATCAATCGATAATTTGAATTTCTAGCTTCATTCACTTAGTGAGTCAAGAGCCAATGGGACCAGCCACTACCTCAGGAGAGTATCTTATTGGCTCAAGGGACACCGTTAACATACGTTTTTTTCCCTAAAATTGTTTTACATAGAACTCTCAAAGACTTCTGGTATTGCACTCTTCTTGTCGTGTTCTCTCTTTGGGTACTCACACCGGACGTCATTGAGCCCAAATATCTTGGCCTAGGCACCCGTTATAAAATGGTTTTTAAGAAAAAATATTTTTTTTCAAAGAACGATTCGTCCTTCTTATATTTCTGTCAATTAAAACAATTTGTCTTACGTTGTCCATCATTGCTTTCAAGTTTTCTTACTCACGTAAATCTCAATTTGGGTGTGCTTATAAATTTTTCCGAAAATTCGCCATTTTCCACGACTTATTTGCCCCACTAAAGATGTAGATGTGGCTAGCAATATATGCAACTTTTTTCCCTCTGTTCCGTGAAATGTAAAATACTTTGGACCTAATTTTCCAATCAAATATTCAAAAAAATGCATCGAGGTAATTTCTGTCTACTTCTTGCAACTTCACCATATTTTATCTAAATAAATAGGAAAATGCTCAAACCTTCATCCTAAGTCACAGAAGGTTGATGGCGTGTTTTTTTGATATATTTAATCCATCCTTCAGGACGTATATATACTCATAGCCCACCGTTGCACTGCGTAGTATTCTGCCGATTTTCATTAACAAGTATTGATGAAGTCAAGCTTGAAAAAATAAGCTTCCTGCGGACGAAAATCTAATGGATGCTATCATATCAGCATGTAAATCATGCCTTGTTTAAATTTCTTAACGCAACTGGCTCGCAAACGAGCATAAAATCTACCCGTACAGTTCTGGTTTGGCTCAGTCTGGAGTTTTATATGAGTATTTGCTCTGAATTCTATCAACTGCTGCCAAATAATGGCTTAATATTTACCAGCTGCCAGCCAGCAGGAAATTAGTAGTACAAAGTTAAGGAAGTAACGGCGTTTTGGCAGATTTGTGAGAATCAATGCGCACTCGCTGGGATTCGAACAACTAACGACAGCAAAGGGAAGGCTTCAGTAGGACCAATGCTGTAACTGCCTCAGCTATCGAGCTCCATCGGCAGCCATTAGCCTAATAATGCTTGAATCAAGTTACCCGCCTAGCCTATTATAACATATTGAATAAACCGAGCCTGCTACAGAAAGTTGGTTGTCTAAACCAGACTCCATAAGCAGTCAATCCGGAATCCCCCGAAGGACTGCAAAGCAAAAATAATTAATATGGGTTTCGGGTGGATTCGAATACGCCCTCGTATCTCAGGCAGTTTGAAGGTTGATGGTACTAAAGCCTTTCAATTGCAGTCGTGGGCTCAAATCATACCGAGACAACTGAGTCACAGGTAACTCGCAAATATTTAAGCTAATCACAGCACAAGTACAAGAAATACATCACTGACAATACGCGGGAGATAAGACAATAATTAAAACATAAACCATATTTTACACATTTTTTCATTGTATATTTGATTATGTTTTAGCATATAACTGATTGCTTTTGGACGGCGTTTTTTATAGAAGGCAGTTATTCCATAGTAGCTGATGACCTACAGCTCAAATATTCACGTCAACGTTCAGACTTAGTCCAAAATGTTTTCCTACGAAGGATTTACTCCTAGCCACTGCATTAATTTCGTCGGAAATTAAATAACACAGGATGGAAACTGGAGTTTAGCTCCCAGAAAAAATTCACGATTGACGGCACATGATTGGTGAAACACACTGATCTGGACTCTTAGCTATTAGCTGTGCTGACAGTGTGGAGAATACGTATGTATCTGTTAAAAATCTTGTCTCCGATTTCACCGTTGACTTTTTTGTCTCACGTATACTTGAAGTAACATACATCTCTCTAAAGAACCATACACTGTGCTTCGTTTATCCTCCATCGTGATAATGGCATCCGTGGACTGCAGCTACAAGAACGATTTTCTTAGTGGTTAGATAGATATGGAAAGTAAATTAACAGCTTGCTCATATTTACATGGCACTATTTTTGTCACCATAAATATTTCCTGCCCCCGGCTGATGAAATCCATGTCAGCCACTCGCAACACTCACTTACAGTCTCTAACATTTCTTCTAAGCCCGTCTTTTGCCCTATTTCACATCCTCTAAAATGCAAGCCCACTAAATCATTCTTGATTCTCCTCCTCTGCACCAATTCGAGCTGGCGAGTTCGTTGGATAAATCTGAGCATGTATCAGCTCGTCCTCAGGGGAATATGCACGCCAGACGACAGTTTATATTCATTTTGGTGCAGTTTGCGTGACAGAATGGGGGCTGAAAATAATCCTGCTGCAGGACTCAGAGGCGGGTAGGTAGGTGGGTAGGGTACACGCATGCTCTCTATTTTTCTTCCATTAAACCTACGTCAGTCATCATGTCGGCAGATGAGACGGGACGCCTGTGTGGATTAGTTCCAGTCCTCTGCAGGGAAAGTAAGGCTCAGTGTTTTCGGACACTGTTCCCCAGAGTTCCGGATTAGCCCTAATTTCAGTGCCACGGCTCAAACTTACAGCACAAAGCTCTCGGAAAAAATCTGGCCGATATTTTTTGGAGGCGCTTTCATTAGATGGAACTCTAAAGTAATGCTGCAATCATAATTGACAGGGAACATCGGAAGATTAGTTGCACGCGATAGCGTTTGAGTATTGTTCCTTTCCCTTCCTCTTACCCTCGCTCTGCCAAGACAGTGAGCTTATTTTTGTTTGGTTTCGATGTTTGTGGAGATTCTACGCTATTACCTACCGGACCTTTTAGTCAGGATAATGTTTGCATTTATAGTTCTTGACAATTTACCGAGCTGTTTACTGCAGTTTTATAGTCGGTAAATTAGCAGAATTAAGTTTAACATACAAAGTTTGATCGAACTTTATTGCAACATTTTGTTACTGCCGACAAGCCAATTCATAGAACAGCAAAAGTTATAACGAGTTAAGTAAGGCAAAACTTTTTTAGTTTTTTTCAACTGTGCAGAAAATCAAAGCCTTTTTATGAATTGGAAGTTTCACTTTCATTTCCGAAATTTGGCTAGTCTTTTATAATATCCCTCAAAGGAACCCTTTTTCTACCCAGATTTTTCAACAGATTTTTTTCCTCCCGCAAAAGAAAATGGGATAAACGTCTCACCCTTCTAAGGGTTTCGTCATCGTGAGTGCTTGCTGGCTTTTGAGAAATGCTCAAATCGGAGCCGTGTTCCAGTGAAATCGGTTTTTATCACCCAGTATAACAAACAGTGCAAACTTATGCAAAGAACCTTCTCAACTTTAGTGTGCGTATTTTTTAGAGTTCCAATAAACTTTTTTTCAGTTTAAGAGCCGACTGTGGTAGTTCTAAATAAGTTGACTTATCTGCTCTTGCTGATGGCTCTTTCCGCGTGATATAATATGTGATCAACTCCACAACGAGAGGGGGACTTGATGACTCAGTGAAAGGTTTTCTTCATTATGATCCCTTCAGCCTCTCAAAAAAAATCCAAAAAAGGTTATCGAAAAGAAACATGCTGCCTATGAACTTTTGGGATAGAAATAACCTAAACAAGTTAATCACATGGCAATTCTTGGTTTAAATTTCAGGTTCTTTTAACGTGTTACTATAAAGCCGTGGACGAAGTAGGAAGATTGCAGAGTACTGAACAAAAAATGAGAACCATTAATCACTGTGAGGTAGATGGATAATTACAGTTTGTGGAGACAAGAAGTGCAGAACTGCTTCATTTCGAATCACCTTCGTTGTCTACTGTGCAACTAGCCAACTATCAAATTATAAACTTTTAAAATTACTCAAGATAGTCTTTTAAAAAAGGGAGCAGGCGTGAAAAGAAAATTTTGCTGCGAAAACAAATTTAATTACCAAACCTATGCAGCTGGAACTTCACTTTGGCCTTTCTATGAGAACTGCGACCGTTAGCACATTTGGTGATGGGAAAATTAATTAGGACTTGTTAGGTTGGGAGGTATTGAAGGCCTGATTTTGGACTTCCGGTCAAGAGCCGTTAAAATCTTTGACGCAGAAGCGTTAGCTCATGAGCCATAATTCGGACAGATGTCGGGAGCAGTAGAAAATAAGAGTTTTCAGTTAATGTATTCAAGAGCAAAACTCAATGCCACTTCCCTATTTTCTCAAAGTAACTTCAGCCTCATTTGGAATAAAACAAAATATCTCACGGTGCTGTGAAAGAATGATTTCTGACATGTCTGAGAAAAGCTGATCTATGGAATCCCATCAAATAACGTTTTTGCAAGTAACTTGAGACACCTTAAGTGAGCCAAGTAGTCATTCTGGTAGATTTGAGATGATTGCTTGAGCAGTTAGCTTGCTGTTCCATAATGATTGATTCCCTATGAGCAGAAAGTTGGGCGAGTAAAATTTATTCAAGAATGAATAAATTCACGGCTCAAAGTGAGCTTCGTAGTTCAATGGTAGAGCATTGGCTGCGCAAAAGCCTTCCTTGCTATGTGTTTTCAGCTCCCGCTGAGACTGCAAAATTTTCACGATTGGCTAAATTGAATTAAGCCAATCTGCAAACTCTCTATGTGTTTTGCTGTAGATATTCACGGAGTCACATTATACTTGTCAGACCAATGCACTAATTGAAAATTAAGGGGAAAATTGATCAGCGAATCGCGTTTGGCAAATGTACCTGAAATGTTTTAAACTCCTTCTTCTCTGTCGCCCACATAAACTACACGCGTTAAAAATGATTACTTCGGTAGTATGCATTTTTCTTATGGGTTCTCGGTGTTTTCATAAATTAGAATAAGCTCTATAGAAAATAAACAAAAAATAAACCTTCTCATATCTATTTGTTCGAATATTACGTTCATTCAAATTAAGAACGTGGAAAAAAACTTTCTCTTTCGACTTTTATAAGCGTTGAATTCCCAAATGATTTCGAATCGATCTACTACTTTAATTGCATGCACCTTGTTTCCAATTTTAAACTGTATGTTTTTATGTAAGGAAAGCCATACATTTTTTATGCGGTCGTACACTCTTGTGGTGGAAGTAGACCATATTTTATACTGTTTTAGCAGTAGTAATAAATGAAAAATCGGTAATTTATCCGTTGTATTTCGTAGACTTAATGAACCTCCATATTATAGACCTTTTTAAAGCAGAAAAATGACCTTCCTCCAAGTTAATCTCTTGATGAAGACATGATATTCACCAAATGAGAACGAGAAGGAGTAATTTCTTGCATATTTTCTATAAATATATTTAAATGTCATGTTTAATGTTCTGAACGCTTACACAGTAGTAAATTCAGCTCAATTGGCATGGCTATGGAGTTTTCTATAATCCGCGTGAGAGACTCTTATGTTTCTGACCAAATTTCATGAAATCTGACATATCTTGTGTGATGCCCATCTGTTTGAAAAAAAAACAAAGCGACAACAAACAAGTTAATCAGATATAAGTCCAAACAATTGAGCGCGAAAATGTTTACCACCTGTAGTTGTGCAACGGCCTCCATGGCTTGTTAGCAGATATGTGGGCAGCCTGTAGTGGGTCGTTGCCCGCACAATGCCTGCCCTTCCTGTCGTGACCTCAATCTGTCTAGACATCAAGGTCGCTGCGGTCGCCAAACTTACAGGCGTTTGAGACATGGACCACCCACTTGCTGTCCACCCACACGGTGTCCAACCAATAACACGCCGACCTAGTCAATGAACGCTCCCTGACTCTCTCTACTGGCCTGACTGCTCTCAGACTGGCACTCGGATCGCGGCTGGCTCTCCTCCTGGTCCTGTTCTTCCAAGTCAGAATTCTTTCACCTGTTCTCCTTACTGTGTACACAATAAACTCTTCCTTTTACTTTGGTTTTTATTGACTCTTTCTCCACTAAGTAACCATGGTCTAAAAATCGCAGTTGCTGGGTTTAACTCACTTAACCCCCTGCGATAAGCCTACAAACTCGGTGGACTAACCTTCTGAGAAGACAAGCTAATCATGGCTTGGTAGCTGAACATTGGACTTAGTAAGTTATGCTAACCAAAAACGCCAATTTCAGACCCAGACGCTGAAATGGTGGGTTTGGAAAAGACTGATTGACGCGGCCAAAAAACCGGAAGTGGTCAGTACAACCTCCCTTTTCTTTGTCAATGCTATCTCTCTGTAAATAGACATAATAACAACCAACATTTGGAAGAAGGTATGTAAGTTTACGGATAGTAGAACAATTAAATCAACGTACTCGGTAAAAGGTATTGGAGGCGAAAGCTGCATAGAAAAAACGAAGACAGTTGGTCAGTTTTTAAGAATAGCTTAAACCTCAGATATCAGTAACATACAAATCGTACTTTTCTCTAGGTTGCACAATATGCCCAACTGGCTAAAAAGACACTAGTTGAATGCCCAGACACGTAGTTCACCGATATTCTGCCGCCGCATGGCACATACGCAGTGTGCATTCCGGTTCATATTACAGCTTCTAAATGGCCGCTATTTACGTTCCTCAGAACTTAACCCTCCCACTTCCAGTAAGCCAAATGTTCGTACCAACTTTTGGCCTGCACGCATAAAACTTGGCGCAGAACGATTAACTCCAATCTGGCGATTACGTTCTGAAAAAAATCACAAGTAATTAATTAATTCATTCCTTATCAATTGTCCAAAGTCTTTGCCCTATTTAAACGGCTGTATGTCCACCTTCTATTGTTTCTTTTTTGCCGTGGGACAATACAACCTGATGTCCATGATTCTAAGGAGCTTCGTATAATAGTGAGGTAAACAGGTAGGTACCTTGATAAAGAAGCGCATGATGTAATGATCAATCAAAATAACATATTGTAGCATTTTAACAGTTGGGCAATGATCATGCGGTAAGTAAAGTTTTAGACATAAGTGCAGTAAAGTGAGCTAGCGGATTTCGTTCAACAAGCAGGCCGAATTCATAAGCAGGGTTGCAAAACACGGCCTTGGAGACAAGAGAAAAATAACTGTACGGGTCCGCTTTACCGCGACGAAAGAGGCAGCATTTCAGCTGATCAGCTCAAAGCGCGGCTTGTTGCGTGCTTACCTAGTTTGTGTTCCACAAAAACCATACGATCTCAAAACAACGCAGCAATGTGATTTGTAGATAAGGGATGTGGGATAGAAATTATATTTGTATCCGAGCCAACTTAGCTCTGTAAACCTCATCACATCCTAGTACAAGTAAGCTGACAGGTATAAATTGACAACTCGCCCATATCGGGGTTACTGGCCGAGCTAGTCTTACAGAGACTAGAAGAGGAGGTTTTTCGCGCTGTAGAGCCGAAAATGTGGCTCCGCTACGTAGACGACACATTCGTCATCATGAAGGCTTGCGATGTCGAACGGCTGCACCAGAGTCTAAATGGGGTCTTCTCAGAAATGCAATTTACCCGCGAAGAGGTAACAGGAGACACCCTCCCATTCCTTGACGTGAGGATACAAAGACTCGCAGATGGCGAACTCGCAACAAGCGTCTACCGAAAGGACTCCACTGCAGAAATCATCCTTACCTATAGAAGTAACCACCCTGCGACCCATAAAAGAAGCTGTGTTCGCACTCTTTTCCAACGGGCCCACCGTTATTGCTGTAACGATGATTTGCTCAAGAGAGAACTAACGTACTTGTACAAATTTTTCCGGGCCGATGGGTATCTGACAAGCTTTTTCAAGAATTGCCTTAGACGTCGGGGTCAAGGACAAAACCTCTCTCCCAACGATGTTACACTTCCACGGAAATGTTATTCCCTACCCTACATGAATGGAGTATCTGAAACCATCTCGCGGCTACTAAGTCGCTTTGGCATCTCCGTTGCCCACAAGCCCGCAACCTTACTGCGCACAAGCTTATCTCGAGTAAAGGACGCTCTACCCGGGGGCCAACTAAGTAACGTCGTTTATCGTATACCATGTGCTGGTTGCCCTTTCGTTTATATTGACCAAACAGGCCGACGCCTTGAGACTCGCATCAACGAACACAAGTCAGCCGTTCGCCTACGGAACCATTTATAACTCATATTTGCACACTTTATTGAGTGTGATCACCGCTTCAATTGGTATGCCACCAACGTGATCACAATGGCTAATACGCGACAAGCGAGAGAATTCCTTGAAGCTTGGCACTCGAATCCGGCTAGTATAAACAGGCAAGTAGAGCTTGACTCACACTTTACCGGGTTTCGTGCGTGGTCTACTAATCTGGACACAGCCTGAAACAATAAATCGCTCTCTGTGCCCGGTCAAGTGGAATTTCTCTGACTCTTAACCAGCCCCCCCCCCTCCCCCGAACACGCGGCCCATAGTACAAACGCTAACACCCCCCCCATCACCTCACTAGCAAAACCTATCGCCGCGGGTGTCACTTCACCATAATCCTTCCACCCAATCCCCCCCCCCTTCCCTCCCCTGTCCGTTGTAACCTCTGCCACCAAAACCTCTAGTGTGACAATCCCAGCCCTCACTTTTAATTAAGTCTGACGATGAACATGTGATACTTGTTCGAAAATTCACGAGTACAGCCTGATTTTCGAAGATCTTCTTTCTTTTCATCATATCATCTCGGAATGCAACTTACTTCACTTATCCAAATTGACAACTGTTATGCATCAAGACACCTGAGTAGCTGTTATCTTTTAGCTATCAGGTTGTGCTTCTCTGCAGTTTCACCTCGGTTAAGTTAGCCCATTTTCACACTGATAAGACACACGCAGAACACGTTGGATTCTTTAGCTGTGCTTGAAAGAACTGAGCGGAGGTCTAAATCAGGGGCACCAAAACTGCACCTATTAATATCGCAAGAAAAGGGGTTAGAGTACATACAAACTCCATTACAGCTGGAACGTCATTCCGAATGTGAAAACTATTCCCCCTTTTAAGAAGTTTTTACATGACGCCGACCAATTATTCTTCTGGAATGGATGGAATGATTTATATGCCTGAAAAACAGAGACAGTGGTGCTGGGGGTCGGCGCTATGGACAACTGTAGGTGTGTCGACGCCAGAGAGGATGCCGACGATAAAACGAGAGTGACAACAGCAGTAAAAGCAGGCACATAGAACCTTTACACGGGCACATGATTGGGCATGTTCCAGCCTGAATCCCCTCGAAAACGGACTCCAAACGATTTAAGTAATGTTGTAATTGGTTGATGGACGCACACGGATCGATTACGGGGCTCACTCCTTGCGTTCTGACTTGGCGCTCACTCTCGACCCTTGCCAGCCGCCGCACAGCGACTACGATTAGACACAGAAAGACATTACCGATCCACCCAAAAAGCATTGACAAAGGCTGGTTAATGTTGACGAAAAATAAGCTATGAATGACAGTTCCAGTCTCTCGTCTCTTTTCTGGCAAAATTATTCTGACTGAGATAAGCGAATATTCGAGTGCTAGGAATCAGTTCAGCAGAAGAAGATGCGATCACCGGAACAATACTTTTCTTTTCCTGACGTTTCGGATTCTGACGAGAATTCTTAATCATGCGTCACTTTAGAATAGTGTGATACATGCACAGATTGCACGGCATTTATAGTTCGTTGGGGTCATCCGCATGTGTCCTACAATTATCAGCTTCTATAACCACCGCTTCGTGTGGGAATTGGTGCGGTGATGGCTTGACGGTTGGATTTCGAGTCATTAATAGATGCAATTGTCCGTTGTCCGTATCAGATGCGGGTTTGATAATTGCGCGTCAATTATGTCCACTGTCGTCGGAGTTGTTGCGGGGCCCGGCACCTCCCAAGTGAATGATGCTCCTGCTCAGGCCATGTATCAGTACGCAGTACGGGAACGTTTTGCTTGTTGATGGGCTGTGAACCTGAAAACCATGACTCAAGCATCTCGCGGTTAAAGCGGTTGTCAATTTTTGCGAGACTTTCGGCCTCGCTAAACTTGAAAATATAGCCGGGTCCCGTCAAGTGAACTGCTATTAGTTCCGTAATGCAATACAGAGCTAGACGCCATTTTTTTTTCTTTGGAACAGGTCGTTTGATTATTGGAAATTATTTTGTTTAGCATTCAATGTCCGCATGTTCATCGGTCAGGCTACTTGTCTCTTATCGTTTTGAAAGTTAATTCAGAACCCTCACAAGCAGTCGTATAATGACAAGTAGCATATGCAGATAAGCAGCGAATGACTCCCTGCGATGGTTCTTAGTGTGAAGGAATGAGCATATCTTGAAATCTGATCCAAACTTGCACCATGGTTAATTTTCCTGACGAGCTTGTGACTAAACAGTTGGAGCTTTCAACTTAGTAGAGTTCGATTAATAAAGAACGGGGGTTCGACCTTCAGGCCTCGCAAATCGGGAACTAGGTCTATCAGCCTAGAAAGGGTAGTCACGATCTTTCATGCTATTCTCAACAGCTTCTTGTGTCAATATTGTCTTGTTCTGACAATCGTACAGAGTTTAATGCTACCTGTTCGTGAAATTCTAGCTGCCCAATTCATCCGATTTAAACCACCACCTATTCAGTAGAGATCGCACAATAGAGGCAATGGCTATAATTTTTACTAACCTCGATTTCTGTTATAGTATAAATGGCACGGATCAAGAGCCTGTGTTTTCACAACACTGAGACACAAACTGACTGAATGTCACGTCCACTTATCTCTTGAAATATAGCCCAAAGGTAGGCTTAGGCTATGCTTTCGTAGCAAAGTGACAATTGAATGCTCTAGTGCCTTCTTTTGTGAAATTATTTATCCATCCTGCCAGCATATCCAGCCTGGGACTGGTAATTTGTTTTATTTGAAAACTCCAGAGACCTACTAACTGTATTGATAACAAAGAAAGTCTCATCAAAAAACTTCAGTATCGACTAACACTATCTCACGCATTATTAACTTTTTAAAGCGTTATTTTTTACGGGAATTTGGGTGGTACATTTAATCAGGGAGAAGTGAGAAGTTAAAAGCGACAAAGAGATAGTTGGAAATTTATTTGCATTTCTCAGTTCGCAAAATTTTACACTTGCCTTGATGATATAGTTTACTCCAAACATGTTAATAAACTTCTGCAAATATTCTCACCGATGCCTGTATTGAAAACCAGTAGGCGTTAGTAGAACCCCATTGTTTTCGCAAGTTATTGAACTAGAAAATTTTAAAGGTAAGAAGCGCACCTCAAATAGGTACAAAACCACAGGTGCATCCGCGTTCCGGTAAACAACTGCCGATTTTTTTATCCTCAGGTGCTCTGATGCTTTTATGATCGGGGAATCTAGCTCCAGCTGTTGTACGGTGTTGAACTTACTACTGACTGATTTGACTGCACACATTCCCGTGAACGGAAGGATTACGGAGGACTCTTGAGAGCAAGAGGCTTCGATAAACTGCGAATGCGAGGGCCAATCTGTGAGCAGTTCTGACAACTCTCGAAATCCCGACGGACAGCAATGTATACAACTGGACAAGCTGAAGATTCCCGTCATGCACTCAGCAAATTTCTTCTCCGTTCCAAAACGCCGAGTATCTCAGTGGTGAAACGAAAGAATCTGCAAAAAAACACAAGAAGTGAGTGAACGGTTTTTGTAGCGTAGGAATGCAACATATTTATTATCTCTTTCTTCTTTTTTAAAGTGTACAATGTACATCGACATACACCTAAGCACTTTATGTAGCTTCTAAAGACGATGGGGTTGACAGCTACAACAAATGCGGTCGTTCCTAGTCTGTAAGAATAATGAAATGAGCTGATAAGCACCACGCCAAAAAGATGGTCATTGTGTTCGAGCCTCTGCCTCTAGTACACGGGTCCCCTGCTTTGTCGGTTGTGATCGGGAATATGATGAATGAATGCAAATACCATAAAAACTAAGTATAAATGTACGAAAAACATACATGTAAACTTTTAATAGGGGTAAACTAATATATGTAAGAGGTGCATTGTATTACGGCCTAAAATTCACGTACCATGCCGACATATGCAAAAGATTGATACTCACTTGCTAATCGGCCTTGACAGAGGTTTTAATACTGATTAATATGAAGTCTCTTTTGAAGTTATTTCAGCAACGATAAGATGCCGGGTATTTAAGGAGCTTCGTTCTGGAAAAATGTGGCCACAAAAGTAGTTTGCAGTTTTATCAATGATTTTGACTGCCTTTATAAATTCAAATATATTTAATGGAAAACGAAACCGAAAAATTATTTCTTTAATTCATGCAGTAAAAAATTACACCTTCCTTAAATTTATATTCCAAGAAAATATATCTTTCGATTTTAAAAGAGTTTCTAAATTGCCGGATAACTTTTAAAACTACTGACTGCTACACTTCCATTGAAGGTTTACAAACTACACGCTGTGTACATTTTGTTGCAGGAAACGTAGGTTTTCGCCTGCGGTTTTAGTAAGAAGTGACATATTTCTCACAAAATGTTGCAAAAGATGTATATATATAGGCAGCATTAACTAATTGACGGATACAATGTATAAAGAATGAACAAATTACAATCATAAAATAGCTTATACCTAGCAAGCTTTCTAAAACCGAAAGGTACCCTTTGTTTAGGTTTAATCGTCAAGGTAATTTTCTACCAAACGAGTACAAGAACTAATTTTTTCGTTCACGTCTTCCGTAAAATATAATTGGATTTATAAATGCGTTCATACGTCGGCATGTTACACGAATTTTAGGCCGTACTCTACTAGTACAGTGGACCAATTCGGTTGCATCGCCGGTGGAGAGTGTAGTGCCTTGGGCAATTGCAAGTGCGGGTCGTGGGAGTGCGGACGATTGTCGAGAGATAAAGAGAACAGCTGTCTGTGACACGGAGCCAAAAACGGACAATTAACGTTTAATTGCACCTATATTAAAACTGATTTTTCAATCGAGACAAAATGAATAAGCGAAAAGCATTTGCCTGACCATCTTAACTAACATATCAGGCATTCATTATCACTTTTTCATGATTTATTAATATGTAAGAATACTGTATTGTTGGCGTAAAAGAGGTACAAATGCATTTTATCTATTATTTATACAGTACGGCCTTACATTCCTGTAACATGCCAACACATGCGAATGATTGGTACTTTCTCGCTAATCGGCATTGATTGAGGTTGTCATACTGATTATCATGTGGTCTATTCTGAGTTCATTTAAGTCGCGATCGGATATAGGCTTTTAAACGAGCTTTGGTCTCACCGCTAACAAAACGTTTTTATTGTAAAAGTGACTACCTGTGTAGAATGGACTTCTATCATTGATTTTGACTGCCTTTAAAAATTTAAATATAATTAATGGAAAACATCAACAAAAAAGTATTTTTTGTATCCGTTTGGTAGAAAATCACCCTTTTTTAAGCTTTTAACTGGAAGGAGGGGTATGTTTCGTTTTTAAGGAATTGTGGAATAATGACTTTTTGTGATTGTGATGTCTCCATACGGCATATCCGTCAATTTATTAATGCTGCCTAAAGTGTATACAGCATGGTCCGCATCTTTGGCAACATCTTCTGAAACCTATGTGACTTCTTCCTCAAACCGTAGGCGAAAAGGTACATTCCTTAACAGGATGTACAAAGCGTGCAATTTTAACCTTGAATTCAAGTGTAGCATTTGGTAGTTTTCACAATTATTCCGCAATTTAGAAACTCTATTAAAATCGAACGACACCTTTTTATTGAAATATAACGTGTAAAGAAGGCGCTATTTCCTAGCAAGAGACCACAAGAAATGTTTGTATCGTTTATTTATTCCATAAAATATAGTTGAATTTATAAAGACGGTCAGAATGGATGGTAAAAATGCCTACTACCGTAATGACCACTTTTTAAAGTACATACGTTTTGATAGCGGTCAGAACAAAGCTCGTTCAATATCCGGCATCCTATCGTGAGTGAAACTACTTCAACCTTAATCAATACGATTAGCGAAGGAATATCGATGTTTTGCATATGTCGGCATTTTACACAATTTTTGGCCGTGCTGCACTAGTACAATAGACTGATTTGTTTAGATTGCCGGTAGAAAGTACAGTGCCTTGGGCAATTGCAAGTGCGGACGATGAGCGAGAGATAAGGAGAATATCTGCGGTGAATGTCGACTCTGAACCAGAGAGGCAGCGGCTGTAAAGGATAGGGGACTTCAGCATATTCGGCGACATTCAATCACACCATCTCTATCCTGGTTGGCGCCAAAAGTACTTTATACCGCTCAAACATCTTGCTTAGTTTCGCGGTGCGTTGCACTGAATAAAAAAGCATGCACGCATTAACACGTGATGGAAGAATAGTGATTAGCTAGTCTAGGACTAAGACAATCCTATAACTGCTCAAAATGCAGTCGTGTGCTCTCTATGCGATCCCAAATTCCACTCTCTCATTTTTACAGCAGACAGCGTTATTCCAGTGAGTGAGAGGAAGCAAAGCAGGAGGAAGAGGAAGCAGTCATTCCTCAGACAAGTGAAGAGGGTCAATTACTTAACTTTGAAGGATCCCTCGGAGGCCAAATAGACGTTGCCTTGATAGACCCGCGCCGTGATTTTTTCTTCTAGTTTTAACCAAGTATAAAAATAAGCTAGGGTGATGCTTAAACATGAATGGAAATTTTCTAACCCAAAGCTTATGCATATTTTCGTACGAGTGTCTATAGAGCATAGCAAGAGCTTCAGTGTACTATAACTTACCTCAATTTAGTGAATAAAAATAATGCTAGGCATTAAAGTATCGGTTTTTATTTAGTTTTCTTATATCATCGCTGGGCTCATGCCAATTTCGGAAATCGAAAATAGACTATGTAACAGCAAATGTCATGAAACAGTCCGGATGCGTGACGTAGGCCTCCTCGAGGGATGTGACATAATTTTCGCATAACAACGAGTCACAAAAAGACTTATTTAATACAACTGAAATTATAGATCGTTTGCTAAAATCGGATCAAGATGTTCGATGTGTCATTTATTTTAGTTATTATCTTGATCCTTAAATGTTTTCCTTCCTGCATTGTAGTCATCAAGAGGCCTACGTTATCTCGAGAGTACATCTTAGAATGTGTGACAACTTAATGTTCCCAATCATTCTCATCTATAAACCACTCGACTATTCGTTGTCAGAAGCTGAAGGGTTTTGAGTAATTTAACCTTCAAGCCATCGATTTCAATTATATGGAGGACCTCTAAAGATATCATCTCTAGGTACTTCGATCCCACGAAAAATGAATTCACTGCAGTCGTTCATTTGAGAATGAGAATACTTAGAAACCGAAAATCAATGGACTCGTAGAGTGGTCAATTAAAAAATACTGCAAACTGACGGGCAAGCCCATCGAAAAGGCGCGTTTTTGCCAACACGAAAAGCACCCTTTACTTAGTGGCGAAAAAATCCTGAAACCATAGATGTCACACAGATCTACGGCATCTTTGGGATTGTATGACCAAACCGCGTCGAACAAGCCCAATGACTGTTCACCTCGATGTCAGCCCGCATAATCAGTAAAAATGGGCAAAAATTAGTAGGTAATGTCAGTTCAAACATATTTGTTCAGACTGAAAACTTTGTCTTGATGGCACCAAACAGTCGTTGTTATTTCATCAAACAATCGACCGTTCAAATTTTCCTAGCAATGACGTTCACCTTTACTCTGTTGGATGTGAAAAGTGAGAAAGTACACAAGAGGTTGTTGATTGTGCATTCAAATTGAAACACATCTAGTTAGCTCCCTCCATTTCTATACCATCGGATTCAGATAACGAGAGACAGTCATAAAGAGGGAAGATGGCACAGTGGTGACGAAGCCGGATAACTCCTCTGCGCGTATCAGACACCACCTGTTACTAACGCGACACCTGCCAAGTTTCATTCAGTAGTCAGTTTCGGATCTCATTAAGGCCAAAAAAGGAAGGAATCATTGAAACTTGACTTCCAGGGTCAATTAAGGCTGAGTTACTCCGCCGACTAACAAGCTTTTAAGTCAAGACCAATAGATTGAACGAACAGCACGATTTACTGTTCATATCGAGAAATTGCTGCGTCTTCAGATCTAATCCAACACTTAATCTTTCCCCGTTCTTCCAATCACAAGTGTCTTGTCAGAGCCTGTTAACTGACTAATTGTGAGGTTATAAATACTGTCTGACATTGCGTCAGCCTCCGTATGACACGTGCAATACGCGTAAGAATTTATACCTCAGCCATTGCTACCCTAACCGTAGGTACCACTGTGTCCCCGTTAACTGACAACACAAAAACTTCTGCATTCCTGTACCATTTCAATGGCGTTTTTAAGGGCTTCGGTCATTTACTCCAAATATACTGACTGATAAGTTAGCCGAAAGTGGCACTTCCATTAACCTGGTCTTTTTGGTTTACTTTACCTGTCAGTGGCCGCCATGCGACCATCAGCGTGAGCCTTAGGTCTGTGATAGTTAACGATATTAAATCTACTGAAATGAAAAACACACACACATGACAGTTCGGCCGTCGCTCTCGACGATGTCCACCACCAGCATCAGGAGGCTATAGGATTATAGTGAAAGTAGACTTGCGGAGGATCTACCTTAGTCTCTTACCACTCCCACACCTGAACCCCGTGTCAAGACAGAATCAAGAAGGTCGGAGATAAGGGAGGGCACAGGCGGCTGGCGCGACCAACACTCAATACGCGTATCAACAGCACATCTCGCTAGGTAGGCTCCCACCTGGGAGCGTGATTAAGGCTACAGTAAGAAGGAGCCGTTGAATCTGATTCTCCGCCCGCAGTAAGCTAAGCTACACATTACACACTGGGCTGACTGCAGTTTTCAAGTTATCCCACGAGCTGGCAACCCTCCAAGCCACGGCTTTGAGCGCACAGTGATAGCCTCAAGCGTATGAGATTGTTTTTATTGAGGAAAGAAGTGTGATAAAGTTCGACCTCACTCTCGCTCTCTCTTCCCACCGTCAGCAACAGGCCATCGCCAGTGTATGCATTCACACACACAGACATGCACAAAGTTCGTTCCTAATAAAAGGAGAAGTCAGTCACCTATGAGGACCAATTTATTTGTTACGCAGGTTGGGGATTGCCGTGAGACGGCTGTTTGTTTGTGTGGCTGAACTAAGCGTGCGTTCGGGAGCGTGCGAACAGTAGGGTGAGGTTTGCGCGCTTGTGTTTGTTCGTGTCAGCATGCGGAGGTGCGTGTTTAACTGTTGGGCACGTGATTGGTTAGGTTTAAAGTTCACATGAGCACAAAGACCTATGGGCAACGAGGCGGACTGGCCAATGCGCTACGATATTGTTATGTGAATGGATGTAGGTGTTTCAACCGATCTAGTCAAGGAACAGTTAAGTTCCGCTTTGTCAAGGAGCTCGCCACGCAAACCCTCAAGACCTTCACATAGTGACAAAGGTAATATGATGAAGAAGTGGAACTGACAAAGCCAAGGGAGACTGGAATGACCATTTCTGGTTTCTTAGCCGTCATCAGCCAGTCATACCCAATCTCGAGGGTTGGCGCCCCCGAGATTTGAACCCGGGACCTTCGGAAATTGTGTTCAAGTCACTGCCTCAAGTCCACGGATTCCCTGCTTTGTCGGTTGTGATCGGGAATCTGAGGAATGAATGTAGGTGTTGTGTGCAAGCGCGATTGTAGTTAAGCCGTGGTCAAGCCAGAGGAGCTGCCGAGCTCTGGGAGAGCGCCCATTGGTTGGCGAGCTTTTCGTGCGTGTTGGGACACAGGCAAAAGGGAGGGGAGCACAAGATCATCTGCTGTAAGTCGAGTCCAGTGCGGAACGGAAGTGCTCATCGCCGTTTTCAAATTCTTTTCAATTACCGGATGCCATTCCCACGCGACATCAATGTGTTTTTGCAGCCTAGGACAAACGTACGACAACATTTCTCACATGAGGGTTCAGCTTAAACGGTTGACTTTAAGGTTTCGGCCAGCATTTCCTGTGTTTCGTTCCCTTAAAACCTGGCATTCCGCCTCCCTTTTCAACCTGAACTCGGACTAAATGAATGCGGCTGGGCTCAGAGAGTATTTTATATAACTATGCAGGTTCTACGTTCAAAGGAGACGAACCAAAGAAAGGTCACGGAGATGGATTCGCAAGGGCCGTTTTACAACGCATTTCAAAATAACTAAAATTATCAGCCAGCCAACTCACGTGGTTCCATTTTCCCTCGTTTGAAGAAAGTGGCTCATGTAAACCTGCCTTTGATAGCTTAAAATCCAACTTCCGGTAACCATATCATCTGTATGCATAAGCCGTTGTTGTACAGTGTACTTTTCGTACTCAGTGGAGATGTTTGCTTTGTAAGTCCATGTTCTAGAACTGAAAAAAGAATTTTGCATTGCATTGCATAGGACAAAAAACAGAGTTACAAGCTCTCCGTAACTCGAAGTTCTTAAAGCTACCCAAAAATAGCTGACGTTTATGTTTGCATTATGCAAAACCCATCTTGGCATTTAGCCAGTAACTGTGTTGCCAGTGCTACCTGCTCTTCACGTAGAGAACTTCTCATTCGTGGCTACAACAAAAAAAATTAAGTACAACCAATTGTGAAAGAACTCACGACCTCGGTGGAAGTGAAACCTACACAGCAGGGAAGGCTTTTGCGTAACCCTGCTGTGTAGGTTCGACTCCACCGAGGGCGCGACTTTTCTCACAATTGGGTCAACTAAATTAAGAAGATCTCCCAAACGCCCTAAAAACAAAATAAGATTTACGTTGATCGTTCAACTTATTTCAGTGATAAGGCCTGTTTCGATTTAACTCTTTTATAAATTTGACAAATCAGATATCAAATATTAGATAAGATCAACGGATGGCTGCCCCATGTTTTAAGGGTCCCCTTATCTAAGCATCTCTTTCTGTATGGACTAGAAATGTAAATAACTGGACGAATGACCTATATGAGCCGGCCTACCGGCATTGTGGGTTTTCGTGAAAAGCAGGAACCTACGCCCCATCAAGCGCGAATTGACGTGAACTTTTCGAATTTTGCCAAAAGACCTACTTCACCTTTGCTGGAACGACTTATGAACAAAACAACGGAACTCTAATGGGCTCTCCAATCTCCATTTTAATAGCAGAATTGGTCCTGCAAGAGCTAGAAAAGATTGCCTTCAACCAACAGCCCCCAACCTTTTGGCGCCATTACGTAGACGACACGTTCGTTATCGCTGCAGAGTTTCCATGATTTCTCAACTCGATCTTCCCAGATATACAATTCCCGCGGGAAGAAGCAAAGGATCAGGAGCTACCCTTTCTCGACGTAGTCGTCGTGCGAACTCCCGACGGCAAAATAGAAACGAGGGTCTACAAAAAAGCGACGAACACCACACAGCTTCTCAGTTTTCACAGCAACCATCCGATGGCTCACAAACGAAGGTGTGTTAGAACGCTGTCCAAACGAATCCAGACTCAATGCAGTAACCCGGAAGAAAAAGCACGTGAGGCCCGACACATCTGCGACCAGTTTATGCAGGATGGCTACCCCAAAGCCTTCATAAGCCGATGCCTACGTACCCGCCCTCCGAGGACTCAAACAGAGCTACCCCCATGATTTGGCATGCGCTGCCATATATCAAGGACGTGTCGGAAGCGACCGAGCCTATTGCCATGGAAATAGGCTTTGTAATCGCTCATCATCCTAAGGCTACGATGCGCAGCCGGGTCATGAGGATCAGGGATCGACTAAATCCCAGTGGGCAGTCGGGTGTAGTGTATCGCATACCATATCTAAACTGTCCTGTAAATTGCACAGGACAGACTGGACGCATGCTGGGTTCACGCATACACGAACACAAGTTGGCTGTTCGACGGGGTGATGCATTATCGCAAGTGGCCACCCAAACCCACGAGACGGGTCATGAGTTCAACTTCGCAGCTGCGAGGATAATTGCCCATGCAAGCAGTAAGGCGGGCTGAGAACTGATTGAAGCCTGGGCGTCGGATGACAACTCAGTTAACCGATGCATTGAGTTGGCATCCGCATATGTGGCCCTGCGCAGGTATATCCAGACTCACGGCAGTGGTGGTCCTGTCCCTCCCTTCCCTCCCCGCCCCTATGATGGTTAACTGACCCCTTTTTCCCTATAAATGTTTCTTCCTTCCGTTGACAGCTAATTGGCTCCTCCCCCTGTAAATTTTGCTTGCTTTCGTTGACGGTTAATTGGCCCTTTTCCCTGTAAATCTTACTTAGTTTCTTTGACGGTTAATTGGTCCCTTCCCCCATAAATGTTGCTTGCTTTCGTTAACTGTTTTGTATCGAACCATCGACTTCCGCAAGAGTTTGAAAGCTCAGACAAATAGAACTACGATTTCGGTGACTAAAACTACTACTTCCCAATCGATGTACATACCTAAGATGCGAACCTTTGCCTCAATTCGCGATCCTTTTATTTACTGGATTTATTATTAGCTCGTGCTAACTGGTCAAACCCTTAAGCTGAAAATTGCACGCCTTGTGCGAGCAGGAGTTACTCCCCCGTGCCCTTGTCTCGTGGCAATATATCTTGGAAGAGTTGTAAATCTTATGTCAGACGGCGTTTGCTGACACCGTAAGTCAGCAACAGCGGCCCCTTTTTTAGTCTACAACACCAAAACTCCAGTCCAACCGGCCCGGTGTACTCGCCTAGTAATGTGCTGACGCTAAGTTTCTCGTTTTGCTGGTGACGGTGGCTTCTAAAGGAGACTTTACCTACATCAGCGCTCTCATCAGATACTCTGCTGTTAGCGCAGTGTGTGTGAGAGTTGCATTAGGAAAAAAACTCAAGTTGGATCAACACGCCAGGAGTTAGCGGTAGACTGACTGTCGGTGGTGGTGGTGGTGGTGGTGGTGGTGGTGGCGGTGGTGGTGGTGGCGGTGCGCATTGCCTAGCCACGATTTCACCGTAGACTTCGACTTTAGTATTGAATGGGGGTTAGAGACGTCTCGCGTAGGTCGACTGGACATCCCACCTAGCTAGGCTTCCAGACGCTGCGGTTGTATGCTTATGGTAGAACGTTGTACCTAGGTAGAAGTAAAATATTGCAGGTGGAGCTCTGACACTTGTCAGGCTGAATAAAAAGGTCGTTGTGTCGTCCAAAGTTGTCTGTAGAAAAAAAATTGAAGTGACCTAAACGGGACATCTGAACGAAAGGTCCTGCCGATAAAGGTGAAAGAATCGCGGCCCAAGTTGCGCCTCAGTGCCTTTGGGCATGCATTTCTGTTTTAATCGCCCATGATTGGATTGTAGGCGGATTACCTCCTGAAGGGTTAACGGGTAGATGTATTTGCTTGGAAAAAATTACTTAAGTTTGGTCGCATTCTTAATTAGCGTGCGACAAAAGTGCAAGATAGCACAGCCCTGCCAGGATACCCGCCTTGTAAATAACTTCTTTCAGACTGCCTGCAAAATCAACACAGTAAAAACAAAACCTCAGCATTCTTCATTTTTTCTAATTATTTTAACATTAAAATTCGATTTGGCAAACACATGTTCTGAGCAATTCTTCATCGGGTCAGTAAATTTGCAGGGATAATGATAGTGTGCATTTGGACAGGGTTAATAAGTGTACTCTTATGACAATTAATTGTTTTCACGAGATTGGCGTGAAGGGGTCCGTGTGCTAGGGAAGAAAGAAAGTTGGGTTAGTTTATGGGCATTAAGCAGGAGCCAGGTAAATGGGGTGATAATCACTGTCATTTGCATGGGGCGGGGGTGATGTGCGATCGCAACCTGGCGTCGGGGGCGGGCACGGAAGTGAACGTGCTTGTGTCTTCTAACAACACAGCAATGAATTTGTTAGTCGTCTAGCCACTGCTTCGGCTGTTGCAAGCATCCCTTGGCGTAGGCCTTTGGGAAAGTTATCTGATGGCCGATAGACAACCTGAAAGGCTTAATTGGTATCGACTCAATTATTCGTATCGACAAGGTGTGCGAGCATAGAACAGGAGGTCGATCTAGTTCCACCTTCACTTCACCAGGCCGGTATGCGTGCACGTAGCCTCCTTTGCAGGCGCCTTGTTGTTCGGTCAATGTATCCTGCTCCACAGGAGCAAGTGACTGAGTAAATTCATACTGATATGGCCTTCAACGGGAGTCGGTCTTTACCTCCCACTTGTGGAATAGGAAAGTTTGTAAAGAACACGCGTAAGTTTGCCGCGGGGAAAACGCTTATAATCGTAGTCGTCTTACCAGTTTGCCTGTTGCATCGCTAAAGAAAGTCAGTCCAATGAACACATCTTTCATTTATGTGGTTGGGATTGCCGGCTTTCCGGCGCCCTCACCAATATTCCTGGGGATGAAACTTTCTTCTGCGAGGGCAAAATGGTGGATCTTTCCTACATAGGGTATTCCGAAAAAAAACCTAGACGGGTCAATACATCAACTTTTCTAGTTTTGTTCTCCTAAATATAAATAGCAATCTAATCCAGCTAAAATAAGACGAATCTGGTGTCATGAAACGACCGAAGCAGAATTCCAATAGCTGCAGAAAACGTTTCTTGAAAATTGATACCCAGAAGGGGAGTATACGCCAGTCAACTGTCAAAAGTTTTCAAAGTTGATTGGCGTTTATCTATCGCAGGGGGTTAAGTAAGTTAAACTCTAGCAACTGTTATCTTCAGACCATGGTTCCTTGGTAGAGAGGAGAAGTCGGTGGAGGCCAGAGTAGCAGGAATAGTTTATTGTGTACACAAACGAACGAAGAATAGATGGGTTGAAGTTGTACTTCGGAGCACACGTCATTCCGCTGGAGCACCGAGGTCCTACCTGACGTCTGGCGGCCGAGGGTGGGGAAAATGGGACATGGTTGAGTAGTGCTTGGGTAGCTGCTAGAACCTAGGCGCACGTGTGTCCGAGTGGAGGTTGGTCAAGTCCCTGGAAGTCAGCGCGTCTGTAAGCACTAACTGAAGTATTGGATGACCTTGAGGCAGCTGGCCTTGAACAATGACGCCGGATAAAGTAATGGAGAGCATCAGACGGCAGAGACCACTACGGGATTTCGGACGAGCTAGCACTCTGGCGGACACTCTTTATTAGCTATTGGATTCGTTTTCACAACATCCCTAGCCTCAGAAGCCACGGCAGGCACAAGTCAAAACGAGCAACATCTCCGTGACCGCCTTCCGTCAAAAATTCTCAAGGTCCAGCTATCTACAAACGGCTGAGTCGTTCCAATATCATTTACATACAATTAATAGCGTTAAACATATTGCATAGAGCTTCAATATCGTTTAACTTTACTTCGATCTATGATGGGAAGCAAAACCAAACGTAGAGCGCAACGTGTCAAAAATCTGCCGCGAGTGGGACTTGAACCCAAAACCTGTGGTTCTCGGGCATCGGTCGTTACCATTAGACCACGAGGGCGCACGGTTTTCACTGATTTAATTCAGGATATAAGCCCAAATCGCAATTTCGATGGTAGAAACCGAATGGTAGCGCAACAAAATCGCGCCCTGCTAAAAGGCCTAGAAGTCCTCGGAGCTCAATAGACACAAAGTACGAAGACCGAGATGACATATCAGACATGGAACTTTCCAAAGCATTTTCCATCATGCAGAAGGATATGGTATGCCTTAAAACGGAAGTAGCGGAACTTAAGTCACTTTTGCATATTCTAACGCATGGCTCGATGTCGGAAACGACTGAAAGCCGAGAAAAGGCATAGACGAAGAAAACAGAGGAGGTTTCCATACTCCATAAGCAAACTACAGCAGAACCAGTAGTGGAACTTGACCTAACCGAAGAGTCGGAAATCCACGAAAACGTAGAAGATCAGGGAG
>JAYGXS010000003.1:69522090-69543349 GCA_036362985.1 Ligula intestinalis | reverse complement strand
AACTGGAAACTCGGGTATTTCAGTCCTACAAGCCAAAATTCTGGATGCGCTACGTAGACGATACCTTTGTCATCCTACACCGAGACGCCAAAGATAACTTTAAAAGAGAACTGTACTCGATCTTTCCAGAGATTCAGTTCACGATGGAAGAAGAAGAGGACGCAAAGCTCCCATTTCTTGATGTCCAGATATCAAGACAGGCAGACGGAACGCTCCAGACTGGCGTTTTTCGTAAAGCGACAAACACGGAAAAGATTCTGCACTACAACAGCAATCATCCCAGCTCGCATAAACGCAGTTGCGTCTGGACGCTCTTTCGCCGCATCCAAACACACTGCAGCACGGAGAGCAAGAAGCTAGAAGAGCGGGAAACCCTTTGGCACCTGTTTCGCACTAACGGATACCCGCGTAGCTTCGTAAACAAATGCCTGTACCGAAGACACACGAAGAACGAGGAGGAGCAAAAACAAAGGCCGGCAACCTTTCGTAGCCTACCCTACGTGAAGAACGTCTCCGAGGCCATTGAGCGCGTGCTCAGACCGCTTAATGTGGGCGTGGGACACCGGCCAGAAGCTACTATCCGTCGCTTACTAATGCAACCCAAAGGCCGATTAGCACCGGCAGATACGTCGGGTATTGTTTACCGCGTCAACTGTCTAGACTGTCGGGCCAACTACTGCGGCATGACGGACAAACGACTGAGAACCCGCATGCACGAGCATTCTTTAGCCGTAGACAGAACGGAGGGACACTCGCACATCGCCATGCACTGTCTAGAAAACGAGCATCGGTTCGACTTTGATGGTGCCCAGGTCATAGGCCGAGCCGACAGCAAACTGGCGAGGGAAGTTATTGAGGCCTCGAAAACGGACAGCAACTCAATCAACAGAAGTATAGACCTCCCCAAGCCATATGATGCCGCACGATTGCACATGCGCACGAGAAGAGGTCCAATAAGACGAGGGGACGGTGGACCAACCAGCAGCTAGCAGTAAGCCCCTATTTTAACTCATGTTCTTGACCCAAATGTCTATCTCCGATGATGTGCTCGAGCATGAGTGTGAAAGCTCAGACGAATAAAAATTCTCCCCCAGAGATCGCCTTACCTTATCCTTCCATATATAGATATATATATGTATATATTACTCACTGTTTATAGTGACATATTTTATGTTGGATATTTCATGCATACTGTTTTCAATAAGGTCTTCAAAGGCATTGCCTACTAACCTTAATATACTAAACTTTATCTCCTTTAAATTATCCCTTTTTGTTGCAGGTCCTTACTTCGAACTATGAACTCCTGTAAGAGTTTTAAAATTCAAAACAATAACCCAATTGTTCCGGTGCTCGAAAAGTCTTCTCCCTTACCCATGCATATACTTGAAATTGAAAATTTCTTGCTTACTTTGCTGTATATTTTCCATAAAGCACATTTGAACTCATATTGATCTGAAAATTCAGCTGACCAAATTCATCCTACGTTAATAGGATTTTTAGTGAGTTTAGTTTCTGCAGACGGTCAGTAAGAAGCTCATTAAAAATGCGTCATCCTGGCATCACTGAAACATCGTGGGATTATGCTGTATAATGATCAAAATTACAACCCAAATTAAGCACTTCTATCTAATAAAAGGCATATTTCATGCTTCTGATTGAAATTTTATGAGGCAAGTAAGATAATGCCAATTCCCCTCATCCTCAAACTATTCGATTATGTTCATACGGTTGACGTCTTGTTGCCCTCTGCTATAAACTACAGCTGATAGGTTTCATGATATTTTTCCCGGAAATAAATCTTCTCAACTGTAGCTCCCCTATCCCTATGTTAACAGACTAGCTCGGGTAGAAGAAAATTAACTAGTCCTTGTGGAGCCAAGTGCAGCTCAGAGTAATTCGGTCTTTTATTGTCGGAGTTGTGTAGTAAAGCCCTAGCGTGATGCAGTACGACCATCTTAAATCTAAAAACAAGTCATTTATTTTGATTGAATCTCTGTGACGTTCCGCGGACATACCTTTCTACAGCATCGAAAGCCCACCAGTTAGCACAAATGAAGCAGCCTAATACAACCGAACATCCGTGTCTCAGGAATTAATTTAAAAGCTGTGATTGCTCGGACAAGACTTTCATTTGCCTGACTTTTCGAAATCCGTTGGGATCCTTCATCAGGGACATTAACAGTAGCGGGAACGGGTAATTCATGCATAGGGAGTTGCAGTATTTATAGGATACAGCGACTAGGATACAATGTGACTTTGTGTTTTTCTCACAAAACGTGCTACTATATTGAATAAAGTAACACCTTTATTTACATTTTAAACATGGCCGTATTTTAAGTTGAAACGAGCAATTCATGCATAGGGAGTTGCAGTTTTTATAGGATAAAATCATAATTTTACTGTACACTTATGACAGTAAACGACTCCTCTATGCAGGATAGTTGCCCGCTCGTGCACTTAGTTGCAGTTTTTATAGGACACAGTAAGTACTCCACACGTATGACAATAAGTTATGACAAAAACGTCTCAGAGACCGTCGGACGCCTTCTCGCACCACTTGGAGTTGGAGACGTTCACAGGCCGAAAGCAATCATCGGGCGACAGATAGCAAAACCAAAGGACCCACTGCCACAGCAAGAAACATCTGGAGTCGCATATATGATCTATTGAAGCTGTGGACAATGCCACTACATCGGAGAAGCTGGAGAACAGCTCAAGGCACGAATTAACGAGCACACGGTAGCAGTGCGGAGAAATGACGCAAATTCTCAAGTTGTGGCCCATTTGATGGGATCCCGGCCACACATTCAAATTTGATGAGGCCGAGATTCTCGCGAGAAGTGACAACCGTGTGAGTCGCGAACTGCTTGAATCATGGTTTACAGGACCCCAATCTATAAGCATTTGCAAAAACTTCCTAAATCTCTATTTTGTGCTGAGGTTCAATTTGGCCAAAACAATTAGCTACATGGAGAAAGCACAGGCCAACGCCGTGGAACCAGATGGCCGTGCAACCATCACGTCTTATTCCCCCACGTGTGATGAAAGTTAAACAGGTCACGGCCGACACGCCGGTCATCAAGCAATTAGCGCACAAGAGGGCAATTATCCTCAATAGGGGAGTCCCTTATTGTCACAAGTGGGAGTAACATAGTGTCAGTCTCCTAAAAATACTGCAACTTCCGTGCAGGACTTACCCATTTCTGCTACTGTTTATGTCTCCGTTGAAGGATCCACGATGGATTTCGAAACGTCAAGCGAATAAAAGGCTTGTCCCAGCGATCCCATCTTCTCCTCAAAGATGCGTAAATCGGCAGATTTTGCTAGCAGTTTTTTTTCTACAGCATGCTATCCTTTCGAAGCTTTGAGAGTTTATCAGTATCGATAAATAGTTGTGGGATGCACAAGTAATTCCATAGCTAGCAAACGTCTTTGCAAGGAGGCAGTGATGCAGCGGTTCCACAGCCCACCTCCTTCAAACTCGAGAGGCCACTGACCAGTTCTCGCAGGGTAAATCTTGGTTGCCCAGTCGCGCCTTTCCCCGCTCGTTGGCGCATGTCATCACCGACGCGTGACCTTTGCCCTCGCACAACCGGGGTGAGCGTCCCGAAGCGCTCGTGGTCAATCAGCTTCCTGAAGCGCTCTCCAGTCCTCGGTCAATTCCTGCACCGACGGACACTCGGGATTCCGCATTCGCACGGCGTGGTCGTGGCAACGCCGTCCTCTGCCACCAGCATCAAGGTCGGAGGCCCAGCAAGACCTATTTACAACTTTCTCCTTACTCTTCTGTCAACGATATATTGTTCCTACTACTCTGGCCTTCCCAAGAATTCTCCCATATTCTGAGGAACCGGACTTGGAAGGTCGTAGCTGTGAGAGTTAAAGATCCTAGCCTTAAGACCTAAAGTGATCCTCAGCGGCACTATAAATGGCAAAGCAGCCGAAGGTAGTTGCTGACGCCAACTTATTTACAATACGGTATATTAGATATTGCTTAATGTTTCGAGCTTTTATCCTGCCAGTGCATCCGTATTGCGAACCCAGTGAAACAACTGACTGGTGCACATCCTATCTCAAAGTAACGACACCTACACTAGTCGCCAAAGACCATGCAACTTTCATGATTAAATTTGACTGGGTACTTAAGCGTGTGTTTAGTAACACTGTTTTGATTCATTTAGTTGATTGAATTCCGCGAAAGCCTTTGAGTTAATTAAACCGTCATTTTAGTTAGGTTTATCAAGAGAAATGGCCATTAATTTTGGGGAAATTGGGAGCAGTCTCAAATCGACGGAATTTCCTATGCTATTACGAAAGACAGAACCAAACTGCACTTTTATGTTGATTTAACTATGAAGTAACGCCAAAATAAGTAAAAAAGGTATAGAAGATAGCCCGTCCAGAACAGGAAAAGTTTGTCGAAAATCGTTCAGATTCAAAAGAAGTCAAGTTAAAGGAATCACATTTATTTGCAGCAACATTGGAGATTTGTATTTCAAAAATTATGTTTAGCTATCCTGTGAAGTATTTTTGCACAAAATGCAGTAACAGAGAAGTGTTTGCTTTAATGCACAAATAATGCCCTAATGCCCTTGAGCAAACGCAAAATGTTCAACATGATAACGCAAATTTAAGACAGAAAAGGCTTTATTGAATGTAATTTGTGCAGAAATGTAGGTTTTTGTGTTCTTTACGTTCCTCTTTTGCGCTATTTCGAAACGGAACAGACAAAAAATTATAAGTATTTCAAAAAATGTCAATGTTAATGGCCAGTTTTTTTGAATTCGTAAGCTTATATCAGAAAGTGGAATTAATCCACTTATGCGCAAAATAATCCATTATAAAGAGAAAAGAAAGTTCCTTCATCGCCAGTCAAATTGAATCGTTTACCTTCAGGAAACTTAAAGAAATTCTCAAAATTCTCAAAGTTCATTGTGACACTACGTTGGAAATATTAATATACGCAGAAGTTCGTTTGCCGAATATCTAATCAAAACACTTTCGAAGAGTTAAGTTTTTATGGAAAGTTTTTTACTAATCGTAGAAATAGTAGTTTCACAACTCCACGCGGACAGGATTCCCTCTGCACAATGTAGTTTGCTGTTTTGAGGGATTTCTTCACATCAAAAACTTTGCCATATTCATTAAAACTAATATCGGAAAACACTTTCTTTCGGTAAATGCTCTTTATATCTATCTTATTTAAAAGGTTTTGGTGTAAACGTTGAACAGATGCAGAATTTAAGACAGGTAAAAACAAGGAAAACGATGACACACTTTTTTTCGACGACATTTAATGAATACTTATATAGTAAGAGTAAAGTTTAAAAAATATTTTGACGAAAGAAAAGTTATTTCTATGCATAGAAAGTGGTTGCTTCAAGTTTCCAAGTTTAACACAATATCGAAATTTATTGTTCTAATTTATAGTTGTCTTTTACGTCTAGAGAACCACGGGATAATGGAGAAAATTTTATTTTTCTTTAAAAACACTTAGTTATTCCTACAGTTCTTTTAAGTTATTAATCTGCCTAATGCTATTCATTTTTATTTCTAAGTTTTCCTAAATGAATTCACACTGGTATTCGGGTAATGATCAAACTTATACAAAGTTATGAAAGTTGCGTGGTCTTTGGCGACCACTGTACACGGCCTTGCAGCATACCCGGCAAGTGCTGCACACGATGAAAACTAGTTGACTGCTGACTGTCTCAAGTTGTATATTTTTACCGGCAACGTACGGGAAAAGGACCGCCAGTGTAGTGGACTTGGAGCTAATGTCCAGACAAATTAACGTTAGCGTTAAGGTGAGGGCTGAATTTGTTAGGAGCCGCCCAAACAGGTAACCATAGGGAACCACACTCACGCCAGGCTATCAATCCGCCTAGACACAGCGCAAGTGATGATGCCGCGCAAAGCTGCGGTGGGCTCAGGACTCTTGCAAGCCAGCCGGATGAGTCACAAGCCAAACGATTCCACGCTCACCCGATGGCGCTATCTGATTGGTCCGATGGACATGGCTGCACACGCGTTTGCTTACCTTAAATACGTTGTACTAAGTACGCTAAAATACTAACTTTTGCGCACTTCTTGTTGTGTTCTCCTATGGGGAGTCACAGAAGGCGTAGTTGGACGATGATATCTCGGCTTTTGGTAACACTACAACAATATTTAACTATAGGAATAGGATTAAGGTCTGGATTAGGCTTGACTCGATAATATTTAGCCGCACATGAATGTTGCGCAAGGTCACCTGCATCATAGGAGGTTTTATTGCCATGTTTAGTTTACGTACTCTAAATCCTTCGGGAGGAACATTTTTTGGTACGGTCCGAAAAAAAATAGATGAATGTGATATTGATGAGGAAGAAGAAGGATTGCCGAGCACCGGATCAACTCGTTTATTATTCTGAGCTTTCGAACTCTTACAGGAGTCTATCATCAGGAATAATAAACAGCAACAAAAAGGGGTTCATTTTAGTGGGTGCACACAAATCAACACAGAGCCAAAGCTACGACGTGCAGAAGTGCAATGCAAATAGAAGACTGGCTGAATCCAAATGAAAAAGCTGGGGTAGTGTATCGCATCCGATGCTTAACCCGTGCTTGTAACTATACCGGTCAAACTGAACGCATGCTCGGATCGCCCATACATAAACGCAAGCGAACGGTAGGACGAGACGACGAATTATCACAAGTTTCAGCGCATACCTATGAAACAGGCAATAAATTCTTCTTCGCGGCCATCAAGGCACTTGCCCACGCTGAAAACAAGACAAGCCGCTAATTGATCAAAGTCTGACCAACGGACGAGAATTCAATCAACGAATATGTCGACTTAGCGCCGGTGTGCAGAGCCTTGCGCAGTCGCGTCCAGACGTCCGTCACAGTTAATTGGCCCTATTTTCGTCGCTGACGCCCTGACAGACCACATCACTGACAGCTAATTAACGTATGCCCCCATAGTTGCCCCGCCCCCCTCATTTTTCATCGTTTTGTCCTGCCCCCTTACGACCTGACGGCCCCTGACAATTGATTGGTGTATCATCAGCCCCTTTTTGCTCCTATTTCTTACCTCTGACAATGGACTCCTGTAAGAGTTTGAAGGCTCCAAATAATAAACAAATTGAGCCGGTGCGCGATAATCCTTCTTCCTAATCCATGCAAATACCTGGACCGCGAAACTTTTCATGCCTCAATAATATCAAATCCATCAGCTACTGTAGAATAACCATGTTGTGCGTACAAGGGGCCAACACACAGGCAGTTTAACAACTTTGTGGTATTCTGATAACACAGGTTCTATGTTAAGCAGCCAGACACGCGTATTCCGCCATTCTTGTGTCACTGCGGGACGCAGCTGCGAGAAGTTCGGTACATCAGTTGTTTCCCTCAGCGTTGCAGTGTTTTTTTCGGATTCCACGTTAGGGTAAAAGTTCAGCTGGAGGTAGGGCAGATTTTTTTCAAATGCGCTTCGACACCGCAACTCATCACCAGGTACCTTGAGTTGAGTACAGTGTAAGTGCATAATCCGAGGGTGGGGTGGGTCTGATGCTTGATTCCCCTCCGGGGAGCCAACATTTCCACCTTACGTTGACTGCGTCCGGGTCGAAGGGCATAGGACCCTCTATTTCCGACTTCTATAACCGCCAATGGCATGCGAGTTGCGTAACAAGCCGGGCGTTTTGTCTGGGTAACAACTGCGTCCATACCCTTCTCCATCAGTTCAGAACTTAAGGATATGGTGGAGTGGACAGCCGTCGACTGGGCACAAGTCTAATTCATTATAATTCAAATCATATGCAGGGCCTCGTCGGTTGCGACGAACAAATTATACTCTCCGAAGGTGCATAAGCGGGCCAAGGCTGTAGAAGGCTGATCACAAACAAAACATCTGACATGAGTGGGCAAACCCACGTTGCAAAATGACGACCGCACAGACGTCGACGCAGTCAGCCAGTGGTGGACGGCCAACCATACTGTTCTTCTTCCCAATGCGTCCAGCGTCAACGTGATATGTCTTCGCAGCCCGCTGTTTTTTCAACACGCTCACCTGAAGAGCACTTGACCGATATTTACTCGCACACGACAGTTCGGCCGTCGGTTTCGAAGATATCCACTGCGAGCTCCAACGAGTTGAAGCAACGTGGTGACTCCCACGAAATATACAGCGAAGCAGACTCGCGGAAGATCTACCCCACTCTCTGATCACCGCCACACCTGAACCCCGTGTCAAGACAGAATCAAGGTCGGAGATAAGGGAGGGCGCAGATGGCTGGCGCAACCAACACTCAACACGCGTACCAACAGCACGTCTCACTAGGTAGGCTTCCGACATGGAGAGCGATAAAGGCCCCATTAATGAGCCATTGAACCTGACTCTCAGCCTGCATTTAGCCACTACACACAACAAGATACACTGGACCGGCTGCGGTGTCCAAGTTAACCCGCCAGCCGGCAACCCTCCAAGCCACAGCTTTTAGCACACCGCGATAGATTCAAGCGCATCAGATTGATTATAGTGAGGAAAGAAACGAGCCGAGAGTCGACCTCACTCTCTCCTCCACCGCCTAGCTGTCGGCCGCCTGAGGTGGGATGGGCGCAGCGCTGCAAAGGAAACCAGATCGGAGATGAGCATGGTAGAGCACACACAGGTGCGCATGCGCAACTAGTCGCGGTTTCACAAGAGACACTTGAACGCGTCACCCGCTTCGAGCGATTACAACAAATCAATAGCAAACCACGTGTACTCGCTTCACAGCCATGTAAAAGCAGGTGCCATCATCACTCGCAAACACAAGACAACACGCAGACCCTCGGGAATGACTGGACGGAGTCAACACTAGTCACCACTGCTGCGTGAGACAGCAGCATTGGGTTCTGTGCACAATAAAACCCTCATTCTGGTGACTCTTGTCTTTTCCATCAACCTGGGATTCGATCTGATTATTGTAGTGATCTAAGCAAAACCAGTACTTACATCGCTACACATCTCATGTGGGCTACATGCCAGCAGAAAAGTAACATTCAGTAACTCCAGACCGTGTCGACAAGTTTCGAACAGACAAGTAAACCGAAAAGTGCTGAAGAGTCGCAGAGGAATGTATTCTTTCGGTTCGTTATGCAGTTCGGGGCGGCCGAACCAGTTTACAGGAAGCCCCAGAAAGGATATAAAGAGTCTTCTTGCAGAAAGAGATAACAAGTTAGCATAATGAAATTAGTAAAATAAGGATATGTTTAGCCCCACAGACAGGTGAATTTCATAAATAAAAAGAACCTGTGTTAAACTATAAAAGCGCTAGGATTATTGCAAGTCAGGGAGTTGGAGTGAAACCGTCTGAGAAATAAGATCGGTTGCATTGGGGAAATCGAGTAACATCATTGTAGAGAAGAATACATAGAAGTAAGGACTGTTAATAACACTAGATGAAGTTCAAAAATTAGACAAAAATGGAATAGTAGGGAATAGGCGGCTGTTTGATTTGCTTGGAAATCAAGGACAGTGGTGGGTGATACAGCATTTATAGAAGTGCATGGAGGCAGTTGGACGCACAGCCAGATAGGCGAAAAATCAGGAGAAACTACGAAGAGCTGAATTCAGTATGCGAAGTGTCCTGAGAAAAGGCGAAGGTGCGCTGGGCTCTATGAATGCGTGTTTCAACTGTTTGCATAGTGGACTCTGGTGGCAACTGATGCTGCATAAATTGCACACTCGTAGAGTCCTGTTGCCTAGAAAGGGGAAAAACCGTTTTCATGAGGTTCATAAGCAGCGGATATCTGTCTGAATTCCACCACGATGCCACTTGTTAGGCAATTTTAAAACGTTTGTTAATAATGACTACTTGTTAATGTTAGTAGTAGGTATCATGTAAGCAATTTATAAAATAGGAAGATTCGTTCACCAAACCGAAGTGGTTAGTAAATACACGGCGTGCGTCCCCAAGAGTGTGTGAAAAGACTGAAAACAAACACTGGGTTCGTGGCAGTGCTGTAATTAGGTGTTATAAGTAGGTAGTTATTTAATGACTGCAAATCAACTAAGAAAACTAAATGCCAGCCTGGCAAGTGACCAGATGGCCTCAGAAAAGGCTACTGAAAGCGGCTTTCGACACGGAATCCGCTTACCTAAGCAATGGTAAGGGGGCTGAAAGATTTGTTTGACGGTAAAATAGAGATATAGCTAAAGTTTAAGCATGCCACTTATGAGGGACAGCCGAAAGTTTTAAAGTGTGACTTATTACCCCACAATGTACACGAATATTTCTCAGTCAAAGGAAAGAATCAAAAAGCATGGAGCAGGGCGGAGGCTACCGCTTCATCCAACATCTACTTAAGACAAAGTCATCAGAAGCACTTACTGAGAGTTGTCGGAGTTAAAGACAGAAACCTGGAAGGGAAAAAAGGAGAGATTAATTTATCAATTATGGGAGTAATAAACTGCATTCTAAGTTCTTAGTGTCATTAGCCTCGTGCTTGATAGATGATTTACGAAACAGCACATCCTAATAAAATTAGGTTGTGAGTCAGTTTACGTAAGCCTAAGCAGGAACAAGGTGTTGGCGGTGGCGATGATCATGAAGACGGAATAATAATTGAATCAGATCCTTCTTTATGAGGTTCCCGAAGAATTCTGGGCGCAAAGGGGACCACAACATCCATTCACCCGAGGGTGTTCCCTCTAGAACATTTGACTGACGGGCAGAGATAGCATGTGCATGGTGGTTAAGGAGCGCAGGGTCACAGTGCTGTTATCGGGGTTTACGTGTTGTTTTGGGGGAAGACGTTGTGCAAAATTTCAACTTTGGTAGCACTGCCACCCCCGGTGCATGATTTCTCATGCAGTAAACCCGAGTTTGCTTAATTCGCACATAACTTTGGCTGGAGGCCATTTTATCATCTTTCATCCGCGGACGCCAAAACTAACTACTGAACTCGCATGGCCGGAATGGGGAGGACGGTGGGTGAAATCGCTAGAGGATGTGGGGTCTCACGGAGGTAGCAGCTGTAGAAGCCTTACATACACTTGGATGAAATCGACAACAAATCGATGGCTGGACGACTATAAAAGGAGCATGTTAAAAATAAGGTGGGACACCGCGAGCTTCTCCTCAAACCGTCTTCCAGCAAAAGGGGAAGAACGTACCAAAGGGATTCAAAATGAACAACTCTGACGGTGGCAGTCCGGCAGTCCAACACAGTACAGTAGTCGCCGGTTATTTAACCCACCCCGGACCCAGACCAAATTGGGCTTAATAAGCGGCAGGCCTACATACCGGAGAGTCCTAGTTCTTGATTAGCAAACACAGTTTAGGCCCTACACATTACATACGTACTGTATTATGCGTAGAGCTTGGTTATATACAAGAAAAGAATGCTGTCTGTCTGTTTTTTACGTTATAAAAAAACAAAAATGATTTGCGACACGCAACCAGTTGCGCACGCAGAGAGATGAGAATTTTACTCTATCCTGTTGACAAACTGGGCTTTGTAGCCGGCGGATTTTGCTATTTAAAATTCCGTCCCAAGCTGACTTGGGCTTAATACGCTGCTGGGCCTATTAACCGTGGGCTTAATAACCGGCGACTACTGTATTTGCAGCCAAAAAGCACCAAGTGCAGATAGAATTGCAGGATGATTTTTATGTTTCGGTAGAACTATCTTCAGATGACCTATTTGCCTTTGCCTTTTACAATAAACTACCTTTAAATTTTCAGTTGCGCGACCTTCCATTTTTTCGTCAAATTCTACCTTTATAACGTCAAATTCCCATCAATATGTATCAGTTGCCTGAACAACTGGATTTTTTGTTGATGTAGTCGATTATACTTAGCTCATTAAAACAATTGTAAGTGACATAATTGCAATATGCTTTGATCGCTTTCAACACAATTGGATATTAATTTACACTCGCTAACCAAGAATAAAATTTCTAACAACCAATTCCGTAGGACAGTTGGGCGGGGAAATAGATATTTGGGCGGCTCTACAAGACAAGTTGGCCAATGTTTCATACTCACATCTTAGGTCTTCCACACAAAGACTTTCAATAGAGCTGTTTCCACTGCTGGCATTGTAATCATAACAAGGGGCGCTTTCTGTGGTGAAAACATCATTTCCGAAAGGGTGCATCAAAGAGCAGTCTGTACTTTTATCCGTTAGGTTTTCCTCTCACTGCTTGAAAAGTACGGAGATCGAAAGTGAAAGATCATTCTTTCAAAGTACTGCGCCGGCGACAATCAAACGTAAAGTACGGCAATCTTCGAGATTATGGGGTTAAAACCGCAAACATGAGGAGTAGATGTGAACAGAGCAGACGTGCAACTGCCTCCAAACAAAAGCCAATTTTCTCAAATCACGGAGAAAGACAGCTGTTAAAACTCCTCATTCGGCGAGTTATTAAAATGACGAAAAGTATAGACAAAGGAAATGGAAAAAAGTTGAGGCTATAACTGGGGAAAGAAGGCATCAGATCAGAGGTTCAGTTGGGGTTAGAAAGTGAACCTTTGGATGCATATTAGAAAATGAGGCATAAGATCCCATCATAGAAAAAAATGGCGACGCATGGTTCATCGGAGCAGGAAGGGGATGGACAAGAGGGGTAAGGGATGTGAGATTTCGTGCACTTTAGGGCAAGCCACAACAAAAGAGGTCGAAAAGGTTAATGGATTTCGATGCCGGGTTATAACCCCCCGACCTCGACCCAATCAATCTGTTGTTGGCAGCAGGGGTTTGCGTTGATCGATTACCCGAAGCTGCCTGTGTAAATAACAGGACGAGAGAGTAAGAAAAGGCAGCCTGGCTGATTCAACCGAAGCATATATAATGAGGGTGTGTTAAGTAGTGGAATTGCTTTAACAGCAGAACGGTTAGTTAGATGGTCAAGCCGCAGAAATATTCTGCAAAGCAGGAAAAAAGATAATTGCACACGATCAAGTCTAACAACTACAGCCAGTGACCGATCAAATGAAATATTAATAGAAGTTCGGAACTGCGTTTTCCATCAGGAAACATTACCTAAGTGGAGTCGTAATACTGATTATCGTGCAGCGGAATCTCAAAATACCTTGGTCGTACAATAAATGCAATTCCTGTCAGCCACACTCGAGGAAAATTCCTACTTACGTGGTTTACTCTTCCTCCATTGCTTTTTGGCACGCCTACTATAAAAAATATATTTCTTTTAAAAAGCATGTTCAAAAATGACCTTATCTGTGTTAATTTGATAGGAAACGGCGTTCAATAAAGAGTAAATACATTAACAAACGATATCTTTTGGTTTAAAAGTTAAGTATCGAGAAGATTTTTTGAGATCCTAAATAGCAGAGTATCACTTTTTTTACTACTTGATGCTTAGGAAGTATGCTATATGGTCCACATCTATTGACAAATTTGATGAGCACTATATAGTATCTTATTAATAGTATAGAGAAGTGTACGATTATTTCTCCATCTATAGTACATAGCCTGACGACTAAAACCATAGATGCATATTTAGCGGCAAATTGGACTCAAAATAAGCTCGAATTTAAAAAACTTTAAAATACAAAATATACCATTTCATGGCGTACGAACTTGAGAAAAGACGTAATTTGCTACTAAAGTAGTACAGTAAATGACACCGTTTTGAGCTGGTTTCTATAAAATATAGACTTCTGCTCAAATAGTCGCGAGTTCGCGCCTCGAGTGGTGCACCACTTGACTGAAGACAGCTAATAAGCTAGAAATGGCCACTCGAGTCTTCCAGCAATACTATCTGCTAATTAACGCTACGCCTGTGATCCCAAAATCACATTTACTCGCCTGACTGCATTTTATTCATTGTTTTTTACAGAATTCCACACCCCTCCCCCTTTCACCCCGAAATACCTCGGCCTACATGGATTTTGCGCAATCAAGTAACCCAGTCATAAGATGTGACTCACTACCTAAATGAGCGAATCAGATTTAGACACGCGTGCATGATCAAGCGACTTTGTTTTCAAACTTGAATAAGGACAGAACAAGGCTGAAAAAACGTTATCCCATGGACTCAATAGTGAGTGGGTGCAGGCACGCATTTTATGAGAAACCCAACGTCTAGCAACGAGGCAGGAAGTAGCCGCGTCCACAAAAGGCTATCTATCGGCCTACACGCGAGCTCACGCACCGTGCTAGACATCAATCAATACTTTGAATTTCTAGCTACATTCAGTCACTGAGTCAGTAGCCAATCCTACCGGCGACTATTTCAGAGATGACCTGATTGGCTCAATGGACATTGCGTTACACGGTTTTGTTTCCTAAATACGTTGTACCTATTACACTAAAAGACTTCTGCTGTTACACACTTCTTGTAGTGTTCTTCCTTTGGGGACTCACACAAGGCGTTATCGGGCGGTAATATCTCAGCCTAGGCTTCCGTTAAAAAATGCAGACCTACGCCTGAGTGACACGCAACCCCCCCCCCCCCAAGAGAGAGAGTGTGTGTCCTTCGTAGGTCATGCGCAAGACAGACGACGATGGTTGCGACCGAACGAGCTCTGCAGATGGCTGAACTGCTATCTTCGTGGCAGACAAACGCGAGTCGAATTCTCAGGCACGCTATCCAAATCCCGCAACTCTAGGACACGAGTTCCTCAAGGTTCTGTCATTTCGCCATCGCTATTCAACATCTACGTGGCTGACCTCCCGAATCCCCCCCTGAAGTCGAAATGGTGTCTTACGCTGATGACATCACCCTGCTGTCCTCTCAGCCAAACTTTCGCATGGCTGCCGATGCCCTAAATAGCTACATCCCCAGTTTAGTCCGGCACCTAGACGATAAGCAACTGAAGCTATCCGCGACCAAGTCCTCAGAAACTCTGTTTACTCCGGACCCCAAAGAATACGAATCCCATCCTCCAATTAAGGTGGAGGGCAATGACATTTCCTTATGTCAGCATCTTAAACTTCTGGGCCTCACTCTCGACCCGACGCTGGCTCTACACTGCCATGCTGACATCCAAGCCAGCAAAGCCAAAGCCAAGCTCAACATCCTAAAAGCCTTGGCAGGTTCTTCATGGGGCCAGGACACTGAGACGTTAGTCACGACATACCGGGCAACAGGCAAGGCAACGAATGAGCATGCATCAGCCATCTTCGCCCCACTGTTAAGCGATACCAGCTGGGCGAAAGTCCAACGCGTTGAGAACGCTGCTCTCCGCATCGCCACGGTCTGCGTTAACATGACCAATGTAGATCACCTGTATCAGGAAACTCAAGTCCTGCCTCTGAAGGTTCACTCCATCATGCAGGCAAAAATCCACATAGCGCAGTCTCATAACCCAGAGCATCCGGGCAATCGCCTGTTAACGTGCCTGTTAGACGCATGAAGCAGTCTACCACAGACGCGTACGGCCCACATGCTTCGGTGTACCCCACTTACATACCGATAACGGACCTCGTTAAGCGTATCCACACCGAAACTATCGAGCAAGCCATCAGCAGCTATAAACCCAACAGAGTCCTCAACGCTCCTCCGTCGGTCTCCGACGTCATGGCCAGAGAACGTAGGGCCAACATGTGCAGAAACGCTAGAACCAGACTATCCCAGCTGCGTTCCGGCTTCTCCACGCTGCTGAATTCATTCAAAAGCCGTCTCACCTCGTGCTTTGATAACGTCACAGACAACTGTCCTGACTGCCTCCTGCCTTTCCACACAACATGCCACCTCTTCGACTGCCCAGCCAACCCTACGGACCTCACGCCTGAGGACCTATGGCTTCGCCCAGACAGAGTCGCCGATTTCCTTCATCCTCCTTAAAATTTTATACCGTTCTCTTTATTCTTTATTCCCTCATCTCTATCCCTTCATCTTTCTTAAAAATTTTACAACATGTATTGCTGGCAAACTAGGTTAAGGGAGTAAGCTAGTACAACAACAACAACTGTAGATACCTCGACAGCGGGAGGATAGACAGACGAGAGAGCAGGGAGGAGAATATGACGTGGATCACGGTGAAACGAGGCAGCAGTCGCGTAGTTGAAAGCCAAACAGACACGCACTGAGGTTGCAGCCCCGAGCAGGCAATACAAGGAAGAGCGCAGTTTACTGAAGCTAATCGGTGGTGAGCCAACACTGAAAGGTGCGTCACCTTGTCTTCTGGGTGCCCCCTGCCGCCCTGACAGCCGTTGTTTTGCATTTGGTTGGCACAGGCACTGGAATTCAGCCTACCTTACAGTGCTCTAGGTCAGTGGTGGTGGTAGCGGAAAGGAGGGAGAAGATAATAAGACACGTGGCAGAACCTGCCGAGGCCTTCTAAGTGCACGCACTTTGCATATGTGGTGTGTGTGTGTGTGTGTGCACTTAGTGAGATGATGCGATCCTTTTGTGCTGCAATGTGGAAAAATCGGTCGCATTCTGGCCATGTGAGCAGGCAGCACATATTTCGCACCAGAAGCGGCAAAAACGGCTAAGCCGTCGGTTTGCTGCAGCAAAAGACCACACGCACTGAATCTGATTTCTGACAGCGATCGGTAATGTGGCACCAAAGAGAATAAGGAAGTCATGCAGTCCTGTACCATGTGAATAGTAGTAATAGGGATTTTGGAAAAACGGTCTTTTGAGGCCCCCTAAAAATAAACTATCCCGCCAAAGTGTCTAAGGAATGCGTGATTTAAGGTTAAATACTGGATTAAGGACTGTAAATGCGTGTTAAATTGCACGGCGGAGAGTAAATTAAAGCCACTTATAATTGTTTTAGTGAGCTAAATATAACCAAAGCGGCCAAAATGAACTCCTGTTGCTTAGGTTACTGATGTCTATTGACGAATAAGGATAGTGGACAATTCCTATTGCGAACATTCGACCTTAGGTAGGCGGAATTTATTTAAGGCAGTCCTACCGGGAGTTTTAATGGGAGGGGTAAATGGAACTAGCCAGTCGCTGGTTTCGCAAATAAAAAGTGGCAAAATTACACACACAACATTGGCTTGTTTAAATACAACAACAAAGCGCAAGAAAATGATCACTCAATGTGAAACTGTAGAAATGGTCTGTAAATCTTTGGAAAAAATTGAAACCAAAGTCACCGATTAAATATTTCAAACAAACCGATTCTTACCCGTGATCCATGTGTTGGTAAATCAGACAATCGTGCCGGTCGACACCGAAACTGCGAATAACAACTTTAATGGTCTAAGCCTAACATTAAAACAAAATCTGATAACCTAGGTCTAACCCGAATGATAACACTTGAGGAAGACATCATACCGTATGAGCTAAAGAGAAGAAGGGCTTAATTAAGCCTACTGAAAAATAAATAGGTACTAGGTAGAACCTTATACCAGACAGTCATCGTTGTCTGGTGGAAGTAAAGGAGTGAAATAGAATCCTAGTCAGGCTCATTTTTCTCGATAAGAGGTATTTTACTATCAAAAAACACCGCGACTTAATCTGCCTTTAAGTAGGATAGTTAAGAATATCACGAGCCCGACTAAAGTGCCTTGTTCATCATGGGGCGCTTCGAGGATGGATTTGCAGGATTGCTAATCCACATAAGACACGCATTAAGATTTTTGGCAGAGCTGAAGATTGTCAAAGTATTCCTTAAAGATTAACCTAGGACAGGCTAAAATAAATACGGAAGTGCGAGTCCCAGGAAGTAACTACGAAGAAGCAGATGTAATCACTAGGACACTAACTTTATCAGCCGAACGTTTCGGACTCTGGTCGAGGGCCCATAATCAGGGAAATTAGCAGAAACTGGTAATTCATACATAGGGAGTTACAGTACTTATAGGATGCAGTCAGATGGCCGAGCAATTAAGTCAAAGTGCAGCACGAGTGATGAAAGTTCGGCAGGCCCTGACCAGCACGCCGGCCATCAAGCAATTAGCACACAAGCGGGCAATTATCCTCGATGGGGTGCTGGGGGGGGGGGGGGTAAATAATTATCATAGGTATATAGTATTATAGCAGCTGTGCAACTGCAACTCCTTGTGTGTGAATTAACCGTTTCTGCTAATTCATCTAATGATGGATCCGCGACGGAATCCCAAACGTCAGGCGAATGAAGTTTTTGTCCTAGTGATCGCATCACCTTCTTCTCAAATAATCACCATCAATTTGCTCTTGATAACCAAAATTTAGGGCTGAATGAAAGACCATGGTTCTACCAGTCAAACCTCCTTTCGAGGCATACTTTGGATTTATAGGTTACATGTCCATTAGCTATCCAAGCCCGGATATAAAACCTGTATAGTCGATTAGAAGCATTCCTGATCAGGTTTTTCTAGCGACCCGGAGAGAAACAGTTACAACACAGGACTAGCAGAGTTAGTATCTAGCACTTAAAGGCACCCAACATCAAAGACACTCCTTGAATCGAACCTTAAATGCAAAAACGACCCGAATAATGCTCATAAATTTAAGTTTCCTGGTGTGGCGGAACAGATTCACACCAAGCAGGGAGCATTTTTCACTCTTTCTAGAATTAACCTTTCCAAAAGCACGTCGAGATATTGAATCGTCCTGCTCTTAAGAAAATCAAGGGAATGGTACCATCTTCCCACCGTTCGGGGAGGAGACCTTTCGCCAATTCCTATAGAGATCAGGCCTAAAGTTGAGGTTAGCGTTAAGCCACAAAATTTTGACAATTGGGTCAACTGGGATTATTCAAATCTGCCCAACCCTCCTAATAGTTAAGTGAGCCGAGTAGTTATTCTGGTGGATTCTAGATGATTGCTCACGAAATCCTGTCTGGGCAGTCAGCTTACTGTATCCGTAATGGTGGATTTCATACAAGCAGTAAGTTGAGCGGGTAAATCGACCCAAGTGGTGAGCCTCGTAGCTCAATGGTAGAGCGTTGGGTGCACAAAATCTTTCCCTGCTGTGTGGGTTTCGAATACCACCGAGGCCGCAAATTTTACCCAATTGGGTCAGCTAAATTATTCAAATCCGCCAAACCCTCCTAATAAATTTAAGTTATAGTAAGCACACAGAAATATTTCTCGTTGATGGAATTTTACTCAAGGCGGCTTATATTATCCTGGAGGGCGGTGAGTTCCTATTGCAGAGTCTTATCAGTTTGGGTTAAAGCCAGGGTTAGGGTTGAGGTTGAAATTAGATTTCATTTTAGGGTTGGAATTCCGCCTGCACTTCTGTGGTGGGAGGTTCTTGTGCCTATGAGCGGGTTTCGTCAAAAATCAAGACCGTTTAATATCTACATTATTACTATCGTCAGCAGATGTGCGCAATCATTATTTGAAAACCCAAGAAAGCTCTGATTCCCACAGACAAGTTTCTATCTAGGGTACTCAAAGCTGCAACTTGAGCCCTACCGCGTTCGTGATTAGAGAATGCATTCAAGTCTACGCGGAGTCAATTATCGCAGTAGCAGAGCTTTCCTGTTTCGGTTTGCCGTCTCAGTGACCTCGAGCGTAGGGGGTTACGCATTTTTTGCACACGGTCGTGCATATCACGTCATACAACTGTCAGTTCAAAACTTCGTGCATGCAACGGCAAAACGGACACTCTGAGAATTTTTTTCCGCCGATGCAACAGCACAGCGAATGTCTATATCATATCCATAGAAGAGTGCCAATCAAAAGTGTACTAAGTCTGGCAAGAGGTTAACTTAAAAAGAAACTCGTCGAGTTAATTCTGCACTACACGACAACGTTCTAGCCCAGAAAAGTAGTTTCGTTCATCGCCATTTTTGAAATTGATTTGCTTCACTTTGAACCTTACCTGGGTGAGATATAGCTCCTCAGTGACTACAGGCTATTTATTAAAGGGGCATAAAAGAAAGCCATCTTTGCTTACTTGAAATCCCCAAGAGTTCGTATCAGATAGCAAGCAACAGCAAATCTGACGAACAGTGGGATTTTAAGCAATTTTTAATCCATAAGCTCGAAAAATAGATCGAAGCTAAGGGAGAACAATGAGGATAGGCTCTATGAAAGAAATTATTCAACATCAACTTCTATGTGAGATAAATTGGAGGTTTACTTGCACCTGTACTAAACAAATTCTTAAACTAACCCTCAAATGAATGAAGGAGATGAAAATGCGCACTCTAAATCCTGGTTTAGATAAAGTTTAAGCTGGCATTTTTGTGATAATAACCTCAGAAATGTTAGCGAATATTTTCATCTGCTTGTCTCTATTTGCTGGGATAGCCGGCCGAAGTCAAACCTAATTCTACTGCAATTTTTCAGTGAGTTTTGGGTTCGACACCGGGATGCATCTTAACATTCAGCAGCTGGTCCATCTCATGACAGGCTACTTAGGCCGGACTACAATACTGATTATCGTGCAGCATAATTCCAAGATACCTCAGTCGTAGCAGAACGCTGGCATCTTAAAGCAAAAACAAGACGTGTGTAGTAGGAATATATTAGGTTTTCGGCACCCTTATCAATTTAGCCATGTTGCATAGAAATTATGTATAACAATATCCTTTCCTTCACTTAAATGGTAGAAAATCAAGCTTTCTGCCAAGTTTATACTCGATGAAGGTTTTAAAATGCCTGAAAATATAATATCCTGAAATGTGCATTAAAGTAGTATCGTATCTCTCTGTTTATACAACACAGTATACATTAATTGTAAAAATGTACGAGCCCTATATGGCATCCTAATTGCATATAGGAAAGTATGATTCTCCTTGCATGGAAAGTGCACAACTTCTGGACTGTAAACCTAACATGAAAATGCAATTCCAGGTCGGGTTTCATATTATTCGGGAATAGGAAAAAATTTCCTAAAGCCAACAATACCCATGTCATGTACTGGCCTGACGATGAATGACCGAAAACGATCGTTTGCCAACATGCCTCTTCAATATAGAGAGAAATAACTATATTAACAACTTTAAAACTTTCAGAGCACGAGTAGATCAAGATTGGCAAAAACCAGGAACAGAGAAGAAGTAACTGGTGGAAGGCGTAAACGGCCAGAACTATAAGCTTTCTTACAGACCTCCCTAAATAACATAGACGGGAAAAAGCCGAGGCAAAGAAGGAGCTGGTCGAGATTAAAAAAGGGATTACTTGACTAAACATGAGACCAACTGCCCTGCAAGCCATAAACGGCAGCCACTGGTTTTTGAAGCATCGAAGCGTATTAGGTAGACAAACGACTTTATAACCACCAGAATTAATTTTTGACAGATGACAGACAGAAGATGAAGAATTACTCCACGTGACATTGTAGTTTGTAATGATGATGGTGATGATGATGATGATGATGATGGTGGTGGTGGTGGTGGTGGTGGTGGTGGTGGTGGTGGTGGTGGTG
>JAYGXS010000003.1:69456039-69520847 GCA_036362985.1 Ligula intestinalis | reverse complement strand
TAGATCGGCACTCACCTTGTCCTGGGCCTGCAGTTGGATATCAGGTCGATCGAGAAGCAGTTTGGCGACCTCCACCTGGCCACGATCAATGGCACACATGAGGGCTGTGTTGCCGGACGCGTCCTGGCAGTTGATGTCAGCGCCGTGGTGAAGCAACAGGCGCACCACTGGAGCCGCATTGGCCTTGCGCGCGGCCAGAATGAGCGGCGTCTGCTGGGCACTGGTCTGGGCCCGAGCGTTCACATTGCCAGCAGCAAACAGCTTGTCCACCACCTGCAGCGCAGATTCCGTCAGGGACTGACAAGAGGACATAAGAGGGATCATCAACTGAGACTTTGTTGAACGAGAGCTCTAAACAAGCACTGATGGGGGGTGACACAAATGGGTAATCGAGATAGAGGAGTCATGAAGAATCAAGGGTAGAGCGATTGTCAACGGACCCCAGTCGAATAACTTGGCGGTCATGGATGTAAAGCCCTGCAGATACGTAAAGCACAATTGTGCTTTTTTCTACAAGCTATCTAACGAATTAATTGCTAGTCGTCAGTATGAAAAACACACATCAAATGGGAGCCGATGAGGTGTTATTTGGATGGATAAGGAAGAAGACTTGTTGAGCACTGGATCAACTGGTTTATGGTCCTAAGTTTTGGAACTTTTACAGGGGTCCACCTTCAGAGATAAGAATCAGCAACCAAAGGGAGGGTAATTATAGCGGGCAGAGGTCAATCAATTGCCAGATGTCATCAGTTCGTCAAGGTGTAACAAACAGCAACCAAAAAGGATAAGGGGGCAAATTATAGTGGCATACGCTAATTAACTGTCAGCGAAGTTGGAGGTCGTTTGGGGTCAATAAATCAATTAATTCGGCGCTCGATAAGTCCTCTTCCTTATCCAGGCAAATACCTGGAACGCGAATGTTTTCATTCTTTCAAGAGTTATTTAGGTTTTGCGTTTCCTTCTTTAAATTTTACCTTCTATAACACGCCTAAGTAGAAGTGCGAAACGTCAGTAAAGCTGAATTGTGATTGCAATACTAATTGGCCTGTACCATCAATCCCAGACATTTTATAACAGTCCGGATGCTACCTTCCAAATGAACATATTTTAGTTGTTTGCTAACAATGACTACAAAATTAGTGCACATTTTTTGCATTGATTTTCGACGCGGTGGTGGTGGTGGTGATGGTGGTGGTGGTATGGTGGTGGTATGGTGGTGGTGGTGACAGCGAAGAAACTAAACCTCAGAATGTTCGTCTAAGGTCATGAGAAGAATCCTGGTGTTACCCTTGGCCTTATCAGAGGACGCAAACACTGGATAATGTGATGCAGACTGAGAATTGCGCATGGGGGGTAGCATTCACATGTGCGCAAAATAAATGCAGCTGTACATGATGCAACGACGAATAGAAGACAGAAAAAGGAGCCAGATGCAAGGCTCAAGCATTCCACTTTTCACGTAGTTTACCAGGTAGACTTACCAGCACGGCTAGCTAGAGGTGAACAAACAGAGAAGCAAGAGACAAAAGTATAATAAACGCCGGTATCGTTAGTGCTAGCAAGCCACAATGAGCGGTAGACGTGTCTTCATATGAGGCCTCCTTAATTACTTGATGGCTTGCTTCAGAAAGACCTTCCAAGGAAGGGCAACTGTTACGGACGTTTGGGGGAAAAAGAAGAACAGGTCACTCTGATTTCTTCATTTTCTCATGAAAAAAACTTCCATTCGGTCAATCTATGAAATAACCAAGCAACTTAGTTAACTGAAGTTAATTAAGCTAAGTTTTTATTCCGTTGAGTTAAGAACACATCCGCCTATGTTTCCTTTACTCTGGTGTGATTTATTTCGGATACGGGAACCGTCCGCATTCACCAGGTAGACGGCAAGCACTTTTATTGGGATTTTTCAACGGCATAAAGCCGCAGATGTCCAAAAGCCCTAACGCCGCATCTGCATTTGCGAATCAACGTAGGCGGAAGCTGTCGTCCAATGGAATCCCAGTCTAAAGCAGATTGCTGTTTTGTTTGCGCAATCCCAAGGGCCCGTTACTGCCCGACTACCAGTCAAAGAAAGCTTACATCGCTGACTGCCGCGATCATGATGGGTGAGAAACCGGAGGCGTTAACTTGATCCGGGTCGGCGTAGTTTGTGTCCAGAATCAGATTCACCACGCGCCAGCTTCCATGACCCACAGCGTAATGCAGACAAGTTGTCCCCTGCAAAAAAGGAGAGAGAGAGAGGCAGTTAGTTTGTCGGTGACTTTTAAGGCAAAAAATTAATAATTGTAGAAAGTAAAAAGTATCCACGCAACACGCCTCAATGTGCGGGCTTTTCAATTTGAGCCGCCGTTTTCTTGCTTGAGGAAAAAAAGGAAATTCGAGCACCGGATCAAGTTGTTTATTATGCTGAGCTTTCGGGCTGTTGCGAGAGTCCATCATCAGAGATAAAGGCATCCACGAAAAGCAAGCGACAGTTATAGGGGGTAGGAGCCAATCAAACGTCAAAGGGTGAGGGGGGTGGTTAGATGGAGGAAGAAGTGAGGGAGAGGGGAGAGGGAGAGGGGGGAGGGAGAGTCCACCGAAAGCTCAGAAAAATAAACAACTTGATCCGGTGCTCGACCTTTCTTCTTCCTCAAGCATGCAAAGACCTGCGACTCGAGCGTTCTCATTCATTCATGTAAATTATCTAATATACATTTCGGTTGGCCTACTTCGCGTAGTATAAACCGATTTGTATTCCTCTTTTTTTTAATCTGAAGTAAAATGAGGTCATGAGGGCTCAAAGTCACAACGCTAGCGCTGCTTTGAAAGCAGTCAAATTTCGCCTATAATTAACTAATTTTTCTAGGACATTTATCCATGATGTCGAAAATTACAGTCATTTGTGGTTATGGATAACTTTTTAGATACCAGTGTTGTGTGCTTGTGCGCCTACTTTGATTCTTTTAGAATGGACGGACTTATTTGCCAAAAATTTTGGAACGATACTTTAAAAAAATACAGCGTATCTCTCTCTCTCTCTTCCTCTCTCTGCGCGTGTCGTGAAGACGACATGTAAGTAAATTAGTCAGCTGAGCGAAAGCCACTATGCGACCGCCTGCGAGTGCGCTAGCCTCAAGCCTCACAGCACAACATAAATGCTGTATTCTGCAGTGGAATCGGCATAGTTTGAGTGCTCATCGTAAGTCGACAGGTGTGGGCTCCAGGGTCAGTGACAGAGCACTGAACGGCCCGAGCGTTAACCTCGGGTCTGCAAAGCATGTGATTGGGATAGAGCTAGCGTACTATGGCAAATACGAATGACACCTTTTTGAAATGTCGACCGATTGTAGGTAATAAGCTGGCTTTAAGAGGTTAGTGATTTAAAGAATTTTAGCCATGATAACACGCAATTTGCCATCACACAGATCAATTATCGCCTATCGCAATCTTAATGAATATCCAACACAGTCTCCCTTCCTGCTTTCCCCAAAAGCGAAGAGAGACCAACTGCAGCCTTAACATACCTCAGTCTACTGACTATCTTATCGAAGGAGAGGAGTCCTTAACGGTCGGAATTCGTAAAAAGTGATATTATCTACCCCGAAATGTGTACCAATACGGAGATTGATTTTAAGTTTGAGGAACAAACAAGGCTGTCACACGTTTCTGGGGTTTTCCTCTGATAAATTTATTATTCACACCGGTGGATCATAATATTTCCGCACATAGCACACATTGCTAGCAGGGTCAACTGAGTTGAGGATAGGAGACTGCATGAACGTCTTAAAATTACCCAGGTTAATAATTTATTTAACGGAAATACTAGCAATTTAAATCAAAAGGTATGGAGAATTATGAACCTCCTTCAGATTAAATACTCTTCAATTTACGGAAACGACGTGAAGAAGTACCCAATACATGCTCGTCGAGACTTTATTCTTAGCGGGATTATCCCGTATAGCTGAAAGATCCTCAGCAAGTGGATAGAATGATAACATATGCAGTACTGGGTCTATTTCATTAAAATACTAGCCAAATTTCTGAAATGCGCTTTTGATTAGACAGGGTTGCTTAAGTTAGGTTGCAACATCAAAATACCAAAACCTCAGTCATGAAAAAAAGCCGGTTTTTGAGTGAGTTTAGTTCTGACCACCTGTAGAAACTACACTCAAAAAAATGCCCATTTAAAGAATATGCTTTATTCTATCGTAATAGTAGCGAAAATTCGATTCCCATGTGGTAAGTCAGAAGAAGTAACGGCGCCCTTTCTCTGCAGACTTTATTCTAGGCATTGTACACTCTAGAAGGGCTATCAATAATCGAAGAGATACGATCCTATTTGGATGGGGATTCCAGAGCCTTAAAAATAACCCAAGTACCTAAGTTTAAGACCGATAATATACAATTCAAATAAGATATGATTTACCACCAAACACGTATAAAAAGAATATTATTGTACCTGTTTTCTACACTATCAAGCGAAATTTACAAAAGCATGCCCTCATCAATATAAAATTCATACTGCTAAAGACACTTTTTCTCAGTGCAGTTTTTGTAGGCAGCCAGAGCGAGGCTCATTCAAAGGCCAACATCCTGCCATAAATGAAATATCTGGGCGATTACGCCGCGCAATAATTAGTGTTAAGACCCCAGCTAAGTCATTTGTTCTAGTCAAAAGTGCAGTTAACATTTTATAAGATAGGCCAGCTACCGTAGAGTAGATGACCTAACTCACGAAATGACACGAGTGAAATTCTAGTGGGTAGTTTGGCGCACACGCTAAGGCAGAATAAATTTCAAATCTGTTTGAAGGTAGGCCCATTCCCATGAAAGAATAGCTGAAAACAGAAGTTGGGATAGTTTGCAAGCCAAACTATGCCTCCTCTTAAAGAATGGCCGTATTTTTAATGCGTTAAAACTGTGAAGGATGTGGAGTGGTGGCCTCTTCTTGGCAGGATCCTTTCCGCAAAGTTCATAAATTGGTACTTTACGTAACCTGCTGTGGACCAAGTACACTAACCGCCAGACGAATCCCCGTTGGATGACTTTTGAGACGCCCATGAAGGGTCGTCAGAGGCAACTGTTTTACTGTTGATTGGAAGATATCAGCAAACCTCAACAAGGTAAAAATTTGTTGAAATTTCAGATGTAGGAGTTTAAGAATGAATGAGATGCTGAAGGCATGACTAAAGAACCTGCCAGGATCGCTGCGGGTATGGGGGTCACCTCCTCCCCCCCCCCCTACGAGCACTGGACCTCGAAGAGTGAAGACTACGCCTTCGACTGGATTCCTAGTTCGGTCCTTACTGGGCCAGCACGATGTGAGAGCTCGTTTTCATTTTTCATGCTCGTGAAAAGGGGAGGATTGTTTCCGAACCCTCTCATCTAACCGAAAAAAATAAGGACATTTAACACATCCGGCAGGCTGATGGCAAATTACCAACTGCCGAGACCCTACGACTTACGTAGAATGAGTGATTGTGTTTCTCGATTAACAGTACATCAACGAAAGCCAAACCGTTATTTGAGCGTCCTCGTCTCCATCTATAAAACTAAAGTGCCTCCTGATGCCGGACCAACATCGTAGAAAATCGCACCCTACTGCAGTCTAATACGCAGACACAACGTCCTCCAGTAAAAAATCCCCAAGGCAGGGAATAAACTGAGACGTAAACTGCCATAGACCTCGGGACCAGTCCCAACGGCCTAGGCTAGAAAGTGTGGCTGTATAACTTTTGTCAAGAGCTGTTCACCTCTCCGACGACCGGTTTCAAGTAACGATTTTATCTGTTGAAGATAACAGAGACTATGGCGAAATGCTAATGAGGCAGGGCGTTCTAGTTCGCCACAGAGACATACAAAAAACGTAATCAGGACGCAGGTGAATCCGGAGAAAGAGACAAAGACCTGCATATATCAATAGCCCAGACCGGTACTAGACAACTAGAAGTGGGGATTGGAGGGGGACGGGTGGGGTTGAACGTTAACAGAAATTTTGCATTTGCATTAGCACTCAGTCAAGAAAGTTGTCGTTAGCGTCAACTTCTTAAAGGATCCCGACTGAGCACGGAGACACTGGTGTCATTACTGAGGGTTGCAGAGAAACCTGGCGATAGCAACTAATTTAATTACGTGAAAACATTGTCCTTCGGAAAGAACCGCAGGCGTTAGACAGTAAAGCCCCAACGGAGTTGCTCAATTCTCCTCCACCATGTGTGTTTTTATGATCCTGTTACTCAGAACAGAAAAAGGGGGGACTTTATAACCACCAAAATTAATTTTTGACAGATGACAGACAGAAGATGAAGAATTACTCCACGTGACATTGTAGTTTGTAATGATGATGGTGATGATGATGATGATGATGATGGTGGTGGTGGTGGTGGTGGTGGTGGTGGTGGTGGTGGTGGTGGTGGTGGTGGTGGTGGTGGTGGTGGTGGTGGTGGTAACGATGAAAATGAACTCACCGCAGATCGAGGCATTCGGATGAAATTGTAGAGCAGGACGGGGGCGCAGTTGTACATGAAGGCGAACATGTCCTCCACCGTGTGCACATCGATGTCCACACGGCACATTGCATCAAACCAGACACGACGCACCGTCTCAAGGTGCTTTTGCTGTCCGAAAATGAGCAGAAAGGCAAGACTTTCAGCAATAGCGTTAGCTTCAGAAAACGTGCGTGTGTGTACTCAAGCGCTCAGAAGCTTTACAACTGCATCGTGCGCCTTGTGCCTAAGCGCTCTTGGCTGTGGGTCGGGTAACAGAGGCAAAACAAGACAGGGAAAAGCTTGCACACAGTTTTTTTTGCAGTGCTTTGATGAGGGAAGAAGGGGGTGTGTGTGCAGTAAACCGACCAAACTGCGAAGGTTGTGTGTATTCTCCAGGGTCACTTCAACACGGTGCTTGACCCCTTGTCTGTTGGGGAGCCAAACCCGCAGCGCAGTTCGCCACGCGGTCTTTAACAGGAGTACACAAGCAGACAGGAAGTGGCGATGCCAGTGGGGAGGCAGGAGGAGATTAACAGAACGGTAGAAACTCGCAAACTCCAGCCAGGAAAAATCGATTCAAAAGCACAGACTGAGTACAGGTTGCTAACGTTGACTGATAAAATAATAAAGGGGTTGAGAAGATTTTTAGGGCAGTGGATCAGGAGCACCATTCCTATTACCTTAGGAAAAACGACTATACGGAAGGTTGTACTATCCCAGTGGACGAAACGTTTTAATATCAATTGACTTTGTAACTTATACTAGTAGCCTAGGTACTTGCTAAAAGGCCCAAACACGTGTTTCGCCGGTATTCTGCCGCTGTTGGACACAACTGCGAGGGGTCCGGCTCATCAGTGGGTCCCCCAGCTTTTCCTATCTGCTTTCTGGTTGATACACCAGTTTATAAAGCTCAGCTTTTTTTAATCTTCTGAAAAATTAATTTATATTCGGGGTATATATCAGTACATATAGGTGTAGACCGAAATGGTAAGTGCATAATTGTGTTGACGGGTTTCAACACAAATATACACTTACAATTTCCATCTATGCCTATAGACCTTATATGTACTGATATATACCGAGATTAAAAAAGCTGAAGTTTCAATATCGTAAAAGAGTTGATTTTTAAAATTGATTCTTCTTGTGTAAGGTTTATAAGATGTGCGGACCTCTCTTTTGTCCAAAAATGCCGGTTACCGCTGCATACTGAAAAAATGTAAACAATTTACCCATGGAGGGAGGTGCACAGTTTTTGTGGCATACAGTGTGGAAAAATAACATTATCCACATTCAGTTGACCAAATTGTGAAAAACTCACGGCCTCGGTGGGAATCGAACCCACCCACACAACAGGGAAGGCTTTTGTGTAGCCAACGCTCTACCATCGAGCTACGAGGCTCGTTGTGAGCCGTGAATTTAATCACGCTTGGGTCGATTTACCCGCCCAACATACTGATCGTATGGAATCTACTGAGGCCGCGAGTTTTTCACAATTGCGTCAACTGAATTATTCAAATCCGACAACCTGCCACCCACCCCTGCCTAATAATCATTCACGTTGTCGAAAGCAACAGCGGAGTCCTCGTGAGTATACGTAAAGCCTATCATTCATATCAGCAAGACTGGCTGATGACAATGTCTGAGGGAGTTTAAAAACCTCAGGCTAAGCTCGCCTTTGTCAAAACTTTATACCTGTCTGTTTCTAAAAGTTCGCACGTTCTTGTTTAAAAAAAAACTCACAAACGGAGGCATGATAGTTTGCTGGTATGTGTGTGTTCATCCACCAAGTGTAGTAACAGGTTGGTACAGGTGACAGTCTCACGGAGTATATTATAGTGATAGCGGACGTAGTTGGCGCCAACTGCATTCTCCACCTTCGCCCGGAGTCAAGAAGACCAAATGGTACCTGGCGTTGGCAGCTTTCTCCAATTCAACCCAGAAACGCCGCCTAATTTAGACTTAAGTGACAGCAGACCGTGTGCAGGTACTACCGCAGTACCTACCCTCACTCACCTTTAGTAGGTGTCAATACATGTTCAAGGAAGCCAAGACTGATATGCTACGACTATTTTTACTACTGCTGACTATCAATGTAGCTGAGTCTTAGTAGTACTACTACTATTTCTGACACTAATATTAGTATGAGGTGACGCTGATTTTAAATCAACACTGATGCTCATACTCCCTTTGTTCTCAACAAGGAATGTTAAAGCTGGATTTATCTTATTTTGAGTAAATGCATGGTTGAGGCCCTAAGCACATCAGAGCTGGCCTTGGTTTCCGCTCTCTCAACTTTATCCCTTAAACTGTGTCCGTTTCTACTAGAAGTTGGACTACGAGGACTAGGATACTGCTGTTATAAGTACGTGTCTATCCTAAAGTGCTAATTCTAATAATCATAATTACTTAGACTAATTTGTCAGGCGCAAAGAGGTCAGATTGGCTTAGAAGCAGACTACTTTCCCAAGACTAATCAACATTTTATAGTTTCTATAAAAGGGGAGTTTCACTTTGCCCGTGTACATGAGGGGTTCGCAAGCGCGATGACAACTCAAAATATGATCAAACTGAGGCAAAGAAGAGACAAAACTATGAAGAAGACATGTGCTCACATATGGTCGCCTGACCTCCAGTGTGACTTAATGCCTTTCAGATAATGTATTAGGTTCTTACGGTTGCGAAATTCTTCTTTTTCGAACCAGTAAAATGTTGAACTTGAGGATATAAACACTTTGGAACAGTGTGAGGCGAGCTAGGATGCCTGAAACTGAAGGGTCAAAAACACGACATTCTGACTGTGTGATACAACAGTAGCAGTGGTCTTATTCGTGGTCGATAAGCCAGTTTAGAGGGTACAAGAATGTGTGGAAAAGGTCCACCATACCGCTTCAGATGAAGGCACGTCGGTGGAGCCAGGGTTCGACTTGTACCACTTAGCGAGAGCGTCACAGGCCTCAGTTATTGGTTGGCTTTGGAAACTGAAAACAAATTGATGGAAAAAAGTCAGCACAATTATAATAAAGCCGTCAAAATAAGCCATCATGAAAATGATTAGGGCAATAAAAGCTCACATAACTGCATTGCGCCATTTCTTAGTCTCACTCTTTCGTTCTAATTGACGCACATCGAGTCCACAGCCTGGTCCAGGTGCATTTTAACAAGCAGCAAATCGGCTATAAGTTTGGTCGAAAAGAGTTGTTTTGACGCTATCAGCGGAGATATTTTAGCTGATTTAAGGCATTAACACTTTGACTGCGACTCTCAAAATAGCTTGTATGCCCGTGGTGCGGCGTGTTCAAACCTGCATAACTTCAGTCCTAGACGCGTACCATATATGGCGCACGTCGCAGTTTGGGACATCATTGCATGTACCACATATGACGCACGTTGCAGTCAAAGTGTTAAACTTCTCCCACCGGATATGGCCAATGCTATCCTACCCCTACCCTCAGCGCTTCTTAGAAAAAAGAGAAAAAAATCTGAATTTCACAGGACATTGTCTTTGCCGACGCACGGCACCCTCTCAAACCGTCTTCAGGTATAAACTGAGGTGCGGATTATTTATATGGCCGCCTAAATGGGACAGGAGAATATATAGACGCCACGTCTAAGTAATGAGGGTGACATAGTTCCAAGGAGGGAAAATAGTCCCGTGTCCTACACTTGACATGACAGTTCGACGGCCGGTTTCGACTGTGTCCACTGTGTGTGCTCCACAGCAGAGCGGTGCAGGGACGGGGACTTGCGATACATCTGCCTCGCTTCCTCTTACGTTCCCCACCTGTGCCCCGTTCTAAGACACTAACCCTAACATAAGCTTTAACTGTAGCCCTAATCGTAACCCTAGCCCCACCCCAACCCTTCTGTTAGCACCAACTCCAACCTTGATGCCAACCTTAGCCGTAAGCATATTTTCCCTGGAATTTAGCATGAGGACACCTATATTGAGCGCAGCTCCGGTTCCCATTAAAGAACCATATAAGGCATCCTTACCCCAAATATTTGAAACCAAGATTCACACTCCTTGTTGAGATCAAGGAGGTATGAGCCCTAGCGTTGGCGTGATCAGCGTCATCTCCGACAAATGATAGCGACAAGTGATAGCGCCAGTACTACTAAACTTCCTGTTGAGATTGAGGAGATATGAACCCAGTGCTGACTTTAATCAGCGTCACTTCTGACTTACAATACAGTCAGTATTAGTACCAGAAAATACTATCACTCAGCTACACCCTAGTTAGAAGTATTATAAATGGCAGAAATGGTAGAAGCAGTATCAGCTCTGGCTCACTGGAGTCTGGCTAGACATCTACTATATGTGAGTAAGGGTAGACAGTGCAGTAGTACCCGCGTAAAGTCTACTGTCGCTAAAGACTAAGTTAGGCGGTGTTTCAGGCTGTTGTGGAGAAAGCGGCTGCTGCCCAAATCCTGCTCGGTCATCTTGACTTCGGTCTTGTCACCGATTTAAGCGATGGAGGGTTAGAGTGAGGTGGGCAGTTGCACACCTATTTCGCTATAATCTCGTATTTACGGTACCAATAGATCTCGAATCCTTTGTCACTTTGAAGCTGCTTATATCAGACGCTTTAAACCGGACCTCTGCAAACAGTTGGAGCACGTGGTTAACCTTGCCTTACCTTGGTAACCACAAGCCCCAGATTCGCACATTCCCCAGCCCAATATTCCCCACAACTCAATTCCCTGTTTTTTTCCTCCAATTTTGTTTTAACCTTCTTTCTCTATCTGACTAGGACCTATGACCTTTCTGTAGATTTTCAATTTCGTGTTTTTCTCATTCATGAACCTTAATGCAATGAGGGGTTGTAACTGAGGAGCTCTCCCGAAATTTATGGTACCAATAAAGCTCGAATCTTGTGTTACCTGGAAGCTGCTTATATTAGACGCTTTAAACCGGACCTCTGCAATCTCGTATTTGTTCTCTGATCACCGTCCCTGTTCTTTGACACATATGGTGGACCCCGTCGAAATCGATGGTCAAACAACATACACACATCCAAATGGATAGGGCCATAAGTCATAGTAATTTTGCTCGTATAGAGGATGTGCAGGCTGCTAATTCATCCTGAGAAGAATCCTGCGGCGGAGGCGTTGTTTTTTGTAGAAAGTGATCACACGATTTTTTGATTCTGCAGTCGCATGCGAGCCTGTCGTTAGAAATGCTGGCTAGAATATGGAAACCAGAGGCCTGTAATTAAAATGCTTAAACTGAAGGCACATCGAGTTACATGAGGGAAGGGTAGGTACTTGGTCGCTAAGGGCGGCATTTCACAGGCCGACTCGTTTCAGTGGCCCTCACTATCTATGTTTAGGGCGTTTGCCTCTGATCAAAAGGTCGCGAGTTCGAGGCTCAGGTGTGGCACCACTTGGGGCTGGGTATGACTGGCTGACGAAGCCTTATAAGCAAGAAACCGGTCTCCCTTTTCTATGCCGACAATACTATCTGTCTATACTACCAGCTGCTACGGCTGTCAGGGCCTGTGTCGAGTTCCAAGGCAGAGTGGGACAGATGAGTTCCGTTTGCGGTCGGGTGAACGTTCATTAACGAGATGTCATTCAGGCCACGCTCAGTGTGAGTAAACCCCCTCCGACTAGGAACTGATGGCTGCAAAGATTACGGTAGTACCAACGGCTTTGCTTCATGCGATTTCCAAAGAATGCCATGCGTAGTAGGTCAATTGGTCCAAAATTCAAAATCTGATTTCTTCCCCGATGGTAAACACCAAACTCCGAAGGCATAGGTAAGGTTACTAGTACAGATGGCTGGGTCGCTGACTCTGTAGACCTGAGGGGCACTTGTCGGTCCCATATTCCCACCTTTCCTCTCCTCGAATTGGCCAAAACTCAAAGTAATAAAACGGTTGGCTCCGGAATGATCAATGGAACGACAGCTGAATAGCAATTTCTGAGGGAGTGGAAAATCATCATAGACCACTGTCTGCAGTAGTTCGCGTTGCCGTAGGGATAGAACTCTCGCTAACTCGAGATCAAATGATTTAAACCATTTGCAAAAAACCCAACGACCTCGGTGGAATTCGAAGCCACGTCAGCAAGGAGAAGGCTTTAGAACATACAACGCTCTAGCAACGTGAGATACGAGGTCCTCACAGGGAACGGGGAGTTTTTACCACACTTGAGTCAATTTACCCGCCCAGCCTACTGCAACGCCTGCTATCCGCCAATTCAGGATTTCCCAAGCAACCAATCTAGAATCAACTAAATGACCACTAGACGCAATTAATTAATTGCGGATGATAGCGGTCAGAAGATTGGGTTAAAAGTCGAGCATAAGACAGGCGTGAAAGATAAGCGAATAGCCGGTTAAACATTAGTAGGAAACATTGTAGAACCACCGTGGCACCTAGCTGCTCAAAGTCCCGTTCACCGATCAATCTACAAAACACACACTGCCTACCACCAGCGTGTCAAGATGATTGTACTTGTACCTGTACTTGCTTAATTCAGCCAATGCACTGAAGCTGGCATACAGATCGACGTTTTTGGCTCCTAGTGCACTCTAGAGTATTTAGACGAACACGTAAACTAAAATGGTGGAAAGGGGAGACCGCCTTTCGAAGGCCAGACCAGGTCTGAACGGGCTTTTCAAATTAGGCCACTCTTTTTTCTTCTCTCTATTCGCATGTAAATTTTCTTAAATATGCGTCGGTTGACCACTATACCCATTATAAACCGATTTTTATTCCTCTTTGTTTATAGTAACAGCAATGAGGTCATCAGTGCACGATGTTAGCGCCGTTTTGAAAGCAGTCCAATTTGGCCTATATTTGACGAATTTTTGAAGGATATTTATCGACGCTGTAGAAAATTGCAGCCATTGACGATTATGGATTGTTTTTGATGTCCCGGGGTTGTGAGTGTTTGCGCCTAATTTTATTCCTTGTGAATGGAGAGCGTTTTTGCTGAAAATTTTGGAATTATATTTTCAGAAAAAAGCGTACCTCGCTCTCTCTCTCTCTCTCAGCTCACGTAAAGCAGTGTGATACTATTCGAATTCAGCTGACCAAATTGTGGAAAATTCGCGGCCCTTGTGGAAGTCGAACTCACACAAGAGGGAAGGCTGGTGCGCAGCTAAAGCTCTACCAGTGAGCTAAGAGGCTCGACTCTCAACAAGGCCGTGGAATTTTCACAATTTGCCCAATTGAATTATTCCAATTTGTCAAGCCCCTCCTAATAATATTGTTCTAAGGCAGGACTTTGGTTAGAATAGACTGTTCATAAACCTGCAGCACAAAGGTCCGGTTATGGGGTATTTCAGTACTTCTCTGTTATGAAAGGCCAGTCATGGCGCCCCGAGTCAAGTGCTACAGCAAAGTTAATGAAAGGAACAGCTCTCAGTCGATGTGATGCATAGAGATCACAGATTAATTGGAAATTTTTTTTCGTTGATCAAACTTCAGTTTTGTTTTGATAGAATGTTGGCATTCCGTTCATGAGGACTCTTCCCAGGACAATGAGACCTTGCGAGTTGATACTTCGGCAGATTTTACATCACGCGAGGCCAACCATTCCGCACACCAGTAGGAGGACAGATTTTAGTCATCTGGTGTTCGAATAGGACAAATTAAAATTTGACTGGAGAGTGGATATCGGGTTGGTTGGAAAGCGCTTTGGTCTATGGGGTGCATGTTCTTCTGTTCAGCAAATGAAACCTTAAGCTGACTGCGGCTTTAACCTGTCTGGTCTTATCTCACTACAACTGTGGAAACGAACGGATAGGTAAAAGGTGAAAACGAACCTGTAATTACGCAGTGGTATCCGAACGGGCTTTGGTAAAGAGCCAAGGGGTAGATCCTTTGATCTAAAAAGGGAAGTGCATACCGTGTAGACAGATAAAAATTTTGAAGTGAAAAATAAACAGTTCAGCAACAGTAGAGAGGCAACAAAAACGCAGACAGGAAAAGCAACATGGCGTGCATTCGCTCATCTAAATGAAACTATATTTCGGCATTCGAGATAGCAGGAGGGTTTCTTTTTTATTAATTAAGTCAACCTTGTAATCATTCTGATGGATTCTAGATGATTGCTTAGGAAATCCTGCTTGGACAGTTAACTTGCGGTCCCGCATTGGTGGATTCCATGTGAGCGGCAAAGTTGGGCGAGTAATATCGACCCAATTGTGATTAAATTCATAGCGCGAGGCGGGCGTTTGTAGCTCAAGTGGTAGAGCGTTAGCTGCGTAAATGCCTTCCTTGCTATGCGGGTTCGACCCCCGCTAAACACCGCGAGCATTTTCACAATTGAGTTAACTAAATTAAGCAAATCTGTCAGAACCCCCTTATTACATAAGGGTTTCCAACATCGAACGCAACCTAAGAAACAATTTCGAGTTTACCAATGCGACAGAATAGGCTGCTTCACTTGAAACAGCAATTGCCATTTCGTTGTGAATGAACAGGTTGCAAATGTCCACACTTGATACTTTGGTCGTCAGCACAGCATAAGACGAACATTGCAGAAGGGAGCAGTGGCGACTTGTGCGGGATTGAGATCGTATTACGGTAAATCTGGACAGCATTGGTTCCCCTTCTTCGCTTTCTTCCCACGCCCACGGCGTTCCAAATGCACAACGACGTCAGGGCGTAGTAGCTTCGCAGACATAAAGCTCCCTATCCAAACTTTTTGCACCTCATTCGACCAGGAAGAATCATTACTCAGTCAGATTCCACACCAGTCAGGGTTACAAAAAGGTTATAGTAAAGAAATATTGCAACATGAGTCCCGCTTCGAGGGATCCAGTTACCAGGGGGTTACTGTCCAAAACAGGACTTGAAATACATCGGAAAGTTAAGTACGTACACGTATGTTCGCTAAAATAAATTCACAGATCCCTTATTGTCTCCGTAAAGCGGACACCGCTTCTGTATAGGCTGGGTTCGGCATTAATCGATTTGGCCATAAGAAGCTTGCAGGACATGTTTCGCTCCCATTATCCTTTGCCACTGTGGGGAACTGCTAATTGCGCGTCAGACCTGCAGACTACGATACTAAATGCAATGGCCTTGATTGTTAGGAGTCTAGCTTAACCGAATGCCAGCAACTTTGCAGGCTATCCTGAGGCATCGCGCCTGCAGCCGACTGCGAACAATGATGCCTTTGTCAACAGCGGACTACCTCAAAGTTATAAACTTTCGCAGTGACTGTGCCCACGCGATGAGCTTAAACCTCTGTACCGGAGACCACGCGCGTGCCCAACTGGTCAGTTTCCTCAAGGGCTACTTAGGTGACTCACAGGACAGGTAACCTTATTCCAACGCACCCAATAATGCCACAAGCGAGCGCGCTTGACAATCACCTTCAAGCCATTGTCACATCTCAGACAGTAAGTTGCAACATGGACTGACAAGGACACCGACAGTCTGCCCTATTGCCGGGCTTCGTCCAGAGATGAGACATTCAGCGCGCTGGCTTTAGCCCAGCGGCAACAGCCACCTGATACTAGGAACCACAGCAGACGCGTCTTCGCCGCGTCTCCACCCACCCTCACGGCGGCTAAGATCCGCTACACCAACCGCCCTACGGTAGGTCTATCTCTCCTCCTCTCCATCTGTGTTTTTGATGACAGAGCAGCCCCTCCCGACCATGCTGCTCTGACTCCTCCTCCTCTTCGTCGCCGGGATTGAGGCCCACCCGGACGAGGCTCCTGATCCAACAAAAGCTACTAGCCAGCCAGCCAGCCACCCGAGACAGTAACTCCGGGTTTTAAATACAATAAACTTTCATTCGAGTGACTTCCACTCTTACACCCTGGGAATTCCAAAGGGCGTAATTCAACGGTGACACCACAAAATGCCACCGTTGCAACAAAGACGACGTAAATCAGTTTCACACAAACATCCATTTGCCCCCCTCCTCTCCTATTAGATGTGATGTGATGGTGCTTTTCTTTACGATTCCACACTCGCCGAACTGGGCATTCACGTTTTTTAATCAAACTAAACAGCCAACTCAGTGAGTTGAAAGTGAGACGCGAGTACAGTTAGAGAAAAACCATTTTGTGTGCTCCCTGATAACCGGCCGATTAGGACTGGGCACACATCCTTTTCAGGATAGAGCAACTACCTAAGATATTTTGATGATTCAGGTTTGAAGCTTCCGATACCTCTAATAAACGGTGATGTGATAAGCATTGGAGCCGAATTTAACAGAAGGCAACTACGTGTCGTAATTTTTGCAGTCGATATATGACATCGAAATCAGGGAGGAAAATGTATTTTTTTATCAAAGCAGCGCTAAGAAGGACCTAGGCAGCGGTAATTTTGCAGTTATTGATAGGTTGACAGAGCTCAAATTTGCCCAAATATCATCTTCATTTCAGACGTAAAACACGATCCAACAAGGGTAGGTCAAAACTGCAGATGATTACCTCGAAGAAACCGAACTGGATGTTCGAGCAGCCGTGGCGGTAGTGGTCTGCGACACGGTGTAGGAGGAATCCGAGCGTCGGACGGAGCCATCAGGACGCGGTGTTACCTGCCGTGGCTGAGCTTGCGCTCCAGCTTTAAAGGTGATGGTCATCTCGGTGGTTGGACAGGAAAGCAGCACAGATGGTGGCTTCTCCAGACTTGGCGATGTCGTAGTCGGTGGTCGGCTAGGCATAGCGGATGTCGGCTCAGGCGAGGAGTTTTCGGTGGATAACGGGATCCGTCGAACTGGGGGTGATGATGGCCGGTCGGTGGCGCCTACTGCCTCCTCGTTGGTTACAGGCGAGGTAGAAACTGGCTCACGCTGCTCCAATGGGACGTTTTCTTTTACGGAGGAGGGTGCGGGCGGCGTAGGCTCCCTTGGGTTGGCCACCTGTGAGTCCCAAGTGTCCGAGTAGATGTTCTCCGACCTGGAGAGGCTTTTCACGACTTGGGACTTGGAATAGTGTGATAAAGAATATAAAAATTGGTCTCAAATTTCCGAAACTTAGCAGGAAATTAGACAGGCTAATTGCTCATTGATCGCTATAGGCAGTATAAAAGAGCATCTGGAGTCCTCATCATTAGAACCCCGGGGCCAACTACTAGAGCACTAGCAAATAGGACATGACCTTTGGCGTGGAGATCTTATTCGAAATGTTTTCAAATACTTTTAACAACTATCACTTCTGGTTCGCAGATGGAAAAAGCAAATGTAAGGATTAATTTTATGGCCCACTAAACCGGGCACTGAAATAAGAAAGCTCCGCCCAAGTGATAGCAGTTGGTAAAGATCTCCACGTAAACGCAAACCGTACTCCTTTACTTAACAGTAACCCTACCCTAGACCCTAAACATACGGTTAAAACTAATCCCAACCTGCACCCTAAAAGTAATCCTTACTTACCTTAACACCGACCCTAACCTTAACCATAAACCTAACCCTATTTTATTTGGGTGCTGATACAAGAAGACTCGTACTGGGGGCGGTTCTTATTCTCGAGTCCTGCTTATAACGCCAAATAAGGCATCCTTCTCAAACTAAGTCAAATAATCATGAGTACTTATGTTATGTTGTAGTTGACGTATGCTATGGCCGAAGACTGAGGTTCAATAAAAGAATAGTTAGGATGAGTGCACAGATCCACGTCAACAAGTTCAGAAACGAGGTTTCCAGGAAGTAGGGAGGGTTATCATCAAACATCAAAAGCAGAAAGTATAGTGAAGCACCGAAACCCATTAAAACCTGATGATTTTGTTCGATATGCCGACAAATATCAAAGGCTAGTTAAAAAAGGTTGCTTAAGCGGATTTTAAGTGGGGTCAGCTATTGATTGGGCATAGTTCCAGCTACCCCTAAAACTACAAAAAATTCCTACTAAAGACATTTAAATTTTGCCGCGCTGATTTTTCATGTTTATGCGAATTGAAGTACTTTTTTGAGAAAAGATAAAAATGTGCCTCCGGCAATCACTTTCATGAAATCGAATTTTATGAAATTATTTCTTGAGGTGAATGACGGCTTCTGTTCATAAAAAGTTCAGTTCAGACCTGTTTTTCTGCTAATGTCTAGGGAAGAACGTGACATGGATTTCGAACCGTCAAGCAAATAATAGTCTTGCCCCCAGCTATCTTCTTCTTATCAATACCTGTAAGTAAGATCGGTTACTGCCCTTCCCAAGTGCCGTACAGTAAGCACAACGTAATTTTTCTCTAAAACAATTTTACAGATCCCTTAATGTATCCAGGAAATAGGTCCGGCATGCTCGGAAAGTATTCAAATACGCATGGATCATGCTGTTGTGCACCCCCCTACAATCAGCATTAATATACTTGACGACGACAGACCAAACAACGTCCCATCGGAGTAAATGTTGACAGCATCCTTTCCCACAAACTGCTTACAAGTAATGACTTGTTTTCCAGTACCTCCAGCAAATATGTCTGAATATCATGAGTCGTCAACAATTACGCCCAAAATGTAGACTACTAAGGCTGCGACTTGTTTCCCGCTATATTTACCGATGGTTAAAAGGGAAGAATCAGTAAGAGATGGGCAGGCTTTGATGCGTCCATTGAATTGGGATTGTTGTTCATGCCAATCAGCATCTACACTTATAATTACGGAATAGGTATCATTGGTAGCGCACCTTACATACGCTTAACCCCAGTCTTGTGTCTTTCGGGACCTGATGGGGAAATAGGCAAAAGGCTATTCATGATTACGGAAAGGTAACGAATGCCAGTTCAGATGGGCTTATGTAAATTTAAAGTTCGTTGGGACGAGAAGAAAAGGCTATTCGTGACTATATAGTTTAATATGCATAAGTACCTACTTCTTTCGTTATAACTAACCCTAACCGTAAGACACAAGCCATGGGCTAAGTATATATAAGGTGCGCTACTAGTGATACCTCTGCCAAAATTGCCTTCAAACGTTCCTTAGCATTTCACTATCCTTCTTCTGTCAAACCCTCCTTCCTCCTACATCAAATCCTGGGGCTGCTCGAAAGAAACGCTGGCGACCACACACAATGCAATGGCCAAGCCGCATCTCACCTATGCGGCACCAATCTGGTCTCCCACAATCAGCTCCTCCAGCCTCCACCGCCTCCAGTCAGCACAGAACGGTGCCCTCCGCATGATCACGGGTTGCTATAAAATGCCGCCTATAGATCATCCCCATGCAGATGCTTCTGTCCTGCCGGTCGCCCATCACAACACACTCCTAGGCCAACAGTTCTGGTGGACCTGTTCACAACCTGGCCATCCGAACCACCATCGTTGCAACGCTCTTGAGCCTAGCCGCAACGTTCGGACGTCTATCCGAGCTCTACACAAGGCAGCTGTCGCCTCGCCTCATGCGCATCTACCCGTTGATGGCTCTGCCATCAAGACAGGCTACCAGCGCCTTCGCCAGAGAGCCGTTGTGGACGCAAACTCCAGCAACCATCCTCCTGTCCTTCTCGGTGGCTATTCACCTCAGATTGCGGCCTCGGAACGACATCTCCCAAGGGTGACTCACTGTACCCTGGCACAGCTACGCAGTGGCTACTGCATGCTCCTTTGCCAGTACTAACACCGGCTGGACCCATCTATACCCGATTGCCGTCCCGACTGCGGCGTCTCGCCGCATGACTGCCGTCATCTCTTCGCCTGCAGTTCCCGGCCAGGTACCCAACTCACCCCCGAGGACATTTGGCTCAAGCCGGCCGAGGTCGCGGTTTTTCTCCGGCTCCCAACTGCACCCAGTTTGGACTCCGGCAGGGACCCCTGATCCAGCAAGGGCTACTAACCAACCAACCGCCTACATCATGCTCTTGTGTTCATCAGCTTTGTCAAATTACCCGGTTTTCTACCTGAAGTTGACCCGAACAAGCTGTTTTAAATGGAAGACCTTCATTAGGTGAGGGCAGGGACGCCGGTCTTGCCAACTGCAAAGTCTCAAGATACACGCAAGAATGACGTCCTAAAACAGGGCTCTGTAGTTTCTACAGTAGTAGGAACACCGTTTTAATGGTTCCTACCGTTAGGAGTGCAGTGGCATGCCTAGATGCGAGTCCCCGCCCCGCTAGCCACCTGCGGTCGAACATTCAGTTGCTAACGCTTACTTTCAAACCTCTGCCTAAGGAATTATAAGTTCAGTTTCCGGTAAGCTGCTTACCTTTAGCTCCAAAAGAAGATCTATTCAGTATGTAATCTGCTGAAAACTGATAAATATTATCTGTAAATTTATTACTAACGGAATTGTCTAGGGGGGAATGCTCGGCGTTCAACGTAAACTGATTGGCCGAGAAAAATAAAAATAGGAAATGGATTGATCCGAAACGAAGGATCAATTTTTAACTATGAACGAAGCGCATGTCGTTCAGAAAAATATTTTGAAAAAATAGGGCTGGAGAAAATCGTAGATGGAAAAAATGTGGTATACAAAGTAGTAGGTGGAAATGACAGGAAAAAAGGTCACATTACCCATCTTAGAAGTTTCAGTTGTTCGGTAAATTGAACTTGGCATGACTTATCAGACCTAGGTAATGGTATCATAGTCATAGCCATGCGCAGAACCTTATATGCACATGGCTATGACTATATTACCATTACCTATGATTAAGGATTCCCAATGGAATCCGAACCGTCAGGAAAATAAAACTCTTGTTCCAGTGGTCGCATTCTCTTCTTCAGAATACAAACTACCGTTCTTCAGAGTTGCCACTTATAGTTGTGAAATAAGGATGATTTAAACGGTCCTCTAAACAGGACACGGAAACAAAAACCTTTCGCAATACAAAGGTCACAGCGCCAAACTCCGGGAAACATATAATAAGGTTTATGGTTAGAATTAGTTTTAAGGTTGGAGTTAAGGTAAATTGGGATAAAGTTTAAGCTTAGGATAAACGTTATCCGGGGAAAGAGGGGTGGAGTTAGGGGAATATTCGAAGTAATACTAGAACCACAATTAAGGCTTATGTTAGGACCAGTGTTACAGTTAGGACACGGAAATATTTGCTCTTCATGGAATTACACACAGACTGCTTCAAGTTTTTCGGTGGGGCGTTCCCATTCCTGTGTCCTACTTAGGAGGCCATATAAGTTGTCTGTACCAGTTCTGTCAGTTGGTTTCTGTCACATAGACATAATAGGGAACTCAAAGGTAATTTACCTACATATCCCCCAATATACTAATACTGATGCAGAAGACTTACTTCTTCAGGCTTCGCTGTAACTGTGACGGTGGTGGTAGTGGTAGTGGCAGTGCCAGAAGGCGGGGCGTCCGCTTGCATCGTCGTCGGAGATCCCACTTTGTGCAGTTGGTCCGAGGGAATTAACTGGTGTTGGTGGCTCACGCTGCGGGAACGGTAGGTGTTGACTTTACGCTCAGTTACGAATTGTGACACTGGTCGGCAACTTGTCGGTTCGTCCAGAGGGTTACCTGTGGTCTGCGTGACACCGGTACTGGTGAAATGATTCAGCACACACTGACTACCATGTTCCCTGGTCCTAAAGAAGGTTAAGGTTGAACAGGCGACTTCAGACTTTTCAGGGATGTCTGGCGTATGTGTCATGCCTTGACTGCGTTGGATCGGGATTTCTGTATTTGTGCCCAAATTCATTCGCATCGGCGGCATAGAGGATGTTCTCTTGTCCGCCATAACCGGTCTCGCAGATACGCCCACCGACTCAGAGCGCACAGTGGCACGGCGTGGCTGATCCTGGCGCGTGACACGTTTCAATTCAGTCAGTTTTGTGACTAGACGACGGATGAACTCTGAGCAGTCGTACTGGCTGTAGCGATAGAGTTTTTGAATGAAATCAGCATCAGCGTTTGGACACTGCGGAGCCAGAGACTGGAGGATATGGGCAAAGTAACCGTCCGGGGGGTCGGTCATACAACTGCTGTCCAGCTTAGATTTCTGTAGCACCGCCGGGAAGAGATCGGTCTGTGCCCCAATACCGACGTTTTCGCTTCTGGGTCTAACACTGACTCCAAAGTTCTTGAGGGAGAGGTGTCTGTCTGCAGTTGCACTGCGAGGGGGCGGAAAAACATGCAGCTGTGGAACCTGATGTCGTGTTTCACGTCGATAGCGCTCAGTAAAGTATTCACTAATACGTTCCCAGAAGGGACGCGGAAAGTCAGCGGGGTCTATGGACTGTGTGCCAGTGCCTAGAAGATAGAACTGATTGACATCGATATCCCCAACACCGACTGAGCGCTGGGGAATCACCGCAAGATCCTCTGCATGGCTTTGCTCAACATAAGGTATTACGGCTTGTACTGGAGCCGGTCGGGTAGTTGTCGTTGTCTCTTCAATAATTTCTTCGAAGTCATCATCATAGTCAGTAGCGTCGTTAGCGTTTTCAAAACCATATCGGTTCTCGTCTAAGTACGACCGAAGTTGCCTATTCTCTTCTTGCAGACGGCAAATCTCACTATCTAAGTTTTTCGGATGTCGTTGCATATTAGAGGCCATTTCTTCACTGTATAAGTAGTTTTCGTTGCCGTATGAATCCTGGATTAGTTCCCGATTTTCCAGCAGTGTTCGAAGGCGTTCGTTTTCTTGTTTCATAAGATACAATTCTTGGTCAAAGACATCGAAGTCATTGGGGCACTTTTCAAGGCCATTTTGTAAGGTCTTTTTTTCATATTCGTCAGCATTGTTCTCAACGAGGACACCGTACTCATTATATTCCGAACGCAGCCTGGTACTAGTAGCATAGGTCATGAACTCGTCCTCATCTTTGACAGGAAATTTTCGCGGATCCTGGGCATGAATAGAGCCGGATTTATAGAACGTCGGGTGAACATAGGCTACGTTTGCCGGGACTTTCTGTCTGCCGTACTCCTGCGACAGATAGCTACGCTGAACCGGTTGAGATTCCCGAACAGCCATAGGTGGCGTTTCTTGTAAGACCGAGTCGTCTAGATAATCATCAAGTTGCTGGAACTGCTGTCCATTATATAAAGCCATTCTACCGATGACCGTAGTGACCACGGTGTTCTGATGCCTGAAAAAAGAAAAAACAGAGACTCTGAGTAAAAGAGGGTTGAAGAGTTTTCATTTGCTACCGAAGGTTGTAAGCCCAAATCAGAGGGGGGAGCTCAATCAAAAGATTCTCAATTTCACGGAGAAGACTGATGAAATGTCAAGTAGAACGTATAACTAGGTGGATCTATGAACGGTTTGGTTGAAATTCCGGTCAGACAGAGTACACCTATTATGGCACATTTTGTGCAATTCCATAAGACACCGCTGAGGTTACATAAGATGAACTACGCAATGCTGCTGCATACTAGATAGTCCACTTAAAACCCAAATTTATTGAAGTACATCGCTAACAGGTGTCACAAAAAGCAAAAAATTAATAAGTCTCCAATAGAGGTATTAGGGGGGTTCCGGTCAGGTCAGGTTTTATTAAGGGAAATGTAGGTAAATACTTTTGATCTGCCTATTGGTACAGAACAGTTATGCAATACATTGGTTCAGCAGAGCTCGATAAACAATGTTTTTGGGTAGTGCCACAAACATTGGTAAGAATTATAGAAAAACCGTATGCTAGGGAAAATAGTTAAGTAAATCTGTTATTCGGCTTTCCTGCAAACAGAAATAGGGCAAACACCCGTGTTTGCGCCAATAATAAAAACGAAGACCGACGGACCAAAACAACTTTGTGCTGCCTGAGACTTCAGGAATCATATATATTATCAAGAAAGATGTTTCAGATGTTTCATCATTGTCTTCGACTGACCCTGACGACCACCATCGCCTGCCTAAACCAATCTAGCGATATAAGGAGAGTAGGCAGGCCTTTCAAGCGGAGCCTACAAAATTTTACTTCCCCATTCAATAGTGGTTTTTAATTTGTTTCTACCACGCCTTTACTCGGTTCGCTTTTGCTGCAGTAAAAAAATGATATAGGGACTTTATTTTTGGCCAATTAAATACAAATGAAAGTATATTTGTGTTAATTCTGTACTGAACATGATTGTGACCGCGAAGTTTCGCGATTGGTCTCTCCCTTCTACGATAACAGTTTTGAAGGGATAAATAAACGTCGATTATGTTCCAGTTTTATATGAAACCCAGTCAATTGAGCGAAAAATAATAATCCCGAACAAAAAATGCACCTGTAGTGACTGGCAAGATGCGCAGCAACTCTAAGGACTTAATCAGAAAATTCTTAGAATAGAAATTCCTGCCTTCTCCTTAACTACAATGGCTCGTACGATGTGCAATTTTTTGCATAACGAGGGATGCATCAAGTATTTGTTGTATGACAGACCACTGATAAGTGGCGAAAACAGGCTAAAATGAGCGAACACATCGTCGGCATCGCAGTTGTCATGATTTACACCACAGAATCTGCTGCAAGCTAGATAATTGATGCATAGGGTTACTATAACTGGTTGAAAATATCCTCGGCGCGATCAGTCGGTACCTTGAATGGTTAATACGGTAGTAAAATCAAAACTTTCTTGAGATATTTTACTGGAAAGTGCTTCTCTTCCGATGGGCCTAGTAGTCCTTATGCCTCCAAACGAATTGACGACGTCCGTGATTGTTCCCCCTACATGCCTCCTATCTTAAGTCATCGATCTGTGGAGAAAGAACAGTCAGGGTCCACGGGTAATGTTTGGCTGCCCCTCAAATGACCAATTTTCCTACTCGAAGACAGCCTTTTGAAAGGAAAATTCTATCAAACGCACTGTAATCTAGGCCCCAGTTCTTCCTTGTCATTCATTGAGCGAAAGGTTTTTCTCCCTGGTTTTATATTTTAATGCATATTATGAGGCATCAAAAAGAAGAAGCACAGCTACATTAAGCTAGGCTTTCCTAAACGGCACCTGAGCTTTTAAAGTAGTAACATTCTACTAATCATTTACTTTGGCTAGCTACAACTTGAATGTTTTAATAGAGACTGTGTATTGATATTCAAACAAATAAACAGAAAATTTTATGTGTTAAAAGTTTGTTTTGGGGAATATTTTCCAAGCGGTAGCGCACCACATGCATTTGGCAGAACTATGATCAATACATTCCCACAAAACTAAACGTTCCAAATGTGATTCCATCAAATCATACCGATGGGGAGAGTTAAAATCGACAAAGGTTTCGAGTCAAAACAAATTCTGGTTTGGACATGATGCAAGACTGGATTTTTAACTCCATACAAATAGTTTTGCGGCAGAAGCCTTCATGACACACAGATACAGGTGTCCATCGTAAATGAGTTCCGGAAATGGGCTTGTAGTCCAAAAATAAAGAAGGCAGAAGCAACTAACTACAGGTGGAATCAGAAAAACAGGTTTATTCGATAGGCTACATGGTTAACCTACAGATAACTCAATGTCGCGGTCTTAAATTAGCAACCATTCTCCACGTACATTGAGGAAGTTGTAAGCTGAAAATCCGACTCGGAGTAGTCGCGTAAAATCTGGACAATCTCTATTTCGATTTCAGTGCTGAGACGGGTAGGTAGTGCAGTTGATTCGCCAACACAGATTGGTGCTTAGAAGCATTATACCGAACATAAGGGATATCCGCGGGAGCGAAGATGACGGCATTTATACCAAACACAAATTAGTAATCACGTTCAAACATGTGGCAATCCCTTTGCTTACTGCAAAATATTTATTAGCAAGCAAAAAAGTAACAATAAATAATAAGTATATTGCAGACATTATAAGTCGTGTTTAATGTCTATTAGTAAAAGATCCGGCTGCTGAAACACGTCTTATCACCAAGGCCAAGAGGTACCGCGTAATACACTCTATTTGCACTATCTTATCCGTCATCTTAGCTGTACACTTAAACAGTGGCCAAATTTCTACAATCAACAGGTACATAGCTGCAGTAACGTCATTATTCTAAATTTGCTTTATTCTTAATGAAATTTGCTCTATCTTAATGAGTAATTGCAATGTGAGGTATACTTACTATGCATTCTTAATTCCACGCTGAGCTAACGTACTGCAGACCGATGCAATTTGCAGCTGCAGTGTGAAAATATTACAAACTCCGAAAAACGTTCAGTTATAAGTGTTAATCCTTCCTGTCTCGTTACACGTAAACGCCGGCACACCCACACAAAATGACTGAAATAGCTAAATACAACTGATGTTAGAGATAAAAATACTTTCCTTCCAACGTAATCACTAGAATTTTTCAGGAAATGGGGCTACATGCGTGTGGTAGACACAATGAAACAGGAAAAATATTTCTGCAGTGAAACACTAATCGGGTGCAGGAGCTACGTGCATAACTAGATATTTAGAAGAATGAACGCAAAACCAATCTTGCAGAACGAAGAACTGGTTAATAAAATAGTATTTACTACCCTTATGACAATTTGTGGACTCTACTATCGTAGAAGTCCTCTAAAAGGCATGCTCTTGATTATTCTTGTGCCGCCAAGTACCTTCTCTTGGGCTTCGAATGTGTACTTATATATGCACGCCCATATTTATAAAGTAAACTTATAAACAAATAAAAATATCAGATAGAGAATAATAAATAAAATATTGGCCAATAAATAACTGCAAATCACTTTCAGCACAATATCGATCGAAGGGCATTTTAGCGCGAAAAGAAAACTAAGTATACTGTAACACCGCCTGGGCGTTGCGCATTCCTTAATTAATTTAACCGGTCAATTTACGGAGTTCCGAAGAAGAAGATGCGATCACTGGAACAAGGACTTTATTTTCCTGACGTTTCGGATTCCGTCGGGAACCCTTAGTCATAGGTAATCGTAAACAGGTCTGAGACATGCGCAGACCTGTTTACGATTACCTATGACTAAGGATTCCCGACGGAATCCGAAACGTCAGGAAAATAAAGTCCTTGTTCCAGTGATCGCGTATTCTTCTTCGGAACTGCTGCCTGGAACTCGTATACGAATATACGAATATAATATTCTCCTCTATTGGTAATTTACGGAGTTCCGTCCGCAAGATTACTCGAGTGCACACACATATTGCGACATCAGGGCTGTGAAAAGATGTATTATAATAAATTGACCCAAATAATGAACAAATTGACAAAACAATTATCTACTTTAGGGAAACCTGCCTGACGTCAAAATATTAAACAACACCTGAGACCGAGACAACCGATTTCCCATCACTTTTGCTACCTTGCGGTTAGACCGCTTTAGCTGCCAAAGGCCATGAATTCAAGATTACGGATCAAGAATCTGCAAGGCTTAAGAGTGCGTTTTACTTCATAGCACGAAAGGAAAATAAGCGAGGCTGCGGAATTCTTGCTTTCTTTTTGCATAATACCCATTCAATTGGTTTTTCTAGCATGTTTGAGGACTGCCAGACAGGTTGTTTACGCTCATGCTTGGAAGGCAGGCTTTATATAACCAGTCTTATATTCTTGACATATTTTGCAATCTTTGTGTAATAATTTCTCAAGTTACATTTCTAATCTTTTAAGAACATAGCAGACATGCCGAAATATTTTTTAAGAGGGCAAACACCCAGATACATTGAAATGGAAATTCATCATCCCGAGCAATAGGGGAGGGTTGCAAATTTGCTGCGAAAATTACCATCCTCACAGTTTAATTTGCACCCTATTTTCCGTAGTCATGAAAAAGGATATCTTAAAGGAGGCAAAATATTATGCAATGCCCAACACGGCCTTCTTCAAGGACGCTTTTGTCTCATGAGTGCTCATTTCTCGCACGAGAATTTGAAAATGTAAACATGTAAAAGTTATCCAGTTGATGTTGTAGTTTTTGACGTAAAAAAGGCCTTTTTAATGTCGATCCGCAAGGCCTCCTTTACAGCAGCTGTTTGACGTAGAAATGATATGAAGAATGGTTAAATTTATCAGATGTTTCTGGTTCTTAAGATAACAAATAGTCGTTGCTAGATAGTTTACATCAGAATGGGCAAAAGCGGAAATTTATGTCCAACATGATTTTGCTTTTGGCCCGCCATTCTTCTTAGTCTACATAAAAGACTTCGTCAATCAGTTAGACTCTCAAGCTGTCATGCTTGCGGATGACGTTAAAATATAGCTCGACGTTAGCCGCGCTGATGACGCATAAAGGTTTCAATCGGTAATCAAAAATGGTTGGTTGGTTGACTACATAGCTTCTTAAAGGAAGTTTATAAGTTAAGTATACCCAAGATTGTCGCCCTACACATTGTTTCCGTTAGAAAAGTGTCACATGAGCACTGATATTTTATTAGCAGCACTGCATTGAAAGAGGTAGAAACGCACACAGATCTGAGCATGTGAACAACCATTTACTTGGTCAATAAGAGCATTGTATGAAAGCCACCTAGGAAGCAAGTAGTACGTTGTACTGGGTCAACCATGCGTTTGAAACATTCTTTTGACATTTTCGGAAAGCTATTTGGAGTCATCGCGAGACCAGAATTAGATTGTTGAATGCTATGTTGGATACCATGAACAACAGAATATGTTGTCATCTTTGAACAGGTGCAATAGAGGGTGCCAAAGACAGTCGATGGTCCCAAGAATTATCAGTACAAGGAAAAAATAAAAAAGCTTGAATTTATTTTCCTACCTTGCAGGCACTTACTATCTAGCCTACCCTGGACATTTCGAATTATTCAAGGTCATGGTTCCTCCATGAGACGAGAACATTTTTTGGAGGTTCCCGGAAAACTTAACTGTGCGGTCATCCTTAGTATGTCATGAGTGAATGAACTCGAGTGGACTTCCGAAAGTGTTTTTACGGCTAGCGAGTGTTACGACATTGGAACCCACTACCACTGAGGTAAATGCGCTGAAGCATATTGGGTCACGGCGTCATGTGTGAGGATTTCCTATTTGACCAACCAGACTGATGTATAATCGATCGCAAGGGATATAGGTAGGGACTGAGTGCACCTTACTGTTGGTGTTAGCTTGGAAGCCATCTGTGGTCGGGTAAAAGGAGCGCTTTTCTCTGTAGCAAGGATTGTGGCACGCTTAAGGGCAGTTACTGTGTGCGCGTTGGTGGGGAGTGGAGAGGCATCGCGGTAGTGATTACCGGTGGAGAGAATCGTCATCGTGTCTTTTGTGATGGCTGGTGTCGCGGTAGTGGTGGGAGCATTTTGGAGGCAGTACGATGAGTTGTCCCAACGTAATTGCATATGGTTCGGAGATCTCCGACGAGATTGATCCGCGAACGTAATGCCCGTGGGCAATTTTGACAAGCTAGAGGGTGAGGTGTGGAATTCTTCTGTTGGAAACACATAATATAATATAATATGTTTATTATGCCAGTTTACGACATAAGACTTACTTTTTTAATTTACATTTCAAGCACCTAGAGCAGGGGTCGGCAAACTATGGATCTCGAGCCAGGTGTGGCTCTTTTGATGATTGCGTCTGGCTCTTTCAGATAAAACTGGAATTTTAAATTTCAGATTTTTTCATTTTGGTTTGTCCAATGACGTGCCGCTACCGCTGAAACGTGTTTAAGAATCAATTTAATCTTCACCAACCTCTGGCGTTTCGGCCCCTCTAGGTTTGACCTAGTAGTTGTTTCTGTGTTTCCTTTCCGGCTAGCCAACAGCAGCTGCTTCCGTTTTCTCCTGCGTCCCAATGGCCACGACAAGCTCGCTAAATAACAAACGCTCTCCTGAAGCACGACAGCCCTTAGACTTGATATCAGCTTATTAAAGGTCACTCTGGTAAACAAGGCTATCTTACGCATGTAGGCCAGCCTGCCTTGTCCTATAGTCTCTTGTTTTTATTTCCCCTAGACGGACACCACGTTGTTGCCTCCCTCCCTCATTTGGTTCGGTCGGGGTTACTCGCTCCCTCTTCCTTCCCCTCTTTGAAACGTTGGTGAACTGTAAATGCAGCCACTATGAGCGGGCCAACTTCGGCGCCTGGATCGATGTCTTGCTTTCGTAAGTTTTGCCGGCGAATGCATATGACGAAAAACACGTGATCAGATCAGACAAAATGCGTTCTAATGGGGGGAGGCACCGATGTGGGGACGGTCTGGGTCGTCGTGGCAAGAAATTTTTCTTGTGCGTGTAGATCCTTTTAACCTAGGTCAAAGTTTTCAGTAAGGCCCATGGCCTGCTGGAGAGGGAATTCCTCACGGCCCTGGGAGGGTGCTGGCTCCTATGCACATTGGGATGGGACGGCAAACGTACGAGGCGTGCGTGCGCTTAGTCTTTTTTTGGGGGGAGCTTGTATTTGTGAGTGTTTGACCATCGATTTTAATGAAGGGCTGTAACCTCCCCAGTCAACACTTGGAATACCGCCCAGATATGCATTTACGCCGCACATTTGCCAGAGTCTAGCGGTCTATTTCCCTAGACTTTTTGGCACGACCTATGAACAGTAGATCACTTGCACCTAGAACATTGCTGTCAGGAAAGGTGACGATAACTCCACTAGCTTTACCGGAGCTTTAGCAATAGTGAGGAATGGAAAACCATTCACAGATGGCGAGTGTGCTAAAACGTTTATACTAGGTAAAGTCAATAAATTTTTGATGATCTTCCAAACAAAGACAAGGTAATCAAACTGACACAAGACATGCCTCCGTTGGCAAAAACTGTTCATGAGCGTGTCATCATGATGGCAATCCACGTGGAAGAAACGAAATTTAAAGACATAAATGCAGCGCCGTTCTTTCACGCAGCTTTGGATAGGTCAACAGACGTAAGCCATTCGAAGCAGTTCAGTGTGATTACAAGGTATGCTGCTGGTGATACACAGTGCGAAGAAAGCCTTACTGTTCTGCCCATAAAGGGGTCCACATGAGGTGAGAATTTATTGTGGTCTTTCATGGAGCTCGCTTAAAAAAACGACCTATGGATAAACTTATCTCACTGTGTACCGATGGTGCTCCGTGTATGGTGGGGAAAAACACAGGATTTGTGGCGCTTCTCTGTGAACATGAAAAAAGACCCATCCTACGTTTCCATTGCATTTTACATCAGGAGGCCCTATGCGCTCAGATATGTGTTGGGTAGCTTGGCGAATTCATGTCACTGATCATTCGTGTGATCATATTTATTGTTGCCCACAACTTAAATGATTGACAGTTAAAAACACTGCTGAGTGCCGTCGAAAAACTATCACCGTCTACTTTTGCACAGCAATGTACGTTGGTTTTCAAAAGCGAAGCTGCTAGGCCATTTTGCGGCTTGCCTGAACGAAATTCAGACTTTTCTTTAAATGAAGGACTTTGAGCATCCCGAGCTAGCCAAAACTGAGTGACTCTACATGTTTTATTGTCTCGTGGATATGACTGAACATCTGAAACAGTGGAACGTTAAAACGCAAGGCAATGGAAATACAATGGTTCTCCTTCAACAAGCTCTTGAAAACAAGCTATAGCTCTTTATCATGAATCTTTGGACTTTGGACTATATAATGTTAACGCCAGCACAGCACTGTCGATGCAAAATTAGTTTCGTAAAAAAATAATTCAAAAATTAAATTGACAATGTGCGCAGATAAAGGTAGAAAGTCATAATAATGTCAGCAGAACGTGTCCTTTTGGGGCAATATTAAGCGATATTTTGCTGATAATTGTGAACTTAAAAACTTAAATTTAAGGGTAGTTAAAAAAAACTATTACAGCGAAAATGGAGGCAAAGTTCAGCGGGCCTCCATTTTCAAAAAATCATGTAAGAAAAAAACTGCTAATGAAGATACGATCGAGTAGTAGACGAGAAATAGGTTTAGGAAGAGGGATGATGGTTAGTAGCCAACGAAGCGGCAGCAGCTAAGACTGAGTACATCCATTTGGCTTCGTTTGATTGAATCTTGAAACAGGTTGTTGACTTCATTTTTAATAACTGAGGCAGTATAACGATGCATGCACTGTAAGTGAGCCCACTCAAAACTTTGATCTACACCAGCTAGTTGACTTCACATCCAGGGTCCTACAGTCATTCAAAACACGCTTTGGAAAATTTTGGGAGTACACTTGTCTTTTTAAGTTCATCACCCATTCAACCGAGTGTCCACTGAACACAGCCGACCTAAGTTATATTCTTGGTGTCTCCGTTCGAAATTTATAGGAAGTGGCTGACCTGAAGGCCTCAGACATGTGGGTGAAAAAGTTCAATTAACTCAATGAAGACTTGGAAAGAATCGCACAACATAAGGCGGAGTTGGCAACCAAGCACATGTGGATGAAAAATAAGAAACCTTCAACCAAAAGACCAGATAATAATCAAAATTTGGAACAAGCTTCCTGTCACATACCACGCACTGCGGAGTGTGAGTATTGCTGTACTCACTCTCTTTGGATCTACGTATGCAGACGAGCAGTCATACTTACCTCTTAAATTAATAAAGTCCACCCTACGACCATGTCTAACGGATGAAAGCCTTAACGTTTGCGTGAAGCTTAACCTCACTAACTACAAACAATACTACGAAGCCATCAGCGAATCCATGCAGCACCAGAAGTCATATTAACAATGAGCATTATGAGAACATTATTTAAAAGAATAAATTCATAGGCCTATTTTCCTCAAATTAAATTGCATTTAATCTTAAAATATATTATATGTCTCTCACTGAAATATTTTTCCAAATATTTGCTTTCTTGGCTCTCCGAGTCAAAAGGATTGCCAACCCCTGACCTAGAGAATATTATCAGATGTGAACATTTTACGATCCGTTCGTTTGGTTTTTACATCAATAATTCAGATGTCACCACACATTGCCGTTTCACTCTGCATTAATCGCTTCAAGCTCAAAAAAAGAAAAAAATTGTGCTCTGTGAAAAGTAAATACAAAGTGGATACTTGCTGCCCTGTAGCAGCAACCACCTAAGCAGCGGAAGAATTTAGTAGATAGTTTTATATCCGCCAACATATCGTCATTTCAAAATAATAGTCAAAACACTTTGTGAAACGTATGGCGAACTTAGAAAGAAACAGTTAAAAAATTCCTACCATGAAAGTAGGGGTAGATTTCAGCGGACCCCACGCTATAAAAGTAAAATGTAGGCGAAAAACTATATATATATATATATATACAGAAAGTAAGAAGTTAGTTGCTAGGATTGTTGCGATACAGTGTGACAGGGTTGTTGAGGAGAACGCATTAGGGTTCGAAACGCTTGTTGTCGTTGGAGAAATCGTATAGCAACAGAGGCTACTGCATGTATGATAAAGTTAGTTCGTTACTGGGCAGCATCCTTCAATGTCTCTTCCTTAACTTTCATGTATGCATATTGTCGTGTATGACCACACGTGATGTCCGCACATTCTGCCTTAGTTCGTGCAAAGCGTTTAAGGTTGCGGGCGAGCGTTACCACTTCTTTATTTTAACTGGCTATCTTTCAGCCAATATCGTTTAAGCCCCACCATAAAGCCCCTTAGTTAACATAAATCACACACAAAAAAGTTTCCCGCCCTCAGCACACTTCCTGCTTACAGACTGCCTTCTGTTTTGCCTATAGAACATTCTGCCTACAAACTACCTTCTTTTTTGAATGCATAACGTACATAGGAGATGTTTTCGTGGTGTTATTTCAGCGTGTTATTTTTCTCTTGATAGTGGGCATCTGGATGGTCGTTTGTTATCCATCCTTGTTAAGTGGTCGCTCCAGAACATGTGCAATTGTCTCAGCATGGTGTGGACACTGATACTGTGCGTGATGCCAGTCGCAACTTCAATATTTCTCGGACAAAACTGATATGGATTAACGTCAACTCCTAAGCTTTGTTGGCGTTTTCGGCCTTCCTCGCTGTGATAGAGATCCAATGGGCCTCTTACCAATCAATCCTCTTATTTTGTGAAATTTTGCTGCCTATACATGCCTTTACATGTCAATTTGGCTACAACGGGAAACTGAGCTCTATTGAAGGTGATATTTTATTATCTGTAATTAAATGCTGGCATCGGTTGACACATGACCACTTGAACATGAAATAACTTGAACTGTCATGCTGTGGCAACTACCTCTCCTCTCCTCTATCCCCTCACCATGCGCCCACATCTAAGACTAATAGCTTCTACTCTGTTTACCTATCAAGTTTGAACCTTCAAGATCGACACTTCATTGGACACTTATTTGTATTATTAATAGGCAACGACCAGTTACAGTTAAATAAGAGATCGCGAAATTATATGACGTGAATAAATACTGCTAAACTCGTGATCTTTGCCTTGTTCAAATTTCTTCCGGGAAAACAATGTTACAATAAAATGCTTGCCATTCACCGAATAACAACAGACTGGAAATACAAAATCCCTCGACATCATGTCAACGACACCTAGTTTAATATTGCAGAAAACTTCGCCTTTCGAGAAAGCATATTCTCGCAGCACAAAAAGCGACGACGAAGTTACGCCTCGGATCTCCAAAATCTGCCAGGTCCTCGGCAGATTGCAAGCTCTTGTGTGAAATCGCCGCAGATCTTGTATACAGGAGATACATGGACTTCATACTCTAACTGTTCCAATTCAGCTCTCTCCACGGAATACTGGAGATGAGATGGCAGGACAGGATCGCGGACACGCAAGTCGTAGAATGAACCGGAATCCTTAGCATCCACGTCAGACCTTGGCAAATGCAACTGTGGTGAAGCGGCCAGCTGGATAGGATGAAATATGACGGACTACCCAAATGGCTCACATAAGTGTCACTGCGGGTGATTACTGACAAGGCTCTACGGACAATTTCAAACACAATGCACTAATACTCCGGCGAAATCAATTTCTACAACGAGCACTTGCTGCGTTCGTCCAACTGTACATGCTCAATTTGCCAAAGCCCCAACGTCATCTATCATCGACATCATCCTCCAGCGTCCGCGTCGATTACATCAGCACCACCACCGTCTCCACTCCCCCCCCTCTGTCTCGTCGACGTACCACCAGGAAAATGAGGCCTTGAAGTGGATCAGAATTCTCAGCATGCACGTCGTGCTGAGACTACTGCAACTGCTTTTGAGTGGCCACCTCCTGAAGATGGACGAAAAGGGCTGTCTAAAACGCATCTTATATAGAGACATCGCTTAGAGTGCTCGTTGACAAGGAGCGTGGACGCAGTTTTACAAAGCTCTCTGAAGCGCGTATGCAGATAGTTAGACAGAACTGGCCTTGAACTATCCGGCCCATAGAAGAGCATTGGAAAATGTTATGAAGTAAATCGGATCGAAATTAACTTTGCACAGATAGTTCCGTACCGGCGCTGAAAAATTGAAATTCCAAATCTCCATGGGTGCAGTGAGGCTGCGCACGAAGGTGTCCAAGCTTAATCACCGCTACGAATTATTCGCGCAATGGGCCATACAACAGTGGAATAACTTCCCGCAATCGGTCTTGGAGGCTACGTTCCTATGGATGCTCGAACTACGCTTGGATAATTACGTGTGTCCTCTGTTGTCCCTCGACAGTACGAATTCGATCTAACACCCGATTAGAGTTATTGGTAAAACAACAGTGCTACTCACTGTTTGTCAATAATATTTTAGTAGTGACTATTTCATGAGTGAGCTTACAGATATATATGACGCACCGGTACGTAATCAATAGGGTTTTCAATGTGTCCTAAGACCTCTACTTTGCATCCCACTCCGTTTAAGCTAACTAGTTCATGGAACAGTTAAAGTCCCCTTTCCCAAATACAAGAACACTTGGTAGCAGTGGCATGAAAGGTTTTATCTAACGCCTTCGTGTCTTTGAGAAAATATTTCAGACGAATATTTGACAGAAAAAAATTACAATATCCAGCAGAGGGAGCGAGAGAGAGAGATCGACAAGAAGTAGTGGATTCTGCAATAAGTAAACTTGGCGGGAAATATATGGAACTAGGAGGCTGCATGCAACAGAAAAGTGGGGGAGGGGGGCGGGAGGGGATTGGTTTCTGCTGTTTTCATGAAAACAAAACATTTCTAGGGGAGCAGCGGCGACAGAAATGACACCCGAAAGTGCACGCACAAAATGGGAAGCCGCTCCATTAGGCCACGCCACGCGTTCAAATGCAGTATATGTATAGAGCTGGGGAGTAAATTATTTGCCTTGTGGGTTAGGAACAGATACACATCGACAGGGGGGAGGAAGGGGGAGGCAAGAGAGCTAACGAGACAACACAGTCACCGGTTGGAAGTCATCACAAGGGTACTACCACGAGTGACCAAGGAGACGCACTGGTGCAGACAGCAAGCCCGACCACACACACAAGCACGCCGGTGGGAATATGTAAGCTGAACCATTCACTCCGAGGGGTTACAAGGAAAACGGCAAAGCAGAAGATAGGAAGACATTGAGCGAAGCTAAAGGAGACCAGCAAAGGCCACAATCCAACGGCTCACAGTGATGGGCACTCCTGTTGGTGAGAAAGAGCGAGCAAAACTAGAAACCATGCGAAGACCTCGGCTTAAGCCTAATTGACAACCCCTTGGTGTTGAATGACAGCAACGATTGATGAAGCAGTATACTCCCATACACGGGCATATAAATGCAAGCCCCACACCACCGCATGTAAACAAGTGAACACATCCGTTCAAATGCAAGAGGGGATTCCAACAGAGGAGGACAATCGTACGTGTCGAGAGGGGGGCGGGGCATATCCACGTTTGTGCATAAGTAGAGTGTGCAAGGAAGGGACAGTGCGATTATTTTACATTGCTTAGGCGAAAAGGACGAAAAAGGTTGGGCCACAGGTGGAACCCCAAACGTATGAGAAAAGGGCCAGCGGGGTCTGACTTCAAAAATCTTTCTAAAAAGGCCGATCGCGAAGGACTGGCTGTGGTGTGATTGCCATAAACTGATTGTAGAGGGATGAAGTATGGATAAAGGGGGGCGCGAATGAGCGCAAATGAACGACAGACAGACTAAAGAGACTCGCAAACTAATAAAACGGAACACTTGAGGACGCGGCGAGACGCAGAGAGATACATCTATCGCGGTCCCATGTTGTCGCAGCCACTGACATGCGAGTAGGCATCAGCCCGGTCATCGTAATTGTCCTGGGCGCCCTCTGCGTAGCAGTCGTCACCCGCTGCGCCCGGGGCCAGTTCGTCTAGCGCCTCAACCAAACGCAAGCCATCAATGAACGAGAGGTGTAGCTCCGATTGCAGAGAGCGTGCAAAGTACTCCGGCGCCCAGAAGCGTAGAGCGGCCAACTGCGAGAGGATGAGGCCGTCAAAGGCGCCAGTCACTTGCAAGATCTGACCGTTGCCGCGGAACTTCAGCCAGGAGGCAACTTTGTGCGTTGACCAGTTACGCACCTCGGGGCGTACTGCTGAACGACAGGCACGCACAAAGGCATCCACCGAGGTGTATTGACCCATAGACTGGAAGATAGATCCTCGAGGCTGGGCAGCGGCCTTGGGCAGGCTGCCGTCACGACCCAGGCTGGTGGCACAACTGACGCCGAGAATTGCACCACCGGAGGGGAGGAGACCTGGAGCTGTGGTGTCGTTCATGGTTCGGTTGCCACTGCTCAGGCCGTCCACGTGGTTGGGTTGTGGTTCGCGGGCAGCAGCAACTGACTGTTTACGATCATTGCTCATATTGTCAAGAAACTGTTTCACGTCCGCGTAGAGGTCCTGCGCTTGAAGGACAAAGTTCTCCAGACCCGAATCCAGGTCACGCCGACCACTGAGATCCATGAGGCTCTGGCCGCCAGTAATTTCACCTAGCCAGCCAGTGGGTCTGTACTTGGCTTGGAGCGAAACCGGTAGTATCTGCTTGCCTGAGGACTGGCGGAAGGCAGCATCGCCGCCTGAAGTGGCCACAGGAACACCTAGGCTAGAACGGAAACACTCCACTTCCTGTCGACAGCCCGGTGACAAGCGATAGGCCTCTGAAGCGCACACCACGAGGATGCTGGCTGAATCAAGGATCTTCTTCCAGGCGGCATGCGACTGTGCCAAAAGGTACACCCCACTCAAACCCACAGCAGAAGCATCAGCGAAGGCGGAGTCTGCGTCCGGTAGGGTTGTTTCCAGCATCTGAACCGGCAGGTTGGCGCTCTGCAGACGCTCAGCAATCTTTGTAGCTGTGAGACGGTTGGCGGGCGCAAAGCTGACCACAATGTGACTGCCACCTGGTGTGCCCGGCGTGCCAGGACAGGAGAGACGCGAGGAGATGGCCTCCAGAGCGCGCACAATGTGTGTGGGCAGGGTGGCACAACGACTGGAATCACGCAGCAGACCCGAGAGCCAAGGACCCAACTGCTGGTTCAACTCTGACTGAGTGGCGCAACCGCCAAGAGCAAGGTTCCACAGCAGACGAACCACCTCCTCGGCTTCCCGTATTGCAGTAACGGGAGGAGTGGGCTGCAGGGCGGCATCAAGTGCCTCCTTCACGAGACCAATACAGGTGACACGTTCTGAGCCCACGCCCGAACTGAAGGCCAGTATGTCGGATTTGATGCTGTCGTTGACGGCAAGAGTGGCCAGAGCAGAGAGCAGTTCACAGACCTGGAAGCCGTGACAGCGTCGCTTCTCGGAGGCTTTGGCGGTTGCCACGTGGTCAAACAGGCAGTGCAAAATGCTGGGTGGATTAGCCGGTGTGTTGTTGGGAGAGGTAATAAGGGCGGTGTCAGCGTCGTTGACAATGTAGGCCAGACAGAGATCTGAAATGCAGCAGAGAAAGGCTTCGTCTCGAAGACAGCGATTCAGCAGGGCCGTTTTCACAGTTTCGGAGGCAAAACAGTGCACATTGCCTGGAATTCGTGCAATATTGTGAATAATCGAGAGGCTAGCTTTGACCAGATAGTAGACATTCTTGCTGGGAAGGTTATCAAGGTAGGGCTGATGACCAATGTTTAAATTGAGCAGGTTAGGGAGGCCAGCGTTGGCAAGAGCTGTGGCGAAGTCGGGCCAAATCTCAGAGAAATTCCAGGTGGTATTGTAGAAGTAAAATGAGGAGAACCAAATATTGTCATTCTTGAAAACACCCATATTGTTCAGCTTCTTCATCATTTTGGAAGCGAAGGCGGGGTAGTCAAGACTAGTGAGATACTGTGCTAGTTCGATACGGTACTGATGACTGTCAAAATAAAGTCGACTGAGTTGTTTGCCTGTCTCGTACATTGAGCGTAGATCAGTCATGTCTTCCAGTCCGTGAAAAACTTGCATAACTCGATCAACGAAGCCACGGGCTTCTTCCAGAGTGAACCCCTTTCGGCATTGTGGGATCTCGGGAACGCGTTTTGAGATCGGTTCGGGGTGATCCATTCTTGAGTTGTTTGCGTGTGTGTGTGTTAGCTAGAGGTAAGTGGTGGGCGGGACACTAATTCCGGTGACGAGTAGCAGCAGGGAATCAAGGACTGAAAAACATTGAAAATCGAAAACCAATTAGGCGAATCAAGGCCAGTCGATGTAGAGAAGATGGTCGAACGACAGAAGCACTGGATTTCTGAAGGCAAAAAGAAATGCAGGTAAGGAAAATATAAAGCGGAAAACCAAGCATGAACCACAAATAGAAACAGATATCTCATGTATGGCTAATATGCCCTCCAAAGACAGCACAAATAAAAGTCACGCGACAGAATAGTGCGTTCACGATGTCACAAGTATTCAATATGGGGATTGCGAAGAAAACAGTTTGGGCCCAAACTCATGCAAACATTTGCAAAACAGGCTTTTCAAAAAACTTCTGTCTGACCACTTTCAAAAAGAATTTCCAGTACACAAACGGCTACTTAAGTAGTATGCATCTTAGTCATTGATGTTCACCGTAACCATAAATTCGGATTTTATAGAAAACATTCCAAAATTATCCTTCCTTGTACTCCATTGGTAGCAAATTACGCCATCCTCAAATTTTATACTTGAAGAAAGGACACCTTCCGATTTTAGAAAAGTTTCCAAGTTGCCGAATAATTTTAAAACTTACCGGCTCTTACACTACAATGAAGGTTTCCAAACCACATGCTCTCTAAGGAAAAGTACGTTTTTCCCTATAGTATGACGAAGAGGCCACATAGTTTTCATAAAATTTTGTAATAGATGCGGATCATGCTGCATACCTTAGAGGCAACATTCATAAATTGACGGAGACGATGTAGTCGGAATGAACATTTCACAGCTGTGAATATTTTCAAATTAGAAAGTCTTCGTTTAAAATCGAAATGTACCCTTTCTTCAAGGATACAATCTTAAAAAGACGAAGTTTATACCACACAAGGACAAGAAAGAATAATTTTGTGAATGTTTCCTATGAAATATACTTGAATTTGAGAAGATTCGATCTCTGAGGCAACACTTTCATCCGTCTGACGATTCGAATTCTGTTGCAGATTCCTCCAGACAGGCATAAGTCATGGTTGACGGGCCCAGAGTCCATAAACAAGTGCAACGATTTGACCAATTCGATGCTCAGGCTCGGTTTGGCCAAAGCAAGCCGCCACTTGGGGAACGCACAGGCCACCTCGACGTCTTACGCCAACACCGGAAGGCCAGATGGCCAAGCAATCATCACACCCGAGTCCACCACGCGTGATGAAAGTGCAGTAAGTCAGAACCCGTATGCCGGTCAACAAGCTACCAACACACAAGAGGGCAATTATCGTTAAACGTTTACAGTAAAGACTACGCCCTACAAAAAACTGCAAATCCCTGTGCATATGTTACCCGTTTCTGCTCATGTCTCTGATGATGAATCCACGAGGGATGTCGAAACGTCAAGCGCATAATAGTGTTGTCCCAGCGATCGAATTTTCTTCTTCTCAATTACTTCCTGGGACTCGCATGTCCGCTTGTATTTGCAATATTTGAATTTATAAAGGCAGTGAAAATAAACGAATAAAATATGTACCGACGCTAGGAGGCAAGATTATAATAGTGAACATGGGATGGCTGAAATCAGAGAAAAACAGCACACATTCTACTGCGTGGCTGTATAAAACGACTTTCGAGCTGCATCGTTAAATATCGTCTCTAGCAGGACGCACGAAACAGTCGTATTGCCTTTGTCCTCGGGATTGTACGCGACCTTTTTATCGATGAACATTTGTGAAGCCAATTCGAACGCCGGCTGGAAAGTCAAAAGCGCTGATTGGCTTGGACTTTACACATAAAAGTAACAGTTTTATCCTCGACATGATACGTCTGTGATAGTGCCCCAGACTGCGAATTTAAGGTGCTACCGTGGCTGTAGAGTTGTTTGGCTCCCTTCTTTTGTTTGTTTTTGGTCGGCCTCATCAATAAAGCACCGCTCCCCGCCCTCCCCATAATCCTACCAAAACAGGACATCACATTAGGCAAAAACGCAATAAATTTAGTGTGCTGCCATGAAAACGATGAGATACTCGTCCAAGATGAGTATCTGTTTGGCTGATGGTTGGATGGACAGAGGGTGGTGCTAATATCAGGAGGAAGAAAAACCTCTGTCGGATAGGATAAGCTTTTTTCAAAAATATAGAACTAATCGCAATACGTTTGGTTGGTAGGTACGCTTGCACGCGAAGATATGACTGGAAGCGTTTCATCAAACATGCATACTTTAAACGACAGATAACCTACTTCACACAGCAAACTAAAAGGATTCTCACACCGACACACATACCAACATAGGAGAGAGAGAGAAAAACACCACAGAATGCACACGAAAAAAATGAACAACAATACTAAAAGGAAGTGAGTCAGTGAAGAGGTTTTTATTTGATAACACTGGTGCGGATACATGCGTCAAATAGACGGTTTGAGCGATGATGCGGCGAGTATTTTTCAGAATTGAGCAAATACTGACATTCCCTTCATAGACGTCTCAGCAACCACACATTTTATCCAGATCTAAAAGAGCAAACAAACAGGAAAGTTGGTCAGCGAGGAAGGAATACCCACCCAATACTCTCGAGTCAAACATAGCGAGCGGGAAATCGATTATCTACTCAGGAAAGTACTTACTATTCAGAGAAATTATCAAAATAAGGCAAATGAAAATCAGAAAGCTATCTTAACTGACGATGGCAATTTTTGTAATGCAGGTCATTAATAGAGAGCTTTGATGGACGAGGTTACGATGTAACCGAGGCTGTTTGATGAGTATTTCTCCTGCCTACATGGTTATTATAATGATGCGAAAGGTTATGATTCACTGAATTTTTCGAAAAAGTTTCGACTGATGCTTGATAGGAAACATTCGTTGAGGATTTTCGATCCCGCGAAAGTTAAGTTGCGTCCTGATTGTCGTCAGCTTCACAGGGGACGTGTTAGAGGCAAGTGGTTTTGCGCGGTCTCTGAATTCAGGCTATTATAAGACCACAAAACACGCTACTAACTTTGTTTTAGTAACAAGACTTATAATCGGTTGTGCAACAAACACTTTAGTTAACAATAATAAGCTTTATCGCCTTACGGTAAGTTCTCGATGGAGCTACAGAATACCAGCACAAATTTAGAATATACCGACCAAGTGGCCGGTATAAACTTCATCAAAGAAGAGTTAGATGGAGGAGAAAACAGGAATGAACAAGACTCACCTGCAGTTAGTTTGACCTTGTTGGAAACGAGTAAATCGGCTTGCAGAGGAGACATACGGAGAAAAAATGAGTCCGTATTTTTCTTGAAGGGGGAAAAATAAATAGAAAGTTAAAGTACGAACAAGTTAAACAATTGATGATCCTCATAGAGTAAATCGGCCGAGAGAAGTAAACGTAAAACTGCGTGAGTATTAAAGGGATTTAGCATCAAAGAGACGCCACCTAAACTGCGGTTTCACGCAACAAAGTAGCGAACAGACTGTCGCGTAATGGAAGTAAGCGACATAAAATTAACCTCTAACAATACGACAGGATAAATAGGCATGCAAATACCTCAAAGTCCTCGAAGAAAGTTGATCCCATAATGTGTGAGACAAGGTCTTTTATGGGAGGATACTCCGAACAGAGGTACTGAAAGGAGAAAACCGAAGGTGATAGACAGGGAAAGTGCCATAGCATAGGAAATGGCGTGCAGCGTCGAAATCAAAGGAGAATCTGTATCATAACGGCGGGCCGACAGCGTTACTAAATGAACTTTTCTCAGACGGGCTCCAAACAAATCCAAAAGGAGCCGTCAGTACTACTTAGTCAGAACACATAGCATCGAGTAAAGTTACAAATTAAGGTCTACGTAGGAATGAGTTCTAAGGAACGTCTGTATTTATGAGGAATTGGGTTAGGTAGCGAATTAACGTCAAAAACACCGCAAATGCAGGTGAAATAACAAGGATCCGCCGTGGTAGAACCCGAAAAGTAGAGTGAATACTAGAAAAATAAGAAACTGGCTTATCCAGTTAGTATTCAGGACAGTTCCAGGTCGCCTCTAGTTACCTCTAGTCTAGTGATTGCGATCTCATTCAAACATTTATCATAAAATGTACATATATGAAGTAATTTGGCAATGCTTGCAGATGGTTTCCGTTTATTACCGACCGTCACTTCGCTGTGACCTTGATCTGCCTATTTTGAGATTCGATCTCTGGACAGAAGCATTAGAAATCAGCATCTCAATCCACACGGACAGCTAACTGGCAATCAGTCAGGCAAAACAGTCGGTGCGAATCGCCTGAACCGATCCATCAGCCTCCGTACATCAATGTTAAGATTCCCGATCGCAACCGGCCAGGCGACAAGCCCGTAGCTCAATGGTTAGTGCTGGACTTCTAATCAACAGGTCGAGACTCGGCTGGAATGTCATCTGGGGTTGGGTATGGCTAGCTGATGACGGCTAATAAGCCAGAAATTGTCATTCCAGTCCCCCCTCTCTTTGGCGGTAATGTTAATATATGTTAAGAATACCAGCAGCTGTAGCGCGAGTCCCAAGGCAGAATAGGACGAGTGAGTTTCGGTAGCGATCGTTTAGCGTCATTCCACCAGCGCAAAAATACTGTTTCAGTCACTACAATAAATCAGAGTTTCTGGGGAAGCGAGTAGTTGGAAAATGAACTGAAAAAATAGCATGGCCACCATGGGCGCATGAGGTAACTCGATAACTACAGCCAAATACGGTTAAGCTCCTGCAGCCAAATGACGGATGCCAAATTGATGAGACCACAGCGGTGAAGCATGGAAGCTTTGGAGAGGAAGTAACTCTCTGCAAGCAGGACCAAGATCACGCGTAGCGAACAACAACGCATACGAGGCCCGTTATACAACCTACAAATTTCCAAGAGAAGATAAGATCTAGCTGCAGAAGAGTGCTTGAAGTGCCCAAAAAAATAAAATGGGCGTGATGCGGTCAAAACTGCTACGAAGCTCTGTCTGTCTCCAGAAAAGCCTTCTCCGATACGCGGGTTCAAATCCCGCCGAACACCTCGAGTTTTTTCACAATTGGGTCAACTTAATTAAGCAAATCTGCCAAAACTCCCTAAATAATTAGGTCAGCCTAATAGTTATTCTGGTGGATTGTAGATGATTGCTTAGGAAATCCTGCTTGGGCAGTCAGCTTCCTGTTCTGTATTGGTGGATTCTATAGAAGCGGTAAGGATGGACCAGAAATAGATCCAAGCGTGATTAAATTCACGGCGCACGGCGTGGCGTTGTAGCTCAATTGGTACAGCGTTGGCTGCGTAAAGGCCTTCCTTGCTATGTGGGTTCGACTACCGCCGACGCCGCGAGTTTTTTCACAATCGGACAACTCAATAAAAAAATTCCTCACGCTGGATTCCATTTCTCTAGCCTCAAATTCGCTAGAAGTTGTGTGGACAGAGGATGCTAGATGGGAGTGCCACTCTACAACACCGAGTTCATGTTATGAGGGGCACCGCGCATTAGCGGGTGAAAACACCGCACCTCTAATACAACGGCGTCTGCGGACTGAGACCACAGCAGTGATTAGTACAAACTTGATAGGGAGAATCGAAAGAAGGGGACTGAAGATCCATGATGCTGTTCAATAGCTGACCCGCAAAGATACCACTGGGAGAAGGGGAGGAAGGAGAGCTCAACAGAATAGTGTGTGGTGGGGGCCGAAAAAGCTCCAGGCAGTGCCAGCCACTGAGAGTCAGTTAATAATTTCGCGCTGGGCGTGGATGTGCGGATTAGAAATTTACGCTGAGGCGCATTCTAGAATTCCGCCCTAGCTACGAGCAACCCACGGCCGCCTACTTTATAGACTTCGTCACCGCATTTGATTCCATCCATCGTGAGTCCCTGTGGTGAATAATGGAACTGGAGGGAGTGCCGACCAAATTTATTGCCATGAGTAAGGCCTACTATCGGTCCACCATCGCACGAGTTCTGGTTCACAAAAATCTCTGTTAGCCGTTCGATATATCCGATCTGGTGTCCGAAAGGGCTGCGTCCTGTCGCCAATTCTGTTTACTTACACCATTGACTGGATTCTCGCGAAGGCCCTACACGAAGAGGACGATGTTGAGCTTGCACAATGACACCGGCGGACTGATCTCAACTACACCAATGATATTGCGCTGCTAGCCTCAAGCTTTGGAGGTAAACGGTCTGTTGCGTCGCGGGTAAATGAGATTGTTATGTCGGTTGGCATGTCCATAAATTCTGGAAAGACGAAGTTGTTCTCGAGCTGTATCCCTGACCAGGAAAGGGTAACCTGGGGATTAATGGCCATCAACTTGAAGAAGTAGACAGTTTTAAATACCTCGAGGCGAGGCAGCTACCGAATGGGCAGAGCAAGAACGACATTGTCTCCCGTATCGATGCTTCTCGCTGGGTTTTCTCAATCCTTCGAAATAGTCTATGGATCCGACACGACATCTTCATGGCCACGAAGATTTGTGTATACCGTGTGTGTGCGCTGAAGATGAGCGAAAACTGGAGATCTTTGACCACCGATGCTTGATGACCATCCTGTGAGTTAAGTATAGCGACTTCATCGCGAATGAGACAGCCCGCACCTGTTGCGATCGTGTCGCGAGAATATCTCGGACTATTCAAGAAAGGCGACTGAGGTGGTTTGGACACATTCTCCGTCGTCCACCCCACGAGCTTAGCTGTACTGCCCTCGACCCGGCATCAAAGCCCACCTGGAGGCGTCGAAAAGGAGGGCATCTGAAGACTTGGCTTGACACCATCCAACAAGACATGGAAGCAGTTCTTGGACCTTCTATCTTCGGTCTGGAGAAGAGACTGAGTGTAGCTCGCCAGATCCGCTGCCGCCAATCGTCACGCACGGAGATGTGCCGTGTGTGACATCATTGAGACCGGCTAGATCAGGCATGATCACAGCCGTAACAAGATAGAAAGTAAGCATTGAAATCCGCATAACAGATACGGAAAAAATGGCGCAAAGGTGGGTGGAAAAGGTCCCACTTACATGCACAGCTAGACTAGCTTGACGTTGACTGTCGGTGAATTCAAGATTCCCCATGGCGTAGAGGAGACCTGTGAGCGCACCCATCTACAGAGCAGAATAAGATGGCATACTTTGGAGTACATAGTGTTCATTCAACATGTTGGTTACGCATGCGAAGCGAACCAGACAAACAACGGCCACACCACAGATAGTAGGAGGGCAAAGGCACGCAAATGAGAGCAGGCAGGCTGTATCGCTGATGGACTCGGCTATTGAATTCTAAAATGGACGAGGCTCTGACTGATAACTGAAACAAAGGCAGACCAAAATTACACGAGTTTTACCTGTGGAGGATCGAAAAAGAGGACATGCGTTGCGAAAGCAGTCTGAAGGAACATAATTTGCCAGACGTGATTTATTTTTTGCGACACATTGTTAGCAACTATTAGTGGGCTTCAGAATTTCAGACACTCTTAGAGGGTAGGTAGAAAGTTTATTCAAACAAGATGCTAGTGAAATGATTGCCGAAATAAGGTTTGTATGACCCATACGAATATTCAACTTTTCGGCGGCTAAGTTAGGATCTTTTAAAGGCAAATCCCAGACTGCATAAAACCACCTTGTTGCGGAGGCGGGATCCCCCATGCACTCACGGCAGTCGCCCAAAAGGACAGACCAACTGAGTCATAGCCGCAGTCCAGGCTCCCCGGCGCGTCATGCCCACATGCATGCTGCCCGCGCCGTGCGTAAAGCAAACTAGTCAACCACCCGCATAGCGGGGGTCGTAGTCGAGATGAGTCTAGAACGTCTGCTCGCACACTATACGCTAGAAATATTCTGGAAAGACCGGAACCATATACATAGGCCGGAGCGGACAAGCTAAGGGACCTCGCAGACTCCGCAAGCCCCGCTGTCCTTGTGTGCTGTTTAACAAAGTCATTGCCTCTTAGAAGCGCTCTATTGGCTTCTTCTGTCTATTAGTCGGGTTAGGATTACTGGGCTATAACACACCCTGCTAAAAGCGCACACCTAAACTACTCAATCTTGACTTATACTGATAACAGAACACATTGGCGATAAAAAAGCTTGCCCTTCGCCAACCGAACGTTCGAACAGGGACATCGATGGCCTTCCTGTTTAGCCGGCAGATGCCTTACAGGAGGAAGCTGAATTATACTATGATAGGTCACGAAAGTCATGAAATATTAAGTAAATGCCGACATATTATCTCGGTTAGAAAAGACCACTTGGCTGCAATCGTAATATTGCCTCATCAATGTAGCATAAGCCAAAGGTATTTCAGTCACGCTAGATTGCTGGTATTCAAATGCGCGCTTTTACAACCACCCAGAAAAATAGCACTCGTTGCCATTATAAATTTATATATATAGCAGTAAGGGTGGGGGGGGTATGACGCGAGGCGCTGATGAACTGCGGTTCGATGAAGTGCTTATGACCCATCGGATAGACACCACTGGTGGACCAACTGCGCCGTCTGTGAGTGCGTTTGTTTGTGTTGTCCGACCAGCTGGTGTTCAAGGTTATGCTTGGCTGATGAAGGCTAATAAGCCCGAAACAGTTCTGTATCAAGTTACCCCCAGACGCTGTCATACCCCCCTTACTGCTATTATGACTTGGCCGAAATCGGCCTGGCAGGCGGTCACCCGTTGGGGACCTCTGACCACCACATGAACTTTGTTTAGTTCGGAAGCCTATTCGATCGGTGTTTGCACATTCCTGAGTGAATATATATATATATATATGTCACCCGCAGGCAGTAGTACGAATTGATTAGCACCCCTGCCCCCTGCACCCATGTACCATGCACTGACTGCTGGACAGAGTGCAGCTGCAAACGGACTAAGAACAAACACCCGAAGGGCGGCTATTACCTGTCACTAACCGCCCTGGGCCCTAACTGCTACAGACCACCTCCCCTCTCCCCGCCTCCCGCAAAACTAACAACCCCCATGAACTCTGTTTGTCGCCTACCTATAAGTACTGTGAGGCGCGGTACAACACTTACCTCCGACGACGGAAACTTGTCTGTTTTTGAAACGTCAGGATATTACAATTATGGTTCCCGAGATCGCTCTTTCTTCTCATTTATGCCCGGGGACTCGCATCTTTGCTTCTATCGGCAATATCTATATATATATATATATATAAATTTTAAATTTGTAAACTTTTTATAGAGAATACACACTTCTTATATTGAGATGCGCAAATATTCGGGGTCCAGATATCATGTCATTGGTATTTCTTATTAAATTACATGATCCTTGAAATTTCTACTGGGAAGGGTACCCTCCAGATTTAAAAAAGATAGACTTTTCGATCCCGGAGCCAACTTGGGCTCGACTTGTTGATGTTCTTATTATCAAAATACAGGCTTGACCTTTACCATTTATTGAAAAACATACATGTTTGCTAGTCAAACGGTGTCATACACCTCGTCTAATATTCTGCAACGAATGTAATCAAGACTCCGGAAGGAGTATTGTTGCTCGAGTAAACAGGCAACTCTCATAAAATTGTAAGATAACGCAATGGCCTCCAAAAATGCTTTGTACAAAACATCTTTGAATTTATAACCGCCTCGGAAACCAATACAAAGCAAATTATCGCAGACGACTGAAAAGATGCCTATCCTATCGTGACTGAAATATCTTGCGATTATGCTGCACGATGAGGGATAAGATAATCCCAGTTACGTGATGCTTTTAAGAGAGATCCCATTTTATTTAATATATATTATGAATTATGTCACCTACTGTATCTGTCAAAGCCGATAGTCAACGAGAGATAAAGGCCATAAATCATTAATTAGAGTGGAAAAGATCTGGAAGTCTCCTACAATTTGATGGAACGACCTGTGTAATGCTGGTTTTTTCCTAGGTCGCTAAACTCCGGAAGTGCATTCCAACAAAATGTGTCTAATTCTGCTCTTCACAATTGCCTCGGGAATTTATGCACAAAACTGTAGCATCAATGTTATAAATCATGCAATGCTTGCTACTTATTCAATGTCGGATGGCGATCTCATAACTTTGCTGCGCCCTCGCCTACTGCCGGTTATGGCTGGCCCGCTGATACCGAAGATTATGAAAATTAGGGAGAGGTTTATTGTAAGTCTGACGTAAGTCAGGTAGTTGTCTCGTCTACCCATTTTCAGAGAATGGACGCTCTTGCTCATTGTCCTCGTCTTTATGCCGCTCTTTCTCCCGTGTGCGTGTTCTACCAATCATGACTTAGTCACTGTAGAACGCGCACACGGAAGAAAGATGGACAGACGAGACAACTAGCCCCAAAACGTCAAACTTCTCCCAGTGAACGCTCAGTTTTTCCTGATTTACCACCTGGAAAATCGAATTTTCAGCCCTACTACGACGAAAAAAGGGTTTGTTTTAAGGCAGGCAGTGGGAAGGTACGTCTAAATACGCCAGCCTACAGACCGCTTAGCATCTGCCAGTTGACTCGAAGGCGACACCAGCTGGACCACAATAGCATCATTCTAAACGGATTTTCAGGTCGAATTGCAAAACATTTCTCGCTTAAGGCAGCGCTCTAACAAACTTTGTGGGTAGAGGCCACTCGAAGGCATTCGACGCGTCTTTCGAGGCAAGAGCAATGTGACTGCGGCTAAGTTTCTGTCAGCCAACGCGCCGTAGACTCAGGAAACGGAATCGTAATTAGGTTTTGGTGAGTGTGTGTGTATGGACGGGGAAAAACGAATTGCCGCACAACCAGGGTCACACACACACACAGTTGTAGCCAGCCATCCCCGGCTTGGGCGTAAGGGTAAAAATTGGGATTGGATGGGTGAAGACAATGACAAAAACACGGCTCTGAAGGCGGCGCATGCGGATAGAAAACAGTGACAGTTTCTTTTTGGGGGGAGCGGCGAATGAGCATGAAGTGAGGTAGGTCAGTAGGAAGACGGAGCGAGCTGTTGACAGCAATGCCGACAGTAAAACCCAGCCCACAGGCATATTCTTTGTTAGAATTGTTAGTTGTCGGGAGAGAAAGAGGGGTGAGTAGCAGGCAAGGCGGAGAGAGAAACTGGAGGCAAAAATAAAACTTACCCAAAACAACAACATGGCTACGAAAGAGAGGGAGAAAGATAACAAAATCAAAAAACAACTAGGCGGGAGAAATTGGCCGCAAACGCAAAGAGGACGAAAATATATTGAAAACGGAGCCTGGCGTGGATAAGTTGTGACATCTTAACAAAAGGACGTAATAATAATACTGCAGAAACAAGTCCCAGTAAAGACCTACCTTTAAAAGGCTTTTTGTCAGTTCCTTGCTATCCTGCATCAGAACCCTGAAAGAAAAGGGGAAAAACGGTATAAAATACGTGGTTGAGGAAGAAGGAAGGTCGAGCACCGGATCAAGTTGTTTATTATGCTGAGATTTCGGGCTCTTGTGGGAGTCCATCGTCAGAGATAAAAGCGTCCGGAAAAGCCAGCGACACTTATAGGGGGTAGGAGCCAATCAAACGTCATAGAGGAAGGGGAGTTAGAGGGAGAAAGAAGGAAGACAGAGGGAGGGGGGAGGGTCTACCATCAGGGATAATAGCATCCACGAACAGAAGCAACAGTTGTGGGGGTTAGGAGCTAGTCGAACGTCATACGGGTAGAGAGGAGGGGGTTTGAGATGGAGATAGGGGGGTTCATTAATCAGCAGTGTCTGCCGTGCGGGTGTTCCTGTGGAGAGCAATATATGCGGGCGGGTATAAAATACGAAAATACATCTTCAGACTGTTGGAAATGTCTCCATTCCTACGATGAGCCACCGTACACAGGAAGGCACCTTCGTGAACTGCCACGCTGCCTCTCATCATAACCCGCATCTAGACCGTGGTCATCGATTCCTGGTCAGATCCGATTGGTCCATGTCCCCAACAACCTCTCATCAAGCAGATCAATAGACATACGCAGCCTTTTTGTGAGAAGAACCTGCTTCTCTTCCTTATTCGTGCTGGTTTTTGGGAACAGCAGTCGAGCAAGCCCAGTTTGTGTTGCTTACAAACATATTTTGGGCTATGTCCTAACATATGTTTTGAGCAACTCGTCATCAGGGCAAACATTTGCAGGGGGAAATAAAAGCTGTACATAACAATTAAAGTTTGAATATGTATAAAAATCACTAACTGTCTAACATGGGCGCTGATTGGCCACTGCGGACTATGTCCGTTTGCGCAAGTGGTGGTTGAGAGACTACCACTAGTTGGTAGGGGCGAAATGCGATCGTTATGTACAGCTTTCATCTTCCCCTGCGTGGCCTGATGACGAGTTGCTGAAAACATGTTTGCCAGAAACTGATTTTTCAAATTAACCATGGGAATATTTACGGAACTATGTCCTAAAAATCGGAAACAACCAAACTACGCGAATTCGAAAAAAACACAGGCAGTTAAAGTCCGAAAAGAAATAAAGTACTTAAAAAGAGAAAAGAAAAGCACAGTGCTGCGAACAATAAAAGGTTTCAGGTCAATCAAAGGCGAGGGTCACTTATATTACCCCGCATCGCGAGGGGGGTCACGGGAGCAGGAACGCCATCTGTACACCCGGTGGCTTCACGATAGATTCCACGACGGGGAGGGGTCTGACTAGTGCGAGTGGACATTAGACCTGTCCAACTGCCTGCGTCCTTCTCTCCTTCTTATCTCCCCACCTGAACTCTAGTTCCATTCACGAATACTTAAGAAGCCAGCTTCCAAAACAGCTCGGGAGGAATAGACGCTAAACTTATAAACACTGCGCTAAACTCTATGTGAGCGAATCATCCTCCAGCGCCTAGGTGAGGATAGAATCCCAACAAGAGTCAACTGGGAGGTTATAAAGCGGAAGCCACAAAGCTGACATTAGTCTGTTCGACCGCAAAAAACTGTCTGATAGCAAGAGCTCGGCGGCTAGGCTTCAAATGTGTGCGTGGGTGAGTGTGCATTTCAGTTGCGGGCGAGTCGAGTCGGGAAAAAAGGCATATATTACTGAACGCGTAGAGGGAAAATCCCACAGGATCGCAGGCGGCAGAGTTCCCTTAGCCGAGATGCTACAATCCTATAAATAGTGCAGCGCCTGTGTAATTCACTACCCTTATTTAACTTTGTTTCTGATTAGAGTGGGATTCTGAAAGTTCAGGCTAATAAAGTTTGTTTTTCCACCGAGTGTGTCTTCTTCTGTTTCTACATGGATAGCAGCTTTACAAAATGAGCATGCATGCCAAGGCCCATGGAATCATAAGACAATAAAAAAAGGCAGATGGTTGTTTTAACAAGGCAGCAATTTTTGTCCAATACACATTGAGGTTTCATTTGTGTGCGGGCAGAAACTAGAAGCTGCCAAACACGGACGACAAACGAAAACGTGTAAGATAGTTCGTGATCAATCTGAATAAAAAGCACGCCATATTGGACTGCCTCGAAATGCAGCATGCATGATTTGAATTCTGGCGAGAAATACTTCTGCAGTATCCGCCTCGTCGCTTACTCACAAGCAGCCAGAAAAGGTCACGACGAACGGTAATAGGAGTCTGCGCGGTAGAAAACGTAAATAAAATCGAGATCAACATATGCCACACATATATTGGTCTTCAAAGCCACGCGAAAGGATTCTAATCACTCAGACCTCGCAACAGTGAGAGGTGCACAAGGTCACTCAAAGGCGCCGCTGCAACCTGATCTTTAGTTAGGGGAACTGGATCAATTCGTCAGTTTGCAATCTAAGACTTACTGCTCCATGGAGGTTTATAGCCGCTGTAACTGGTACATTTCACACATGTATGGGCCCCATTCAGGTCAGCGGTAACAACCCCGTCACCCCTCCCCCTTCACTGGTACTAGGCGTGATGAATGAAATTTTAAAGTGAGAAAAGCTGCTTCCACACTGGTTCTTCACGCCAGCACCGGAATAGGAAAGGAACTAAACCCACACTCTACTGAAAGTATTGATGAGTAACGATATCATCATCTTGGTCTTACATCGACGACCAGCAGAACCAACTTCTGATAGGGGCTACAGAATTCTGGCCCAAAATAAGGGACTACAATGACTAGAAAGAGTACAGATCTGATAGGAGAAATTTCTATTTATGACTACCTGCCAGCAGATTATACCGGATAAAGATCAACAAGCGAGTAAAACATGGGCGTAAAACAGCTTCACCGACGTAAGGCGCCCACCCAAACTTACTAACCGAAAAAGAAGAAATGCGCAGCTCGTGAATTTCGACTCAATGAAAGGTCGAAAGTAAGGCTGCGCACTTCCAGCGTCAAGATGAGTCTGACTACAATGCAGGATGAAAAGACAATATACCTAATGCATTTGGCGGAGGCAGCCTGTTGAACAAAGACCGGCGAAGGCAGGGCCTCGGCGTTCTCTGAAGCTGCTCGCGACTTAGATTTGTCCTTGGAGGTACTGCGTGATTTACTTGACTGCGACCGGCTGCCATGCCGTTGATGCCGGGATCGAGAGAGGGAACGGCGGCTGCCGTAGCGTGACTTCACAGCTCGTTTGTGCGGTACTCGATAGGCCGTTGGACGAGCCACAAGGACACGAGATGTCGCTGACTCCTCTTCCTCCGAGAGTCGAACAAGAACGGAAGGATGATGGCCATGCGTTTGATCAGCCTCCTTTTCGCCAGGTTCTTTAAACAGGTGGTTTAATAAAAAGAAATTAATAATGGAGATGAGGCATTGAGGCCATGGAATCCAAGTGCAAACACTGTACACAGTGTCCTAATAACACCTACCCATCCTCCCCTATGTCATTGCTGTCATCATCATCATCATCATCATCACCATCATCATCATCATCATCATCATCATCCTCCTCCTCCTCCTCATCATCATCCTCCTCCTCATCATCATCATAATCATCATCCTCCTCCTCCTCCTCATCATCCTCATCATCATCATCATCATCCTCCTCCTCATCATCATCATCTTCATAATCAAACCCTGTATGTCTGCTCCTAGTTGTCTCTTAAAAATTTGGAAGCGCTGGAGTGCTTTAGTATCGGAACCTGCAACCCCATGAATTTTGTAAGCGTGCATTTTAAAAAGCGTTTTTCTTCAAAGTTGCTTATGTTCTTCCAAAGCAGTGTCAGCAGAGGACAAATGTTCCATCAATTTTCTACCAGGAAATTTGTCGACCATGTAAGCATAAAAGGGAACAAAAGAAGTCGAATGCCCACACAGAAAGTCTATTTTTAGGCCGAGACTGCCATAGGGTTGTTTAAAACAGCCTGACGGAGGTTGGCATGTCACAGAGCACAACCTAACGTTGTGTCTCCGAGGTGTTTATGACGAGTTTGTTTTTCTTAAATAATGCACTTCTTCAACCCATTTAAACCATGCTGTATGTTCTTCCAGTATAACCTATGCTATATGTGGGGGTTTAAAAAAAAGCCTTTCAATTCCGAAACTGGACTAAATGCACTGACCAGGTGTAAATTCAGTTAAATGAAAACGCCAGGGTACTGTTAAAATACATTCGTTTAGGTAGGATTGCTGACGTTTTTAAGGAGATACGGAAATGTCGAAAGTGCCAACCATTTTGTATAGAAATTCTCAATGCATCTTGATGTAAAACACAATGCTAATAGGACAGTTAGAGTATAGCTACGTTTAGGAAAAAAACCTTGTATCCCTCGAACTAACTATCCTCCAAAAAAACTAGTGCAATATATGTAACTAAGCCGGTCTGCTGCTCGACGAGCAGGCCATTTGCGCAAACCCCGTTGACGCAGTTGGTCGCCTCCTTCTATTCGAAACGTTCATAATGTAGCGAAGATGACGTAAATGCGATTTCGTAACCAGGCGCATTATGGGACTGCAGGATTTCTTATCTGCACATGTCGGAAGCTGGTCAGTAGGAAATTACCTAGATACAGCCCCATCACTATACCGTTTTGTGTGTCAGGAGGGTTTCCATGGACAAAATTACTGTGTGCTTCCCACACTGACTCTGGAGTCCGTTGGACCTCAAGGCGTCCTTAACCTGTCAGTTTTGCGTGTTTGTAACCGATTATCCAAAAGGTGGGGCTCTGTCGTTTATATTTGTCTTTTATGTTTCTAAAGTTGCGAAAATTCCCATCAGAGAATTCAGAAGAATATCTGGCGAGCATGCGTAGCTTTCGATAAATTCTCCTCGGGCCATTAAATTTATATAGGGAGGGGGTAAAAAGTAACATGCTTACATGCTGTTCATCGTTACAGGCAAATTAGTCATAGGGAGATGGGAGAGGGTGAGATTGATAGTAATCGGCTTTTTGCGAGGCGATGAGGGTTTGTTGAATCCGGACATGGGGGAGGGTGAGAGGGGGGAGAATGATGCAGACCGTTATGTAACCGTTGGTCATGCCAAGCTGGGGGCTTGCAGGGGGTTCATGTGCGCGAACAAACCGGCTTCTTCAACCAGATCGCGGTTGCTTCTGCCATTGCTAGTAAACGCTGATCCAGGGAATTTTGGTAGCTTGACGGAACCTTATAAATTACCTTAAAGGCTTCGCCGGGGTCCACACAATGTCCGGAGTCAACTATGTGGGCAAGGATGGAGCTGTTGATGCTTCTGACTTCACCTTTGCCTAGCCATGCAGGGAAGTGCTCCCGTATTTTTTTGGATAGACGCCGACTCGCGCGACCGATATAACCTGCTCCACAGACGCAAGTAAATGAGTAGATGCACATACAAGTGGTCTGAGCTGGCAGCCTCTCCTTACCTTCGCCATGCAGGACCGGGTTGGTTGAGAATAACACGCGAACTTTCACTATTGAGGAGGTTCATGATACGGCTACGTGAAAGCTACTTATGTTTGCCAGATATTCATCTGAATTTTACGTTTCTCCCGACAGTCTGTGAACAGGCGGTGATTTTTGGACGGTATTTTTTGTACCTTGGACGACGATTTAGATCATGTTTGTAGGCTCACTCAGACAGGAAGCCTAATTTCCAACGGACATCGATTTCCACGACAAAGGCTTGTAATGAATATGCTGTTACTTAGATGAAAAACCGTTTTTTTAATGAGCGCAATGCAACGTGTAGTTCCCTAAGGTATTTCGCTGATGAATGCCATCGTGAAGACCGGAGATGAGGGAGGGCGCAGGCGCGACCAAAACTGAATACGCGTACCAACAGCACACCTCGATAGGCAGGCTCCTGTCTGGGAGCGCCATACAGGCCACATTAAGAAGAAGCCTTTGAGCCTGACTCTCAGTCCGCAGTAAGCCACTCCATACACACTGGATTGACTGCTCGGTCCGACTTATCCCGTCAGGTGGCAACCCTCCAAGCCACGGCTTTTAGCGCACTGCGATAGTTTCAAGCGCATTAGCTTGTTTATAGTGAGGAAAGAAATGCGCTGAGGGTCGACCTCACTCTCTTTTCCACCGCCAGCAACAGGCCGTCGCCTAGCTGATCGGTCGCCTGAAGTGGTATCCCACAAGAAGTGTCCCCATGGCTCACGGGCTGCCCGAAATTTGTCCAAGGTCACACATGCTGCACTAAAGAGGAACTCCAAACCGACAAAAATCTCGTTATTGTGCCTGCGGATAGGCGGCGTTCCATGGCTGTTTCTAAGACGACCGACTGCCTTAAAAAGACCAAAAGGTTTACTGGCGGACCGCCGGTTTCATGTTCCTTGCGCAACCAACCCCATAAAAACGCTGACAGGCGAAATTAATTCGAGGTTGCTGGCAGTGAAAAATCCGGATAAAATATCATCGGTTTACCGACGCACGGCGAGAGCACAAGCCATGGCCTTCCGAAGGTTCACAAAGAGGGCGTTCCCCTCTGGCCCATTGTATTACTCAAAGGCACTCCAACTTATGTACTGGCAAAATGGCTGTTTCAGCGTCCCACATTTCTGACTGCTAATTCGCAGAATACAGTCAGTTTGTCGACACAGCTCTTGGAGACAATGAAATGGGTAGGTCCCCGACCAAGCGAAGTCGTGGCATCTTTTCAGATCATGCTAATTTTTACATTTTATTTCGCAGGCCCTGGAAATCGAGAATCCCCTAGGACACATCCTAATTCTCCAACTCCTGAAGTTCTGCCTCAAGACTTGCTGCAACCTTGATAGAAAAATTTTCGAGCAGGCGAAGGGCACGCCATTATGCTCGTCAATTTCGGGACTAATAACTAATGAGGTTCGTCAACGGTTCGAATAGTTGGTCTTGACACATCAGAGACGGTAATTCTGGGCCCGGTGTGTGGATGTCATCGAACGGGGTCAGGTGATGGAAGTCAAAGAACATCTCAACTCCGTCATTCCGGACGTAGAATTCACTATGCAGGAGGAAGCAAACAACCGACTGGCATTCCTCGACTTCCTTGTCTGTCGCAAAGATCTCAGTGGCCTATAAAAACTGAAGTGCTCAGGAGAGCGACGAATATGACGCAAGTAACAGCAACAGCAGCTACCAGATAAGGCACACACGCAATTGCGTAAGGGCGCTAGACCGGCACGTTGAGATACATTGCAGTGAGCCGGAAGACAGGGTTGCTTAAGCAAAATGTACTCAAGGGGTGCCCGGAGTGAATGGTTACCCGCGCAACTTCGACAACCGCTGCATGCGTAAAAGCGACGGGGGAAAACTGCCAGCGGTCCCAAATTTTGGTGAGCGCTGCTGTATCTGAGCATCGTATCGGAAGCCGTCAGCCACCGCCTCACACGACTCGGGATTGGAGTTGCACAGAGACCGGAGGCAACCATAAGGGACCAGGTTATGCAGCCGAGAAACGCAGTGCCACGACAAGAAAAGTCTGGAATATTTTATCGGATCTAATGCAGTTGCCAACAAAGCAACTACGTCGGAGGAAACCGGGGGACTCCTTCGAAAAAGAATGGCCGAGCACGCAGCAGCGATGAGGAGGAGGAATGATCCCAACTCCCAGATCGCGGCTCATTCGACGAGACCCACCCCCTACCTTCAAGTCTGATGAGGCCAAAGTTCTCGCAAGCGGCGACGACCGCGTGAACTGTTCGAGTAACATGGTTCTCCGACCCGTATTCCATTGACAAACGCACAATGACCCTTCGCCTCCATATTCTGCGTTGCCATTTTGTCTGGACAAAATTACTAGTCACACGAAGAATATGCGGGCGACAAGCAGTCCAGGTGACAGCGGGTCACGCCAATAATCGACAACGGCGTTTAAGTCACGGAAATGAACGATTCGAGAACAGGCCGACTAGCAATCATCACATCGAATACGGCCTCCAGCTAGTAACACAAGAGTTGCCAAATATAGTAGGCGTGTTGTTGTTAGGCGACCATATGCCTTATAAATGCCACGCCCCTCGTGACCCCTTATTACACTTTTCTGCAACGACCTCCGATGACTGGTTCGAGAATCCGAAGTTTCAGGCTGACTGCCCAGGCAGGAGTTCTTAAACAATCATGTCGGATTTATAAAGGCATCAATGGGGAGATGTCGCTTTAATTATATGGTCATCTTTTTACCAGATATACTTTTCGCAGGCTGTCAGGCGGGTCTGGTAAGACCGTTTTATTGGTCAACGACCTATATCCCCCTCGTATTTTTATCAGTTGTTTTAGATAAGACATTCAGTGAACTGTTACATCACCTGTAACATCCAGCGCGGCTACCCAGAGACACTAAGAAGTCAGCCTATTAGGGGTTCGGTCGATTTCAATAATTCAATTGAACCAATCGTAAAAAATGCACAACCTCGGTGGGATTCGAACCCGCACAGCAGGGAAGGCTTTTGCGCAGCCAACGCTCTACCATTTAGCTACGAGGCTCAGTGTGTGCCGTAAATTTAACCACACTTGAATCGATTTTACCCGCCCAACTTGTCGGTTCGACTCCAACCGATGCCGCGCATTTTTCACAATTGGTTCAACTGGATTAAGCAAATCTGCTAAACCCCCCTAGCAATTAAGTAAGCCTAGTAGTCATTCTGGTGGATTCTAGATGATTGCTTAGGTAATCCTGTCTGGGTTGTGAGCCTGCTATTCGGTAATGGTGGATTCCATACGAGCAGTAAGCTGGGCGGGTAAAATCGATTCAAGTGCGAGTAAATTTACGGTGAGCCTCGTAGCTCAGTGGTAGAGCGTTGGCTGTGCAAAAGCCTTCCCTGCTGTGCGGGTTCGAATCCCACCGAGGCCGCGAATTTTTTTCACATTTTGGTCAACTGGCTAAAGATATGGTTTCAGTGATCGTGTCTCCTTCACGATCACCATCTAAGAGCACACCTGCAAGTCCGCAAGTCCGGAGGAAGACTGTATACATGAGTGGCGGCATGAAGGAGGAAATGGAAGACGTGGTGTGTCTATAAGTAAATGGCCCAAGAGCAAAAGGGACGACAAAGTTCTATAACACCCCGAGAGCTTTACCTCTCAGCATTTGACGACTGTAATTACGATGCGCCACTTTAACCCGACGTCTGCCTACTTTACTTTACACCAAAATCAGTGATAAACACTGCAAATAAGAGGCCAACAGCAATTCAACAGGGGTGACCATAAGTGGCTGTCAATTCTGCACGAAAAAGGTGCATTAATTGCATGCATAAGACGCCTACATGTTGGAGTATGTTAGGTAAGAATACAACGCCGAATTGGCGGTTGGCATTTCCGGGATGCCGAGAAAGGCACGGGCAGCAACAGAGACTCGTAAAGAAAAGGTAACAGAGCAGTCATAGCACCAAAAGGAGGAAAGCAACTAGTCTAAGTGTTCATTCTAACCCTCTTTTTTTCTTCCCCGCTTTGGCTTGCTAAAATGTGCCAAAGTCAGCACCTGTGTGCCCCGCCGTGGTGCAGAATGACTAAAAACGCTGGCAAGGAGGTGGGGAGGGGGGGAGGGTGAGAAAGGGGTAATGGACAAGACACTATCTCGTCAAGACGAGAAAGCCAAACGCAATCTACTGTGGGCATATAAAGCGCTTGCAAGGGCAGCGGTACGGACCTCCCAGGAAGCACAGAGTCAGCGAGAGAAAAGAGTTGAAAGCCAGCACAACTAATGCACAGACTTGGAAAGTCAACAAAAAATCCTTAAACATGATCACGTGGTAGCATACAGAGGGGCGGGGGAAGGCATATGCCATGGTTCCCCCCTTTCAGCTTGGGTAAGGACGAAAATTATTAAATCGCAGCTGTGTTTGGGGGTAAAGCGCACATAAACGACATCAGCTTATATAACGCCGAAAAGCTGGGGCTGGTATGCGATTTAGCGAAAAAGAAGAGAGAGATAGGTTTACCATCCGAGTTTTGGCTATCGTCGTCAGAGAGTCGGTTTGCTTGGGCGAACAACTTGCCCAGCTGTATCTCACGTTGAGGATGCAGAAGAGCTACTAAGGCTTTGAGAATGTCTTCTGCAATGTCGCACGACATCAGATCTCGAACAAGCTCCAGGGCTAAATGCAAAAGAAGGAAAAAAAAACCATAAGAAGCGAAGTCCATTATATACTTTTAAGCGAACCGCTAATGGAAGGTAATTTGACTTCGTGTGTGTGCTTTGCAGGTTAGGGGTAGTAACTGAAAGTCCCGCTGAAAGCGCCGCGCCCATCCCACTTTGGGCGATCGATCAGCTAGGCGGTGGCCTGTTATTAGCGGTGGTGCAAAAAGTGAGGTCGACCCTCAGCAAGTCTACTCCCCATATAACCCCACGGGAGTCACCGCATTGCTGCAGCTTGCTGAGGCTCGTGGAGGACATCGTTGAGAGCAACGATCGAACTGTCGGAGATAGTAACTAATCTAATCAACATCGACGACACTTTGTACTTCCCCTTCCCAGGCCTCGCAATCTGCAGCAGCGAATTCGGCAAGCTAGACCTAGCATAGTTCAACTATCAAGACCAAATGCCCCGGCATTATGAGGGACTTTACGGTGACATTTAAGGATGAACACTTCTACCCAACACTTCGTGAGGGGTTTAGCTACATTTGGGACAGTGAAATTGACCTCATGAAACGGTTGACGCAGAATGTGTCAACTTCACCTTCGTCTCCTCGAGACCCGCTGAGCCCGTCTGTGCGAATAAAAAACTGCAGTGAGTCGCGGCTCCACAATAGCAGAGCGGTGTCGTGAGAGGGCAGGGACCAGTGACTAAACTAACAACTCTAGGACGAATAAGACTAGAGTTTAAATTTTATGATCGGTTAACTACGTAAAACATTTTCGAAATGCCTGCAAATATCGGGTGTGTAACAAGTTCAGCAGGTAATTGTGCTGACTTGGGTCAGAGGAATGTTTTATTTTGAATGTAATATCCATTTTTTTCAGCAAAAATGGCTCCATTCACGGATGGCAACGGAGAAGGTAAGGTGAAATGTTATAGAATACTCAAAGTCAAAAGTTTACACGGCATCCACATATGGAGACAAGTCGGCTTTCAATTTTGAATCAACGTAGACATAAGGTTGATCGTCAAACTGTGTCCGGACTTCAATAAGGAGGAAGTGAATTGGCGAAGGCTTACTGATAGTGAAAAAGCCCATGGTCTACTAACCAAGAGAGGGGCTGTAATTTTTGGCGCAACAGTCAGGGTAGGGAAATGTTGTCTTGGGTATTGCCGGCCTAGAACAAAAATATGGCAAAGTGCCAATTCCAGGCTCCCTGAACTTTATCAGTAGTACCGATAGGTTAGTGAGTGCGTGCGTGCTAGTAAGCGAAAAAACACACAACAATTGTCCAAAAAGAGAGCACAATACCTGCTGACTGTACTTCCAAGTGTAGGGACTCCAGTATGCAGATGACTCTATCTATAAGAGCCCGATTTGCCACGCGGCGTCCGGACTGAAACAGAACAAACGTAACCACTGAAGGCACCGAAATTTCAATTCAAAATTAGAATAAAGGGGCCAAAGTGGTTCGCATCAGGAGCTTAACCTTATCTCCCGTCTGTCACTGATAAAGAATGGGAGAGGGAAGAGTCCATCGGACCGTAGGCGACACGCCTTCACGATAAGCCTGACGCGCTTTTCTGCTATCACATTAAACCTAAAGTTCATGTTGTGAAAGGAAATACTGTCTTTGGATAGGAGGGACGACAGAAAGTGCGGTTGGATTGATACAGTCTGCTTTGGATTTATTCTGCCTGCATTTTGACTACCAGTCGGAACTCGAAACGTAACAAATGCCATCTTAAATGGTAAAGATGGTTCGGAGACGGGTCTGGCATATAGATCATAAGCACTTAACCAAACTGAAATTCACCAATGCCTTGCCACCACCTGTCGCTGCAGATCAGGTATTTATTCAAGCAGAAATGGACGCACATCGATCTACTGACTTTCCTAGTCAAGCAAGCTCTGTATATATGCATCGACCAAGACTATCGGCGTTAATCAAACAACAAAAATATCTGATGGCGGCTACGTATTCTCATGTAAGTCAATCAATCAATCAGTAAGCTGGAGAAATAGTGTTTGCTGGCAGTATGGGCGGAATGCATGAGATAAAATCGCCCCGATTTTACGAAAGCTGGAATGTGTGCCAGCAGGCAGCAGGTGTTTGATTTCTCAAGTTGGCAGGTCGGTTAAATACGCTTTTCACGATTCTCGGATCGAAGCTCTCTATCTCTCTCTCTCTCTCTGAGAGTTCGTGGCAAAGTTCCCAGTAAACCGGGCTTTCAGTTTTAGGCCAGCAATTAAAAACACAGACAGACGCGGCACGGACGCACCACGGACGCGTACGCTCACGCACGCACCTGTCCTTCCTGATTGGCGAATAAAACTGATCCAGCCTGTGTATAACAAATTTATCTGCATTTCGCTGCTCTACGTGGCATGAGTCGATTACAAGTAGGTATGGCATGCTAGCGGCAATCGTAGCCTTCGTCTGCGAAGCTTGCCAGAACTTGTATGCAGGTAGTCTTCAGAATGACAATTCAACCGTCAACTTAAAAACCGGCAGGATCGGTAATCTTTAAAAATGCAGTCTCAGCATCAATAAGAGAGTACAAACAGCGAAAAGTACCTCAAAGATGGAATTGTTGCGCACGCGCGCGCGCGCCAGACACATTGCTAGGCATACATCCAAGGAGGTAGTTTTTCAATAAGAGTTCTAACGTTATTGTTGCGCACGACTTAGAATGCGGCCGAAAACTGCAAAGAAACCTATACGTGTTCGATCCAGCACTGTGAAATGGAGCGCTGATACTTATGTAGCACAGTTGGCAAACCAACTTTTGAGGTAGGTGGTAGGGGGAAGGAGGGGAGAGGGGAGTACAAAGAGACCCTTATTCTCCAGTGGCATTGTCGGGTGGTAAAATGTCCGCCCTTAACAAAACGGTAGAAAAGCGCGACTATGGCGCTTCTGGTATTTGTGCGGGGTGGCCAAGGGAAACAAGACCCCAAAGTGCATGTAAGCGATAGTTCCTTCGCCACTGACGACGAAAACTATATATCCTGGGGAAGCTTTGGTGACTTGCAAATAATTATGGCTGAATGGCGTATTTTTCTTCCCTCTCTCTCTTTTTTTCGAATTTCCTCGTGCTTTTACAACAAAATAAAGTCAGGAATCCCAGAAGTCAAAGACTGACAACTCAAACCACTGAAGACTAACCGTACGTTCCGGAGTGTCGACTTACACCGCCAGTTGAAAACATTCTAGCCCGCGACTTTTTTAACGCGTAGCAGTGAAACCGACTTGCGAGACATTTCTCGCACATGTGCATTTCTAAACAACCTGGCTTCGAGGGTAAAACCCTGGCAAGGCGACTGGAGGTGAGCTTGGACGCAGAAACGAAAACAGAAAACGGTTTGTCTACGCGTGCCACACAGGATCCCGTACCTAGTACAGAAGGCAGGCTCTGAGAAGGACAACACCAAACTAATCCCGGCAGTTGGCAAGCTGCCAAGCCATAATCCTAAGTTCGTTGTGACAGATCCAGACACCGATATGCCTTAGTGAGAATGATCGATTGCCCGGTGGCAGCCTCTCGCGTGCATCAATCAACTGTCCGAGCTCTTTGACTAGTTGGCGATGGCGCTGGACACAGTGGCAGGGCGAGGTGTGATGATGGATATTCAGGATAACAGAGAGTACGAACGCAAGGTCTAGAATCTGGCACGCTTTTCCCTTCCTATTGCATACTATTGGCTAGCCAGCGTCAAGGGCAGTGGAGACGGCGTAAAAACAGCGGCCGAAGTGGCAAAGTCCCAGACTAACACGTCAAATATGCAAGTTTGCCGACGAAACAGTGACACAAACACAGAGAGAGCGAAAGAGAAAGTCAAAGACTGAGGGGAGTACAACTTGC
>JAYGXS010000003.1:69440244-69455639 GCA_036362985.1 Ligula intestinalis | reverse complement strand
GTGTGTCCGCGCGCGTGCACGCGCCTGTCTGCATAACGGGAGAGAGGTGATAGACAGACAGCCGAACTACGCCGCCGCCGCCGCATCGTCGGGGGAGGCGGCGGCCACAAAATGTGATGACAGGAGGGCAACCACTAGTAGTACTACGACTACTACGAGAATGGAGAGCTACCGCGACGGGGCAAACGAGAGAGGGAGAGCGAGAGACTACCCGTTGCTGACACGGTGTCATGACGACGGCGGTCCAGTCGATCAGCTAACGAAAGTCGCGCGCTCGGGTGTCTCAGCTCCCTTTTTTTGCGCCGGGAGGAAACTCGTGTTACCCATCCCCACGCTTCCATATTCTCACCATTTCGCATACATGCACACAAAACGTAAAACAAATTTGCCTACGTCTAGGGCAGCAGTTACCACCGGCCTGCAGACCTTCTCTTGCCGCAATCTCCGAAGGAAGGCTTAACAAGTCGGAATCGGAATCAGGTGGTGGTGATAGAGAGTTGGAACAATTTTGAGGTAGTAGGGAAAACTTGCCGCAAACCTAGCAGACGCCTGCGACTGATACAAAATTGGTCGCAGCCTATGTAACAGTGCTGCTCGGTGGAATACGAGTTCAGCGGTTGTAGAACCACCACCTGTGGACTATAGTCCAAAAGTGTTCTTTGAATTTGGCGGAGGAAGCATTTTCTGTCCAACAAAGTCCGGATACTTCTAGACCAACAACAGTAGTAAGTCGAGGAGGAAGCTGCTTTCCACAGCGTTTTGGCAGCAGGTGGCTCACTGGTTAGACAGCGTAGTTGCCCAGGAAATCAATAGTTTGCTTTAATAAACGCGGAGTGTAAAGGATGTCCCGGTATCAGCAGGTTGCCAGTAGAGAACGCAATCTAAATTTGCTCTAGAATTTTTTTTACACAACATGTATGACGCATTTTTTCTCAGGTAAAAATTTTAAGCAAGCGAAAACAACAGAATTTAGTTGAACAAATAAATTTTGGAAGAGTTTGTTAACTGCTTCTTCTCTTTGCACGAATAAACTGAAAATTGAAGAAAATAGCAGTTAGACCATGTGGCTAATCTCCAACTGCCCTGGGAATTCTATGCCACACTTAATCAATCTTTTATTTTTGTTAATTCGCGTCCTTACCTTTCCTTCCCAAGTTTAAAGGTTACATTATTATTGACTATTCACCACGTTGAAAATTTTAAATGCTGTCTTTTAGAATTATTAGCTTATTCGTGCAAAGAGAGGAAGCAGTTGACAAGCTCTCCCGAAATTTATTTGTACAAACAAATTCTGCTGTTTTCGTTTGCTTTAAATATACACCATGTACCAAAAACGGAAATAAATATTTGCTTGGTTAGGTAATTTACGTAGAGCTAGCATATTGCCGAGGTATACGACTGACAAAATTGGGAGTCATTTAACGAAAAAATACTTCTACTCCCCCTTTTACTGCGCCCACGCAATTTCAATTTTTGACAGTTTTTCACAGGTAATAGGAACACGAAACGCTGTAGAAAGCAGTAACTATTACATGCCAGCATTACGGTACATAAGCGCCAGAGATCGTGGTTCAAGTATGCAAGCTGGCCAACTACGCCATCTTTTGAGCCCTATTTGGGAAATAGCTGCGAGTTCTGCTGACTAAAGCGACACTGTAGTAATGCTATTCCATCTTTAAAATCGAAAGGTCATTTTCTAAGAACTATGATGTTAGCTGCCGCTCCGCTAATGTCAGTCAAGTCATTGCAGTGGTCCTCCCTGAACTTTTGCACTTGTGTCGAAAGGGAGGGGGGACAAAAAGACCCATCGACCGAGATGAACTGTCTTGATCAAAGCTTCTCGCTCCACCAAACCCTCAAAAACATTGCCGTAATCAGCAGCAACAGCAATAGCCTACTCTGCCTTTTCAGTAATTTTGGCTTCATAATTTTCTTATCGTCCAAGTCCCCCACGGTCGCTCCGATTAATGACGGACTAGTATTTGATTAGTCTATTATTCAGTCCCTGTGCCCCTCTCTCCCCCCATCTGTCTTTCTAGTCGTTTTGATTCCGACCGACCACAGGAGTAGCGCGGTGGATGAGGTAGACAGGCCAGAAATCATAAGCAATCTACTGTTACCGCGTTTGACAGCGGTGGTCCTCATTAAGCCAACGCAAGGAATTACCGCAACGTCCAAGCCCTGGCACAGCAAGGGACAAGCCGCCTTTAAAACTGAGTCCGCATCCCTCCCCCCCCTGCTTAAAAGGGAACGTCGACTCATGTTAACTGCCCTGCTCGGCTATCCAATGGCACGCAGGTCTTCCTGGCCCGTGGATTATGGCGCTCGGCTAAATTATCGCCGAAAAAAGGCTAGCTCAAAATAATAGCACTGTCTTGATAGTCGAGGTGTTACTGGCAAAAGTGTGGGGGGGGGGGAGGGGGCAGAACTGGCCGAAGTCGTGGCTTAGGCCCGTGTTGGTCCGCCAGTTTCGCTTGCTTCTCTCTAATAGCATCCCACTACCTGATAACTACACAGAAAAAAGAACCTGAAAGGCTAGAAAAAAGAGCAAGAGGCATGAAGAATTGTTATCGGCAAATACGAAGCTGCTCCTATATCCCAACTGCTACTACCCCGAGATGCTAATCAAACAGGCGGTAAACATAGGAGTTCAAGGACCCACTGGCGGTGTCGCGTGTTCGTGCTCCTTCAGTTAGGTGTGCAAATGAAGCTCACGCATCTGCTCCAAATTGCAGAACGGAGTAGCTCGCTAGGCCGCTGTCTGTCAGGGCTCCGGACGGACGGACGGACGGGAGTTACAAGACAAAATCCGACGTTCACATTCTGTCCTACTACCACCACCAAAACAAGCAGACGAGATCGGTGGCATCTGCCTCCACGTGATGACAGACGCCTTCCGTCGTGAAATCCGTACAGTATGCAACAAAATTGTATCAATACAATATGTCTTAGTTAACTAGATTTTTTCATAACGCACAGCGTCCCTGCAAGCATGTTTTTTGCCATGAGAGCTTCGAAGCGTTATTAATTACCCATCTTAATTTTGCATTTCAGACAGGACAGGACGCAAATGCAAGCATCTTTATGCTAAACTCCGACTTAGTCTCGATGCGTAATAGAGTTGACGAGAGTTGCTGTCGTGGTAAAAAGGCATGAATTTGGACACTTTATGGCCTCTGAAAAATCCGAGTAAAAACCAGTTGTTGCAGAACATCATCACACCCTTTCAGTTATCATCTCAGCCTGTAATCTATTCACTATTTCAAGCAGGTAATAAAGTGTTTGGAACGTTTCAATTACGATTTATAGCAGAGAAGAGTCTTGCGTGATGCCTGAGTTTAGGTTTGATTAAAAAAGAGCTTTGAAACACAGTAGATGTGAATGGTGACAGTAAAACCAACGTTCAGACTCTGAAAATACTTATAATGATTGCGTTTTTTTTCTTAAAAGTATCCCGCGTGTTAGTATATTGTAAAATTTTTTTCTTCATTTATCCCTACAGAGTACCAAACAGAAGCGATCAGGAGTTCATGGCTTAGTGGTCAAGTAGTTAAATTACATTCAAAAATTTGCGAACACCGATCGAATAGGCCTCCGAACTAAACAAAGTTCATGTGGTGGTCAGAGGTCCCCAACGGGTGACCGCCTGCCAGGCCGATGCCGACCAAGTCATAATAGCAGTAAGTGGGGTACGACAGCATCTGTGGGTAACTTGATACAGAACTGTTTTGGGCTTATTAACCTTCATCAGCCAAGCATAACCTTGAAACCCAGCTGATCAGACAACACAAACAAACGCACTTACAGACGGCGCAGTTGGTCCACCACTGGAGTCTATCAGGTTTTGTATCAAGTTACCCTCAGATGCTGTCATACCCCACTTACAGTTAAATTACATATTCAATGCCAAAGGGACGGAGTTTTCCCTCATTTTTTGACAATACTTCAGATCAGGTGCCCTTTAACTTATCATATCGAGTGAGTGAAGAATTGATTCACTACCTTTTTTCTACACCAACAAAACGATCTACGTTTACTTCTCTTACGTAGTTGTTAACTATACATTTTTTATTACAGCTAGAAATGTCTTATGCTTTGAAATGGCGAGTATGCAGCCCACACTCACTGGGAGTTTTTGACACATAATCTTACCTTCGATGATAAATGCTTTTTGTTTTTTCAGAATATGAAGCATACGTCCAGCCAGACTCCGCAAAAATCCCTGTACGTATAAGGTCATAAAAATGACCTTCTGAGTGTTATATGCCACGTTCTGTGAACGGAAGGTGAGCGGGGACGTTATTTTTGTGCGTTGCATAGTTGTGACCAATGTGGTCGGAATAGTTTCAGTGGGTGCAACTTCTAGAGGATTTTACGAAAATCATGGGTCAATCTTATGGGAACCCGACTTCAGATGAGCCTGAAGCACTATGTTGAACCCTGTCGAGTCTTCGTTACAGTAGCTGACATTCTCAGCAAAGGGAGCCCAGGTCTTGAGTTGCAGGGGTATAATCTGTTCCTAAATGACCGGTCGGACGCAGGCATTTAAATGTACTAGCTCCTGCTAAAGTTCCTTAGCGGTGATTGTAAGAATTACCCCTTTATTACGCGCGTGTTATTGGGATAGCCAAGGCATGAAATGTCAAAATACCAGTTTCGTTTGACGTGCTCAGAGCATTGTAAGAAGCTGACTTGGTCTTTGTTAATGACACTCACAGTTCATCTCGTGCGAGATTCGCCTACTTCCTGTCCACTTTTAGGACTTGATATTCAAATGAGTTTTCTTCCCGATTCCCTGTGGAAAGGCACGATACGGTGCAAAGGTTACAATCCGTTAGATAAATCAATTTAATGGGCTTCGGTTTGCAAAATGTCAATGGCGTCAGAGGGGGATTGATTAATAATTTCCTAATTTACGGCGAGTTGGCGTATATAAAAGATTACTTGGAAAGGCTAAATGATCCTTCTTTGAAAGTAAGCAAAGTGAATCAATTTCTAAATGATCAACGATGTTCAACGACCTTGCTTAGACGCAATGCAATGTACGACTGCACGTCATGAACAAATCCGTAGTCTGAAAATGGGGTAACCACCCATGCCACGAAGCCAACACTTGCTGCATTTTTGGTTTAAGTTGGCAACTACGGTGCTTTGAACAACTGACATTTTTACTACAAGAAATGCGACCACTGAGTGTTCAACAAACCCAGCAACAAGGAATGAGCGGCTTAAAACGATTTGCAACGAATACCGAAGTTGGCATTTCATGGCTAAAAGCCCGCCCCCCCCCACCCCGCTCCCGGCGCAAGTTCCCGGGTGGAAACTGACGGCGACTCTCGCGTGAATTTAATTTTGGCTAGGAGGAGTTGGGCGAAATCAGTCCTAGTCTTAGTTTTTTCTTTCCTTTTTTTACCCCGCCCACTAATACAGTAATCTATATTCATGAATGATAATCCAGTTAGAATCTGGAGATTGTCCCTAAGCGACCAACTCGCTTGAAATCGAAAAAAACAAGGCTAAAAAACGCGGTCTGCGTATGCTGGGAGAGGAGAGCATCAGCAGAAAAGTATATGTATCCTCTTATACAGACCATTAGCCTTAGAGTTGCGACGGAAATGTAGGGCATAGTTAACTTGCCTACAAGTTCAAGCGATCGTGATTGGAGTGGAACGGATAGAAAACTTTCACCTCGAGCCTTATTATGTACGAACGTATGCAGGTCAGCTTCATGCCTTTTGAATCCTAATACATTGGTTAAACGAAGGCCCTCGAAAGGAACTGCGACTCGGTTAAAGATTTCCTTAAAGCGTGGGACGACCCAGTCAGCTCAAACTTAAGAGGGAATCAGGTACATAGGCTGAGGAAGAATCGCCACAGCGTCTTATGGTTGTCAAACGTGTGCTGGTTCATCAAGATCAAAGAAATCAGATTGCATAGCGAAACGTTTGCCCACGAGGGGTATTGTGAAATGCCTACTAAGAGGCGGCCATCACAACTAGTCTCTAGGTCGCAAACATAGGTCAGATTGGCCGTTGTTAAAGCATTTAAATCACGGATACTAAGACGCATCAATATCCTAAACGCTTGGCGAAGAAAAAGACGGATTTTGTAGCATCAGTTTTACTTCCCCATCGCCGCAATCCAGTTGACTGAAAGCATAAATGAGCGTGAAAGTAAATAGGCTTAGTGGGCTCTTCTTCACCAACACAAAAGGAATACCTGATCTATTCTCAAACGCCCCCAGGTGCGCATCAGCGTCAGATTGAAGACGGTTACATTGAGCTTATAGGGCGAAGGCAGAAGAATGCGCTTCAAATGCTTCAGTCGTCTGTTACAGAGGACCTACAATATCTTCGCGGTGTTGAGCCCTGATGGACTTATACAGGACTTAGTATATTTGACCCAAGTAGTGGTTAAAAGGTAATACTGTTTAAACGCCTCCAGTTTGCGCTCATATTCAACAAAACGGAGTTCCGGCACAAGCGGATCGCCGTGGTGTCAGAGGTTTCCCAAAGGGTTCCAAAAACCTTGTGGACAACAGCGATCCGGGGAACGATGTCGTCCTTACTCTGCCCATTTGGCAGTGGCCTCCTCGCAGGACATTTGAAAGTCGCTGATGAACGTTCACTTGACCGCTAATGGAACTCATCTGTCCAGCTGTGTCTTGAGCATCAACAGAGGCCCTGACAGCTGGTAGTAGGAAAATAGTATTGCTAGAGAACGAGCTCGTGGCTCAACGGTTAGGACGTTTGACTCTTATCAAAGGGTCACGAGTTCGAGGCTCGAGTGGTGCACCACTTGGGTCTGGGTATGACTATCTGATGACAACTAATAAGTCAGAAATAGCCATTTCAGTCTTCCTTGTCGTTGCCGGCAATTCTATTCGCCCAATAGGTGAAACTGTTTAAACCCGCCAGATGACAGCCACGGATTCTTCGCGGATGCCTGCGCCTGGTCAAAAAGAAGACCGAAATCACACTGTTTTCATCAGCATATTCGGCTAAACTGGATGCTCTGGCAACCTCACACCTCCGCCGCATTACAGTCTACAGATCAAATTAAACAATATACATGGACAAAGTACGGAATTTGCCGGAGTAGGATTACCTGGTCACCACAGCCACGTCCACTTCCACACCCGACTTGGCTTGATTTCGTGCTCTCGAACCACGTACAATCTGAAATGGCCTGAGAATGAATGGCAAAGACCTCTGAAACAACGTCAACGAGTCTCACGCGCAGTAGCTCTCGCATTCTGCCTTCTCACCCCCCTACGAGACGAGCAGTAGGAGACTCAGAAGGAACGAGATCACCTTTAAATAGTTGCTCAAACAGCTCATGAAAACAGGGTGCCAACATATCCACAAAAAATATCCAGGCTTTGGAGGGCACCCCATTTTCTTCGGCCGCCTTCGTGTTGCACAACTCTCGTACTTTGTCGATAATGTTTTCTAGAGAAGGGAGATAAAAGACGCAGCATTTTCTGGAGTGAAACGCAACCCAGCTACAGGGATAGGCAGTCTCCGATTGTTACCCATGTGTGAAGTTAGCTCCATGGAGGTCACCAACCAGTTTTGTGGTCGTCTTTAGCTGACTTTATTGTCTTTTTCTGGACTTGGCAGGAGTCATTGGTTTGCGGCGGATCCACTCCTTGCGATACCTCTGGATTAACTGAAGAACTCTTTTAGCTAACCGGCTAATTTAGGACATCAGGAATGACTACTCACCACTACCTCCTCCTTCGAATCGCATCTTAAAGGCCGGTCTACTGTGTTCAGAGCCTCAGCTGTACAGAACTGGTTGAAGATTTGCAACAGTTGAGCGTTTTGAACGTGATAATTTGAGTGCGGACGAGAGATGTATATGCGGGTGTGTGCGACTTATAGCATGACCCTACCCACTGACATTGGACTGCACATCGACCAGCTATCATGAAGTCAGCCACGTAACCGCTGACTGACCAGAATGTAGTCAGCATGGCGGATCGTAGCTCATCATGTGATGTTTTGACAATGCTAAAAGCATGTGATAGCTGCAGTCAGGTCAACAGCCTATCCGCATTGTGTTATCGAGAACTATTTCCAAACCAGTCGATAAGGGGACTGTTTGACGAATTGCCGAGTCCAGTTCGGTCATTTAAGTCCGTGATAGCAATCAGCATATTACGGCAATGAAGTTATTTAAATGAGCCTTGCAGCTGCGAGTGGAAGCTTTCATTTTCGACCGAGTAACTTAGTAGGTAGATGGAAACGACGGATATATGGGAGCAGCGTGTGAACAGACTGGATAATTCTTAAACTTGGCAGATAAAACGCAGTCCACACACGTTTTAATAGTGCATGAAGTCCTTGTCGATCAAAAAGACACAGAGGAATCTCAGGGAATATATGTCGTCCTATTTAGGCGGGTTCTTGTTGCAAGGTCGGAACGAATTGCCAAGAGTGACGGCCACAGAATGCTGCATGGTTAACAGAGGCAGTAAGTCAAAATTCGCTGTGCCCTATTCGCAAATACCATTAAAATGATTAAGTATTTCAAAGTCAGATGCAGGCACATTATTTTGCAGGTGGAAGACGGCAGGAACGAACACGGCTATAGATGGATACCGAAGCGTCGCGGAAATTGACAGCTACAGGAAAGGTTGGGTGAACAGTGTTCACGAGATTGAAGGTGCCTTTTGTTTATTTTTTATTTCCTCAGAAATTAATCGCTAACTTTGGGTAAATCAATCGATGTATGAAACTCTACAGGTGTATACTGAAGGTTAGCTTGTACCTGTGTTGTTCAAGGGGGGTGCCTTTCTGTTGATTTCCCGAAGCACGTTCTTTAACACAAGCGATGCGCATGTGCAAGTGACCGTAATATGCCTTACTGATAGACAGGTTTCGGTCGGAGTTTCACACGAATTCGTCCAGCAAGTATGTGCAGCAGATTTATACGAATACGAGCCCTTGATGCAATAGTCAGTAGCATGGTCTTACTAGGGATCATAATGTCTACGAGGATAATTGATGTATGATCAAGTCTAAGCCAGTTGTTTCCCTAATTGGAGCGCCCACCTACTGCACGCTTGCCATACGAACTGGTTCAGCAAAGTGACATGCAGCAGAATGCGCGCCGTGGCGGACGGAGGCACAAACGGTCGTCTCCTGTAGATGAACATAAACGTAGGACATCAGCACCAGGCATGCAGCCGAGCTTGCGGGGGCCGACAACAGCGACATCAATCAAATTAGCAGCGTGCAGCGAAAACTGTGCGTGTGCGTGGATGAATAAGTACTTGCTCTTCCTTGTCCGAATAGGGCATCGCTCTCGCTTGCTCGCTGCGATTCACATTAACCTGGTTGACCCCTCATGTAATGGGTGCTTAGTGGGTGGTAGGGAAACGCGGTCACGTGGGAGGGCGTTTGACAAGTCCCAGATAAGAGAAAGGGGAGTAAAAAGCGAAAATAAGGTCAAGCGAAGCAGGCGGCAAGAGCTATGCTGGCCCATAACGGCGGGCAATGTTTGTAGGAAATTACTACACTTTTATTGCACATGCCCGGGAAAAGATTGTCGTGATAGTCATCAATATGAAAGGGAAAAAATATTAAAATTATGAATTATTTGGAGGTACTAACTTTGAAGGGATTCAAAGGGCCCGAACATCAAGATAGCTTCATCCTAAGACGATCATGAGACCAATTGGGTGGCAGCTCTGGTGGTTGCTCATGAGTTAAATAAACAGGTGAAACGTTAATCTTCTGTTTCAACGAGTAAAAAAGAACATGGGGCTAGGATGGATATATGATTGCCAAGATGGCAGCAGTTCCTTGAGCCGCTCGCTCCTTGTCACAAACGTGGATTGGACATCCACCAAATGATGGGTGTAAACTTTTATCAGACTAGTTTTTGGGGCTTGCACGCTAGTAAATGGAGGTCGTGTAACGAGAGAAGGGGAGTCGCATGTTGCTTCACACAACTCTGCGAACGAATAAAAGCCATCGAAGTACAGCTTTTACTCAATTGTGGCGGTGGTGATGGTGGTTGTTGTTGTTGTTGCATGATCAATTGCAAGGTAAGTGGCTTAAGAACCACGAATTCCGGATCTTCCTCAGATACCGGACCGTGGCAGAGGGTCTTCGGACGGTTAGGTAGATCGGCGATCTCAGTCTGTAGTCGACACCGAACTCCTGAACTCTGGCGACCATCTCGGCTGCGCATTCCATCAGGTGTTCGTTGGTCTCTTCCTCCCCACAAGCTGCACACGTGGAATCATCAGTCAGATTGTACCCCTTCTTGATGTGATTCAGCTTTGGACAATGCCCGATCCTAAATCTCATCAGGTGTTCGTTGGTCTCTTCCTGCCCACAAGCTGCACACGTGGAATCATCAGTCAGATTGTACCCCTTCTTGATGTGATTCAGCTTTGGACAATGCCCGATCCTAAATCTCACTATCTAGCCGAGTCATTTTCTTTGCTTCATCCCAGTTGATGGGGGCCGTATACGTTCTTCGGCCGCGTTCATGTGTCATTTGTGTCCTGGGGGTCATTCGTCTGACTGCTTTCATCGTTGCCGCAAAGGATGTCAGTCTACCGTCCGGTTCAGTCCTGGCCACTGATGCTTCAGCGTCTGCTTGTTCATTCCCGGGGATACTGACGTGGCTGGAAATCCACGCAATTTCCACCCTCCTTTCTGTTGTGGCTCTTTCCAGAACATTCATCACTTGTTGCACCAACGGTTTCTTGAGATCTTCTCCCGTCCCGAAGATTCGTAAGGCATCTAGAGCGGATTTACTGTCAGTAAGGATTCTGGCAGTACTCCAATCCTCGGGTGGGTGCTCTAGCCATTCCGCCGCCGTCAGTAGGGCTAGCATTTCGGCATCAAAGGATGAGCTGTAGCATGCGCCCCTTCTCCTGGACGTTGCAATCGTTGAGTAGTTATTCCAACTTCCTTTCGTCACCAAGACTCCCGCACCTCCCTGTCAGCATCCAGCTATCACCGACCCGTCGGTATAGTCAGGGAGTTGAGCTCATCCTGCATTAACTTCCGATTTTCTACCATCTCTGCCTTGCTGCAGAGATCTTCAAAATTCCTTAGAATATTGATGTTGGGTCGTCGCCATGGGGATATCGTGTTAGTAGCGAAAAGCTCTCTAGGCATCTCCGAATCCTCTTCCAGAATTTGGTGCAAGCATCTGCGCGCATTCTCCCTCCAGGTTGAGGTCCGCTTTAGCCGGGTTGGCTGCTGCTTTTCGGCCATCTGTCTGCGGAGACTTTGTGCGGGAAGTCTCAGGCTGTGTTCGTAGGCCCTGATGGCCTCGAACCTGCCCCTCTCCTCTATCGTCTGGATATCGGCCTCTAGTAGCACCATCTCCGTCGGACATGAGATAGGGAGGTTCGTGGTAATTCAAGCTGCTTTCAGGTTCACACGTTCCGACCTGTCAAGTCGTGAGCGGCAGATCCACGGCATCCATGCTGCTGATCCGTTCTCAATCACCGGCCGCACACAGGCCGTGTAGAATTTTTTGATGTCCTCCGACCGCGATCCCCAGGTTGTTCTACTTAAGGCCCTCATCATATTGAGTCGCTTCTCCGCCTTTTCCAGGACAAAATCAGTGCCCATTAAACGTTAGCCCCGAGTTTTTGGATGATCTGCAATCCATCAACCTCGATCGTCCTGACTCCTTTTCTTTCACTCGGGGTCGTACTAAACGCCAATAACTCCGTCTTTTGGACGTTCACTTGCATCTTCCACTTTCGGCTCCATTGGACCGTAATTTCTGTCGCGGTCTGCACTCGCTGGATGGTCCTGTTGGGGTTGGTATCTTGGCTCCATACCGCAGCATCGTCCGCGAAAAGGCTCATCTCAACGTCCTCTCCGATGCCAGCCCCAAGGTCATTTATAAAGATGTCGAAAAGGAGGGAGAATACTGCTCCTTGTGGGAGGCCCCTTGTAAGCTTGAACTCCCTACTGAGGCATCCGTTGTATCGCACATGCATTAACCGGTTGGTCAGCCAGCTCTAGATTCAAATCTCTAGGCAATTTGGGACTTTCATTTTTGCCATTTTCAGCGCTAGACCGGTTCTCCACACCGTGTCGTAGGCTTTTCCGAAATCGATGAGAGCCAAAGCTGTCCTTCTGCATGGCTTACTATGGAAACCATCTGATACCGACTGAGATAATCGGATCAGCTGGTCCTCAGTGCTCCTCGTCTTCTGGAAACCGGCTTGATAGCCTACCAGCTTCTGGTTCCCTTCAACCCAGAGTCGGAGTCTGCGTTTGACTATCCGTTCACAGACTTTTCCTACCACAGAGGTCAGACTGACGGGTCTGTACGATTCCAGTTTCCCCGCGTCTTTGCCGGCCTTCAAGATTGGTACTATAATGGCTGTTTTCTAACTCTGGGGTATTGCCTTATCCCGCCAGCTCTGGTTTATAATGCTTAGTAGCGTCAATTGTTATTTGTAGAGGTTTTTTACTGCCTCGGGGGGGAGATTTCATCGGCTCCACCTGCCTTTTGTCCTTAAGTTGTTGTAAGGATTCAGTCAGTTCGTTGATGATAAACTCCCGTCAGTAGGAGTTATCATTCTCAAGGTGGAGGGCTTCTTTCCGCGCTTCCGCTGCGTATCCCTTCATCGTTCTTTCATGTTTGGCCAGTCTCAGTCGGCTCACACTAGCATACTGACTTCCAAAAGCGTTTGCCTTCTGTTTGTCGGTGACGAGGCGGCGGTCCCCCTGCAGGATAACATGGTCAGATGTTGACTTGTTTTTCCCCTGTAGCATATGAATAGTACCCCACATTTTGGATGGGTCATCGTCCTCTCTGACAGTGTCGAGATACTCTCGCCATGTCCTTGTCCTCTCTTCGCTTATAGTCGTTCTTACCAATTCACATGCCTGGGTCCGATCCGCCGTATTCCTCTTCCCCTCACTGGCCAGCATGTCTCGCTCCTTTGTGACCTCCTCAACTTTTGCAGTCCACCATACGCAAGCCATCTTCCCCCCGCTCTGACTTTCCTCGGAGTTCTACGAAGCCCTTCCATGATTGCTTCAGTGAAGGTTCCAACGCGATCTGCAATCTTTGATGTCTGGGTTGGATGGTTGTGTACATAATTTTCGGCGATTTCGTTGAACTTTTCCCAGTCCACTCCGGATATCTTCCAGCGGAACAGATTCATCTTGCTGGTTGACTTATCCTCTTGCTGTGCCCTCTGGATGACAATGGGTTTGTGGTCGAAGCTGGATGTGTTGAGCACTGTCCAGGTTGACTCTGCTGCCACTCTTGCTGTAGTGATGGATATGTCCGGAGATGTGCCTGAGCGTCCGCCATTTCGGAGACAGGTTATGCACGCCGGGTCATTCAGGACGGCAAGCTCTTCCTCTCTTATCCAGCCTTCTATTCTTCTCCCTTGGTCGTCCTCTCTCACTCCATCCTGCCATAGTCCCACGTGCGCACTGAAGTCACTGAGCCACATCATTTTGGAGTGAATAGGGAGTAGATGGATATTAGGTTCCTCACTGAACGTCCCATCATTTCTAGCACGTGTCGGCGGGATATATATGTTGGTAATCTCCAGATCAGGTGGTCCTTCGTGGAACAGTCGAATGTGTTGAAGTTCTTGGATGCCGGTTTGTTTGGCTCATCCCACTCATGAGGGATGCCATCTCGGATAATCTTCATCAGACCTCCTCCGAAACCCGATTCTCTGTCCCGTCTTAGGGCCTCGTATCCTGGGAATGTAGGCGTCAGTTGGGTATCTCTGATTTTCGTCTCCTGAAGGCAGCACACGTCAATATTCTGTTCTGTGAGTAACTTGCACAGCTCCGTGACTTTGAGCATCAGGCCGTCGCAGTTCCATTGCAAGATGCGTAGATAGCTGGGGTCCTTTATCCTTTCATTAGTAGTCACCTGTTGGTTAGGGTTGAGTTCCACAAGGCGGGCGTTGCACTGCCAGGTTTCCTTCAAAGCACTTTCCCAGGCGGGTCTCTACAGTACAGAGCATTTGCGATCGAACACTTTCAGGCATCTCTCACACCGGAGTCCTCGGTTTCGGGAGTGTATCAAGTTGTTGCATTTGCTGCATCTTTCCTGTTGGGATACTCTCCGTTTGGTAGGACTGGGATTTGATGGTCCACCATGTTCAGCGCACCTCCATGCTCCATGTTCTTTTGTTACTTGTGTGAGTTTCCAACGGTCATACCAGAGCATGATTTATGGCAGCAAGCAGAACAGTCAGGACATTGAAATGGTATGATGTTACACGCTATAGTCGCCTCACAGTTGCAGCAGTATTTTCTGTTGAGGTTGGTGGATACGGCTGGGAGGGGTGCGGAAGACACTGGGGTCCCTGCAAGCGGCTGATGCGAGTGAGCGGGCAACACTGCATAGTCGAGCGAGGGTCTGGCACAGGTCCTATGGGTATAGCCAGCACTCGCAGTCGTACGAGCAAGGCCTCTCGTACCCGTGGGGTGTTCCGGTAAGGTCGACGTCTCTGCGCTGCACCTGTGGCACTGGATCTCATTCTTCTCCTTGGCGGATGTGGCCTGCCCTACTGTCATCTTTAAACACTTTAAATGCTCCCAGGCTCTACAAATGTCGCACTGGACACTTCCTTTGTGTGCTGACTTCCCACAGCAAGGACAAGGCCATCTGGGTCCTGGATTCATTTCTACGTCTCCTGAAAGCTCCAAACGCCTTCTAGGCCACCAGCTAGCTTCCTGGTATCGAGAGACCACTGCTGGCACTTCGGCTCCCGACTCCAAAAAATGACAGTCCTCTCTCGGCCCACTTCTTGCATGTTGTTGGGGTTTGATCCTGTAAGTTCCATTCGTATACGTATTCTTGGAAGTCGACGTCCAGTGGACCCGGTACCGCGAGGAGGTTGGAACATGACCGGGTGGTGGTGGTAGGAAAGCAGTGGATTTGGGTTTGCTTTGGGGTTCTGATGTGCAGCCCACACTGGTGTGACGATAAGCAATCGGTAAGATAGGTTGTCGTGGCTATTTGTGACGCATTTATCGTCCTCACCAGAGCGAAGGAATACCCGAGTAGCAAGAACAATAGACGTAGCGGCCGACTTTCCAAAGAGCTGTTTGTTTTGTTAAGTGCATATATTTCAAGCGAATAAAGATGCCTACAGCGAGCCATTTTTTAAATAGTGTCGTTGCGCTTCATGAGCACGGCCATCGGAGACTGTGAATAGTAGACAGGGCGCTAAGCATCTACACATATTCATCAGGGAGTTTGTATGCCATTGTGGCAGTGGCAGCGCGATCGAAGAGGAGCAAAAACTTGTACTTTGTTCGCACGACGTGGACTATAAGTGGTCAAAAAAGTGTCTGAATAAAAAACCCGTTTGCTTTCATGCCAAGAGAGTGGCCGCCGGGTGGTCAAGGCAACGAAACTACGGG
>JAYGXS010000003.1:69422801-69435244 GCA_036362985.1 Ligula intestinalis | reverse complement strand
AATTACTGCAGGTGTTTCACCGATCTACTCAACGAACAATTAAGTTCCGCTTTGCCAAGGAGATCGCAACGCAAACCCTCAATGACCGTCACATAGTGACAAAGGTGATATGATGAATAAGTGGATCCAAGAGATGTAGATATTACTCGTCATGGACAAAATGGCTGCCGTCAACATTCATAGAAGCATCATGCCTCTATCATTCACATACTGCCCCCACGAGCGACAGTTTTCTCCTAAAAACCACAAATGACATTCCATTTTGAATTATGAGCCAGACTTAGGAGTATTTTTACTGTTTACTCTTCTTCCTCAGTTACACTGTTGGATCGTGTAAACTGAGTGCGAGTGTATTACTTGAAACAAGCGAGTAGTCGTCTGAAATTGTGTCAACGACTTCTTTGGAATGTTCGGCTATGCCGATGCATCTCTGAAATCCTATGCACCAAGTGGGAGTTCAAAGGCGTTCGCCTATAGTTCCTCCAATAAATTTGACTTGACTTGACTGACTTGACAAAGCAAAGGGAGACCGGAACGGCCATTTCTGGCTTATTAGCCGTCATCAGCCAGTCATACCAAATCTCGAGGGCTGGCAACCTCGAAATTTGAGCCAGGGACCTCCGGTCATTGCGTTAGAGACGCTGCCTCTAGTCCACGGGTCCCCTGCTTTGTCAGTTGTGATCGGGAATATGATAAATGAATGCAGGTGTTTCACCGATCTACTCAAGGAACAATTAAGTTCCGCTTTGCCAAGGATAGACACCAGTGGTGGACCAACTGCGACGTCTGTGAGTGCGTTTGTTTGTGTTGTCCGACCAGCTGGTGTTCAGGGTTATGTTTGGCTGATGAAGGCTAATAAGCCCGAAACAGTTCTGCATCAAGTTACCCCCAAATGCTGTCATACCCCCTTACTGCTATTATGACTTGGCCGGTATCGGCCTGGCAGGCGGTCACCCGTTGGGGACCTCTGACAACCACATGCATTTTGTTTAGTTCGAAAGCCCAGATGATCGGTGTTCGCACATTTCTGATTGAATATATATAAATATATAAATAGGCGTCCATGCCACTATATATATATATATACCCCGATCATCATCCCCCAACGAAGGCGAAGAAGAAAACAAGGCGCTGTCGTGGACCACACTGTAATTGTGCTGACGTTTCGGAAATACACTATTTTCCATCATCAGAGTGGTGGGTTGTGTGTTCCTGCTTGCCGAGAGTTGGAATGCCGCGCAGCCCATCTGGTGTTGTGGCGATGGCTGACGCACGAGTGCTGAACATGAGTCATCAATCCACCGACGAGCCCAAACATGTGAGCCGGGTCCACACTTTGAATGCCAACCGGTCCAGCCACCCGAGTATGGAAGGAGATCCGTTAGTAGCCGGCCAAGTGCACACAATACGCACACAGACCTGATGGCGACAACAACAGACAGACAGGCGACGGGGAATGTAGGAGGACGGGCAGAGAGGGCCCTTCGCCGCGCACACGACCGGGATGACTCACCTACCCACCGACGGACATCGGACCCGGAACGAGGGCTGATCCGCGCATCCGGCTCAGAGGGGAGGTCGGGCGGTGGTCACACTACCGGGCCGGTTAACTTAGACGCGTTAACGACACACGGACAGGCAACGGATGACACACACGGGCGCCAGCCACCCACAATGGAGGTGCCGCAGCCAATCCACGGACAGCACGAAGTTCAGCGCTCGTGCGTCAGCCATCGCCACAACACCAGATGGGCTGCGCGGCATTCCAACTCTCGGCAAGCAGGAACACACAACCCACCACTCTGATGATGGAAAATAGTGCATTTCCGAAACGTCAGCACAATTACAGTGTGGTCCACGACAGCGCCTTGTTTTCTTCTTCGCCTTCTTTGGGGGATGATGATCGGGATAATTTATCTGGACCTCGTATCTTCACCTATGTTAATATATATATATATATATATCCCGCTCCCAATCCCCCAAAGAAGATGAAGAAAAGGCGCCTTCATGGACCACACTGTATTGGTGCTGACGTTTCGAAAACACGCTTGTTTCCATCATCAGAGTGATAAGGTGATTGTTCCTGCTTGCCTTGATTTGGTTTGTCTTGCTGACTGTCTCGTATGATAGGGGTGTGTTACGTGCGCACCCTGGTCGTTGATTGGGTTTGGCCCAATGCGCCGACCCTGGTCATTCTGTTGGTCCTGGATTGGCCTCTGCCTCTCCGTGGGCGACTGCAGACGACCTCGTGTGACCCCCGTCTATCGCTCGGCTGCTGTAGTCCCCGGTGGATCTGTCTGCACATTGCGCGCGCGCGAGGGGCGACTGCAACCGGAGTGGTGGCGGCCTTGCGTGTCTCCCATCGGCTGCCCGGCTGTTGTAGTCATCGGTGGATCTGTCCGCCCATCGTGCGCGCTCAGCGGGCGTCTGCCATCGGTCTGCTGACAGTCACGTGCGTCCCCCATCCCTTGCACGACTGATGTGATCACCACTGGGTCTGCATGCCACTCATGTGCGTCAGGGTGGCTGCTGCGAGATCTCCCCTCATAGTCTGGTGGATAGTTTCGTTGTGGCCTGCCGTGATAAGCCCGTTCGCTCGTTTGGGCTCGCCGGTGGGTTGATGATTCATGCCGATCGTGCGAACTGCGGTTAACTCTTGCCCCCTGCTGCAGTCGTGGCTGCCATTGATGAAGCTGTAAATCACTCATTGGCGTGGTGGGCCTCGGCTGGATCGATTGAAGTCTGGTACGCAGGGCCTGATAGGCCGGATTTAAGTCAATCTTTCTATTGATTGTGTCTACGGAGGACCAACTTTCGAGCACCAGTCTGGCCATTTTGTCGTTGGATCGGCCGATGACTTCGGCGTTTTCAAAAGCGAATTTGTGCTTCTCCCGTTTCATGTGGCCATATACCAGTGACAGTCTGTCCTCGCGGTCGACTGCCAGCTGGTGCTCGTGTAGTCTTGTACAGAGGCGTTTTCCCGTTTCACCAATATACCTTGCACTGCAATTTTGACAAGGTATGCTGTAGACCACTGCTGATTGTTCCGTTGTCGGCAGCGGGTCTTTGGGTCGCATTATCTGCTGTCGAATAGTCGTGTTTTCGAAACGTCAGCACCAATACAGTGTGGTCCATGAAGGCGCCTTTTCTTTTTCATCTTCTTTGGGGGATGGGGAGCGGGATAATTTATCTGGACCTCGTATCTTTAGGAACCAAGGATATAATGTCCTGATGTTTCGGAATCAGACAAGCTTCCATTTTTAAAGGTGGTAAATGCACGTTCACAGTATTTATAGGTTAAATTTAGCTAGGCATTGGGATGACTGTCGTCATGCGGGTGCGGGCTCGTCTTGTCCGGGGGTAGTGGCGTTGGTGTGATAATTGCCAGTGATCGGGTGCGCATCGTTCGTAGGTTGGGCCCGGCCGACGTCATGTCGAGTTCACACCTTCCCCTTGAGGTGCAAATTGCGGTTGCCATCTTCGCGTTGACTTCTTAGTTGCTAGCGGCCTGACAGACAAAGTCACCGTCGTCTCTTTTCGGCGTGGGCTCGTGTTCACCCGCGTTCCCATCCTGTTGGCCATCTCGCAGGCTTGTGGTCGAAACAGCTGGTCCCCCATTTGTGTTTGCGTCGGGTGGTCCTACGCCCTCGTTTGTGCTGTCGGCTGGTGCGTCTGGTCGGCGTTCCTTTCTGTGTTTCTGCTTCCGGTGCTTTTCCCGTAGAGTTTGGTAGGCAACTGGTAGCGTCACACACCGATTAATGGAGCTACTTGTGGTATGCCAGGCTTCGAACGTTTCTCTGGTCGTTTGGTCGCTTCCACACCCTACGATCTCAGCGTCTTTGAAAGCGAGCTTGTGCCCAGTGGCTGCACAATGTTCTGCCACTAGAGAGCGTTCTTCCTGTCTGCGCACCGCTCCCTCGTGCTCCGGCATACGTGTCTGCAATCGCTTGCCCGTTTCCCCTACATAGTTAATTTCGCAGGAACGATTTTGATATCCGGGGAATTTCCTATGCTATTCTACGCTGCGGAAAAGAACTTCCTGCGTGTGCATGTTGCATTATATAAGAACATTCATGAAGAGCAGAAACTTTTTAATTATATCTGATCACAAAACAGAAAATTTTGTTTTGCATCCATGAAATTGAGGTAAGTGTACTTAGGAGATATCGCATTACTTTTAAGAATAGAAGAGCGAAATAAGTTTTAAAATTTATATTTCGCAAACCTGCCAAGTTTCGTGCCATAAAATTTAGTAATACACTTTTGAAGTTGTTCTTTGCATTACTCAACATTACATTTATATTGTATATTTGAGGGGTTACAGGCAGGGAATGCGTTTGAGAACTTTCTTAGTGTATAGCAACCAAATTAATTGTACAATTTATATGAAGTTGGCGACAGTTAACATAACAAACATTTGACAGGTGTCACGGGCCATTGCGACAGTTTCTTTTCAAAAATTGCCACTGATATTATTGCCACTCTACTTTGTATTTGTTATTGTAGAACTTAGTCTAGAAGTAACCAAATATGTTGTTAACTGTTCCATTTTAAATAAAACAAGTAGCTCTTTCATTTATAACAGAAGAGATATCCCTAATTGATAGGGAAATCAATCAACTGGCCAAAATTTCAGATTCTGACCTTGACTTTATCATCAAAAAAATTAAAGTACGCAGACATCAGACTCCAAAATATATAAGTAAAGCTTTTTTTCAAGAGCTAATTTTTTTAGAATTTTTTTAATCAATCTTGAGCATACTTATTCGCGACTTTTTTAGCAGACGTTCATTTTTCTCCGCAATGAGTTTACATGATTGGGTGGTTCTGAAACTATGACACACAAAGACAGCTGCATGAGAAAAAATGTTTAAAAGCTCGTTATTTATGTAAAAGCTTTCCAGATATATCTTATTTTGAAGGTTTTAATAAGGAGGTAGATTATACTCATTATTTATGGTCAATTGACTGAAGCCAGTGAAAATCGTAAGGTCTTTATTAACATTTCATGGAATATCTGAACCTCTTCGAAATAGAAATATCGAAATAATTCAAAAAATATGGCGGAAGGTAATAACTCTTAGTGTACAAAAAATGGCACGTTTACAATTGTTCCCAACAATTCTATTTAAATTTATTCGTCACTGACCGGCACGTCCGCAAGTGAACTTGATGGGACATATCAAGTGAAAACGTGGTTGCCTTAGTCCAACATAAGTCAGGCGATGCATAAACGAAAGAAACAACTAGAAGTTCTCGTGCAAACGTGTTAGAATACATACTCGAAATTTAGGCTCTTCGGTAACAACCATGCACTATATTGCACGTAATATGGAAGCATGTGCATTCGAAAACTTGACAAAACGATTATTTTCCAACGTAATTTTAGTTGTGTTGCTTTATTTACTCAATGGTTTTGCATGAACGGGCTTCCTCTACATGTAAAACCGAAGGTTACCTAGTACGCCCGATTTCCACTTTTTCGGAATTTTACACTTTGTTAAAAAAGCTGGTGTTTCTACGAAACGTTATATTCCTTCATAAATCATAATATGCCCTATTGTGAAGACCGATCATAACTTTATTGCTGTAAGACTTTGGGGGCCGCAGCTTGGGCTGTGTTTGATTGCATGAGTTTGGTCACCTACTGTGTATATATATATATATATATATTCACTCAGGAATGTGCGAACACCGATCGAATAGACTTCCGAACTAAACAAAGTTCATGTGGTGGTCAGAGGTCCCCAACGGGTGACCGCCTGCCAGGCCGATTCCGGCCAAGTCATAATTGCAGTAAGGGGGGTATGACAGCGTCTGGGGGTAACTTGATACAGAACTGTTTCGGGCTTATTAGCCTTCATCAGCCAAGCATAACCCTGAACACCAGCTGGTCGGACAACACAAACGAACGCACTCACAGACGGCGCAGTTGGTCCACCACTGGTGTCTATCAGATGGGTCATAAGCACTTCATCGAACCGCAGTTCATCAGTGCCTCGCCACCTGCCATTTGCTGTCACTGCAGATCGGGTATATATTCACTCAGAAATGTGCGAACACCGATCGTATGGGCTTCCGAACTGAACAAAGTTCATATGGTGGTTAGAGGTCCCCAACGGGTGACCGCCTGCCAGGCCGATTCCGGCCAAGTCATAATAGCAGTAAGGGGGTATGACAGCATTTGGGGGTAACTTGATACAGAACTGTTTCGGGTTTATTAGCCGTCATCAGCCAAGCATAACTTAAAATGTGTAAACATGTTTTTTGGGAAACCCTGTATATATGTATACAAAAGAAGAATTTAGTAGAACCTGTGATTGTGAGGTAGGTGGCGGAAATTGCTAACTCTATGATTAAGACTGTGGTCAGAATGGTCTGATGCTGTCATAGACCTCTAGGAGATGTTTTAAAGAAGGTGAAAACGACTGGTATTGAAGCTTAGCCAAAAAGCCTGACCGCAAGCTTGCACGACGCATTTGGTCAGAAAAGTTGGTGAAAGACCACATAAGTGGTACGCTATGAAAGACACGCACTGCAAATTAATATCACGTTAACCACTTTTTTCCCTCCAGGAATATGTTCATTTTCTGGCATACATATTTGCGGGAGGTAGAAAAAAAGGTTAACAGATGTTAAGAGCTCCTGTTAGACGTGACAGGGCCCTATTAAAGAGGGCATGCCACCAAAAAGCAGGCAGGAAAGACGGGAGGAGAGAACACGTGCCTGTAGGATTCTGATTGACTGCAAAGCGAGCTGCTGTGCCTTGGCGGAATCACAAGGCAGAACGGCAATGAGGCCTTTGTAGACTTGGTCGCGAAAGCGAGGATTGCCCTCGGCCAGAAGTTCAAGCACATCACGTGCAGCCTCTTGAGTCTTCACAGAGTGTGACTTGGCCATGCACTCCGCCACGGCTCTAATTCCTAGGTTGAAAAGACGATTGCGAGTTTGCTTGAGACGAATACCAAGAAGAAGCGAAAAATGGAAAGGCGCTGACAAAAAACTACATGAATCAACGATCTCTCTCTCTCGCTTCTGCAATAGTTTATATTGACCTGTACATATGGTCAGGACTAGATCAAAGGGAACATTTTAAACATCCAATGAAATAGAAACATGCGTCCGAGAAAGTGTGGCAGCAAGCGATTTCGTCGTACAATGCAAAACCAGCTGTTCAACAAGGCCCGTCCCGTCTGCTCCCGATTTCACGATGTCCACTGCCATCGATGGTTACCCCCCCCCCTCATTAACGTCCAACATTCCTACCACAACTCACTCGTGCCCTGCACCTCCGGCATACATTACTGGTAGTGGGCGCCACGTTCATTTCTCCGATTGACTAGTTTCTCAAAATAATTTTTAGACTTGTATATTTCTTTCGACGGCTTTTATTTTTTTATGCACCGCCTTCAGTCCAGCCGGGGGGAGGGGTACTGTGGCGAGGTCCCGGACTATGCGTGACTTTTAACATTCTCACCCCTTTGACAGTCCCTTGTGTTTGAATGCACAGACAACCCCGCTGAGACTCTATCTCTGTTAACACGACGGCTTCGGATTTTAACTATTTTCTTACCACCTCACATACCTTTGAACTCTTGTTGTTTCGGTCATTGTTATATCTGAGTGTGAGTTACGGCTTAACCTTAGATCGGATCCAAGTGATCCAACCGCATTGGATTTTGATAAGTCAACTTTTACCCCTTCGAAAATAGACTGACATTAGAAGTGGCATATTCAGCAAATCAGTCTCAGCAAATACGCCCCAAACAAACGCAACGGGAAGCGGAGGGAGAGCAAGTGATAATCGATAGGTCTTCGGACCCCACGGGCGGACCCGACAACACGGCGGACCCGTGGCTCAATGGTTAGAGCGTTCGCTTCTGGCCGGAGAGACACGAGTTCGAAACTCGAGCGTGGCAGCAATTTCCGCTGCTACACTAGAGTTGACCTGCCATCACCTGATGAGGCCCACCTAGGCCAAAAAGCTCCGTGATGTTGGTCTGTGTTGTCGGTAAAATAATAACATTGTTACTAATAGATGGCGAGTAACATATACAATTGGGGTTCCAATTAGCTCGCTACTCATGACAATGATAGAGGATGGGTACCTCCTGAAACAGATCGGAGTAGAATTACCCTATAACTAAGGAGTTATTGAAGTAGGGTAGGAGAAAAACGGCATGAAAATGAGATACTGAAAGACCGATTAAACTTACCATAGCATTCGCAGATAGTCTCCTTGTACCGAGTTCCACCGTTTGCAACGCAGGATAGTACCTTGAGGGCCCAATAGCGGTCAATCTCTTTTGCCTCATCAAATACACACAACTCCTGGAGACAAAGCACGCCACCGTTTTGCAGAAACTCCGTAAGAAAGTGATGGCTGAGACAATAATAGGAGGGTTTCTTAAGTCAATTTGCGTCGGTTAAGGTCAACACTAGCTACTACCAAGAAAGTCGTATTCTACTTTGCACGAATTTAATAAGTAGGAGTTGTTGATAACACATTTTAAAGTCAGGGTAAATTCAAGCAATATCCAAGGTTAACTTTGACCTAGGGATAACCGAACGTCGCCGAGGATGCATTTCTTAAAACAGTAACTTTTTCGTTGCAAATCATGCAGCGTGACCCAGTTTTACCTTCGCGTTCATAAGCATTTCAGAGGGAACACAGAAAACCAAGTAAAAACAACCACTGTATGACAAGCACATTAAATTTTCCCTGATGAATGCTATAAACGGTGAAACATACACGATGGGCCATATTTATTACCCAAGCAGCTACTCCAAGCACGACACTCACGTACTGAGCTCACTCCATTCATTTTGATAGATTTTGCTCGGTGGATAGCAGAAGTATGAATGTAGCAAGATGAATGACTCCTATGGAACTGTCTAGCCAAGTCGATATATAAGGGCATTAAACCGCGAAAATAAGCTCAGTAGTTGGATAGGTATAACAAAACCTATAGCTACGGATATCGGTAATGCTCAATTAAGCGGATTGAGATGCAGACAAGAAAAAAGGACTACGGTCTTTGGCCATGACACTTGGGCAGCTATCGACCAGACGTAAGTAGGATATTTTAGTTGACCAATCGTGAAAAAACTCGCGGTGTCGGCGGGAGTCGAACCCGCTACAGCAGTAGGATAGAATAAGTTTGCATGCAAATACACTGTGGTTCAAAATTACTAAAAGCAGAAACTCGAAAAATACAGTCTGGATTAACGAAAAAGAAGGAAACGGAAAAAACGCCAGTTTAGTACAGTGAGCAAAGAACCGTACCTGCTTGCGGCCGAAAGGAAAATGTAGAGTACTTGTAGCTGTTCAGTAAGACAGGTCCCAGTCATGTATCTACAGGCGAAGGAAAAAAAACACTTAAGAGTAACATTAGCGATTTTCTCAAAATCCGAACTGTTGCAGAAGAAACGAGAGAGAAAGAGAGAGAAGTCAAATTAGAAAACTTGATTTATTTTTCACCCTCTACTACCAATATCACTTTTTCGCCATTCAAGATTCGTTCTGTTGGCACTCAAATGTATCTATACGATAAGTTCGAAAGCGGTGCCAAGAAGCCATCTGAGGGGACATGTAGTAGTTAATTGTAACGAGGAATATCATAAATTAAATGAAGAGATTAAAATAAGAAGGACAAACACAGAAATATGGCGTAAGCACTAAAGGACCCAAAAATAATCAATGGTGGAGGAAAATGACAAAACGGAGACTCCCAACTACCCTGATTAGGCAGCCAATTAAAGTCAGCTTTGCTACAGTAAAACATAAGGTGACCACACTCATGAAACGCGAGAAGTGAAATCCAGATGCTTATCCTCGAATGCTGGTCTTTTTACTTACCAACTTAAGCCATGACACAAACGCCTTTTTCTCGGGGAGCATGTTTTCAGACTACTTAATTGGACAGAAATAAAAGTAATTTTACACTAAGGCAAGTTCCTGACTCATGAATAACCATCCTACACTGCGCATCTGCTCCTGCTTCGCCGGTAGAAGACGGTACTCAAAGCGATAAAAGTTAACCAAAACCGACTTCACCAACATTAAACATGCGTTTTTTTTCAGTCAGCATAAAAGGGGGAGGAAAAAGTGAAGAGACGCTAGTTGGAAACTAGCCAGTTAGTTACTGGTTGCAAATCCATGTAATTTTGTGTTCCGAAAACAGCAGTGACTCTAACGTACAAGCTATTATGATAGTCTGTCGTAATTTTTAAACACATACAAATATTTCGTAAGTGAGCGCAAAATGGCCCAGTAAACTTTTTGAGCAAATCATTGTCAGGCCAGAACATTTTCAGGGTAATTAAAACTATACAGATGGACAGGGTTAAATAGTGCAGTCTAATTACAATTCATCATCATCTTCTTCTTCTTCTCAATTGCTTCCTGGGACACGGATGTTCGCTTGTATTGGCAAATTCATCGTTTACGCGTTGCCCGCATGGCGAGGTCGGCGTGTAGAGGTTTGTGCGTCCGGGGAGGGAGGAGGGGTAGAGGGGGGGGGGGTAATTGGGTTAGGTTGTGGGGGTTGATCAGAGGGCAGATGCATGGGGGGATAATTACTGCTATTTGCGCACAGCGAAAGACTGTCACTGGGCGTGGGGGCACAGTGCGATCGGCACCTGGCGTCGGGGTCGGCCACGAAAGTGAAAGGGCTTCTGTCAGTTTCTTCTGACAACACAGCACCGGGTTCTCTAACCGGTGTTTTATTATGTTCTATTCTCATAAACACGTAGGTTTAAACCGGAGGAACCCATTTTAGAAGTCTGAAAAGTATGTTAGCATTTAGCCACTTCTTAGAGCAGTTGCATTAGAAGAACACAGCTTTAAAGAACGGGAAGCAGTCCGGAACCAAGGAGTTTTTTTTGCGGCTTCAACCTTATCAGAATGTTTCGAGGAAATGCACAAGCGGGCAAAGCGTCACGATGGCATTCATCAGCGAAATACCTTAGGGAACTACACGTTGCATTGCACTCATTAAAAAAAACGGTTTTTCCTCTAAGTAACAGCATATTCATTACAAGTCTTTGTCGTGGAAGTCGATGTCCGTTGGAAATTAGGCTTCCTGTCTGAGTGAGCCTACAAACATGATCTAAATCGTCGTCCAAGGTACAAAAAATACCGTCCAAAAATCACCGCCTGTTCACAGACTGTCGGGAGAAACGTAAAATTCAGATGAATATCTGGCAAACATAAGTAGCTTTCACGTAGCCGTATCATGAACCTCCTAAATAGTGAAAGTTCGCGTGTTATTCTCAACCAACCCGGTCCTGCATGGCGAAGGTAAGGAGAGGCTGCCAGCTCAGACCACTTGTATGTGCATCTACTCATTTACTTGAGTCTGTGGAGCAGGTTATATCGGTCGCACGAGTCAGCGTCTATCCAAAAAAATACGGGAGCACTTCCCTGCATGGCTAGCCAAAGGTAAAGTCAGAAGCACCAGTAGCTCCATCCTTGCCCACATAGTTGACTCCGGACATTGTGTGGACCCCGGCGAAGCCTTTAAGGTAATTTATAAGGTTCCGTCGAGCTACCAAAAGTCCCTGGATCAGCGTTTGCTAACAATGGCAGAAGCAACCGCGATCTGGTTGAAGAAGCCGGTTTGTTCGCGCACATGAACCCCCTGCAAGCCCCCAGCTTGGCATGACCAACGGTTACATAACGGTCTGCATCATTCTCCCCCCTCTCACCCTCTCCCCTGTCCGGATTGAACAATCCCTCATCGCCTCGCAAAAAGCCGATTACTATCAATCTCACCCTCTCCCATCTCCCTATGACTAATTTGCCTGTAACGATGAACAGCATGTCAGCATGTTACTTTTTACCCCCTCCCTATATAAATTGAATGGCCCGAGGAGAATTTATCGAAAGCTACGCATGCTCGCCAGATATTCTTCTGAATTCTCTGATGGGAATTTTCCTAACTTTAGAAACATAAATGACAAATATAAACGACAGAGCCCCACCTTTTGGATAATCGGTTAAAAACACGCAAAACTGACAGGTTAAGGACGCCTTGAGGTCTAACGGACTTCAGAGTCAGTGTGGGAAGCACACAGTAATTTTGTCCATGGAAACCCTCCTGACACACAAAACGGTATAGTGATGGGGCTGTATCTAGGTAATTTCCTACTGACCAGTGTCCAACATGTGCAGATAAGAAATCCTGCAGTCCCATAATGCGCCTGGTTACGAAATCGCATTTACGTCATCTTCGCTACATTATGAACGTTTCGAATAGAAGGAGGCGACAAACTGCGTCAACGGGATTTGCGCAAATGGCCTGCTCGTCGAGCAGCATACCGGCTTAGTTACATATATTGCACTAGTTTTTTTGGAGGATAGTTAGTTCGAGGAATACAAGGTTTTTTTCCTAAACGTAGCTATACTCTAACTGTCCTATTAGCATTGTGTTTTACATCAA
>JAYGXS010000003.1:69377860-69417429 GCA_036362985.1 Ligula intestinalis | reverse complement strand
AATTCACTAGAAACACTGTTGAAGGATTACGTCGAGCGTAAGTGCCCCATATGACTGTGAGACTTTTTCGAGGAACAAAAGGGCACACTAACATAAATTAATTGATTTGAGACGCTCTTAGTGTGTGTGTGTGTGATAAGGAGTACAGATCCGACCTTGGGAGATCTGTTTCGTGTGTGTTCCGTCATTTCAGTCAGGATAAGTTCTGGTTTTCCTTTTCTTGACACTAAACGACGAATGGATGTGGGAAGAGGCCGTGCGTATGTTTGCCCAATAACGCGGCTCAAAATGTTCGCAGACAACGAGACAATATACCGCAACTCTGACCGATGCACGCATTTGACCGACCGAGTCAACTGTAGCAAAGTAAAAGAAGAATTCTAGGTGACTGAAGAGGTCACAATCTTGAGAGCGCTTTGGCTAACTTCTTTTACCTCACAATAGAAAAACTTCAGTTTTAAAACCAACGATTTCTCTCAGTTGTCTAAGTCTTGTTTGGACGATCGCCAGTACATGTACTAGCCGGCAAGCCAATGGCAGTCGATTGCAGTGGTCAGTGCTGGCACAGTCGCCATTATTTTCACGCGTCACACTTCGCAGCACAGAGGTTTTCATGTACTGACTAGATAGCTGGAAAATAACCTGTGAACACGGCACCATTTGAAACCAAAGTTGAAGGACCATCACATGACTTAGGGGTTCAGGCCGAGTTAGCGAAAAGAAAAAAAGTGAAAGAAGACGAATCAGTGAGCACTGGTCTGAATTTTTAGCTCAACCGTTATTTGGGGTCAATACAGGGAATAAAAATCACAATGTTTCCTTTTTACCTTAACGAAAACGGCTGCTATTAAGCGGTAATTTCCGAGTTTTTCACCGAAACTCAGGCGATTAATGAAGAGCAGAAGGAAGGACAAGAAAAAACCGAATTTCAGGAAAAAAACATTAATTGATAGAAGTAATTTCGGAAACTAGCTTAAGTCTGTATTCTTTAATAATTTTAACGCGTGAGCAAGAAGGGCAAGTAGTCGGGGAATACAGGCGCGTCCAGAAATGAGGGCAACAGCTACATGAATAAGGTCTAACTGCATAAACATTGCAAAAATATGGAAGGACAGTTCACGCGAACTTGGTCTTAAAACTTACAATGCAAAGATTACGATCGACCCCGTTATTATACAAATGCACTGACCTGATGATAATTTATCGAATGCAAAAGAATGCGTCTAAAATAATTGTTGGAATCTTTCAATCAAAAATCTCGCAAGTTAAAAATGCAAAGCGACTGCAACAAAAAAATAACCACACTTTTCTATTTTTACCAAACATCAGTTGGCAACCCTCTAAGTCGCGGTGAAAAGCGCACACTGACAGATGCAATCGCGTCAGATTGCTTATAGGGAGCGTAAATGCGATGAAATCGAATTCGCTTTCCTTTCTCCTCTCTCTCAAATACTAGTCCGCTGTCCGAGCAGATAAACCCTCAGGCGCACTGATGCAGGGCTTTAACGACAACAAGTTTTCCCCCTAATCATTGCTGACCTGTCGTGTGCAACGTCCTTAAACAGCATGGGTAATGCTCGATCCCTGTAATGTTGTGCATTTAGTATGCAAAATGAAGTTCGTCCTAGGCCCTGAATGGTCTGGAAACCGTGTCCACGATAAATTGACCCTTTCTGATGGGATATCAATTCAGCAACCAGTAATAGCAAAAAATTCAGACATAACTTCGTCGGGCTTCATATAATCGAACGTCAGGAAGCGTGATATTTAGAATTTTCGTGAACCCGTGATTTAGGGAAATTAGAGATAGACTTATCGGGGATTTCGTGTAACTAAATTTACAAGTCGGCTTTTCCGAATTCGGTTTACAGGCACAGACCCCTATCATCCTTTAATTTAATTGTTCGAGCACCAACCTCTCACCTCCCAATGGCGCCAGACACAGCGAGAGATGGACTTAAAGTGGGCAGCTATCCAGCGGCCTGATTATCGTAACCAGTCTGAAGTAAACCGTCACTGTATGCTGTTTTTATTCTGTTTCATTTGCTGGCATCAACTCTTTTGAACTGTTTTGCTGAACCAATGCATTTCATAGCTGCTCTGTACCAACAGGGAGGTCAAAGGCATTTACCTATATTTCCCTGAATAAATTTGACCTAACTTGACCCTGATCGGCCGTCCCTGCAGATAACCCAGAAACATTGGCCTGCGTACCCTCTTGCCACTGTGAATGTATTCAACTGCGGACGGCTGATGACAGGCACATCGGCAAAGCTAGGGTATTTGGCGCGTAAGTCCTGCAGACCGATAGCCACAGAGGCAGTCGAAACCAGCTTTTATAACATCTACTGGGGTATGCATCTAGATGTCATGACCAGGAGGGCCAGACCCGGCAAGATGTAACACCGAAGGACTAAACCTTTAGTTTTACAAACCACGAAGCTGAAGCGTTTTAGGCAACAACTGGTGGGAAGTAGTCGATCGGTAATGTTCTCGAACACTATGATAGCAGCGCTACATTTGGTGTATCGCTGACACCAGAAAACGGATATCCCCCCCCCCCAGACGGCGCAAGGCTGGTAAACGTGCGAGTTGTCTTTTGTATGCGAATAAAAGGATAAAATTGAGGAAGGCGCTTTGCATACGCGCACCTGTTAGTAAGGCTCAGTTTGCAGCAAATTTAGGGGGCGAGACGGCGTCAGAATGGAGCTACAGCAGATTAGTTAATTCATGCAAAGTCATGATTGAAACTGGGCTTGAGAGTTTAGCATATATTTGGTCATGTTATTTTGATCTAATGAGTGAATTTGATCCTGAATAAGCCCTTTAGTAAGGAAAACTGCCTGTCTATTTAAGTATATCTAGGGGTTACAGGCAGAATTTTGGCGAAATCAGAGGCTGCCTGATATCGAACAGATTTTCTATGCTATTTGGTGCGACAGAACCAAACCTTTTATTTTTATGCGTTGCGCTACGGAAGAATCCAACATAACCAAGAAATTTTTAAAATATACCCTTTCCAGAGCCGCAAAATCTAGTTAATGAAAATAAGGTGAAACCAAGTTTAGGGGATCACACTGTTGTTGTTTTCAGAAACAAACAACAATTTCAGTCTTGAAAATAATGTTTTACAAATATCTGAAGTCCTTTGTCACAACACGCGGTAAAAAAGTTTTCATTGTGTTTTTTACCGCATCGACGATTTGGAACGGTAACAGAAAATCAATATATTTTATCACGCGCATAGAAAGGTAAAGAACAGTCTTATTAAATCTAAAGCATGTACCAAAATTCTATTTTTGCACAATATAATTTCCGCCCATGCGTAATTTAGAAACAGCACAGACAGAAGATTAATAACTTTCGCAAACTTTGCCTATTTATTCGGACAGTCTTTTTTTGCATGTGCAACCTGAGAACCTAGTGAAAAATACTCTTATGTAGGAAAAGTGAGTTTTTTTTTCATTTCCAGCCAAAATTGTATCATTTATTTTCAGGCAAATCAAAAAACTGGTCCGGCAAAAGAAGCTTATGTAGACCCACTCATTAATCCCTACTCCCTGCATGTTTTCCTCCGAAAACTATGGTTATAGGGTGTCATGGGCGGAGAATTAGGACACGCAGTGGAATATACTTTAATAACTGCTCCATGCATTTTATTTTACTGTATTTATAAGTGTTGTTGATTTATATCTGTAGACTTTCCTAACCTGTATTATCATTTAACTTATTTCGGAAAAACCCGATTTTCAACTTGCAGGTTTCTTGAATTTCCCGAAAAATTGAAATTGAATTTAGGATGTCATCTACTTTAACTTACCTGAGGTCCAATTTACCGTTCTGGGATTAAATTAGTATAGTCCGCGGCGCCAAACGCCGCGCACACCTTCAATTTACATGTACTTACTTGTACTTGTAACGGCATTCACCTCGGGCGGGTTGAGCCGGCATCAGTTTTGACGTTGACTGCATCATGAATCACAGCTGTCTAGGCGCGTCGATCTTGCGCCTGTTCACACGAGAGCACCATCCATTCACGGTTCCACTGGCGTAGGCCGTAGACGCATGGGCCGGAAACTGACGACAGATCCTGCTTGACCGTTGCTGTCCAAGTTTTCAGCTGCCCGCCGCGACGTTTGTGCCAGGTGGGGGGAGGCGTCGCCACAAGCAGGTCACGAATCAGCTCACCATCATCACGCCGGGACGCATGCCCGAACCACCGAAGTCGTCTCTGAAGCAGGAGTGGAGGGAGAGCGTCCAGGTGACAGCGTCAGCGGAGATCGGAGCAGCGAATTCGGTCGACGCGTCGGTGACGAAGGATGCGGCGTAGGCAGTCATTGTCAAACACCTCAAGGCGCCTCATGTCCTCAACACGCATAGGCCATGTCTCTCCGCCATAGAGCAGGATAGATCGAACCACTGCTTGGTAAACACGGGACTTTGTGCGTAGTGATATTTCCCTTCTATTCCATAGAGGAGCGCACAGTCGGTAGAAGGCAGATCGGGCACGGTTGACGCGTGATACAACCTCGTCGACACCTTGACCCGTTTCCGTGACCAAAGAGCCTAAGTATCTAAACGAGTCGACCTTTTCGAGAGGAGCGCCGTCGAGAACAATAGGAGTGACAGATGTAGGGGGCACACAGGAGAGCATGACTTGGGTCTTAGTCGCGTTTAGGCGTAATCCGATGGATCGGGCACGCTCATTGACCTTGTCCAACGCCTGCTGAACTGCATTACAGTTGTCGCCAAAGAGGACGTCATCAGCATACGCCAAGTCAGTCACCCATTTCGAGCGATCAAATTGCACTCCCGGGAAGTCATCCAGTGCTTTGGTCATGATCCAGTCCACCGCATAGTTGAACAGGGTTTGTGAAAGGGCACAACCTTGGCGGACGCCCGTCCTGACGCTAAAGGCTTCCGTGTCACCGTTCTGCGTCCTCACCCGTGTGAAAGTGCCACGATAGTATGTCTGCATGAGATTGAGAAGCTTAGGTGGTAGGCCGTCCGTCCTCATTATGTTCCACAGCGAACTGCGATCAACAGAGTCAAATGAGGCAGCAAAGTCGATGAAGCATAGAACAGTGGGTTGTTGGTGACCCCACCTCAGTTCCAGTACACGGCGGAGATTGAAGATCTGGTCGGTGCAGCCACGACCTGGTCGAAATCCACTCTGGTTTGGGCGGGTGCGCTGGTCTCTCGCAGTTTGGAAACGTTTGAGAAGAAGAGACGTGAATGTTTTCGCCGCTAAATCCATAAGGCTAATGCCTCTGTAATTTCTGCACGCTCGTCTGTCGCCTTTTTTAAACAAGGGGAGCGGAACAACTAACTCCCAGCGGCCGCAAAAAGCAACCTCAACTAAATTGTTCCACCATACACTAACTTCTAAAAATTCCCTTCTCTGCCTATCCTATTCCCCCCCCCCCCCAGAACTCTATAACAACCGTTTTTGCAGGACGAAATGCTGGGACTAGGGGTATTTGGAAAAAGGTAACATGTACAGATATTCGTCAATTGAGCAGTTAATTAAAATGCTTTTAAAGAGATAAGCTATTATAGAAAGTTTATTAATTCTTCTTAAGCATAGCAATGCAAGACTTCTGTTGCGGACGTTCTTTCTGCTCAAAAATGAGTTTTGGTGTTTTGCATAATTTACAAACAAATATTTAAAAATTTACAGTTTTGGTAAATATCTTATTTTAAGTGTTTTGATGTAAACGTCGAATAGAGTCTACATTTAGCGAAGAAAGCTCGAAAACACTGAAAATGGCTGAAAATTCCTAGGAATTTGGACGACGATTCGCAACTAACTGCAACCTAATACCTGAAATACGCATAAAGGCATTTTTTGTAAATAAAAAATATTTTGATATAAATAAAATGGTATGAATGAATGAAAACGTTCGCATTCCAGGTATTCGCATGGATAAGGAAGAAGGACTGTCGACCACCAGATCAATTTGTTCATTATCCTGAGATTTCGAAGTTTTACAGGAGATAAGAAACAGCAAAAAGGGGGAAAATTATAGGGTGTGTACACCAGTCAACTGTCAAGGGTCGTCGGATGGTGGCCTGAGGTGATTCGTTTGATTTTTTTATTTGGCAGGAAGTCCGGTTCAAGATAACAGTCGGGGCCTAATGACCCAAGAGCGTCGTCGTGACAGACGAGTTATCTCCAACAACGAAGTGCGGTGCGGCGTAACCGAAAGAATGGGTATGTGCCACAGACACTCTTAATCGGAGACAGTCGACTCCTGGCCCCCTTTCAGCCTACGACAGTTTGACCATGGTGTTCGACGAGCTTCAGCAAGTTGGCGGCAGACGCGGTGACTACAGCTAAATTATAGTGAAAGTAGGCTCGCCTAATCTACCCCACTCTCTCACCACTCCCACGCCGGGACCCGATGTCAAGACAAAAGTCGATAAGACCGGAGATGGGGGAGGGGGCAGGCGGCTAGCGCGGCCAACACGCAACACGCGTGCCGACAACACACCTCGCTAGGTAGGCTTGTGGGAGCGCCATAAAGGCCACATTAAGAGGGATTCATTGAGCCTGACTCTCAGCGTCCACTCAACGAGACACGCAGTGGACTGACTGCGCTGTCCAAGTTATCCCGTCGGTTGGCAACCCTCCTTAGCGCGCACCGTGATAGCTTCAAGCGCATCACTTTAGTGAGGAGGGATAGGTGCTGAGGATCGACCTCACTCTCTCCCCCGCCGCCAGCAACAGGCCACCGCCTAGCCGATCGATCACCTGTGGTGGGATGGACGATATCCACTGCATGCGTCACAACAGGCTCAGAGTAGTCACGGTGACTTGCGCTGCATCCACCGTACTCTCTTCCTCCGCCGGTCCCTGTCTCATATCAAGACAAAGTCAAGAAGCTCGGAGATGAGAGATCGGGCGTAGGTGATTGGCACGGCGAAATCCGCGCACCCAAGCCTAGCATCACACTCCCTGATCCACAACCAACATTTGGCCAAGAGTTTAACACAACAACAACACCAAGAGGGTAGGGGCAGCGGCATGGATCCCAGCTCGCACAACCTTGACCCGCATGCCACTACACCCGTCAGACACCGCCTGGTCATGGCCTACACTTAGCCAGGATGTGTGCGGATATCATAATGGGTGCGGCACAGAGCTCACCTGTAGCCTCAGGGAGAGAGGAGTCGAAAAACGCACGTCTAACTTACGTGAGAGGTGGCAGCGTCGAGTGGTGATGGGGGAGGGGGAGAGCATGTGTGATACGTGCGTAGGTGGGGTTGACATGAATAGGCCTGCGGTGATAAATCGCACATTTGCGTAGAGGCGCATGTAATCGAGTACATCCATGCGGTGATTAAATGTGCGTGGACAGGGTGGATAGAGGAGATGGACAGGGCGACAATAAGTCACGGCCTCAGGCACGGGTTCAGTATTCGCAATGTGCGTTGGATTCGCAAGGTAAAGGTGTGGTGGCGGTAATGAGGACAGGAAAAGTCGGGGGGGGAGGCACTGAGTCGGCTGGGGTTTTTCCGCTGATATTGGTGGCCGCACTGATGAGAGTGATGAGTGTGCAAGACCTATGAGCTGTGTCGGTAGTGCAGTGGATTCAGCTGTCATATGTACAGATATTTGAGTTGACCCAAATGCGAAAAAACTCGTGGCGGGATTTGAACCTGCGTATTAGAGAAGGCCGGTTCAAATCCCACCGAACGCCTTGAGTTTTTACACAATCGGGTCAACTCAAATTAAGCAAATCTGCCAACCCCTAATAATATGCATACATAATTCCACCTTCCAAAATCTAAAGAAAATACTAACCGGTTACACAGGGAAGGTTCTAAAGTCTAAGCATAGAAAGCAGCCACACGAACAGTTGAGTCAGATTCGAGAAAAAATCGTTCTCTTGAGCTAAAAGCACATGTACCCTCTGCCACTGAATGAAATTATTCCTTCAGTTGGCAAATGGGGAAAGAAAGAGCAGTTTGTGGGTCAATATAGTTTTGGAAGCGGATGATACAAACTAAGACCAAATATAAACAGAGACATCACAGTAGGGTCTTCTACGAATTTTGACTAAAATTATTTTCGCAAAAAGCTATTCCTTTGTAAAGAAGAGGAGGACGCGATCTCTGGAACGATCGTTTTATTCTGAGCTTTCGGCTCCACACGAGAAACCATCGTCAGAGTAAATGAAAAACAGCAAGCGTCAGCTACGCGTGAATGGGGTTGGTAGCAATTAGGCACTCAACATAAGTGATACTGTCGTGCAGAACATCACTTCAAACAACGCAATAGATTCAGGGGAAAGGTCTAATGGGGAGAGCAGAAAATATGGAACAGCAAAGTAAAGGATGCTGATAGGGATAACCAACCATGGATACAATGTAAAAGTGCAAAGGGTTAGGTCCGCGAGCAAGCGGTTTTCCGTTAGTCCTATACAAGGCGACATTAGGACTTCTCGTATTTTTGATCTACCACTTATTCGGGTGATCTGTCTTAGAACGCACAAGGTTCACCTGGCAGGCGAGCCTGAGTCAAAAGTATTACTTATTTACAAGAGATTTGTGCTACTTTATGAAATGTCAACCAAAATTGCGGAATGTGTTTTCGATTCGAGCCTGCAGCATAATCCCGCAATATATCACTCGTGTCCGAATGCTGGCTTTTGAACGAACTTCTTTCACACGACCTGCAAATACTACACTAAGAAACGACGACCTAAGCAGTGCTGGTTGAAATAGCACATTTACTGTAACTGGACTCGTCCAGATTAGCCCCGCATGATGCAAATTCCAACTGAGGAGTAGCCGTCACAAAAAGCGCGTAAAGCAAAATGCTCAGGTCGTCAGTTATTGAGATGGGTGCACGTTTGTTTATCAGGCGTAGGGCTTGCCTAAGACTCACATAAATGCGTGCTAAATTAGCACGCAGGCGACACGCAAGAATGGATTGTGTGAGCCATCCAACTACACCTATTTACTGTAACATTTGTACAGTACGATGGAATACGGCTTCTACCAATAAAATGGGAGATAATTACAAAACAAAAGGGGATTCCTCCCCCTTCCACGCGAATGGTTAAACACGGATCGTAAGGCGCGAGGTGTCTTGCACAATGCAATTTTTACTTAAAAGCCTTTATGAGTGTAGATCGCGTTCTTCAAAGCCGTCAGTGATGACAGATCTTTTGTTTTACGGCTTCTGTTTCATAATAAAGATGAGAGTGGGTGGGTGTGTGTGTGTGTGTGTTAAATGAAAACGCGACGTTATGAAGTGAAAGGGAATAGTCAACTTACGTTAGTTTGACCCAGACACAGATGCGCGCAAGAAAGAGACTGGCCATTTGTGCTAGCTCCAATTCCAACTCCGGTCCTGATCGGTTCCAGTGTTGATCAATAAAGTCCTGAAGCAACTGTCGGCGTTTCTCCTTCGGTGAACGATCCCACTCACGCAGCAAGCAGGTCATATTGTACGTAGCGCTGTCCTGTTTTGCGGACGTCATGATGACAGTAGTGGTGACGTTGGAGGTTTTAAGGAGTCAGTGGCGGAGATGCAAGAGGATTGTCCTGCCAAGCCGTTTTACTTTACACGACCGTTACGATGACCTAGAATAATAATAAAAGTTCGAGGTTCTCAGTGCATTCATTATATGTATCTAGCAGTCTGGTACTTATCGGTTCCAGGTTAATATTTGCCGTCTATCAAGAAGAGCCCCAAGTCGTTTTTGCACCGTAGCTCGCGAGGAATAGAACACTGTCAGGTACGGATGAAAGCTAACACCAGCGGAACATACATGTTCTGGGCTAAGCACATGACTCCACAACCGTAGGTCAACTGTTTAACCGTCGGTCTCAATATAGACGCTAAATGAGGGATTACTAATCAGACAGAAGACGTTGACTGAAAAATTGGGCTCACCAATTTGAAGAGTGTTGAAAAGCCGTTCAGAAAAACTGAGAAAATAAAATCCATTTTTGTAAATTATTAAGGGACGGTTTTACATTTTTCGATACAAATGCATTACGGTTCGCCGCAGCGAGAAAGGAAATTAAAGTCCTGATATACGACTCTCGCCCACTCCCAGAACGAATAAAATGACTTGATATCATAAGAAAATAGACGACTGTCGCCTTGGGGTGATTTTTGCTAATGCAATCTGGGCGTAGTAAAACGCTCAGTGCTGCCTCAGCATTTTTCGTAAAATTTACATAATACACAAACGCGGCTCCAAAGTGGCGTACCGGGCTGGTAAATATAAAATGAACGATAGTTATGCAGATCACAGACTCGATAATCTCCCTGGCTCGGGAAACAGAGAAGGAGAGAGAAAGTTAATCGAAGCCATCGTGGCGTAAATAGCTAAACAGGAAGAAGAGAACAGCACCGAAACACAACATCCATTTTAGCTAAGATAGTCAAAAAAACTTTTGCCAAGCACAACAAAATTTGGTTGAACGAGGTTGCATAAAAAGGCCAAGGTGTGGTCAGACAGAGGTCGTAAAAACTGAAAAATGCGATGTAAATCCCAAAAAAACAGTTCCGAACAGACAACACGTGCGTGCCTGCTACACTTCTTGCCTTCAGAGACTCCTCGCATTCACAAAACCTTCAATTAGCGACAGAGCCAGAGGGAGACAAGTCTGCCTGCAAAAAGGACACTTCCGGGACTGGCAGCCACAGCAGTGACATAAAACTAATTTCGCGAAGCCGAAGAAACCTGGGGGGGAGGAGGGGGATGAAATTCGCAGAGAGGCATGTAAAGAAGTAGGCGCGGCGACAACAAACAACCAGCTTTTGGCAAGCCCGCGCACGTACCCCCGCGCAAATCTGAGCCGAATTCCTCGAAAGCAGGGCTGATCAAGTCGCCTGCATTCAGATCTCCAAATGCAGCTAAGGCTGTAGTTGTAGGGCTGGGGGGGAAGAGGGAGTCAATGTGTATATAAGCACACAGGCCGAGCGTAAGTGAACCGTCTCACCCTGAAGGCGAGAGCGATCGGAGATAGGCAGAGATAGAGGAGTTGCCTCTACACCGAGAGTGTGGTGCAACGATATCCGCAGAGGATGTATAGCACATCCAAGGGTGGCAGATGGCGAAACAGCATTCACAGTGAGAAATGGTTGAAAATTAAACAAGCTGGCGAGCTGACGAATAAGCACTCACGGTGCAGCAGCGACAGACCTGCCTGCCAAGCCGGTAAGGTTGAGATTGCTCCATCAAATACCGTAAAGCCCGACATCTGTACTGTGATATGGCTACCATAAATCCCCATTAAAAAAGTGTCTTGCTACTACTATCTAGTGGTTGCGTTCATGGGCAGCCAAGACGCTAGAGGAAAAAAACTAAAACAACTGCGGTGACTTATCTGCACTGAAAATTTTTCAAAAAGCCTCACGAAAAACTGTCCGATTTAAGTTCTGAGATCCGTGCTACGTCGTGGCGGAAGCCGGCGCGTTCCTGGTCCAGGGGTGTGGCCGAACAGTGTGCGATCTAAATTATTTCGTCTAGAACGGTGTGCGAGCGCTGCTGAAGCTTTTTAATAAACTTATGGCGGAACGTCATCTTTAACAGTACAAAGAAGGCAGTTGCTGCCGAAATTAACTACTCAGACTCACTTTCAATCAGGATGCTGGTGATTGATGTTCGCCTACCTTTTACCACAGCAAACTATGGTAACGGTTGAAAGCATGCAACGGGAAAGGCCCAACAATTGTTTGGTGTCAAATTTGCACCTGGATACCGACTGATTGATCTGGACGGCACTGATTGTCTTGCCCATATAATGTCAAGCAAAGATTACCTACCGACCGCTACAACGCGGACGGATAGAGTAGGCAGATCGTCCGATTTAATCGCATATGCTGAGAAGGACAAAGTGATTTCTGGCTGCATTTTGACAAGGCACCCGCCGGGGATAAATCACTATCCGCTTGAGGAAGTGTGCGGTTTCAAATATTGCTTCAAAAAGACAGATTAATGACAAAATCGTCCCCGGAGCGCTTTCGACCACTAGGCTCTCCCACTCTGTAGGAAACATCGCTGAACAAGAAGCGGTATCGCCTTTGCCACAAAGATTCGCGTGTACTGGGTATTGGTCCGTCAGCCCTCTAGTACGGGCCTGGGTGTTAACTAGTGTGCATCGAAGACAAATGAAAAGTGAACGTGTTTAAGCATCGTTGCGTGTGACCCACTCTTTGATTGAAATATACCAATTGTCTCGCTGTAGGTCCCATTAGCCTGACGTGATACCCATTATTAGGGCTGTCTAAAGAAGTGGACAACATTAATTACTTTGGTGTCCTTACTTCCAAACAGACAGTTTTGAAGATATCACCGGCAAAGCTCCTGCTAGGCTCCAAATGTACTCAACAGTCCGTCACGATATTACACTGCCTAGCCCGCTTGTGGTCGGGCAGTCGTTCGTTCTCTTCTGTGCTGTACGGTATCGAATGCTAAGTTGTATGTTTGATGAGAATAAGAGGTAGGTGCTTTCGATAATTTTTGCTGAGCAGCAACCCCTTGATGTAAGTACACACGTGCATTTCAAATTAGACAGGTTGTATTACTTATAATATCGGATGGGCAGCCCAAGGACACCAACAAAGGTAAATGAAGTAGATCGGTCAAGCATACAAATCACCCACTTCCGGAACATAGTGTTGTCTCCTTATATTAGCGATCGAGAAATTGGCGGTAGGTTAAAAATCTGGCAGTCACTTAAGACCCGAACAACCGATATACCCATTCCGCCGGTAGGGAAACTTGGTAATCCATCCGATCCACCATCAGAGGCTGATGCCCCCTGGTAACTGATATCGGCGGCAGGCCTGTCGTTGCTGATGATCCACAGCTGCCTACTCGCCAGTACGTGGACCTGTCTACTTCTCACTTAATTCTTACTGAGGGCTGTTTCGCTGTGCGCCACGTCTGTGAACACTTCTCAGCCATGTGCTGCGGTCTTAAAAGTCGATTCCTGTTTCATTTGATCTTTTGTGGACGGCCACAATGCCTGTCTCCCCGCCCCTCTTCGTTTCGCAATGCCCGCGGCCCCCAACGTCATTTGTCTTTGCACGCGGCTGTTTCCCCTTGCTGACCTGAAGACCACTTAACAGCTATTTAGTTCCACACTTACATGCGTACACACGCACGTATACGCATGCCCAGCTAGTCGCGGTTTCTCAAGTGCCATTCTAACACGACAAGCCGCGGCCACGCAGCAGGGGGCCTTTAAAGGCGACATCTCCTCGGACAATCGCAACACACCAATAACAGAACACTTGAACCTGTTCCGCAATCCTATTTAATCAGCTGCCACCACTGTATCATGCTCTCTCAGGTCTGACTGGACGCAGTCAACACTAGCCCTGGCTTCGCCAGTGGCCACTGCCGCCTGAGACAGCAACAGAGAATTCTGTACATAAATCACTCCTTCTGGTGACTTCTGCCCTTTAACTTCCAACCTTGGATTTGGCCTGATGATTGTAGTGATCCGAGTACACACACTAATTTGACCACTACAGATAAAAAAGAATTCCCATTTGACAAGCCTTGGTGAGATAAAACGTTATTGAGGCTTATAAGTCCCGCACAATCGTGGGTGATCTGTTTATCTTTCTCTGTGACTAGACAGTCAAATCTGCCTATATTTTGTGAGACAGGAAAAGTAACTGTCTTCTGGCGCCCTAAACATCCCCTTTTTTCTTAATTTTCTCTAAACCTTAGTTATTCTCATAGCAAAGTAATATACCAAAATTGGAGATTTATTTAATCGGCATAGGAGTACGTGGATTTTAAAAATCTGCAATCCTATTTAAAGCACCATCCCCGGATGCGATCATGCACGGAGATTGTGCCCTGTGTCAAGGATTTCGAGATAAGTATCTGGGCAGTTGCATTACGCGGTTAGGTTTATAGGAATAAAAAGCATCCGAGATGTCACCCAGGAGTTATCATAATTATCTTTAGCAAGCAAATGCGCATAACGGTGAGCGGATTCCTCTGAAGTAAGCGCCGAATTCCAGCAAGGTGATGACAGAATGAAGTCAACTAGCAGATGTGCTTGGGGCGAGAGCATTCTGGACAGCAAATATGATTTTTGTCCAGAGGTCCTTCAGGCACATAACATGGCGATGTAGCAATAAATTAACCACAGAAGCCATGCATACAGTTTCGAACGAATGCTGTGCTGAGCGCCAATAGAACCTTTTTTAGCTTACGTATGTTTTTTTCTGATGTAGAAGAACCAACACGACAGCAAAACATTACATTTAGATGTTTGGAGAGCCTGGGTTTACTGTAGCTGAAGTGTTGAGGATATTTTTCAACAGTTCTTTATTACATATACCTGTCCTGGGAATGGCAATTACTATGAGTTTTATGGGACGAATTTAAATTCGTTCGTCTGCTAGAAATTCACAGACGAAGACTTCGTTCAAAATAACGTGTAGCTAACGTGTTGGGGGCTTTTGATTACCCAAGTAGGGCTAACGGTTTTGCTCAAATCTACTTAAGGCAGCCCTTGTGGCGTTTGACGTTTACGCTTTCATTTAGATCAAGCTTGGACAGGCAAGGCCTGGTACGACATTTACAGCATTCTCCACCCCGAGAAGACCTCATCAGGCAGTCGAATTACACGACCGCCTTGACGACCAATAGCGCTGTTTATGCTTGCGAAAAAGCAGCAAAATCTATTATGAGCCTAAAGGATAAATAAGGATAGGAGAGCCGAGACTGACCCAACCGTACCAGATTCAGTTAGACAGTGGTGTACTAAATAGTGTGGAAAACTTGTAAATCTACCAGCAACTACTTAAGTAATGTAAAACAGTTTTAACGGACAAATTAAGGGTATGTTAATCAGTATTATGGTCTTAACTAAAGTCCATTACTTACTAGACCTATGTATTCAGTTGGATTCTGAACTCACACAATCAGGAACCGGCATCCTTTAGGTTTTAAAATGGCAGTGAAGAATCAACTGACTACGAAACAGACGTGGTATCTAGTACTGGTCAAACTCTTAGCTGGTCTTAACTCGAAAAGCAACTGAAAGTTTAAATAGTGATAACTGTAATAAGCCGTGGCAAAGTACAGCTTCATTTTAGGCCATTCTTCACTGCGCGCTCTGTTATCCAAATAGCAAATACTGACTGCCGACGGGATGTTTGCTGCTCAATCGGCAACTGTTTACTTTTCACTCCTCATTTGCCACTTTGAAAACACTCTGCATAATCAGTGACTGGCTTTGCTATCTGTTAGACGTCAATACCACAGGCCACGCTCAAGTAGACGTACAAGGAAGAACTAACCCCCTAAGGTAGGGGTCGAGACCGTATGGCTGGCGAGCCAGGTGTGGCTCTTTTGCTGACTGCATCTGGCTCTCTCAGATAAAAGTCGAATTAGGAACCTCACATTTGTGTGACTTTGGTTGCTCCAATGACGTGCCACCACCGAGATGCGTAGCAGAATTAATATATTTTCCATCAAGCCAGAGGCTTATTATACTCAGATTTAATTGAATTTAGGCTTAAAATATATTATATGGCTTTCACTGAAATATATTTCTAAATATTTGCTTTCTTGGCTCCCTGAGTCAAAAAGGTTTCCAACCTCTGCCCTAAGGGATTGTGCCTTCTTGAAAAGCGCGGTGTTGCCAGCATTGATTACACTGAGATGCTAAAAACTAGGTTTGAATGGAAAGTTCGACAGTTGGGTAGGTACCTGTAAGAGGGTGGCATATAGTGAAGATAGAAGAACACCCCCTCCTTATTTCCCCTGTCTACTTAGTGCGACAACCCTAAGCCAAGTCGTAATTTTGACTGCGCTGGCAGGATTGCAAACAGAAGAGTCACGCCTATTGCATGAGTATCAATTCCGATAGTGCACTTTGCTCACTAGTTTGCTGATGCATGCACCAACCACTAAGGCAGAACACCTATAATAATCCAACTACATTCTTAGTGTTATGAGACTGGTATGGGAAATCAACCGCCAATATAAAACGTAGTCGTCTGATTGGCAGACAGCCCAACCCTACTGAACTCGGATTTTCACGATGATCATCTGACTATCAGTTTCTTTGTAATTAATTAATGGTAATCAGAATATTGCACATTATTGCGCAGCGTTGTTCTTGTACAGCACGTACGCTTACTCGTATACAGCAAAACGTGATCGTTTAGAGGCATGCAAGATGCCAAAAAGAGACACTATTGTGGGAAAAAACATTTGCCAAGCAGTCGTGTCACACTCAACCGGCTTTCTTCCTTGCGGGTATACGACCACTTACGTAGTCTATTCAACTTTTCAAGCCCGTTTGTGTCAGTAACTACGCGAATGTCTTTTAGTTGTCGTCGCAACTGATAAGGAATTAGTTTCTTACGCTTGTTTATCAAGCACCTCTTTTATACGAAAAACGCGAAAGATTGAAAAAACGAAAAAACTCACTCTTCACTAGTCGGATTGGACCAACATCCCGCATGCGCAAGCACACACGCACGCCTTTTTGGGCGAACGTATATAACGGCGCGTAGTCTGCGTGCGTGTGTACGACCAAACTGCTACTGCTTGACCAATCACCTCTTGTATTGGTTGGTCCTACCGTCAGTTTCGTAATAGACGGAAATGCTCGCCCAAATTTATTACAGCTTAGTCGCTTGTGGAGTTTACGCGCGTGGCCAGCTCACTTTTGTCCACCAGTAAAAGGCAACGAGACAACAACAGCGAGATTTAACTAATGAAAACTTACTGTTTACGTAAAATGCAGACTTAAATGTTGGGACTGAAAGACTAAAGGCCCCGCTAACTTAAGTACATAATTTTGGATCTAGTCGGAGAACTTCACAGTCTTTTCTAGTCTTGGTAAATTGACGCATTAAATTTTTAATTCGTGGAAACTATAAGACAGCGCGAAAACGAACGTGATGTTCAGGTAAGCAGGGGAGTGGTTAAATTACAGCGCGATGCCTGTATCATGATACTGTTTGATGGCTAAACGAAAGTTGCTTGGTCATGCCGAAATTTCATCAGGGAAGGTTCACAGTAAAATAAAAGTTGCTATGAAGTATGAGGAACGCCATAAAAATCGGCAGAACTTTATGAAATCTGTGCAAGTAAAGATGGTGTACAACGCAATTGCCTCGTTACACTTAACGGTGGCAGCAAAAGCGCTCATTACCTCAGTTCCAAGGTTTTACTTAATTTGCAAGTTAAGAGCAGGAAAAAAATTTGTATTACAGGTGCATGTTCAAAGTCGAATGGAAAAGAACAAACTTAAGTGGATAAAAATGTGCGGCACGCCATTAGCAAACAGTTAAAGCACCAACATGATCAGTTCTACAGCTAAGTTACTGCAATATGCTGGGTTTATTTTTAAGGGACCAGAAAGGAATTCGAAGTGGCCAAAGCAAGTGGATCTCTTTTCTGCACGAACTAAATTCTCACAAGAACTGTGATTAACATAGTATCCACCAAAAACAGAAACAGCTTAAGGTTCCAGCGGTGGATTTAAATTAACAATCAAGCCGGCTGCCAGGGCTAGTTTCTCGGTTTGGTGAACAGGACGCAGGAGCACTTCGGGAGTTCCGGCAGCTTCAGGGAACAACAGTCTTACGCCATTGTTGGTCAGTTGTGCGAGGAGCCTAGGTTCGCATGGGATTTAGAATGGGTTTTTCCATCGCGTTCGATTTTTCTAAACTATGGTAGTCCTAGTTACTCGAAGGCACAACCCCTCATGGAGCATTCATAGTGCAAAAGGCGGTCATCGAGGCAATTTAAAAATTACGAAATAACAGCAGAAGAGTCATCAAGAGAATGAGAAAAAACTGTGTGATAGTTGATGGATTGGTAGCATCCACCTCATACTTGATATTGACGCAAAAGTGAGAAAAAATGAGAACAAAACGCACTACGCTGACATTCTCCCATCCAGGAAGACTTCAGGGAGTAAGACGTGATATGCGTGCTACTGAGGCACGCCGAGAACGAAACTCAGTGGAGACTACACACATAAAGGAATTTAGCGTCCAAACTTTAGGGTTTGTAGCGCGCGGTTTGGGATACCTGCGTCTAAATCGGCATGAAATGCACAAAAGAACGACATCAAGGAAGAGGAACGCCATAAAAAGCCGACATCTTTCAGCTTTGAATTTATTATGAAGAATATAGGCGAGAAGCACCACAAAGGATTGGGACAGTGAACAGATTTCACATCCTATCATTACACGGATATGATACAAAAGCTCAAAATAAGAAATGAATGTTTCTAATTTATTGTCAATCCTGCATTATCGCAATACCCAGAAAGGTGTTCAGTATTATCGTCTAATTAGCTTAAGGATTAGATTTGTTTTAGGAGCAAAGATCATTTTAAATCTTAAGTTTGGTTTATGAAAACGCCAAGCTTTGTAGAAGACAACACTAAGGAGCAAAGTGCTGACGTGACTCATATTATTGACACCCTGTGGTACAGCAAATGCAAAACATGAGACTCGGGTATTTTGGAGTTTCTAAAAATTTAAAGTTTATATCATCAGCACGGTCGTTTAGCAAGGATACCTGAGGAGCAACTGCAAGTAGATTTAAATTATCTGAGCTGGGGAGAATTTGCTATGCATACCGAAAATGTGACACAATCCAACATTCTTTTGTTTTACAAGAGCTAGTGAGGTAGAAAATATATCCAGTGTTGCTGCTTATTAGTTAATACATTTAAAAGCCCATGGAGCAAACAACCACATTTTTGGAAAGGGGTTTTCTAGGTTTCAATGGCCACGGAGTGACCCTGTATATTTGATAATAGTCTGCATAGACCTGCAAATAATTTAACGAATTTGTTAAATTACTCAATTCACGAATACAGCTTAAGCTCCGAAGTTCGAAATGGAACGATGCATAAACATCTGGCCTGAACGTAACGGGAAGTGACGTTACTTTGGTCGGGTTGCGAATATAGAAAAAAATAAAAAGGAAACCGACCAGCTATGGCAGTAAGGGAAAATTTGCTTTTTTGATGAAGTAGTAACCAAGTTATAATGCAGTTCAAGGGTGGTTAGAAAAAACGCCACAGTATACTACCTAATTTATGATTAAGACCAAATATTGAGAGTTAGTAGGCTGAATGGTTTAAAGCATGCAAGGATTGTGAGATTGGGTGTGTGGTAAACAGAATTTAAATGCGACGAACGCGAACTGAAGCGTGGTCAAAATAAATTCATTCGTACCAATCGCACCTTTGACAGAGTTACAAGGCTTAATCAGTGCAGCACTCGCAGAAGCATGTGGTGAGAAAAAAGGGATAACTGGTCGAAAGATGAGAAAAAGTAAGTGCGCTGCAGCTGTGGCACATGCAGTACAGGCTAAATAATCCTCTCTATGGATGGCTGTTAAGATGGAGGTTAACGAGTTTTGTGATGATTAGCAAGCTACTTATGCCAACATATGTTAAGAAACCGAAATGCGTCAAACAACTGTCATGCAAACGCAAGAGAAAACAGCTGAAGTGTGATCATTACTATTGTGCATCCAATATATCGGATGCATGCGATTATTAGCACGTAAAAATCTCCACACGACAGAATTTATCATTTTCAACTATTCAAGCAACTGTTTTAAAAATTTACCTGTTTTGTATTTTCTAGGGGAGACAGCGAAAAATGGATCCCATTCACGTCCAGCTTTCTACAGCATGCGACGTAGCGATTAGCGTACGTGAGATAACACGACAGTATGCGCTACGAGCATTTAAGACTTATATGCGATTTGCACTTTCTTGTTTGCTTGATGCATATGACGCATATATGGAAGATACATAAAACTTGCTATTAAGGGGCATGCTAAATGGATAAATGCATCTGAATTTCAGCAAACGCACATAAGAAACAATAAAAATAAACTAATTTGTAAGCACGCTCATTAAAAACCTACTTTACTAGCATGATAGAGTTCAACGAGGCGCACCACCTACACAGAATAATCAAATTACTCCGTAGTACACAAAATCAATTATCACAGCCTGAAAACCAAAACGGAGGCACCATAATCCATCAGAATCCACGGCGACCGACGCACAACTGTGATCGTATACCTAATTGGTCAAGAATTTGAAATTAATTAAGTTAGGCAAACTATTTTTTCCGATGTCAAAAATAGTTTGGTTGCCTTTGCGGAAGTGTGAACCATTATAGTATCCATGAGAAAACTGGTGGAAGGCCTTAAGGGCTGCTTTTTTTATATGGTGTGGTATAATTTTGTTGACGAGAGTGGTAAATGATCTGGGCGTGGACACATCCCAAGGCACTATGTCCATGTATATTTGAGGGTTACGGTGAACTAGTTATGTTCGAAGTTTTCAAGTCGGAAACTCGCAAGCCCTAATGCCCTATACTGCTCTGGGAAAATATGGAAATGCCTGAAACCTAAGGTGGACGCTAAAATATTCAGCAGACCTAAGAATATTTTTATAAGACTTACTTGTATTCTGCTCGTCAGGTGATAACAGCAAAGGGATCATAATATCATCGTGAAAACTTCCTTTAAGGAAAAATTAAGATTTTACTCAGTGAATCCATAAATTAAATTTTGGTATGATAAACTTTCTTCGGTTTTCACGGTGCCCAATTAGACTTCTACCACAAAAGTCTGCAGTAGATGCATTACTGTAGCAGCTGATACAATGAGCATACCCAAATCACTACAACTTTCAGATGAGGTTGTTAGTAAAAACAGCAGGCCAACGTCAACAGAGATATTACGCTGCTCTCAGCCTACTGCCTTCTCCTCTCAGCTTTCTTATGTTAATTGTCCTGCTCCATTCGATTACTATTCTCCAAACTTCCAACCAAATTACCCACCTCCAAGTTTTTATAACTATATAAATATAACCGTAGTTCGATTACTCAAGCTCCACTAGATATCATCCTGCTTAATGCAAGATCTGTTTTAAATAAGATGGCTCAACTTAGAGCTATTGCGTTCGAGCTGAAGCCAGATGTTATATGCATTACAGAGTCGTGGACCCATCCACTAATTTCTGATGCTTTACTCATAATAGACGAGAATGATTTCTACCGTCAAGACCGCCCTTGTTAGCGTGGTGGTGGTTGTCTTCTCTATATTTAAGCTATTTTAAGCATTTCCTGTTCGACCTAGATGCTGAGTCATTCTCGGGCAATTACTGCTTTGCATCCATTATCCTGTCTCCCCGTGAAAAGGCGATTTTTGGATGCATTTATAGTCCACCTAACTCATCATCGGAAGATGATGGAAAGCTTTGCGAAATATTTAGGCTGATTTCGGAGTCCGCCTTTGATGCTAAAGTTATCGCAGGGGATTTCAACTTTCCCGAAATTGATTGGTCATTGAACTGTTGTCCATCCAGATTTCAGCCCTTCCTAGATACCATCAATTTTTCAAACTGGTCTCAGTTGGTCTGTTCCCCAACAAGGGATCAGCATATTTTAGATTTAATTTTCACGAATGACATTTCCCCCCTTTTAGTTGACTACCATCAGAACCTCTTCCCAAGTGACCATACTTTGATCCATTGTTGCCTTCCGCTTGCTTCTACGAAAAAGGCTAGCACCACTCGTACCTACCGTGCGTTTGACCTAGCTGATATTAATTTAATTAACAACTTTATGGACTCACTAGACTGGCAGGAGCTTTCCTCCACGAACAGTGTAACAATTCTCGGTGACTTAATGACGGCAATTTCAAATAGCATTTTGGAATTTGTGCCGATCAAAATTGTTAAGCCTTATACTTCGGACCCCACCGTTCCTCATTTTCTTATGTCTAGACTGAAGAAATTGCAAAGACAGTTGAAAGACCAGTCTACTAGTTCATTATCGGTGCACCTTAGAATCGCAGAGATTTTCGAATTAGCGTCTAAGATTCGTCTTACACGTGACAAACATAGGGAATCTTGCGCACTCAGCGAGTTAAACTCTGCAAAATCGATTGCCCAACTGTTCCGCCGTCGGTCCTCCGCTAAACGAGGTCACGAAATCCCCCCCTTACTGAATGAAAATAAAAACTTTGTGCAAGATGAGTCTGAGAAGGCTGAACTGTTCAATGCGTTCTTTGCAAAACACCTTACGACGGAATCTGAACCGGTCCCGTCTTTTCAGCCATGCTCAGTCAATACTATCAGTACCATAGATTTCTCCATAGAAGTAATTCGTAAGCACATTATCCGTCTAAAAAACTCGCACTCCTCGGGAACTGACGGCCTTCCAAATTCAATTATCAAGAGAGTATTCAGCTTCCCCCGATTGCTAAGTTATCTATTCTCAGCTTATTTTCTAAACGGTTTCTTTCCTGACTCATGGAAGACATCTATTATTCTTACAGTCTTCAAGTCAGGATCTCGTACGGACGTAAATAACTACCGAGGTGTTCAGAAAACCCCGGCCCTAGCCAAACTTCTGGAAAAGATCATTTTTAATCAAATTCTCGATTTTTGTGTAGAAAATAAACTATTAAGTGCCTCACAGCATGGATTTCTACCTGGAAGATAATGCAAAACCTGCCACTTGGCATTCCTTAACCTGGTTTCTTCACTTCGTAATGAACAGCAATCAGTCATCGTGATTTACTTTGACCTTAGTAAAGCTTTTGGCAAGGTACCTCATAGGCGCCTTTTAGTGAAACTGGAAGCCCTAGGCATCAGGCCTCCCCTCCTTGATTTCATTGCCTCCTACCTGTCTTACCGTAGGCAATAGCTACTCCATGCTTCAGCCGATCACGAGTGGTGTATTACAGGGCACGGTTTTAGGTCCCCTCCTTTTCATTCTTTACATAAATGAAATTTCAACAGTGCTAAATAATTCGGAAAATTTCATATATGCTGATTACCTTAAGTGTATTTACTCATTTTCTACGGACATTGCCGGTAGTTTTGTTGATAAAGTTAACGCAGACTTGCGTACTCTATCAAGTTGGAGCGCTACATGGCAGATGGAGTTTTCTCCATCAAAATGTAGTTTCTTGAGCTTTGGTCCCGCAAGGCTTCCTGGACCCATTATATTCCAAAATAGTCCACTGTTAGAACGATCTACGATAAAGGATTTGTGTCTTACTTACACGAATAAGCTTGCATTATCACCTCATGCAGATCGAATTTCTGCCTAGGCCGCACAGATATGTGGGTTTATATTGCATAATTTTTTCCTTCCAGAAATGAAGTGAAAACTATACCGCATGTTTGTTCTCCATATAATAGAATACTGCTGTCGGCTTTTTTGGTCTCATGACCCAGCATGACCGTAGTAAGATTGAAAAGGTTAAGCGAGTTTTCACTCGAAAAATATTTTCTGTTTCTGGGTCTGGTATGTGTTATACACATAGATGTCAATTAGCAAACCTAAAATTTCTTTGGATAAGAAGACTCGAAGCTGGTCTATGCTTTCTGTTTCGCGTTAACAATAGTCCTTATCTCCCACAAACTAACGCTCTCCTTCCAGTTGACCGACCTTACGCCACTCGTAACTCTTCCATGATAATTTTACCACCCCGTAGCTCCCCATCTAACCGTTCTCGCTTTTTTACCTCCAAATATGCTATTATTTGGAACAACCTTCCTCTCGATATTAGACTGTCTTCTAAACTGTCGATTTTTAAAGGCAAATTATGTAGGCATTTAAATTTAGAGGAAATAAAGTCGTTACTGTCTGTTTCCTTTCCAAACATGCAAGTTGTAGATTTTGAAAAGGGTCCTCCTGGCATTTGAAGCTCTTCCCAGGATACAAAAATGGTTTCTAAATGTGTTAGCATTATCCTCTGCAGAGTCAAGCATCACTTCCAAGGGCTGCGAACTCTTCTCCGTTTTTGCAACCTCCGCTGTGGTCTTCGAGATTGGCTTTGGAATCTGGTGGGTCGCAACTCGATGATGTTGCCTTGACTTCTACTGCCTTCTCCTGTTGTCCCGGATGACCCCTTCTTAACTCAACGATATATTATTTTTTCCATGACCATAAACGTCCCGAACCCTCAACATCAGGTCCCGAAATAACCACATCAAACCCTGTTACCTATTTAGGCTAAAGGAGAGTCTGTGGCTTACCGGTCCCACCTTTCTTGGCAAGAAGTTGAATGAATGGCCTCCATAAGCAGACCAACGATCCGCTGTAGTTTCAGAAGAACCAAAGTCAGTAGTTAATACGGTCCACATGGAGGACCATTGGCTAACACACTTTTTGGGCTGTAGTATTTGGACTCAACTGCTAAGACACGTTGCATGGTTGCGAATATTCAAGGCCTACATAAAGGGTAAGGCCTTACCACAACCAAGTCCTATTTCTAAAACCCTCACCGTCAAAGATCTGGAAGGTGCAGAATACAATATATTGAAGTTGGTGCATAAGCAATGCTTTGAAACTGAAATTAAGTGGGTGCACAGTCGTTTGCGAGAAACCAATCATAAGCAACTAAAAGCGACCAATTCTCCCCTAAAGAACCTTTCCCCTTTCTTCTCGAACGACCTGATTAGAGTAGGAGGACGGCTTCAATGTGCTCTGCTGGCTTACGAGACGAAGCATCCAGTTATCTTTCCGTAACATCACTTTGTGAGCAGACGTATCGTGCCAAACGTTCATCAAATAAATGGCCACATCAGTTTATCGCACACAAGTGATATTTTGCGAGACATTTACTGGATAATCCTTGGTCAGGCCCTAATCAAACAAGTCGATGGTGCCTGTTTTGTGTGTCGGCGCTGGCATGCTCTACCCTGTCTCCAGGTTACGGCACCCTTGCCAGCCGATCACCTTCAGCCCTATAACCCACCATTTACGTTTACCGGGGTCAATTACTTCGGACCATTTCAAGTAAAGGTTGCCCGGTGGTCGTAAAAGAGGTATTGCTGCCTTTTCACATGCCTTAGCATTCGTGCGGTTCACATTGAGGTAGTTTCGAACCTGGGGACAGATTCATTCCTATGTGCATTTGGCATGTTCGCCGCTCAAAAAGGGTGCCCACGAAAGGTCTGCAGTCATAACGGGCTCAAATTTAAAGGAGCTAAGAGAGAACTTAAGCTGTTGCTGCAGAAATGGAACCAAGAACGCATAGGTAGCTCCGTTGTAGCGAAGGGATGTGACTGGATCTTCAACCTACCAACAGCTAGTCATCGGAGCTGAGTATGGAAATTGCTGATACGATCCATTAGGAGAATACTGCTTTCGATTCTTGGTCCATAGGTGGTCACTGAGGAGGTCTTCAAAACGACAATAAGGGAGACTGAAAAAATTATGAACGACAGGCCTTTGGTAACGAATAATGCGGATCCAAAAGAGTATGCCGTGCTTATTCCGCAACACTTTTTGCTGAACACAAGGAACCTTTCATCATCGATTGAAGAAAGTGGTCCTTGTTGACTTAACTATAAATGGTGCCAGGCTCAACATCTTTCTGATTTGTTCTGGAAAAAGGAAATCACCGCTTATCTACTCCCCTTGCAGGTCAAACAAAGGTAGATGAATGAGGCCCAGCAACTTGCCATCGGCAATTAAGTCCTTATCGTCGACAAATTGGCACCACGCGAACTCTGGAAGAAGGCCGTCGTTGAAGAGATACTCCGATCCAACGACGGTAAAGTGAGAGATGTCGTGTTGAGGACACAACTCGGAACACTGATGAGGGACGTGCGCAGCTTGTGCCTGCTGGAAAACCATGAACCACACAGTGCATGACGTCCCCCTCCATTCAACAGTAACATAACCATCTTTCTCCTTTATTAACAATAGACGCATAACCTTGTTATTTATACCATTGGCATTATCGTTATTCTCAATTACTTGGCATTTTATATCAGTTAACACCATACTGTTAATCCTATACTTGATTGCTCCCCATTTTGGTGGTTGTGTCCCTCTTTTGTTCCTCCTCAACCCCTTTTATTCGTTTAAATGTCCTATACTGGTCCCGCGAAGATTGACATTACTTGCTGTCTCGTACTTGGAAACTTTGTGTGTAAGAGTACTGTTAATGTTTTTCAAAATCTCCAATAATAGAACCATACCCGAATAAACGATACTGTTATCGATTTATGGGAGATCGCGTCTACTCAAGTTAGCAAGTAAGAACCAGACCGGCCTTAAGCATCTGGTCAATGAAAGAATCCAAATATTCTACAAAATATATTGTATATTTGAGGACTAAGGGGCCCTTTCATCGCAAATTAAGTGCTATCGTGTGACTAAAAAATAAATATTGGTAATCACAGCTGTGTGTAAGCAGCTGTATGACAACAGGAATTAGTAGTATGTAACGCGTGGTAAGATGGTAAGTTAGATCCGATTAACAGCGAACTCTCTTATAAAATGATTTTCTGAGCAGAAAAAAAGCTCATACACCGGTGGATGAGTTCAGCGAGCCACTGATTTCCAAAAAGTGTAGGAGAAAAAATTGCCTCAATAGGTAAAATTGTATGACATGATGCAGTTAGATGGAATCCTGCTGTTGACGGTTCGGGACGCTTATTTTCATGGGAAAAATAACAAAGTGGTGAATAACGAAGGGGTCATCCGGGACAACAGGAGAAGACAGTAGAAGTCAAGGCAACATCACCGAGATGCGACCCACCAGACTCTAGAATCCACCGACAAGTTGGCGACCACGCGAAAACCATCAATAGCGACCTCAAAGATCACCGCGAAGGTTGCAAAACGGAGAAGAGGTTGCAGCATTTTGAAGTGATGCTTAACTTTGCATCTTATTCATCTGAAGAAAGTGCAAATTTGTGTGAAATATTCAAGTTTATTTCAGAATCCACTTTTGAAGTTAAAATTATTGCTGGAGATTTTAATTTTCCTGAATTCGACTGGCTTTCAAACTATTGTCCACCTAGATTTCAGCCTTTCCTAGATACCATTAATTTTTCTAACTGGTCTCAACTGGTTAATTCCCCAACAAGACAGAATCATATCCTAGATCTGATTTTCACAAATGGTATTGCCCCTCTCTTCGTTGATTTTAAGCAGGACATCTTCCAAAGTGATCATACATTAATTCACTGTTGCCTTCCGCTTCCTTCTACGGAAAAGGCTAGTGCTAGTCGTACCTATCATGTGTATGACCTCGCAGATATTAGCTCAATCAACAATTTTCTTGACTAATTAGATTGGCAGAGCCTCTCCTCCATAAACGACGCTGCATATCTTTCTGAACTTATGTCGGTCGTTTCTACTAAAATGCCCACTAAAATTGCGAAACCCTTCACACCAGAATCGACCGTCCCTCATTTTCTTTTGCCCAGACTAAAGAAATTGAGGAGGCAGCTGAAAGATAGATCTACTAGTTCGCTGTCTGTGCATCTAAGGATCGCAGAGATCTTCGAATTAGCGTCAAAGATTCGTCTTGCACGTGACCAGCACAGGGAATCTTGCGCCCTGAGCGAGTCAAACTCTGCAAAATCGGTTGCACAACTGTTTTGTCGTAGGGCCTCCGCAAAACGAGGAATCGAAATACCCCCATTGCTTAATGAAAACAAAACATTTGTACTAGATGAGTCTGATAAGGCTGATTTATTCAATGCTTTCTTTGCGAAGCATTTTACGACAGAATCTGAACCGGCCCCGTCGTTCCAACCATACTCAGACAAAACTCTCGGAAACATTGATTTCTCCATAGAATTAATTCATAAGCAGATAATTTGTCTAAAAACTCGCACTCTTCCGGAACTGATGGTATCCCCAATTCAGTTATCAAAAGATTGTCGACCTTTTCCAAATTACTTAGCCATATATTTTCAGTATATCTCTTAAATGGTTACTTTCCTGACACTTGGACGACATCCAATATTCTTCCAGTCTTTAAATCAGGATATCGTTCAGAAATAAATAACTACCGCGGTGTACATAAAACCTCGGCCCTAGCTAAACTTCTGGAGAAGATAATTTTTAAGAAAATTGTCGATTTTTGCCAAAAAAACATAAGCTATTCAGTGACTCGCAGCATGGTTTTCTACCCGGAAGATCATGCGAGACGTGTCATTTAGCTTTTCTTAACCACGTCACTTCCCTCCGTAACGAGTTGCAATCCGTAGTTGTTATCTTCTTTGACCTGAGCAAAGCCTTTGACAAGGTACCGCGCAGACGGCTTCTGGTAAAATTGGAAGCCATTGGCATCCGTCCCCCTCTCCTCGACTTCATCGATTCCTACTTGTCTAACCGCAGCCAGGAGGTCCTAGTGGGTAATAGTTACTCCACTTCTCAGCTGATCACGAGTGGCGATTTTCAAGGCACTGTCTTGGGTCCATTACTCTTCATTCTATACATAAACGAAATTTCGACTGTTCTAAAAAATTCACACAATCTTATTTATGCAGACGACCGCAAATGCATATACTCGTTTTCTAAGGACATGGCAAGTATGTGCGTTGATAAAATAAATGCGGACCTACTTACACTCTCACGTTGGAGTGCTACCTGGCAGATGGAATTCTCTCCATCCAAGTGTAGTTTCATGTGTTTTGGTCCCACCAAGCTTCCTCGTCCCCTAGTCTTTCAAAATGCTCCACTTTTAGAACGATCCACTATAAAAGACTTAGTTCTAAGCTACACAAATAAACTAGCATTGTCGCCTCATGCGGATCGAATATCTGCGAAGGCTGCACAGAGATGTGGTTTTATATCACACAATTTCTTCCTGCTGGAAATAAAGTTAAAACTTTATCGCATGTATGTTCTACCCATCCTAGAATACTGCTGTCCCCTCTTTGGTCTAATGAATGCTTCAGACCGCAGTAAGATTGAAAATGTACAGAGGGTATTTACTCGCAAAATATTCGCTCTTCCTCGATCCACGCTTTCTTATACGGAGAGATGTCAGTTAGCGAACATGACATTTCTTTGGGTCAGAAGACTCGAAGCGGGCCTCTGTTTCCTCTTTCGCGTTAACTCTACCCCTAACCTTCCACGAATCAACGCTCTCATGCCCGCAGATATACCTGATGCCACACGTAATTCCTCCAGGATAATTGCACCCCCTTAAGCTCCACTTCGAACCATTCTCACTTCTTTGCCTCCAAATATGCCTTCCTCTGGAATAATATTCCCCTCGAAATTAGGCTGTCATCTAACTTAGCAGCTTTTAAAGTCAAATAACGTAAACACTTAACTTCAGAAGATATTAAGTCCTTGTTATCCGTCTGCTTCCCAAACACACAACTTTTTGACTTTGAAAAGGGTCCCCCTGGTATGTGAGGTAGTTATGTTTACATCAAATTTTTTTCCATACATGTCTATTTCTTCCTCCTTTGAGTGATATTTGCAACGATGTTTCGTCCACTTCTCTGTCCAGTCATCATTGCCGTTTTCTCCATTCTCCGTTTTACAACCCTGACGATAGGCTTCATGGTCCTTAGTCATGCTCGTGGCGGTTCTGCTATTTTCACCAGCTCGTCGCTAAATTCCACAGTCTACAAGGTCACATCTCGGACGTTTCGTTGATGATCAGGTGACCTCTGCCGTTCCCTCATCTTCCTGACTCTGTTGTCCACGATGGTCTCCTCCGGTCTCATCTCCCTGATGGTTGATCATGGAGCCAGTCGGGCGGTGTAACAATGGTGAAAGACAGCCTCTGCTATTATATGATTTCTCCAATCACATGAAGCGTTTCCCACCCTCATTCGTTCTCATCAACAGTCCTGTCTCATTTGCACTACAATCAATCCTCTCAACCAAACCCCCTTAACTTTTTTGAAGCAGTTTTTTTTCTCCTACGTTTTGTTTTTTTAAGCAGGGCTTCGCTGAACTCCGCCCCAGCTTAAACGGTAGGAGTTTTTTTTTCACTGCTTCCTTCTTAGTTCACAATGCGTTGACTACTATTTTAAAACGACAATATGTTGGTGAATATGAATTTATCTACCAACACTACTAAACGCTCCCGCTGTCTATGTGGCTGTTTCATGGAGAGCAACATTTATCGACTGTGTATTTATTTTTCCACAGCACTAAGTTAGCAATGACGAGGCCCTCCGGGCCTAAAATATAAAATTTATTTATTTATTTAAAGACCAGGGTACCCTTTTCGAAATCTACAAGGTGCGTTTTTGGAAGAGATACAGACTGTTACGACTTTATTTCCTCCAACTTCAAATGTTTGTGTAATTTGCCGTTGTAAATCGATAATATAGAAGATAACCTAATTTCTAGTGGAATATTGTTACAAACAAAAACATATTTGGCGGTAAAAAAGCGAGAACGTTTAGATGTGGAGCTAAGGGGTGGTAAAATTATCATGGAGGAATTAAAAGTGGCGTAAGGTCGGTTTACCGGAATAAGAGCATTAATTTGTGGGAGATTTAGACTATTGTTAACGCGAAACAGAAAGCATATACCAGCTTCGAGTCTTCTTACCCAACGAAATTTAATGTTTGCTCTATAACATCTGTCTGTATAAGAAATACTAAACCCAGAAAGAGAAAATATTTTACGCGTGAAAACAGGCTGAATCTTTTCAATCTATTTAGTTGCGTTCATAAGACCAAAAAGTGGACAGCAGTATTCTTAGATAGGGAGAACAAAAATGCGGTATAGTTTGAACTTTATTTCTGGAAAAAAACTATTATGCGATATAAACCCACATGTCTGTGTGACCTTGGCCGAAATTCGATCTGCATGAGGCAATAATGCAAGCTTAGTCGTGATATTTAGACCCAAATCCTTTATCGTACATTGGACTATTTCGGAAGATAATGGGTCCAGGAAACTTTGCGGGACCACAACACATATAACTGCATTTGGATAGAGAAAACTCCATCTGCCATGTGTCGCTCCAACGTGAGAAGGTACGCAAGTTTGCGTTGACTTTATCAACACAACTACTAGCCGTGTCATTAGAAAATGAGTCAATAGACTTAAGATCTTCAGCATAAGTGAAATTTTCCGAGTTATTTAGCACAGTTTAAATTTCATTTATGTAAAGAATTAAAAGGAGGGGACCTAAAACCGTGCCTTGAAAAACGCCACTCGTGATCGGCTGAGGCATCGAGTAGCTATTCCCTACTATGACCTTATGGCTGCGGTTAGACAGGTAGGAAGCGATAAAATCGAGGAGAGGGGCGTGATGTCTAGGGCTTGTAGTTTCAGTAGAATACGCCTGTGCGGCACCCTGTCAAAAGCTTTGCCAAGATCAAAGTTAATCACGATGACGGATTGCTGCTCATTAAGAAGTGAAGTAACGAGGTTAAGAAATGCCAAATGGCAGGTTTTGCGTGATCTCCCACGTAAAAGTCCATGCTGTGGGACGCTTAATAGTTTATTTTCTATGCCCAAGTCAAGAATTTGATAAGAACTAATTTTTTTCAGAAGTTTTGTTAGAGCCGGTCTTTTTTGAACGCCTCGATAATTATTTACATCCGAACGAGATCCTGACTTGGAGACTGGAAGAATAATAGATGTCTTCCATGAGTCAGGAAAGGAACCGTTTAGCAAATAAGCTGATAAGCAATCGGGGGAAGCTCGACACTCTTGAAAACTGACTTAGGGATACCGTCAGTTGTGGAGGATTGCAAATTTTTGAGACGGATAATGTGCTTACGACTTACTTCAACGAAGAAATCAATGATACTGATAGTATTGACTAAACATGGCTGAAACTACGAGGCCAGTTCAGATTCAGTCGTAAGATGCTAAGCAAAGAATGCATTTAACAATGCAGACTCGTCAGACGCATCCAGCACAAAGATTTAATCTTCATTCAACAACGGATTGATTTCATGTCCTCGTTTAGCTAAGGACCGACGACGGAACAGTTTGGCAACAGATTTTTCAGAGTTTAAGTCGCTGAGTGCGCAAGATTCCCACTTTTTGTCACGTGCAAGATGAATCTTAGACGATAATTCTAAAATCTCCGCGATTCTTAGATGCATAGATAATGAACTAGTAGATTGATTTTCAACTGTTTTTGCAATTTCTTTAGTCTGGGCAAAAGAAAGTGAGGAACGGTGGGGTCCGAAGTGTAAGGCTTAACATTTTTTATCGGCACAAAAGTAGACGGGGATGTCTGATGACTTGAGGGGGAGGAGACGGTTGCAGTACCGGGGAACGGTAACTTGAGTTTGCCAGGAGTAAGAGTACATGAATCCCTAGGCTTCATAGTGCTACGACCAGGAACTTGAGCCGGCTGCGGTGAAGTTACAACTTTATTAGAAGAACTTGACTCTATTCTTCACCCCATTGGGGTGAGATTATGACAAATGAAATACTTCTAATTTTTCAGATATTTGGAAACCAGATTTTGGTGTTTAAAAATGGAGTCTATTTCAATGGGTGTAAATTGCTTAAATAAAATGGGTGGATTGTTACTGCGAAATGACAGTCTAATAGCATCTGCTATTTTATGGTTAAATCCGCAGGAGTACAGAAAACGCATGGCAACTTCCATTGGCCGAATGGATTTAGGAACGTTTTTCAGATCTCACATAAATAAATAATACTCTTGACTCAGGCTTGCCTGTTAGGTGAACCTTATGCCTGCGTGCCAACAGTGCTTTCCTGTGCATATGAATGGTACCTTTTAAGTTGATATACATCCACTTTGTGTTTGAATGTATCTGTCTAGTTCGTCTGTATGAACCGCTCCGGCAGTTCATTCCATGCACCGATGATTCGCTGTTAAACGAATGGCTGCAGACATCCAAATGCGCTTAGGTTTGCCTGAGTTTGAGAGAATTCCCAGGAAGATTCATTAATGTGACGAATGTCAACACATCATCAAACTTTCGGGCACAATTCCCATTCCTCACAGGCCGGTACGTCTGTATGAGAGCACCTAGGTTTTGCCTATACTCAAGAAAAAAGTTTCAGTGTTTCTAGTCTACATTCTTAAGATGAGAACTTAAGGCACTTCACAACTTTTTTTGCCCTCCTTTGGACTTTTTCTAGCAGCTGGTAGTCTTTTGGCAGCCATGGGCACAACGCCTTAACTCCATATTACAGATGCGAACGAATAAATATCCCGTATATATTGACAAATAATTCTTTATCGATGTCGACAAAAGTTCGCTTAATGGCAAAAAGAACTCGTTTTGCCCTCTTGGCAGCCCTAACACATTACAAAGACAGCTTCAGAGATGACACAATAGTTATTCCCAGGTCTTTTTCTTCAGTTACGTTCGACAGGCACCTGCCATCAAATACGTGGTTGTGAGAGTCACCCATCGCGCCCGCCTCCTTCGTTTGGAGCCGCAATGCGACACATTCCCTTAAGTTAAACCGCAATAACAATTTTCGGACCATTCACCTAGGCGGCCAAGTCATTCTTGCAGAGTTTGTTCATCATAAGTGTTTCTGATGGGTTGTCTCATCTTAATTAAACCTGCAAACACGACTCCATTGCTGTCCAGTCCATACCTACATTCATTGCCGTAGCTTAAAAACAGGGCAAGATTCACTTCAGAGGCCCCAAAAATCCCGTCGACTTATAACAGAAACGTCTTTTTAATGTTCGGTAGCCCGACTTTGCATTATTTAGTTAAAATCTACCAATATGAAGTCGAATTTCCAATAACGCTAAATTCCGCCTACATAAGGTCAGTCAGTCAGTATATTTGAGGAAAAAATAGGCTTGCGCCTTTTAACTTCCTACTCATCACATCAAAATCTCAAGAATTATGAACAACTTTAACAAATTTACAGTAAGCAAAATATAGAACTTCACATCGTGCAGTGGTGATTCAAAGTTAATTTGTCACATAGTTCACGTTGTGCTGTATCATGTGTATATCAAGTCGGTGTTCGAATGTTTCCACAGATTGGGACAAAACAATCACCCCGGTCAAGTTATTCCATGGCTCCACGACCCGATTAGAGAAAAAATACTTCCTCACATCCAATCGCCCTTGGGGCACATACAGTTTGAAGGGATATCCCCGGAGATTAGTTGTAGTGGCGAATGGGAAAAAGTCATCACACATGAGAGCCCAGTCCAAGCCACGGAAGATTTGTATCAAATCTTTGCGTAACTGCCTACAACTCAGAGGACAGAGAATAAGGTTGTTAAGGTGGATCTCATATGGTAGTGAACCTTGGCCTCTTACTTATTTAATAAGGTCGAATTACTCTCTATTAGCTTTCATAGCCTGCGCAACAGAAGTGTGCGTTGATCGAATTTTATTCTAATTTAGCATATAAAACGAATATGATCTTATTTAATTTAATATTTTTGAACACTTCCGCCATGATTACATATAAATTTACGCTCACTAGCCAAAGGTTAAATGTTTGATCACAAAATTATTTGAGTAGTTGGGCGGGGGCATAGATATCTTGAGGGGCCCTACAAACATTAGTACATAATACGAATGTAGGCTCAACATCAGCGATAGGTGTGAGCTAAATGAAAATTGCTGCCACTGACACTATGTTCATTATATCTCTCATAGATTCTCACCAAATGTAAATCAAATTGGCGCTTCAAAATTTCAACAGTAGCTGAGAAGACCATCTCGTCCGGGCGTACGTTTCATGCTCCGACAACCCCCTGTGAGAAGAGGTTCCGTAGATCGTCCATATGGGCCGGCTTCCTCTGCAGTTTAACGGGGTTACCCCGCAGATGATCCGTTCGGGCCAATTCAAAGAATTCGTCATATTTCAGGGCACCACCACGGTTTCTGACAATTTTTTAAGTTGAGATGGGATCACTGCGGGGTTGCCTGTAACTGACAGAAATAAATCAAGTTTAGTCAATCTGTCTTCATAAGGCAAATGACAGAGATTCTTGACCATCTTCGTAGCCCTCGCCTGCACTGGTTCCAGCTGCAGATACTCTTTCTTGAACCACCAACGCCAGGCCTGGACAGCACTCTCCAAGTGGGAACGAACAAACGCTCCATAAGCTTTTCTGGAAAGCTCCTTGTCAATGTGGACGAATCCCGGCCCAATCGCAAACAGCACCTGTGTCGCGTGTTGAACTGCCTTTAGACCCCATGAAGATGGTTTGAGCGAGGATTTTACCAGAACACCCAGGTCCTGCTGTTCGTCGACATTTGAAAGGGATTGCCTATCGAAGAGGTTTTAGAAGGAATCGCCCTCCTCATTGGTCCTCTAGTATGGAGCCTTAAAATTACAAACTAACTAGCCTTGTAGTTAAAGATCCAACAAGCAGACCAGTTGCTAAGTTTATTGCGCCTATCTTGAAGTGTTTGCCTACCGGCATCAGACCTGATAGCTCTCCAGAGTTTGACGTCGTCAGCAAACATGATGGTGCTGCAACTCAGGTCGTCGACACAGTCGTTGATTTAGATTAAGAAGAGCATTGACCCAAAATATTATATAATAATAATATTTTTATTATGCCAGTTTACAGGCAATTGTAAAGAGTTGGTAATGCACCTCTTGGGCACCTTCCAACACCTCGAAGACCGGAAAAAACATAAAACAAAATAACCTATTTTGCAGTTAGTATTGGTTTTGTTTCAGTTTTTGTGTTTTTTCAATGCTGGGCGAGATAGGGAGTTTGTTTCAAGTGAAAAAAACCTGCCATCAAAGGTATGATACACACGGAATAAATGTACAGTTTTAAGCTGAGTTGACACACCAGCAAGAGAAATGTCGCATATCGTTTGAGGATATTAGTTCAAGGCGGAGAGGGTTGGTACAAGAACACAGTGTTCTCAGTCTTCCTTCAATGGTTGTCGGCAAAAGTTGCGCGCTATCGGCTGAAAGGTTAGCAGACTGCGGGCTGCTGCTTCAGCAGCATTATCTTCAGCATGAAGTCTGGCGGGGTTCATAGTCCACGAACGCCATCAGAGTGAAAGAGAGATTCCACCGAGTCAACACCCAAAATTCGCGAAAGTTGCCCTGAATGCAGAAAACTAGTTATAGCTCTCTTAAACATAGGGTAATTTTGCTGGGTTTTAATACTTTTGGGCAGCTTATTCCAGATTGATATGGCATTTACTGAAAAGAATTGCCGGTACTTAACTGTACGTGCCATAGGAAGAAATAAAAATTCGTCTCGATGACTGGCGCGTCGAGAGTGCTCAAGCTGCCTTATTGTACTAAGAGGATTAAAGGTTTGACCATTCGAAAGTTTAAACAGTAAAAATAGACCCTTCTGCAATCTACGAAGCCACAGGGGATCCAGCTTTATAAGTATGCACCTTTGTTAGTAGGCTAAGTTATGGTGTTCTGTAGTGAAAATTCTTCTAGTGAATAAGTGCTGTACCGATTTTATTTTCTTCCGTTCACAAGTGCACAGAAGACTGAATAAGGGCGAGCAGTATTCAAGACTAGGTCTCACGTACACATTATAGTTTATTTTATTTGTCAAAATCACGATACTTAGACATATATTTAGCTTTTAAACATCCTTTACTTGAAAATTTTATTAGAAACAATGACTGACGTGAAAGTTGTTTCGTATCAAATCGATCTGTCAGCCCTCTTAAATTTAACAAACTTTATTAAAAAGTATGAACCTATATTTAAGATTTTTAATTCACTTCTGGACTCAAATTCATTTGAAAGCAACCTTACGAATTTACCTCAGATTGAGTCTGTGGTGCCTTTAGTATCATCAGAAGTTTTAGATAGATCAAGACGTAGCTGTAATATAATCTTCCGCAACTTTCCTCAAACGAGTAATCCAATGGTAGCAATACAAAACGTTTGTCAACAATGTGGGATATCTATACGTATAGTCCTTGATAACTCCTGGGACATTTAGTTCGTGGCAGTCAATGCTTAATTCCGGTTGATGATCGCCGCCAACAACCATAACGGAATATTTGTGCCATGAAAGGTTGAGGCGCCATGTGCAACACCACTGGACGAAGGCCTGAAGATCTTTTTTTATCAGCTCGAGCACCATGTTGCGATCTGCCGGTTTATATCGATAAGCGACTTTTAAATCACCAGCGTACATAAAGGGTCTACCATATTGAAAACAATCTGAAACGTCGTTGACAAACAGGCAAAATAGGAGCGGACCCAGTACACTACCTTGTATAACTCCACTTCTCACATGTGTGGGGTAGAATAAAGTATTGGAAATTTTTACTCGTTGTGTGCGAGCATCCAAATAGGAAGATATGAAGTTCAGAGGCTTGCTACCTATGCCGAAGGAGGCCAGTATTAGAAGGTGGAGGTTATGGTCGACCCGATCAAAGGCCTTAGTAAAATCAAAATAGACATTACAAATGGAAAAACCGCTGTCTCTAGATTGCAGCACATAATCAAAGAAAGAGAGCTGACAGGTGTCACAAGATCGTTTCTCGAGAAAGCCATGTTGAGCTGTACTGAGCAGGTTGTTCTCTGTCAAGTGACGCATCATCTTTTCTTTGATTAAGGTCTCCAAGATCTTCGAGGCTGCGGGAAGTGTATTTATTGGCCTAAAGTTGTCGAATGTCGTCGATCGGCCATGCTTGCAAATAGGCATTATGTGCGATTCCTTCCATAAAGAAGGAAAGGTTTTGCTCTCAAGAGCAAGATTAAATACCTTACAAAGAATAGACGGAAAGATATCATTCGCTTCAGCTTTTAGAAGGATAACTGGGACGCCATCTGGTCCTGGACTATAAGATTGACGATAACGACGAATGGCTACAGTCACGTCCCAGAGGGTAAAACTTATGGTTTCGAGTACGGGACCCGTCCAAGCTCGGATAACCGGAGGTGCAGCGAACGAGCTTTCACCAAACGTTTTGGATAGGAACGCATTGAAGCTATCGGCGGTCAACTTAGCGTCAGCTATGGGGTTTCCTAAGGCGTCTTGAAGTATGGGGTGTTGCGTTTTCCTCTGCGCTTTATCCGTACGCGAAAAGAGGTTCGCAACATTTAGGGAAGGATTTTCGGTGAAGTGTGCCTCATCGGCTATCTGCTTTTCTTCGGAGAGCTTCTTAGCCTGCTCAAAGATCAGTGTGATCAAGGGCAGAATGGAAGTGTCGTTCTGCCTATGCAAACGACGAGATAGTTTACGCAGCCTTCGACGGAAACACAGAGGAAGATACACTTCATCCTTGACATGTATTACTTTCTTACGGGGGACTAGGTGGAGGATCCAGCACTTTGTACAGTGTATCGGTACAAATATTTACGTCTTAACATTGGAAAAATTCAGGCCAGTCGAGAGCGTTTATATGTGCCAGTAGGTGCGCCGTGTTTGCTAATCGGAAGTCATGATAAAAACTATACTTTTAGGAAAATGTTTCATCCGCTTCAAGTTCTAGTTCACTAACAACTGTAAGATGGTCTGAACTCCCAAGTGCGTCTAAGGATGACACTGAAAGTGGCTCACATCCCCTACAAAAATTAGGTCGAATATGTTTGCTTCGTGAGTGCGAAAATCGACTACCTGATCCAACATGCCGATATCTACTGCCTCAAGTAAGTTCTCAAAATTTGAATGACCGGATGGTGGAAAGCATTGCACGTCAGAAAGGTTCAAATCGCTTGCAATCAAGATATACTTAAGATTAATAAATAAATAATAAATAATTTGTATATTTAAGGTCCAAGGGGTCCGGTCATTACAAACTTAATGCTATCGTGAAAATGAAAATAATGATGATAAACAGTGAACTCTTATAAAATAATTGACACCGGCAGTAAAAAGACTCCTTAATCGGTGGATGAGTTCAGCAAGTCACCGAGTTCAAAAAAAACTGTAGAAGAAAAAAACTGCCTGAATAGGTAACAGGGTTTGATGTGGTTAGTTTGGGACCTGATGTTGAAGGTTCAGACGTCTATGCTCATGGGAAAAAAATAATATATCGTTGAGTTAAGAAGGGGTCATCCGGGACAACAGGAGAAGGCAGTAGAAGTCAAGGCAACATCATCGAGTTGCGACCCACCAGATTCCAGAGCCAATCTCGAAGACCACAGCGAAGGTTGCAAAAACGGAGAAGAGTTCGCAGTTCTTGGAAGTGATGCTTGACTTTGCAGAGGATAATGCTAACATATTTAGAAACCATTTTAGTATCCTGGGAAGAGCTTCAAATGCCAGGAGGACCCTTTTCAAAATCTACAACTTGCATGTTTGGAAAGGAAACAGATAGTAACGACTTTATTTCCTCTAAATTTAAATGCTTATGTAATTTGCCTTTAAAAATGGATAGTGTAGAAGACAGTCTAATATCGAGTGGAAGGTTGTTCCAAATAATAGCATGTTTGGAGGTAAAAAAGCGAGAACGGTTAGATGGGGAGCTACGGGGTGGTAAAATTATCATGGAAGAATTACGAGTGGCGTAAGTTCAGTCTACCGGAAGGAGAGCGTTAATTTGTGGGAGATAAGGACTATTGTTAAGGCGAAACAGAAAGTATATACCAGCTTCCAGTCTTCTTACCCAAAGAAATTTAATGTTTGGTAATTGACATCGATCTATATAACATATACCAGACCCAGAAAATATTTAACGAGTGAAAACTCGCTTAACCTTTTCAATCTTACTACGGTCATGCTGGGTCATAAGACCAAAAAGCGGACAGCAGTATTCTATTATATGGAGAACAAACATGCGGTATAGTTTTCACTACATTTCAAGTCAGCTGCGGCATAAAATGCCTGCGAGAGACAAAGATCGTAGTCCACATTGGCATAAGGTGGGCGATAAAAACAGCCGAAAAGTGAGGAAACTTTGTTTTT
>JAYGXS010000003.1:69340058-69374434 GCA_036362985.1 Ligula intestinalis | reverse complement strand
CCTTTGTGTCCCACTCTGGTTAAACAAACCCAGGGTCAGCTCTGTTTTCTACAACTGCCCCCTCTTCAGTCGCGGCCATGACCTCATGGCTTGTCGATGGGTGGTCGTGTGTAGTTTCAACTTCTCTCTCGGTTGCAGCGCAAAGCACGAGATGTGGAGGTAGCAATGTAAGGGTATCCGGTGTAGCAGTTGGAGGTTGTCTTTTGTATGGTTTGAGTTTATCATAATGTACAGGAAAGGTAGGCCCGTTGCGTGTGTGTAAATCCCGGATGATGTATGTGTTGGGAAACCGTACCTCCGTTATCTCAAATGGTCCCTCCCATGGATAAAAAAATTTTGCTGGTATTCCGACCGGTGGGATTGATTGGTATCGCAGTACGAGGTCGCCACGTTGGTACGGAAAACCGTGTGTGTGTCTGTCGAAGTAGTCTTTTTGTCTGGTATATGCCGTTTGTAGGTGGGTGCGTGCTAAGTTGTAGGTGAGGCGTAGTAACTCTTGTAGCTCGAGGACATATTTGTTCGGTTTATATTCGTCTCCCGAGGGTAGGGGGAAGTTAGAGTCTGTTGGTAGGCGAAGGTGGCGACCGGTTAGCATAAAAAATGGAGAGTATCCAGTGAAACTGTAAATCGAAGTGCGGTACGCCATCAATGCGTATGGTAACCGGGTATCCCAGTCGAGAGGGTGATGGTCTTTTGCGAAGGCTTTTAACATATTAATTAGTGTTCGATTGGTGCGTTCTACCTGTCCGTTGCCTTCAGGATGAAAAGGTGTTGTCCGTGTTTTCTGGATAAGTAGCAAGTCACAAACATATCTGATTAGCTTGCTCTCGAAGTTGGCTCCACAATCAGAATGTAGGGTGAGCGGAGCACCAAATCGGCAAACCCAGTGATTAAGTAGGGCCGTCGCCACCGAAGCTGCATCCTGCGTTTTCAGCGGTATAGCCTCTACCCACTTTGTAAAATAGTCGACCATTACTAGAATGTATCTATTGCCTGTGGTTGCAAAATTTCTTGGGCCTACTATATCAATGCCAACGCGTTGGAATGGGAATCCCGTAGGCATCGATTGTAATGGTGCCTTTGGTTTTGGATTATGTCCTTTGAAAGAAGCACATGTTGAGCAGGTATTACAGAAGATAGTTATTTGTTCACGTAAGTGAGGCCACCAATATCGTCGTCTAATTGCTGCTTCTGTTTTGAACTGTCCGACGTGGCCTAGTTCTCGGTGGATGTCTTCCATCACGAACCGCGTTAGAGAGCCTGGCACCACAAGATGGGGTCGGCTGTCTATCTTATCTTTGAGGAAGAGTATTTCGTTGTCTAAAAATAGATGCGGCCATTGCGTTCGGAGTAAAGTGGCGTTTTTTGCTGAACCTTGAAGTTCCTCATCGGTTGGACGGTGTCGGCCTGTTAACTGATGGTCGTAGACGATAGCCGTATCGGGATCTGTACTTTGGGCTATGGCCCAATAGTGGCGAGTCGGCTCGCTAATATCAATCGATGCGACGCTATAGTTTTTATTTTTTGCGTTGTCCGTAAGTTCTTCTGGAGGTCTTCTGGACATGGCGTCGGCATTAGTATTTTTCGTTCCAGCCCGGAATTGGCATTTATAATGAAATACTTGTAAGGATTTTTGCCATCTGGCATATTGTCCTTCTGCTTCTTTCATTGATTGCAACCATTGCAGTGCTTTATGGTCCGTTCGTATGATAAAGTGTCGGCCTAGTAGAAACGGTTTGAACCTCTTGATGAATGTTATTAGGGTGAAGAGTTCACGTTTGTATGTGGAGTAGTTGCGCTGAGTCTTAGTTAGTGTCTTACTCGCATAACAGACTGGCCGTTCTACTCCTGAACTGTCGCATTGGGAAAGTACTGCCCCTATCGCAAACCCGCTCGCATCTGTATCTAGTATGAAAGTTGAGGCACCTTCTTGTGTGTCGGGTAACCTTAGTATAGGGGCTGTTATCAGGCGAGCTTTCAATTCTTCGAATGCTTGTTGGCATTCTTCAGTCCATTTGAACTTGCGTCTTTTTTCAGTGAGCGTGTGTAGTGGTCGTGCATTCTCTGCAAAGTGTAATATAAATCTTCGGTAGTATGATGCTAGTCCGACGAAACTCCGAATTTCGGTGGATGTTTTTGGTGTGGGCCAGGTTTTTATCGCCACCACTTTGTCGGGTGATGCGCAAATACCGTTTGTACTAATTTCATGTCCCAGGAATGTCACATGTTTCTGTAAAAATTTGCATTTATGCGGGTTCAATCGCAGGCCTGTCTCTCTTAATGTGGCCAGGACCGCCATTAGGTTAGCATCGTGATGGGCGATTGTGTCTCCGAATACAATGACATCGTCAAGGTATACTAAACAACAGTGAGGATAGAGTGGGGTTAATACCACTTGCATCAGTCGTTGGAATGTCGCCGCTGTGTTGTATAATCCAAATGACATCGTCTCAAATTCGAAAAGTCTTTGTGGTAATATGAATGCGGTTTTGTGTCGGTCTTGGGGTTCCACCTCGACCTGCCAATATCCCGATTTAAGGTTTATTGTAGAAAACCATTTTGCCCCGGCTAGTGCATCTAGTGTCACGTCGATCCGAGGCAGTGGAAAAGAGTCTCTTGTGGTAACCGCGTTTAGCCTACGATAGTCTATACAGAATCGTAATTTTCCATCCTTCTTCCGAACTAGTGCAATTGGTGAAGCCCACGGTGATTTAGATGATCGTATGACTCCTGTGGAGAGCATTTTATCAATGAGATCATTGACTTCTTGTTGAAATTGTGGTGGTATCCAAAGTGGTTTTGTCGTTCCAGTATCTATGGCATGGCGGATTAAGGACGTCCTTCCTATTGTTAATTCGTTCCAAGCGAAGACATCTGTAAATGATGCTAATAAAGCCTTGAGATTCATTTTATCTCTGAGTTCGATTTCGGTGTCTTGTGGTAGTATCTCGTCAATATTTGTAGGTAACAGGGCTACTGCAGCTGTAATTGAAGCAATCACTATGTCTTCATCTACGTGTGTCACGGTAGGGCATTGGGTTGTGAAAGACAAAATTCGATCGTGCACGTTGAGGACACAACGGTTCTTTGCCAGAAAGTCGGTGCCTAATAGAACATCCCAGGCCAAATTAGGTGATAAAATGAACTCATGTAGCTTGACCGTTGTCGGGAACTTTACTGGGATTGTCAGCCTACCCGATGTCCTTAGTTGTGACCCATCGGCTGTTACTAGTGTGGGAAGGTTGTCGGAGAAATTCGTTTCCCGTAGACACTCGCGTGGAACTATGTGGCTGTTCACTAAGGATAGTGTAGCGCCTGTATCAACTAACGCTTTTACCAACCTGTTAAAAACTGTAACTACCGTATAAAACGGGGCAGTTGCATGAAATATATCAATGCAGGAAGGAATGCATAAGGTACCGGGGGTTTCCTCTGACGTTTTTCGGGTATCCATCGCATTGCATGCGTTTCTGTTGGGTTCGTGTTGACTGCCCGGGTATCGATTCGCATTCGCTCCGGTAGTCGCAGTGTTGTTCGTAGGGTAGAAGGGGAAGTGTCTCCCACTGAATCTTGGACCAGTTGGATTTCTGGCGTCTTGTCGGTTAGCCCACGGGCGCCAGGGTCTCTGAGTATTATTATATCGACCTCGAAAGTCGCCACGTGCTTGGCTGGCTATTTGTCTGTTCGTCGTCTTCGCCGCCAGAAGGTACCGTTCGGCGCGGGTCACAGCCTCTGTAATCTCGTTTGGTGGTTGAACCAAAAAGGAATGTTTCAGGTCAAGGTTAGTAATGCCCTTGGCAAAGTGGTATAGCACAACGTTGTCTTTGTCTGCTTGGGCCAGCGTGGGGTATGCTGCGGTGGCAAACCGCTGAAGGTCCTGGGTGTATACTTTGGGTTGTTCAATTACTTTAAGTTGGCGATGCATGAGTCCTTCAATCGCTTCTGCTAGCGATAGTGTAGGGCGGAGCAGGGTTTCCAACCTAGCACATAAAACCTCTAATTTTGTGTCGGCTGACAGGCTGGCGTCGAGTGCTTTGTCTAGCTCTTTCGGTCCCAAAGCTTTCATTGAAGCCCGACTTCGATCTTTTTGGTTTATTTCTTGTAGATAAAATCGAGATCTTTTAAGCCACGCTTGGAAGTCTTCCCATGCTTCGTATTTTGGTACTTGTATCTGTGGGAACTCTTGATGATTTTGATATATCGTTTTCGTTTCTGGCGTGTTCGTCACTGTTGCTGCCACCACTGTAGCGCCCGAGCACGTAGGCTCCTCCTTCGGGATGGTCTTCTCCGGTATAACAGCTATATTAACTTCTTCAGCTTTAGCCACCGGCTTCTGTACGTCCTCCATCACACTACAATCGTCATTAGTCATCGGAAATGATCACAAAGTAATAATCCAAGGTAGGTAAAGTGTATGAAGGTTTATTGTATAAGTACAGATGTTTTTAGGAAGAATGTGTAAGGGCAATACACAGATCAGCAAAACACTCAAGACTGGTAATCCGGGAAGGTGGAGTTGGAATCTACCACCGGGGGAAGAAGCACGTCCGTTGTTACTTGTACTAAAACAAAGACAGAAAAAGGAACCTTTGTTAGTATCTCTTCTCGAGGTCGGTCCTTTGTGTCCCACTCTGGTTAAACAAACCCAGGGTCAGCTCTGTTTGCTACAGCATCTTCCATATACATGGGTCTGCTCGATACGGAGATTACAATCGTTGTCCATTGGCAGGAGTTTGATAAGTAGATGGGACATTGCAGATGTCTGGGGTGGGTCGAGGCAGCTGCAAAGCACCATCGTCATTCAAGTGCATCGGCAGAACACACTTGGCCTTTCTTTTGTCGAGTATATAAGTGCGATTGAGATAAACATGATTAGCATGTTTACTTCTGATACATTATAAGAGGAAACAATATATATTTTAGTATAGTTGTAGAGAAAATTATTTTCTTTCATAAGAATTTTTTATAAACATTGAGATGTTAGTCGAAGAATATTGGAATAGATAAATTTTTCTTTGTTTTTTTGTTTTTTTTTATTGTTATTTTGAAGGATTGGAAAAGGAGGCAAGGCACAATTTTGCTTAAGCTTTGATTTGATCAGCGTTGGAAACCGTCGACTGGAAAGCCTCCAGCAGTGGCCAGTTTTCTCTAAAATGTGCGGGAATTCTCCTGGACCGTTAGATCCCTTTTGGTCCGAATTGGACGTCAAAGAACTGGTTAGCAAAGTGTCCTATTTTGTTCAGAAATATATGCGTCATGTCATTTGAGAAGAACTGCTTGGTCTTTATTCTAAATTCGGCTAAACTTTGGCTTTTGCGAATATCGTTGGGTAGGGCATTCCACATGATCGCATATCTTATTGTGTAGAAATTTGATCGCTGGGCCATCCTAGCTTTAGCGTTATGAATTGTATGCTGGTTGTTTCTCGTGGGACGGGAACCGTTTTGATTTTTTAACATATTATTGCTAAGGATGTTCTGATTATGTGTCACTTTAAATAGGAAAGTTAAACCATTTTGGAGTCGCCTTTGCCAGAGGGGTTTAAGACCATATCTATTGTACATCATCGTATAGGAGTCTCGGGCGTCATCGCATTTACACAGAACTCTGGTAAACCTTCGCTGGATTTTTTCTAGTTTCTGTCTGTCATCGGATGACATGGTACCGGAAAATATTGAGCAGTAATCTAGAAAAGGTTAAACGTACATTTTGTAAAGTTGAGTCTTAAGTGCAATTAATGTGAAATTTTTACTTATGAAGCCACATAGTCGATTGGCTTTTGGTGTGATTTGTTTAACATGTGGGGATAAGTCAAGAGTATTAGAATAGCTAAGACCTAAATCTTTTAAAGATGTTAGCTCTTTTATTTCTTGACCACTAAACATTATGGGAGGAAGTTTTAGTGGTCCAAAAATCATGAGATGACATTTTGTTGGTGAAAACGGCATTTGTCACTGAACACTCCAGTCGTTTAGTTTTTGAAGGTCTAATTCAATTGTTATATGCACACTACTTATCGAATTTTTGTTATAGGCATATGCGAGTTTTAAGTCATCTGCATATAAAAATGTTTTAGGAGAGGTTGATATCGTGGATAACCCATGAATGTAAATGAGAAATAGTGCCTTGAAAAAGTGCCTTGAAAAATAGTGCCTTGAAAAACACCACTGCTTATATGAGCTGGTTCTGATACTGTATTTCGAAGTGGTACTACTTGGAATCGGTTTTGAAGATAGGATTTGAGGAAATCAAGGAGGAGAGCCGAATCCCGTGACTCACTAGCTTCACGATCAGTCTTTTATGGGAACTTTGTCAAAGGCTTTTTTTAGATCAAAGTAAATTGTAGCTACCGTGTTCCCATCATCTCGATTTCTGGAGACGAATTCCAAGAAAGTAAGATGGCAGGACTGACATGATTTTTTAGGTAAAAAGGCATGTTGAGAGGGTGGTATGAGATTTACATTCGTCAGATGGTCTAAAATTTGGTTATAAATTATTTTTTCTAAGATTTTCGCTAAAACCGATGCTCGGTGAACACCACGATAATTTTGGGCATTGGACCGATTTCCGTTTTTGTAAATTGGGGTGATACATGATTTTTTCCATATTTCTGGATAAGTACCATTAGACTGCATCAACGAGAAAAGGTTAGACAGAAATATTGGGGCATATGTCATATGTCTCAGTATGCAAGGAGGGATTCTATCCGTTCCATATGATGTGGAATTGGACAGTTGGCGGATAGCTTTCTCTACAGTTTCTTCGTGAAACAATATCTCTTTTAATACTAGTGCCGTCATTTCTGTTGGTTGGGGGATTGGTTCGTCCTCGACTGAATAGTTGGTTGAGAAATACTGGTTAAAAAGATTTGCTGTTTTGTTGTAATTTGTTATTACTATTCCTTGGTCATCAAGCATGATTTGGGGGCCTTGTTTTTGATGATTATTTATTTGCTTCCTGAAGATTTGGGCTGTCCCTACTGGGGACTCGATTGCCCGATGTTCTGCTGCTATCGTCTTATTTGTTTCAATGTTCTGGGCTAACTCGTGAATCTCTGTAATGCGTCTGAGCGTAGATAGATAACTAATACATGGGTCGTGGAGTTGTTTTCTAAGTTTTTTTAGCCGTTTGGAAAGAAAGTTTGGGATAAGTGATTTCTTACATGGGGATCTCTCGTCAATTAGGGTATCTCGAATTGAATTAAGGGCGGCATATAATATGTTTACAGCTTCTAGAGGGGATGCAGTTAGGAGGAAAGAGCTCCAATCCAATGACCTTATGTTGTTATTCATAGATTCAATGTCAAGATTTTTGGGGTTTATAGAAGTGTAACTACGATCAGGTCTTATTTTAATGTTAAGAGGGAGCACTGCTATTATTGTCTTATGATCACTGTCAAAGGTTAAGCTGTCGTAGTGCGTATATATGGGCCAGATATCATTGGTGAGAATAACATCGAGTATACAGTTTCCCCTGGTTGGTTTGCTTATTATTTGCGTCCAGTTATAAAACACAATTGATGATAATAATTCCTCATGTCTGGATGGGGCTGAGAGTTCTGTCCAGTTTATTTCTGGACGGTTTAAGTCTCCTACAATTATCTTATATTCAGTTTGGATATTTGATAGAATATCTAGTAGATTTGTAAGACCAGTGTCATCATTACTTTTGTGAAGCAGTCGCCGTTAAAGGCAGGAAATGGTCACTTAATTAAGCATGGAGCCAACCTTGCAGACTTGGCTACCTTTGTCCAGTACAGAGAGCGTTTGAGCAAGAACGTGCTCCACACTCGCAAGCCTTCCAGGGCTTCTGCATCTTTCAATTGTGTGCTATAATGCCGATTAACTGTACGGTTCAAAGAACTGAAGTTGCCGACTTGTATGATGTTGCACTTGCTCTCATTAAACGTTAAGAACCTGACTTTTGACCATTTTTCGAGCCAATTCAGATTTGCCTGTAAGTTGTCTTCATCAGCCGCAGTTCGAATGACGCACCAGAACTTGATATCATTGGCAAACATAGCGATATCGCAATTCAGTTTGCTGATGCAATCGTTGATGTAGGCAATGAACAAAATAGGGCCGAGGAGGAAGCCTTGGGGAACCCCACTTTCAACCGCAGACTTTGCCGGCTGCTCATCGGATCGTAGATAAAATTGTCGACTAGCAAATATGAATTTCATCTGTATGTACTCTGTACCCTTTTCACCACTGCCGATCCGGCAGTTTCGCGCCTGCATTTAAGTACTGTCAAACTGTTTTGACCTTATCTTTACCCGAGTGGAGGAAACTGTGATTGACCTGCAGGATAGACCCCCATTAGGGTCAAGATGCTGTTTTTCGAGTACTCGCTGTTCTGCAAACCCTATTTTTGCGATACATGGTAAAGTAACATTTGGAAGGGCGACTACAATTTTATGAGAAGAAAAATGTCAGAGGTATCATGGGAAACAGACCTACAGGGTGGCGCAAATGGACAGTGGATGACCTTTCGCTCGAAGCTGAAAATAACTGTAAGTCTCAACTGACCCTTCAGAAGAAAGACAAATACAAATTGTCCGAAGTGGATAAACTTAAACTTGCCGGCTGCTTTCGAAAAAGAAACCGCTTCTGGAGGCGTTGCAGACTAACCGGTTCCGATAAACACTTACGGAAGTATTAGCAACAACGTAATATTTGTAAAAGTGAATCTACTAAACTGCGCAAGAAATACGAGTTGAACATACTACCAAAGTCATTGGAACACGAAGAGATCTCAGGAGCTGATCCCTGTCCTAAGATCAGCAGATGGACAACTGGCGACCGAAGACCAGATGAAAGCCTCTTTCCTCTCCGATTTCTTTGAATCCATCTATACCCGAGAACCTACAACTCTTGCTGACGGTATGTCCGCTCATCGACAGATATCTGCACCCTTACCCTCCTTCTCATTGTCCAAAATAGAGGACCTAGCGTTTTCACACAACACTTTCAGGGCCGAGTAACTCAAACTTAAGCCTGCCAAATCACCTGGGCCGGACGAAATTCCTGCACTAGCATTAAAAAAAAATAAGCTAACAAACTGTGCAAACCTCTGGCTGTCATATTCCAGAGATCTTTTGAAGAAGGCGAACTACCAGAAGAATGGAATTGGGCAAACGTCACTCCGATTTTTCAGGGAGGTTCACGACTTGATTGCGCAAATAACCGTCCTGTCAGTCTAACTTGCATCGCGTGCAAAATAATGGAGCGCATTATCAAGAAACCTTTAATGGAATTCCTGGAAAGCAACAAAATACTATGTGATGGACAGCACTGCTTTCGCCCAGGACGCTCTTGCCTCACGAGTGCTCTTTACTCACAGGAGAAGTGGACAAAGGCCACAGATAAAGGCTATCAAATTAATGTCATATATTTCGACTTCAAAAAGGCCTTCGATAGCATTTGGGCGCATTCCTGTTAATTATCATTCTCTTTCTCAATTATTTAAAATATTGTCAACTGCAGTGAAAAAAACAATAAAATGATAATTTTTGAAATAATAAAATTAGAGTAAATACCAAGTTTAAAATTACTTACAATATGCATACATTTTGGGACGCCCTGTATGTGCGACAAAAAGGTCTCTCAGGGCAAATTTTTGGAGAGCGCGTATGTGTTAATGGAAGAGGTGGAGACTGTCAATTTTATGTGATTTCAGGGGAAAGTTCCTGTGGATGTCCATTGGTCTGAAAAAACCAACACGAAATGGGGGCGGACGTAAACAGAGGCAATACTGTGCCGACAAAAGGGGAGGGGGTTGCAAGCATTTGAAGTCAATGGCGGTGACAGCTGTTATCGAACCAGAGGATGAGAGGAAGTAATATCGGGTAGCCCTTGAAACAAATTTTCTCTGATGCGGTGGGAAGGGGGGAGTAGAAGCATATTGGGAAAGGTAATTAAAGGGCAAGGGAGCCGAACGGATGGTGGGGACAGTATTCAAGTACCATTTGGCTGAGAGGGCGTAGATTGAGCCCTAGTGTGCACTCAACTGGAGAGAAAAGGTCAAAAAGAGCAGAATTCTTGGAAGAAGAGGCCTTATGCACGCAGTTCAGAGGACGGGGGAGCAGCCTTTCGTAAGAGAGAAGCAATCGTAGTAGGTCTAGCAGGGTGTCAATGCAAATAAACGTGGTGAATTCCAAATAATTTAAGTTCTAAATAACACCTGCATTTTCATTATGTACTACTGCTAAGGTTGAACTTTTCTGCGATTTTGGAAATTAATAAGCAACTCATGGGCAAAGGCCTTCTTTCCTTAATAAAATGACTTAAATCACAGCCACATACAGATCCTAGGGGAAATATGACATTATCAGTAATAAGTGACCCGAGTGCCAGGTCCAATAAACGACGGTCGAATGCTAGTTCCGGACCGCATTCGTATGTTTTGCTATACTTAGTGGGATGTAAATTCTTGCTAGCTCCTCTGGCAGTCATGGTTTCATGTCTGGGTAGTCGATAGATGGTCAGATGTTTAAGGCTATGTGATCGTGTTACCTTTATAGTAAGAAAGATAACCTCGGCAAAGCACGCAAACCTTTTTGTGCTTTCTCTGTCATTTCAGTCCATGGTTTTCGTGAGTGGCAACTTCCCCCAGACACCCTCTATTAACTCTCCGCAACAAATGAAACCCTGTTAGTGCCAATTCGTGGTCATCCATGTTCTTAGCCAACCAGATTTATGTAACTAGATAATTTCGAGAAAATATTGAAAGGTGCGCTCTTCGCGGTTATCTAAGATGGACCGTGGACTCTGTAAGTTGGTTTAAAAAAATTCAAGTTTCACATTTTTTATGAGTCTGTGACGGTCTGGCGTGTTTTAGCTGCCCGGATCAGTTTCGTTTAGAGTATATTTTCACACTTTTGCTTGTTGTTATCAAAAGATTTTTATTCTAACGTTGTTGTTATTTTTATAACCAGTTGCTCCCACTTACTCTCAAGTTCTTGCGGAACTTTATTCAGTACACGGTTCCAGTTCTGACTTGTTATGACACCCCACCAGAAACGGCTTGTGCTTAGTTTAAAAGGCAGAAAACCCTAAATACTGCTGTTCTTCAGCATTTTAGTTAGAAAATGTACTTAAATTTCGAATAATAAAATACGCGTTTAAATTACTCAACGTTTGTGGAATTAGGTTTCGACGGGCCAATCAGTCACAGGCGGGCACATGATGGAGGTTGTCGGTGGCTCGGTTGGGGATGCCGGTTCGAGACATTCTGCCCCGAAACCAGTCAAAAATCGTAGGTTTTTCCATTAATTTATGTATATTACTTCTGCTTATAGCCTGGATTAGGGGTGGTCAGTCGCCTGACTCCGAACCAATAGAGGCCTTATCTAATCACCAACCCACAAACGAGTGCGCCTCATCACCGCCTGGTGATGACCTTTCTACCAAAATCTTGCGTCAGATTGAATTCTACTTCTCGGACGCAAATATTTTGAAGGACCAATTTATGCTTAAGTCCGTTAAGTCGTCCAAAGAAGGCTGGATGAAATTGTCCACGGTAGCCGGCTTCAAGCGTATTGTAAGCCTGACGACCAACGAACAAGACGTAAGGGATGCTCTCAAAAACTCAAGTCAGGTTGAGGTTTCGGATGATGGTTTGTTGTGTTTTGTTGTCATTTGGGTAAAAGGCACGCTTATCCGTAGAAAGAACCCTCTTCCTGCCTGGGATCGTCTGGTTTACACGCGAACTATCATGATCTCATCTTTCGACCCAAAAGAGGTGGTTTCCGTCGACTCCATTACAGCACTTTTTGAGGTAACCCGTTTCCGTCTAACGCGTGTAGTCTGTTGGTATTCCCGTCTGTCTGGTCCGCGTAATCGATGCTGGTCGCAGCGTCCCGCACGACTTGGTAAAATCTCAAAGCATTCATGGCTACTTGGGAAGCGAGTTGTGCGCTGTGGTTGAGTTTGAAACGCGCGAACTAGCACACCAGGCTATTTCTTTCGTCCGCTCCCTTTGGCCTAACTGCTACTCGGTTATTTTGAGTAAGAGCACATCTTTGGTATTCACTTTTAGGTTATAACCCAAATAAAACGAATACAGCTAAGGACAAGGCTGACAAACCGAGGGAAAAACGGAAGGAGAAGAATTCACAGTATGTTTTATACTGATGCTTTTTTATCCCTGAACTTGCTTACTTTTGATTATATAAATGCTAGTTATGAGGCTAAGACTAAATCATTACAGATTTCTATCCGATGTGTTGCGCTCCACTAAACAGTCGTATACGTTAAAGCCTACCGCTCGTCATTTCGGCATCCGGTCAGCCTTCTGGTGTTTTATTAAAAAATAACCTCCCATACACTCACGGCACTGCTACCAGGGCGCGGCGGGCTGAAACCTGGCAAACCAGAAGCCTAACGACGGCGCTGTGACATGGCAAGCGTGAACCGCCATTAAATAGGTTCGCTTGCCACCGCTGCCTTGTAGTTAGGCTACTGAGTCAAAGCGCTAGAGGAGACAAACTCGAAGAAATAATCCATGTGGCTGTTGGGGACCCGCTCGCACCTAAAATTCCCAAGTCCAATGAATTTGATGTCTGATAACTGCAATTTCATAACCAATAATTTCGCAGTTGTAAACTTGCATGGCTTGTGGTTAATAGTAAGACAACCCAATCTGTATCGATTACTTTTAGTTAATAAACTTATGGATCAGGAGTCCCAGATCTATAGGTTGGTGCTATCTGCTCTGAGCCGGTGCAATTATACGAACCGTGCGTACCTGTCACAGCATGCTTAGGAGATGTACACGACCTAACAACCCAATCTTCGCATTTCACATGTGAGGCCATACGCCGTCAACCCCGAAGGGATTTTAACCTCACCCGTCCACCATGTTCCCTGTTTGACTGTATTATGTTAGCTATGTTTGATGGGAAATACATTAGTGGTGCGTTTACCTTTCTTTGTCTTCAAGAAAGTGCACCAAAAAGTTGTCAGAATACTGAAAATTATGATGTGCGCGTTGACACCTATTCTCGTCTTATATGGAACTACGCACTCACCACCTAAGTAAACAAAGTTTCCCTTAATTGTCAAGTGCAACTTGAATCTTTTGGATCCTATTATGTGGTCCTTAGTAAAAATAAACATGCATTCTAACAATTGATTCGAAAAACTACTGTGTGTAGCTTCCTTTAAACCAATCACATTGCGCTTTATCTCGAGAAATCTGTCCATCCTTTGCTCATAATTGCCATTCCCTATATGCGTATTCTGTAATGCTTACAATTCATCTCTGGTTTCGACTTGTAGGCCAGAGATACCACCAGAACGACCACAAATCACTCTTACCAGATCTGGCGGTCAAGGAGGTAAAGTTACTCTCATTCGCGAGCCCCGTTTTCCCCCTACTGAGGAGAGCAAAGGCTTTGATTCCGGGTGGAGAGAACTCTTGCGTTTACAGCGTCTACTCCTAAATGCGCCTGATCTACCAGAAGTCGAGCCCTTTGTAATGTCCTCGTCACCGCCCAATGTCGCCGAGAAAAGCCCTCCCAAAGTGCCTGCCAATCACAAACAGCGTAAAGGTCAGCAGCAACAGCCGCACCAATCACTCATGATGTTAGATGAAGCTATTGTTTGCGTTACCGCCTCCTCACAGCCTACCTCCAATGGACACCAATGATTGAGCTATCGCAGAATTTTGGAAAAAACCTCAGGATTACGTGTACGCAAGTATGTGGAATCTAGCAGCATGAAACTTGGACAACCCACCTTACCTACTGTCAATGCTCTGTCATTTTCCCGCAGTGCCCTCCTATTCTTTTCACCTCTTATCAAGCTAGAGTTTTTCGGACCGCGCTGACTGTTTTGAAGGACTTTTGTTGAATTATCCTGAAGAAAATTTTTACCCATTCATCTATTTGGTCTTGTGCCTTATTGGGTGCAAATTGTGTTTCGCGACAATTCCTATAGGCAGTAAAAAGCTCCACTGCTTGGAGAGCTTTGTCTAGTTGCTCTTTTTGAACGCCTGCCTTATAGCTGTCACTGGTTGACCGTCTCCACGCCGTCGCTATCTACAGCTGGACTTGAAACAAATATAATACCGGCGTGCAAGTGTCGCTCATTGGATGTGATATCCACAAAATAATCACGAAGTTGCGCAAGTTTTATCTTCGGTGACACCGCTTCTTACCCAATAAGAGGAGGTTTAAATTTGCCCCTCACAGCGATTATGGTTGTCGTTCGTAGAACCGTGGTGGACTCATTTATCAACACTTGACACTGATGCCGTTTGAGCTAAATGCTGACGGAGACTCTTCAGACGGGTTTGCAAGATATGAAGCAATGTTGGCATAAGGTCTCTCACCTTTTAGCGTGTGATTGCCAGTTCTTTCTTCTCGAGGACTGGCTTGCTAACTTACCTCCAGGATTACTTGAAAAGTTTCAGATGGATCTTTTGCCGGTGACTTCTAGCCGCTTACTCCTTTTGTGTGTATGTTGTTTTCGGTCCCCCGAACGGGCTGCGCGACAGATGCTCTGGACCAACATGGGGTCCAGATCAGGGCATGGCAGGCTTTATTCGAGTTTCGCGCCGATGTCAAATGCCAAACGTGGGTGGGGGTGCGGTGGCACGCGTAGGGGCGGCCGCGCCCTTCGCTATCTCCGGTATTCTTAATTTTGTCTTGATACCGGGTCCAGGTGGGAGAGAGTGAAGTAGATTCTGCGCGCGTCTACCTTCACTATAATCCAGTGCGAGTCATCGCGTTTGTCTTCAGCTTCCTAAGGCTCATCATGGATATCGTTAAAATCGACGGTATTGTGCTTGTGTACGTGCGTGTGTGTGTGTGTGTGGGAGGGGGGAGGAGGGAATCAGGTCTCGTATGGGGCATGTATCAACGAACTCTAGCCCTGTTAGTGACTGCGATCAGTCCCCGAATCAGCTGACTGACTGGCTCATACAGCGAGCTGGCGCCAGGGATTGGGGCTGACATCTCAGCGTATGTTCCCTGCTATATGCGGTCTGACGCCCTAGAATATATAACGGTGCACTTAAATCTGGCTTAGAAGACTCACGTGACGGGATAACTCGGACCTCGCAAGTATTTTTTCATGTAGAATTATCGACTGGTGAATTGAGGGTCAGGTTTCAATACCTCCTGTTTTCTCGTTCGCTGTCTCCACCTGTGTATGGCTGGTTTGTACCTTGACGGCCGCTAGTTTTGTACTTCGTCAGGACGGAGTATTTTTGAGTTCAGCATTTGGCCCTTTCTTGAGGTTTCAACCTTCAAGATAACATTAACTGAGGCTAGCTTGATGGCTGTTTGTACTCACCAGGTCACAATGCCGTCGTCGTACTGTGAAATTTTAAAGGGTCTTCGTTTCGGTAGACTTCATTGTTGTCGTTGCCGATACGCAAATATTTATTCGATGATTCACCGCCTGTGGACTTCAACAGTTAGAGTAATAGGCAGGTCTAGTCTCCATAAACTTCCTCTAATCCTGGATAGGTAATTTGCGCTCTGAGGCAAAACACACAGTAACTAGTTTCTATCTACCCCGAAGTACAATTAAAGGAAAATTCATACAATAAGTAAGCGTTCGTGTTTCGATTAATCACAGACATAGCCTCATAAATAACGTTATCAAACCTGCTAATTTTCAGCTGACTGTGGTGCAGCAACTGAAGTTTTCACGCTGCATGCTTCTTTTCGACATGGAATTTGTCGATAGGTTTTGTGATAATCCTACAAAGGAACAGGGAGGTAGTAAAGCTTGATGAGTCGATACTTGGTTACTTGCTACTGAGCAAGATTGGAAACCCCCCACGCTTGGTCTTTTTAATAATTGTAATGTTGCCACAAATCGATATGTAGGACTTCTAGTCCGAGCGCTGAATTGAGAAGCACAATGCCCCATCCAGTAGACCATGAGACCCCCTTTTAAGATGACGGTTTTCTTGGGTAGCGCACATGCGAGTCTCCAAAGCGCAAAGGCCTGCCGAAACCCCGGAGGTCTATTACATAGTACAGATGATCCACTTTTTTACTGCGACATGGTTGGCTGAATTATGAAAACCACTCCGGCTTTCCCTAGCGCTATAACTGGCCGTGATTATTGAATCAATAAGTGGCGTAAGAGAGTGCACTCAAGGCAGGATGGTCATACTGGATGCGTACGTGGCATCGCTCCTCCAGAGTAAGTCCAACAGGCTAATAAAGCTCGACCGTCGCTCAGGATGATGTCCACCACACGCTTTAGTAGGTCGAAGCAACGCGGTAACTGCTGCTGGATTACAGTGAAAGTAGATTTGCGGATCTATCCCATGCGCTCACCACTCCCACACCGGACCCGATGTCAAGACAAAAGTCAAGGAGACCGGGGATGGGGGGGGGGGCGCAGGCGACTGGCGCGACCGACACGCGTACCAGCTAGGTAGGCTCCCGTCTGGGAGTGCTATAAAGGCCACATTAAGAAGGAGCCATTGAGCCTGACTCTCATCTCACAGTTAGCCACTGCACCCAACAAGACACAAACTGCAGTGTCCAAGTTATCCAAGCCAGCAAAGCCAAAGCCAAGCTCAACATCCTAAAAGCCTTGGCAGGTTCTTCATGGGGCCAGGACACTGAGACGCTAGTCACGACATACCGGGCAACAGGCAAGGCAACGACTGAGCATGCATCAGCCATCTTCGCCCCACTGTTAAGCGATACCAGCTGGGCGAAAGTCCAACGCGTTGAGAACGCTGCTCTCCGCATCGCCACGGGCTGTGTTAACATGACCAATGTAGATCACCTGTATCAGGAAACTCAAGTCCTGCCTCTGAAGGTTCACTCCATCATGCAGGCAAAAATTTACATTGCGCAGTCTCATAACCCAGAACATCCGGGCAATCGCCTTTTAACGCGCCCCCCACCTGCTAGACGCATGAAGCAGTCTACCATAGACGCGTACGGCCCACACGCTTCAGAGTACCCCACTAATCTACCGATAACGGACCTCGTTAAGCGTATCCACACCGAAACTGTCGAGCTAGCCATCAGCAGCTATAAACCCAACAGAGTCCTCAACGCTCCCTCGCCGGTCTCCGACGTTATGGCCAGAGAACGTAGGGCCAACCTGTCCAGAAACGCTAGAACCAGGCTATCCCAGCTGCGTTCCGGCTTCTCCACGCTGCTGAATTCATTCAAAAGCCGTCTCACCTCATGCTTTGACAACGTCACAGACAACTGTCCTGACTGCCTCTTGCCTTTCCACACAACATGCCACCTCTTCGACTGCCCAGCCAACCCTACGGACCTCACGCCTGAGGACCTATGGCTTCGCCCAGACAAAGTCGCCGAATTCCTTCATCTTTCTTAAACATTTTATACCGTTCTCTTTATTCTCTACTCCTTCATCTCTATCCCTTCATCTTTCTTAAAAATTTTATAACATGTATTGCTGGCAAACTAGGTTAAGGGAGTAAGCTAGTACAACAACAACAACAACAAGTTATCCCGTCAGTTGGCAATCCTCAAAGCCATGGTTTTTACCACATCGCGATAGCTTTGAGCGCATCAGATTGTTTATAGTGAAGAAATAAATGCGCTGAGGGTTGACCTCTCTCCCACCGACAGCAACAGGCCACCGCCTAGTTGCTCGGTACCTGAGATGGGAGGTCAATAAGTACTCATACAAAGACGCTCGGTGGAATCTAATTTCGGCCAGAAGACCGACAAAGTTGCTGAAAAAGGGACTTTTCCAAGGTTCTGTTACTTGGGCATGCATAGTTTTTATTTTATTTATTGCGGCACTACATCAATGGCGTAAGCTTTACCTCCCCCTCCCCTGTGGCCTTACTAACTGGAAACCCGAGAGCACGCTGATTACATTGATAATTAAATTATTTGGCTAATGTGCTGACAGCCTCTTTGTAATTGTTAATAAAAAATTACAAGTGAGGACTCTGTTGTGAGAGGAGAACGTAAGCCATGACATCGGACTGACTATGGGCGTAGGTGAAGAATCGCCTTTGGTTCCAAGTCTACCTGAGTAGCAATATTATATCCCGGGGATCTCACATCTGCATTTTGGATCAAAAACAATGCTTTCTCCAAATCACACACACTTCGAGGGAACAAGCAAAAGAATGACCGAACGACTGTTTGAATTCGGCTATAAAGTGTACTCGTCACTCAACGAGATTTATATTGATCTTCCCAAGCATGCAACATCTTCCTCAAGAAGACGAGGGCAAGCTGCTTCGTCAGAACTAGTCTACATTTCGTGCATTCTCTGTTTTCCAGGAGACAGATTGCCTTTACAAAAGAATACGTGAACACAGCTCTGCTTAGTTTGAGTAGAACGGGAGAGGATGCACTTGGACTGTTGCCCCTAATCCATGCGGTGAACAGTTTACAGCGGCCTGGCGCTACGGAAATGTTGAGAGTTGTGTGCCAGCTAGCCAACCAGTGCTGTTGTTTCGGCGATCACTCTAGAGGACAGCATTAGCTGCCGTTTATTTTACATTGCCTTACTCTATGCTCACAAAAGACCTTTATTTGGGCCCTATCGATCTTCTTTGTCTTGTTATTTCACATTGCGATCGACCGCGTGCCGCGGTAGCCGACTTGCCACATTTCCTTGCACATGTCGTTCCACAGGGTCTAGCCTTTTGCTTCGCCTACCAAATTGTCACGTGAACGATCACCTCGTGCATTTAATTGCATCTCTAATAGCACAGCTGAAAAGTCTATCTTAAATTATTTGCTTGTCAATTGGCATAGCTTTTCATTCCTCCGGCGTAAATTACAAAAGACTCAAAGGTTTTCATGGAAAGGCATCCTTTGGGAAATAAGTTAGTTTTTTGAGTAAATTTTCGACGAACTGGGGATCCAGTTTCGAAAATTTACTCAAAAAACGTACTTATTTCCCAAAGGATGCCTTTCCATGAAAATAAATTTCTTGGGATGCCTGCCTTTCGGTTTATACGAGACTCAAAGGTCTCACTGAATAACAAATTTAAATATTTTCCACGGCCCATAAGTGTATTTTCTTCGGAGGATTTCAGCTTCCATCACAGTAACTTACTGTCAGTACCAAGTGCATTTGCTCGAATGCCTGTATCTGAAATCGAGAATTGACTGCTTCCACAGCATCTGGACTTGGCAGTAAACCACCTCTATAACCGCACGGGTTTTATCAGTTTAACTACGCATAATAACTTCTGTTTTCCAGAATCCAGTATGTCTGTGTTTGGTGTACTTGTGTCAGACATCCAGCAATTCTATCCCATTCGTTAACCACTGCTCGCTCTCACAAAGTCATGCGTCGTCACAAAAAACTGTTCCACCGCTTTCTTTCACTGGCACCCCCATTTCCCGAGGCTTGACTTCACAGCTGCTTCTGGCTAACCGATAAGGGCTGTGCCAGCGTCCTTCGGCGTTCCGGCGGCCCCTACAGTTGATCTCAGCTTATTCAGTCCCGTACACACGTGCGTCCAAATAAGTACGCCTGCCTTAGGGCTACTTGAATGAGCCACTCCTCGGCCGATATACCAAAGACTTCTACAGGCTGAACTCCCCTCGGGCAGATTGCAACACACCAATGGCAAACCATTTGAACTCGCTTCACAGTCATGTAAAAACAGCTGTCATTATCACAACATTCAGTCGACACTCTGGAGTACGACAGGACGCAGTCAACACCAGCCCTGGCTTTGCCAAAAGCCGCTGCTGGCTGCGACAGCAACTCAGAGTTCTGTACACAATAAACACCTCATTATGGGGACTTCTGCCTTTCACCTCCAACCTGGGATTCGACCAGATGATTGTAGTAATTCGAGTACAACCACGACTTAGGAACGCTTGCTCAACAAAATGTTTGCCCCAGATCATAGTTCAGCGCGCACGGGCTTTTGTTGGAGTACGTGTCCCATGGAGTCTTATACCATGTCACTCACCGTACGCCATCCGTCGCCCGCCAAATTCGAACGGATCAGTTGTGCACAGAAGACGAAAGAGTGAATTAGGCATGTGTGGAGGTTCTGTTGAGGTTCGAAGACACATTAAAAGGAAAAACATCAAGAACGAGATCACTCCAGCGCGCCCTTTGGCTCTTGCCTCAACTGCAAAGGGCGCAGCATCAGTCTTGGCTCAGTTTTGAGCAACATTTATTGCCATAATCACGCTCTCAAACCGGCATTTGCACTGGATTTTCTCATGCATGTCACCGTTTACCACACGACCGACTTCTCACTTTGATCGATGTCTGTATGGGAAGTTGTAGCGACTTCCATCTCCGGCGCCACGCAACGCAAGAGGCCACGTGATTACAGTTCTCGGCCTGCCTCTGGGATAGCCAATCACGGGTGCATAAATAGCTATTGGCCAAGCAAGCCGGTTACTCACTCTTGAATGACCCTTACTCATTCGCGCCCACATCACGTCAGCAAACAGACTTGTGCGCTGGCCACGAGCTTGCCGCGTGTCAGGACTTCGGGTCAACGCGGACTTTCTGTACAGAATTCGCAACGCCTACTGATCTTTCCGCTCCTCTTCCTATACGGAACTGTGCGTGATAATGTTAGTGCTCGGAACACAATCACGACTTAGACCCCCCCCCCTATACAGACCTGTTCTGTTGCGCCCAATCACTGAAGAGCAAATTATCGATCGGCTCCATGGTGTGGGCAAACCGAAGGTCGAATCACAAGCCACGCAAGCATGCACCTGGCACAGGGGGTCCGGTCACCTTCGACAGGCTGAGAAAACCGCCACAGCAGCTTTCTTGATAGCAGTTTAGCGCATTCCTCTGTAATAAATCCGAAGTGTACTTAACTATCACGATATGCTGTGGATAGTGACGTGGACGATGGAAAGCTGACAGGATCAGTCGGTCTTCCTAAGGGTAGAGGAGCCGGACTGCAATGTCTCCTTTAAATGTGACATCCGTGAAATTCTCGCTTCTCTGATATCACAGTTGCCTAATTGGCTTTTGAAACAGGGAAAAAGTGCCATGGTCGTCAATCACAGTGGTCAGTTACTCTTTTGATCTCAACAAATCTTTCCGGGTTCTTGTTCGAGCACGAGCAAATCGGACTTTGGGCTACATGGAAGCAACCTACGTACGGCGGGAGAAACCCGATCTATGTAAGCAGTTAGACCGTGTGGTTGATCCACATAGAACTGCCCTAGTAATTACATGCCACATTTAATCAACCTTTTATTCTTGTAAATGTCCATCTCTATTTTTCTTTCCCAAGTTTAAAGGTGGCATTCTTATTGACCATTTGCCAGGTTAAAATGATCTTGCCATTATTGATTCTCTAAAAAATCCAGACGCTGTGTTCTCCAATTGTTATCTTATTCATGCAAAGAGGGGAAGCAGTTGACAAGCTCTCCCGAAGTGTATTTGTACAAATAAATTCGGCTGTTTTGCTTGCTTTAAACTTGTGCCTGGATAAAAGTGCTTTGAACGTGTGGATTTATAGAGTCAGGTCGGGCGTGGAATGCGTAGATGGGCTTTTTTGTCACTGCGCCTATGGCTGCCCTCAGATCAGCGCCACTACCGCGGACTCAGCTTTTCTGTGCTACGTGCACGCCCATGGCCGACTCGCTGCACAGCCCAGCGTCTTTCATCTAGCTTTCGCCACGAAGAGTTGCAGTTATGCGTGCTCATAATCTACCCCGGACGCTCTTGGTCGATCTGCTGTGGATGTTGCCAACACCCAGTGTGACTCATTTTCTGATTGGCTATAGGACGTCTCCGGATACCGTACCCTGTGCTCAGAGGCACAGAGCACACACACATCAATTCGTATCTGTACTTCGAGCAGCTTGTTTCTGCGGAACCTCTTGTTAGCTCCTTCCTTACAATATACTACCCAACCTAATCACTCTTACGTGACTTTTGACTTGGGAGAGTCTTCTGTAGTTGAAGATCACTCCTTTTGACACACCCATGTCCAGTTCGGATAGGCTTCAACTGGTTTTGCCACTGAAACAGGACTGGTGAGGTGGATGGTAAAGAGTAAAGCTCATGCGATGTGAGTTTGGCTAACTTTTAACATCCAGACAGAGGTAGATTTCATTACTTGTAACGACAGGGCTGTTTTAAGTGCTCATAATCTAGTAACTTTGTGTTTAAGGCATGCCATTCCATGAACGGTTGAAGGTACCTCCTTAGTTTATAGAATTAGTTTTCATGCCTCCCTCCTTCCCTCCTGTAATTTGCATACAGATCAGGCTTACCACAAATGATACTACTGTGCAAGTGACTCGCTAATTTGTCAGACAATTTGGCAACAGCTATAGCGTACGTACATACTTTTTTTATCGGTGATAAGTATGTAAGCATTTAAGAGGCCAAATTTGACAATTTATGCCTTCGATTATCGCAGGGGGTTAGGTAAGTTTAACCCTGGCAACTGCGATCTTTAGGCCCCGTTCCTTAAGAGAAAAGAAATCATGGGAAGGCCAGAATGGAAGGAACAATATATTTTGTACAGAGGGAATGGAGAAAAGCTAGTAGGGAATGAAATGTCAGAAGACCGTACAACCGGAAGCCAGAAGACGGCATCTGAAGTGATGTCTACTCGGCAGGCGTCACATGAAGTACTTTGTGATTTGGCTGTTCCCAAGACCGGAAGCAGTAAGCGTTCACAAGTGCGCTTCGTGTGAAGCTAGTCACTAGAGGGAAACGAAAGTTTAAGCATTGAATAGACAGTAAGTAGGAATGCGAGAGTTGAGGGCGTTCAGAGGCCATGGGGTTAGAGTCTAGTCTGTAGCGTGTCGTGCCTGCCTGACTAGCTCGCGTCGAAGTGCACTTTCCCAAACGCTCACCGATGTGCTTTCTCGACGTCTCGATCAGCCAATCATAGTTCTCGCATCTATGAGGCGACGAATGAGGAGCTTGCACGCGTGCCCAACGCAAGTTGCCTCTCTGCCCAAAATCTCCAGGCCGACCTACCCAATGAAAGATCTCCCTCTATCTGTCCTCTGGCCCGACTACTCTAAGACCTCACTTGGGCCCGGTCAACCTACTGATCGGACGTATCTCTCCCAAGTCAATCTATTCTCCTCTTCCGTTGTGTACACAATAAACTCTTCCTACTACTCTGGCTTTCACCGACTTCTCTTCTGCACTAAGTAACCATGGTCTGAAGATAGCAGTTGCGATAAGTCCTCCCGGGGACTGAGAAAGGGGGAAGGAAGCGTCCGACTATTAGTTACGTTCCTGCTTCGTCACTGTCACGTGACGTGGCAGGAAGTGTGAACACACACACACGGGCTGAGTTAGTCTTCGGTCTGGAGAGCATCAGGGTCCTTATAAACGCTTTCTGTGAGCGAACATTTGCGTTGTTCAGCCTTATAGCCAATGCCTCTGCTGCCACAGGGACTAAGAGTGCTTATTTGTTTACTGTTTATTGGATGTGTAAATTGTTATTAACCTACCTCTTACTGCCAATACAAGCAAACATGCGTGTCTCAGGAGAGTCAGATGGCTGAGCAATCATCACGCCCGAGCCCGCCGCCCGTGATGAAAGTTCAACAGGTCAGAGCCCGCTTGCCGTCCAACAAACTACCCACGCGCGAGAAGGCAATTAACGTTAATTGTCGCTTCATGTTTGCAGAAATGAATGTGTTCTATAAATACTGCAAACTTCTGTGCATGCATTATCCGTTTCTGCTACTCATGTCTCTAATGATGAATCCGCGACGGATTTCGAAACGTCAGGCGAGTAAACTTATTGTCCCAGCGGTCGAGTCTTCTGCTTTTCTACTTCGTATTGCTGTAAGGGCCCGATAACGGATGCTCAAAAGCCCACATCCGCCAAACTGGTTTTCTGGCATACTTATACAATGGAGCTCCGGGTGACGAGCAGCTACATCTACGAGCGAGCCTTTCACGGAAAATTTGTTTCGATTGACGGGCTCCCACTCAGTTAAGTACAGGGTGCCCTACGAAAAACCCCTAAATTTATGATAATGTTTATACTGTTATAAAAATAAAAATTATTGATTAAAATTATAACTAACAACTTTATTGTGTAATTAAAAAAACTGTTACCTAATAACAAGTTACAGATACCGTTCAAAATGCTGTCCATTAACTGCAGAACAGCGACGTAAGCGATCCATCCAGCTCTGAGCTGCTCGACGAATGACATCAAGAGGGATGTTGTTCCATGTGTCCATCAACACATGTTTTATTGACTCAATATCAGTGATTCCTATTCTTCGTCTCTGAACCTCCTGTAAGAGTACACTCCAAATGCAAAAGTCCATTACATTCAGGTCAGGGCTCTTGGATTGCCATTGCTAGGGTGTGATGAAATCTGGAGTGTTAACTCGGAGCCAGGCGACAGTGTCATTGGCAGTGTGTGGCTTTGCACCATCTTGCTGCCACGTCCAGGGTTCTCCCTGCATTACTTGATCAATATCTGTAAACATCTGCGGGCACATCTCCTCTCTCTAAACAAACTGATTTACAGTTTTTTCGTGCTCCGACTCGGTGCAACACCTTCCTGCCCAGCAGCATCTCCTTCAATAAAATAGAGGTCTGTTTTGCCTGACCAAGAAACAGCACCATAGCACATGATAGATTTTTGCTGCTTGTCTATCTCCACCAGCAAATCTTCATCAGGAATATCAGTTTAGAACCTTCTCCTCTGCGACCACCACCCACGTTGTGTGGGTGCTCCTCACCACTGAGCGGAACATGGCGTGGGCGACATGAATGCGGGTGCGAACCAACGGGGGCGGCTTCACTTCGGATGTGGCCCAGGTGTTCTGTTTTCTCCGCCATCGATCGTGACGGCATGGGCAGTCCGGCCGCCGTAACAATCACAAACATAGGGGTTTTTTGTGGGGCACCTTGTAGTTGTCAGTGTGTGTGTGTGTGTATGTTTGCCTATGTCTGTCATGCAGTCTTGGAAAACTCGGGCCCCTACATTGCTGCTCCTTTCGTACGCGTGCGTTTGTGTGTGCGTATGGGAGGAGAAGGAGGACTGAGAGTCAGGCTGCAATGGTTCCTTCCTAATGTGACCTTTATGACGCTCCCGCACAAGCGGGAGCATACCTAGGGAGCTGGCTGTGTCAAGTGTGCGCGTGTTGAGTGACTATCGCGCCAGCCACCTACACCCTCCCTCATCCCCGGCCTTATTGACTTTGTCTTTACACCGGAAGCGGAGGTGGGAGCGGCGAGCGAGTGGGAAGATTCTCCGCGAGTCTGATTTAACTCCTCTTTTCTCTCGCGGTAGTTCGCTGCGTTGCTTCCGCCTGCTGAAGCTTTCGTGTTGCTTGCCAAGCTTGCCTCAATTTCTGTTGCGGCTTGCTTCAGCGTTTGCTGTGTCTTGTTGGAGCGTGTGGTGTCCATCGTCGAAATCGACGGGGGAACTGTCGTTGAGTCTTGCTCCCAGGGTGTGGGTCCCCGATCGTCCACAGCCAGTCAGGGAACTGAGACCGTCTAATTAGCTCTGTTTCGCAAGACGTGCGTTTCGGGTGACGAAATCGGTCTTGGAAACGATTGAAATCATTAAGGTTACGTCACATATATTAGCTTCCATGTTTTTGACATTGACCTGAGCGTGGTTCGCCTGTTCAGGTCGTTCTACACTTTTCATAATATTTCTCGTTGCGAACTCAATTTTCGGAGTTGTCTTTATATCTGGGGCGTAGTCCCGATTGCCGCACAATGTCCTCGCCGTCCTTAGCTTCACACTTCTGACTTCTGGTCGCTGGCCGATTTTTATTTTGTCGAATTGATGCGAGCGTTCGAGTTCCAGGGGGTTTGCGTAAATATCGGAACTACTATTTGAAGTCCTTACAAATCTGAAGACAGTCTCCGGTGACTTAATCAGGCTTCAGATTATGAATCAGTATGCTTGTTAGGAAATCGTCTGCTAATAAATAGTCAGAAGTTCATTTACTTTGTTTTCCGACTCAGACCATTTCCTAGTGCTTTGAAATTGTCTCCTCTTTCTCCTCTCCCTTCTTTCTTCTTTCTGTTCCGCCTGGTCCATGCACGCGGAATTACCGTTTAAAAGGCTAAAGAGTTTGCCTATTGTGTTCGGCGTTTAAGCTGCTACATCCCTCTTCATGCCTTAAGCTCTCCTCATTTTTAGGAGGACGTCCATATTCTACGATATATCACACTCTTACTGACTTTTTTTACTTCTCTGACCTCAATGATATTTTACGGCATTCAGGTACGTAATAATAAGGTATTTTATGTTGAACATCCGCTTGGGCACTTTGGTGCTTTACTTTCGCAAGGTGGACTAATACCTTTTATCTGAGGGTAAAGAATTCGGGCAACCTCATGCTGCCCAATGTTGGGTCATCGAGAGTCTGGAATTTTATGATCGTCCGGGAGAACGAAGAACCAGCACGAATAGATGGTTTTATTGAAGCCTTTATTGATTCCTAATCGGAGTTGCTCCTTTTAGTTTCAATTCAAACCATGGCATTTAGCGAACAGCATCCGTTGTGCCCTTTATGGACCCACTGATGAGTGGAACCCCTCGCAGCTGGACCGTGCAGAGGCAGAATGTCGACGGAACATTTGTCTGGGCTTTTATCTAGTACCTGTGCTGTCAGAATGATAATTAATTCCATAAGATATACTACTGACTGTCTGTTAGCAGCTTGAAAAAGTTACGCGTTTATGCCACAGTGGGTGACAGACTTCGGCCCAGATATTGACATAAACTTTCGGTCTGCACCTGGGAACCCTCGAATATGATGAGGTAATTCAAGCTAGAAATTAATTTACGAATAACTTGCGAATCTAAAAGAAGTTTGCTTCAATACTCCAATTCAGTTTGCAAAACAGCACGCAATTCAAAAAACGGTTTGCCGTAGCCAACTGTAAAAGAACGGAAGGCTCCAAATATCTCATGAACCGCTAACGACTGGCAAGCAATTAATTGCCGCGCGTAGGAAATTGGAGCTTCAAGCTAGTGCCAACAATAAAACTAACCCCAATACTAATCTTCGACCAGATTCAACCCTAGTCCCAGGTGTAACTTGTGTAATTAAGCCTATATATTTTAGCAACTCTGATTCTACGCTCCACCTCATACCACATGAACAAAATCAAACTCCATCTTAGTCCTGAACCCAGGAGTGTAACCGCAACACGTATAGTAACGGGATAGCTGATTGATTGGATTCTAACCGCTTGCCTGAATCACATAAGTCACCGAGTACTTAACAATACTGGCGACAGTTCGACCGTCGATTTCGACGGTGTCCACCACGAGCTTCAGCCAGATGAAGGCAAACGCGGTGATGCAAGCTAGATTATAGTGAAATTGGACTCGCAGACAAGTAACCCCACTATCTCTCTTTACTTTCACATCAGACCCGATTTGAAGACAAAAGGCGAGAAGACCGGACATGAGGGAGGGTGCAGGCGCGACCAACACTCAACAAGCGTACCAACAGCACACCTCACTCCACACAACAAGGCACACATTGGTCCGACTGCGGTGTCCGACTTATCCCGTCAGGTGGCAACCCTAAAAACCATGGCTTTTAGCGCACCGTGATAGCTTCAAGCGCATCAGATTGATTATAGTGAGGAAAGGAATGCGCCGAGAGTCTACCTCACTCTCTCCATGACCGCCATTAACAGGCCACCACCTAGCTGATCGGTCGCCTGAGGCTGGATGGGCGCAGTGCTGATTCAGTCGTCGCCGGCTCTAAAGTCTGCGGTTAATAAGCCCAGTCGCTTATTAAGCCCAATTCGGTCTGGGGCCCAAAGTGGGCTTAATAACCGGCGACTACTGTAGGACTCTCCGGTTAGTGCGCCCGCCGCTTATTAAGCCCAATTTGGTCTGGGCCCGAGGTGGGCTTAATAGCCGGCGGCTATTGTACTAATATTATGGTTACACACTATATTCTTAACAACATGTCAGTTGGAGATAAGGCAGAGAAACACCATCCTTGAAAATTGAAATATACGACAAGAGGAACCGAATTCCAGCTACAAGTACAATTAGGCTGAATCTTGTTTAAAAAAACTGTCATACCGCTGCAACCGAGAAACCGCAAAGAGCGAAATAGGGATGGAAAAATGGAATGCAGCCTACATTTAGATAGCCACTGGCAAGAATCCGTCCGTATCCTTCTCATAATTTCAAATTTGTTAAATCGCTGAGGTTGATTCAAGCAACAGTTTATCAAGCAAACCATTGTTGTCTGCCTTCCTAAATAGTCTGTCCGGCAGGACTGACTTGTGAGGTCACCTTAAAATAAATTCTCCCAGTGTGAATATCCTACTGAAATGGGGGCTAAAGATTAAATACTTGATTAAGGGCGTTGATGCGTATTTAGTTACGAGGAAGGTAAACAAAGGAAAGTAAATCAAAGCTACTGATTATTTTAATGAGTTAAATGTAATTAAATCGACCAATATAGACTCCTGATGCCTAGATAACTGCTGCCCATTAACCAATAAGAATAGAAGACAATTCCTATTGGTTGGATAGGCAGAAATTTTACCTTTGGCCGGCAGAATTTATTTTTAGGCGACCTCAGTTGGCCTCAAAAGACAGTTCTGTCATCTGTTCTTATCAGACTTGCTTGGCGCATCAGAATATCTTCAGTGTTTCGAGGAGAATTTCTTGAAATAAGAAGAAAAACGACGGTGTGCATGCCAGAAAGTAAACGGGGATCGGTCGACACCTGAGTGGGCTACAAATATAGACACAGCGGTCCAGCAACACTTCTCAAAGCTGACTAAAACCTGGAATGGATAGCTTATAATACACGAGCCCATAAACTTTCCAAAGTACTCGACTGAGCCAAACAGATGCCCTCAGTCACTAAACCTAGGAGAGGGGGTCGATCGACAGCAAACAGGATCAGGTTCTCACGTTCAAATAACGTCTCAACAGCGTCAATTCGGACATAAACTTTACTATAGAGGAGGAAGAAAGCAATCAGCTGGTATTCCTTGATGCCCTCGTCCACCGCAAAGATTGTGGTGGTCTAGGGAATAAATTTGTTGGCAAAGCGAAAAATATGGTGCAAGTACTGAACTCCAACAGCAACCACCCAATCAGCCACAAACGTAGCTGTGCAAGAACGCTATATTGGCGTATTGAGACGCACAGCAATGAACCAGAAGACAAAGTTACCGAACTAAACCAGCTTCGACGGATGTTCAGAGAAAATAGCTACCCGCGCAACTTCGTCAAACGATGCATGCGCAAACAAGACGGTTAAAAAATCGTACCTACTCCAACATTTGACGAGCGATTCCGTACGCCAAAAACGTCTTGGAAGCCGTCGGCCACCTTCTCGCCCCACTTGGAGTTAGTGTCGCACGCAGGCCGGAGGCAAACCATTAGGCGTCAGGTAAGGAAACCAAAAGAACCACTGCCGCTGTAAGAAACGTCAGAAGTCGTCTAACGGATCTGGTGCAATTGCAGACGAAGACACTACGTCGGAGAGACTGGAAGACTCCTCAAGATGAACATTGCCGAACACGCAGCAGCTGTGAGGAGAAATGACGCCAATTATCAAGTCACAGCTTATTCGACGAGACCCGGCCAAACATTCAAATTTGATGAGGCCGAAATTCTCGTGAGAGGTGACAATCCTATGAGCCGCGAGCTGCTTGAGCCATGGTTTACGGGCTCCCAGTCTAGAAACAAGTACAGTTGCCTGGGCGACCCGATTCAATGCTGAGCGCCAGTTTGGCCAAAGCCATTCGCCGCTTGGAAAACGCACAGGCAAATGCGTCTGTGCCAATGAGTCAGATGGCTGAGCAATCACCACACCCAACTCCAGCACGTGCGCTAAAAGTTCAGCAGGTAGCGACCTGCTTCGAGCAATGAGCAGTTACGTAAGCAGGTAACGATCCTCGATAGGGAGCAGCCGACAATTATCATGGGTATGCAGTAACATAGCGACTGCACCCTTTAAATACTGCATCTCTCTGTATACGAAGTACCCATTTCTGCTACCATCTCTGATGATGGGCTCGGGAAGAAATCCGAAACGTCAGGCAAATAAACTGCTTATCCTAGCAATGACGTTTATTTCTTCTTAATATCTTCCTGGGATTTGAATTTTGCTTGCATTGGCAACCGCATATCTGTCGGATTAGGATGGTCGGCAAACTGAAAATTCCCAAACCACAAGCCAAGTACTTAGACAAGTCTTTGATGAGGCAGAGTTTACACACAGCAACACAAAAACGTGCAGCTAGCGTTGTCCTCAGACAAGTTCGTATGTTGTCATAGGTACAGACGTGTGAGTGTGTAATGGTCTCTGCCGTCTGACGCCCTCCATTGCTTTGTCCGGTGTCATTGTTGAAGGCCAGTTACTTCAAGGTCATCCAATACCTCAGTCAGCGCTTACAGAAGCGCTGACCTGCAGAGACTTGATTTACTTCCATTCGGACACACACACGTGCGTCTAGGTTTTCGCGGCTGCCCAAGCACCACTCAAACATGTCCTTTTTTTCCCCACCCTCGGTCGCCAGAGGTCACTTAGGACCACGACACTCCAGCGAAATGACGTGTGCGCCGAGGTCAAAACTCTTTCCACCTATTCTTCGTTCCTCTGTATGCAGAATACACTATTCCTAACATTCTGGACTTTACAAGACTTTGTAGCGGTCTCTGCCGTCCCACCTTCCCTATTGCTTTGTCCGGCGTCATTGTTCAACGCCAGCTGCCTCAAGGTCATCCAATACCTCATTCAGCGCTTCCAGTCGCGCTGACCTGCAGAGACTTGACCTATTTCCACTCGGACACACACACGTGTGTCTGGGTTCTCGTGGTCGCCAAGCACCACTTGAACAAGTCCTCCTTTCCCCACTCTCGGCCACAGACGGCACTTAGGAACACGGCGCTCCAGCGGAATGACGTGTGCTCCGAAGTCCAACCTTTTTTCATCTATTCTCCGTTCCTTTGTGTACACAATAAACTATCCCTTCTACTCAGGGCTCCACAGATTTCCTCTCTCCCAAGGAACCGGACCTGGACGATTGGAGGCGTTAGGTTTAACCGTCTTAGCCTTAACACCTATAAATTCTCCTCTCCTAAGGAACCATGGTCTGAAGATCGCAGTTGCTAGGGTTTAAATTACTTAACCCCCTGCGATATTGGCGACCATCCGACGTGATCTGTACACATGACTTCTGATGTGGCCTGCTGTCCCTGCGCATTTTTTGACTTTCCGACGTGTCCCTGCGTACTTGGTGATCTGCAGTCGTGATTTCTGATGTGGTTGATCTCAATCATTTTCAAACCTCCCTAGCCTTCAATTGAGTTTTTCCTGTGTCATCTGATGCGACCGCAATATGGACACTTTTTGCATCGACATCCTGTCGTGAAGCGATGTCGAGATCTTCAACCGCTCGCAGCCCATTCAGCCCAGGCCATGGCTACCCCAATCCAACAGCACCCCCTGCGATAAGTGTGAGTCGAGGACATGTGGCGCCTCAGGCGTTTATACGCATTTCGCCTCTGACGCCCACGACGCGCTATAGGTCATGTGAGCACAGGTCTCGAGTTGCTGGCCCGGGCATGCAGACAGCCTCTTGTGAAAGCCAATCACAAGCGTCCACGAACTGCCATCAGCCAATCAACTGATCAAGCGGACACTGGCTCTCACATGGCTTTTATGCACTCACGTCCCCCACATCCGCACAACAGATAGACGCGCGCACAGGCCCACAGTTTGCCGTGCGCCGGGGCCCCTGAGTTCCTATAGCGAATACGCGACTGCGAATGGTGCATTTTCCCTTTCATCCCAAACGGATGCTCTAAGTACAAACAAACCCTACAGGAGTCTGTAGCAGCCGTTTCGACGCTTCCTTTCTCTGGCGTCCCGGTCCCCCTAGGTTTGAGTTAGCAGTGTTCTCGTTCTGGCTAACCGATAGCAGCTGCTCCCGTGTCTCCCTTGCATCCTTACTGCCGAGAAAATCCCGGTGAGTGGCGGCCCTCAGACTTGACCTCAACTTAGCCAGTCACGTGTGCAGACAACACGCATCGACCAGCCTGCCTTGTCCCCTATGGTCCCTTGTGGTTGCGCTCTCCGGACTGTCTCTTTGACCTGATCGATGACACACCCAACACGCACTCCCGCATGCTGACAAGAACAATGAAAAACCCGTGCACATCGCTTCGCTGCGGCCACATACTCCCGTACGGTCACATTGTTCACACGACAACCTGCCTTGCGTATCCAATAAATCGCTCTCAATCGTTCCGATTGCCTTCTTCTATCAGATGGAACACTCTTAGTGTTTTTGGTTATAGTAGATGACTCATCCCTGGCCGGTACAATTCTGACTGCTACTATTTACTTAATAAACGAAATCCAAATTAGGTATCACATGGGTTTTCTAGAATGACTCACCGCACAACGCCGAAGCAGCACTTAACAACTATTTCCCCTGCTTCGTTAAAATGTTGTCTTCTCTGTTGTTATTTCAAGGCCCTAACGCAAAAAAACGTGAAGCTGTTTCCCGACGTGGTTTCCACAGCGATTAAAACCAGGAAGGCTGAATAAAAGCTACGACAAAAGCTTCAGGGCGCAAGTGGCGTCTTCTTTACAGCGCTCTCCTTGAAGGTAGGTCCAAAACATGTTGGACCTCAACCGAATGAAAATCAAGCGCCCGCTATGTACTATAGAATGTTGGGGTCATTCATCGAAGGTATTTGTCCTAGGCTCGGTGTGAACACTGCTTAGGAATCGCTTATTTCTTTGGATAATCACAGCGTCCTACAGAGTCACTGATTAACATAGTTACTACCATGTTGTGGGTATGCAGTCCATGTCCAACCGCCATCCAAATATTTTATTTTAGCTTTTTCCATGTGAAGTTAAAAGGAGACTAGGAACCTTAACTCATGTCGATATGCTGATCCTAACTACCAATCCCAACTCAGAATCGCAAGTTTAAACCGGAAATCAAAGCTACCAACAGCCCAATGATCCCCAAACTTAACTCTATAACCCCATTCACAATAACCTAATTCCGAATTAGCGTAATCATGTCTACTAAAACCGCTTCAGTAAGTACAAAAGAAGTTAACCACAACGTGGGAGTGCAGAACCATTTGTTACCAATAAATGTTGGTGGCCATTCACGCTTGAACGTATTGCTGTTGCGTAATGTAACTACTAATGAAACAAACCCGACAGCACAAATACTCCACAGTTAGCCTTCGCCTAGAGTCATTCAGTTGCTTATGGAAGTCCCAGGTTGCGCAGGTCTGAGGTGTTAGACACAGCATGCGCTTGTCCGAACCTAGGTACTGCAAGCCAAAAGCACTTGTTCAATGCCGGCTCAAAGTCGCCACCTAACAGCGCATTTTTCGAATATTTTGTTTGTTTATGAGGCGGTTGGTGTGTCGACTCTCGGTGCTCCGATAGACTACCACAGTTGGCCCAAGGCTGCCAATTTCCCATGGAAGCTGGCACTTTAACCACGACCAAGCACAGACGCGGCAGAAAGGTGGGCTGTCGGGCCGATTCAGGCTGGTTGTCTAACCCAGTGCACCACAGTCAGGTTATTGAAGCCACATATTCCCGGAAGGAATTCAAACAAAGCAAAAGCAATGAGATTCACAGGTCTTTAATAACGGCATAGAATTTCGCCACCTATTATTTCACTACATACGGTCATTGCCTATTAATAAGATAAAATAAAGTCACGAATTGAAGCGAATATTCGTGTCCGAAGGTTTTTGTCTTAAAGAAGATAAAGACGCAATAACTGGAACAGAACTTATATCAGCCTGAGCTTTCGGCACGGTGCATGACGCCATCGTCCGAGAAAATGATAGAACAGCAAACATTGGCTTGTTTTGTAGTCCAACTATTAGGAAATGGGGATGGAGCCAGGGGCTAGCATTCGTGGTTGCTTGAATTCACGCTCACGTCGTCTCCCGTATCGTCTCGGCGTGTGTCTATCGCAGGGGTTTAGTGATTTCAACCCAGCATCTGCGATCTTCAGACCATGGTTACCAAGTGCAGAGGAGAAGTCGTTAAAGGCCGGAGTAGTAGGAAGAGTTTATTGTGTCCACCAAGGAGAGGAGAATAGGCGGAGAAAGTCTGACTTGGGAGGACACGTCCGCTCAGTAGACTGACCGGGTCCCAAGTGAGGTCTTAGCAGCAATCAAGCTAGAAGGCAGATCGAGAGCGCGTCCATTGGCCAGTTCGGCCTGGAGATTTTTGGCAACGAAGCAGCTTGTGTCGGGAACGCGTGCAAGCTTACTATTCGTCACTTGGCCCGAACCGCGTAGATGCGGGACCTGTGATTGGCTGATCAAGACGTCAAAAAACCGCATCGGTGAGCCTTTGGAAAAGTGCAATTCGACGCGAGCTAGTCGGCCAAGCACGACCCACTATATGTCCTTGGCGTTATGGCGTGCGGCCTTGGCACTGTGGCGTGGATTCT
>JAYGXS010000003.1:69259603-69339658 GCA_036362985.1 Ligula intestinalis | reverse complement strand
CCCTGTTCATGAAAGTGCCGGTCACAGAAACAGTAGAGTACATCTGCGAATTCATTAGCTCGCATCACCAGAACATAGGAATACCAGTAAATGCACTCAAGGAATTACTACTAAAATGTACCTTGAATTTACAGTTACTTTTTGAGAACATGTACAGGCAATTGGACGGAGTAGCTATGGGCTCGCCTCTGGGCCCGCTTCTAGCAAATATATTCATGGGCAAACTAGAACCTGCACAACTTAGCCACCAGATAAATAATCTGACATACTACAAACGTTACGTAGATGACATATTCGCGGTTGTATCAGACCAAACCAACCTTTCAGCTCTACTGAGTATAGAAACTCAGGCGCACCTTCCTATCAAGTTTACAGCAGAAGAATAATCTGGGTCGCTCCCATTCCTTGATTTACTACTAAGTAAAAGGGCAGATGGGAGTATTCAAAGTAAGGTATATCGTAAGAAAACGTGTTGTGGGCAATACATCCATTTTTCTAGCTTCGTACTGTTCAACTTCAAATAGAATTTAGAACGACGTTTGACGCGAAGGGCAAAAAGGATCTGCTCGATTGATAGTATCGAAGAGGAACGTAAGATTGTTGAAGGCGTGTTTCGACAAAATGCGTACCCCAATCGATTTATGGCTAAAAACATGGCTGAAAGGCCACCAAAACCCTCAGAGAAGAAACGAATATTCACCAGGGTCCCATTTCAAGGGGTTGACCTAGCGAACTTCTAAGGAGACGCCTGAGTCAAGCTGTAGCAACCACCTTCCCAGCTGCCAACGCCCATGTGCTGTTCTCGACTAATCCCATGCTATACGGAGAGATCAAGGGCAAATTGCCAGCCCTGACAACATCTATGTGCATATGTTCATTTACCTGCTCCTGTGGGGCAGGATACATTGGTCGCACGAGCCAGCGTCGATCCAAAAGTGTTCGAGAACAAATTCCAGCATGGGTAGAAAAGGATCAACTTAATGGTATGAACAATTACATTTTAGCGCATCTGATAGTCCCAGACCATCGCGTGCATACCAAAGAGGCCTTCCGAGTGATCTAAAAGGTAACCTCAAGCTTTTCAATATTTCTTGGACAGCGTCTGTTGGCTACGGCAGAAGCGGCCGCCATCAGGCTACGCCAACCGGTCCTGTGCAACCAAAAGAACTTCGCCACAGCGCCGCAGTCAACATAGGCAAAAGCGGCTAATCCAGCAGCTAGCAGCTTATTACCTCGGCCGACTACCAGTCCCCCTAACGCTGATCAGATTTTGACCACGACACCCTGCCTTCCCCCTCTCCTGACAACCGTACTATTTTTTCGACCAACCCACACAGTTTATTTGCTTAATTACCATATAAATGTTAAGGCCTGATGAGAATTACCAAAAACAAACTTATGTTCACCAATTCATCTTCTGAAATTTTCAATGGGAATTTTCACAAATTTGAAAACCTATTCACAGACAGTGTACGTTTGTTCAACCGTACATCGAAGTCGTCGTTTGATTACGTTGGACACACTTCATGCTTGAAGGAGCGGAAGATACTCACCGGCTTATTTGTCCTGGAAATTTTGGGAGAGCTTTCTTGTCTATTTGAGTTGACCCATTTCTGAAAAACTCGAGGCGTTCGGCGGGATTTGAACCCCTCGTAGTAGAATAGGCCTTTACCGGAATTCAACGCTCTAACCACTGAGCCACAAACGCCCCACCGAATGCTTCGAGTTTTTGGGTTTGTAGCTCAGTGGCTAGAGCGTTGGCTTCCGGTATAGGCCTCCTCTACTACGCGGGTTCAAATCCCGCGGAAAGTCTCGATTTTTTCACAATTGGACCAACTCAAAGTAAGAAAATCTGCCAAACGTAATAATTTCTTGTCTGTGTTGGTGATACTTACCGACAAATTTCTCCGGGTAACCGCTCACAAAAACGATTTTCTTCTGGAAACTGATCTCTTCATCGATTGTATCTGAAGAGCAGAGTCTTAGTTCCCTATCGGACGGGCACAAAACCAAGTTTTTTCCACTGACTTGTGATGACACAAAGGAAGTGTACGTACTGTCCCATCCAGGTGTTCCTTTTTCGGTAGATGGATCTCTGACTGGAACCATCTGCCCGCCTGCCTGTAAGAACATCTACGAAGGTCAATATGCCATTCTTCTCAAGCTCGATTGTAAATGAGGTCCTTGAATGTGCTTCGTTCGTAGCCTTCTGTAGTAATTCTCCGTCCTTAGAGTCTTCGACTTGAGCAACTATGTCATCCACAGATCGTCTATAGAAAGCAGTTTTGGTAAGTTTTTAGCTAATTTTCTTTCGAGATCTGACATGGAGATGGCCACTAAGACCGACCGTAATGGACTGCTCATAGCTACACCGTCGATCTGCCGATACAGCTGTTCGTTTGACAGGAACTCTGCATTTTTTGTGCATATGCCGTAGAGGCTGCTTAGAGCGGACAATAAAATACCCCAGAAGTTATAGTACAAAGCACCCGGTGGACACTGGCCATACGGTTGACCCAAGGACTACACATAACGTCGAACATCAGGCGAAAACCGAGCGTCTCTTGCGATTTGCGGAGGAAGCTGCAATACGGAGAAGAAAACCAGAACCATGTAAGCAGCTGGACCATGTGATCAGCCTCGCATTGCCACGGCAACAGTCGATAAAAGACGCAAACGATTCCCCCTCCCATCCTCTTACGCCCCCTCCCTTTTCGGCATGACCGACTGCTGTCCTTGGCTCTGCTCCCTTTAATCACGCTTGACAAGTTTTCATTGTAACCTGAACTGCCTTGCATCGAGAGCTCCCCCCTCTTCTTCCACCTCACCATGCGCATCCGCATCCTAGGCCAACAGTTTGTGTTCGATCTAACTATCAAGTTTCAGCCTTCCCTGTATATACTTAATCGGACGGTTAATTTGATCTTATTGATAGACAAGGACAGTCAGCTGAGTTCACAACTCAACGCAAGACATGCACACTATTGGTCGCTGGGAAAAACGTGAGATAAAATGGCTAGTCACGTACGCCTACCCCCTCCCAAAAACTGCCCTGATCGGTTTGCTGTCTAATACCACTCCAGTTTTTAAACTGTCCCAACTGGCGAACATCTACTTCAAATTCAATAACACGGGCCGACGAGGTCCGAGACAATAATAACGACAGCAATACATCATCAGGGATACGAACATACCTCACTGGTGTAACAACGACACAGGATGGCGGGAAGAGCGTGTAACGGCGACATGAAACGGGGGAAGTAATGCCAGCAGAGGGAGAGAGAAGGAAGACCGGCATCTTCACCAAAAGACGTTCACACCATCCTCATCCGCGCCAAAAGTAACCTTGGTGCGTTCAAACACCCATGGTTCGGGTCGGCTCGTTACACGGGTGCGCATATTAAGAACATCAAGCAGGTTTTCTGTCTTATCTAGCCGGAACGCGTGGACGCTATCCGGAGAAGCCGATTTTGCAACGGTCGGCAGCCAGACAGACATCTGAAGCTATCAGGTATAATCCCAACTGGGCCTGCGTTAAGCGTGCGCAAGTGGTCTGCCATTATAATTACAGGTCTAAGCAGAACGATACCGAGTACGCAAAAAAGCAAATATTATGAGCTTTTTACCATCCCAAACAGCTTTGGAAGAACGCAAACCGCGGAAGCCAATTTTCGGACAGAACTCCCGTCCAATACTGCACCGAACAGCCCACAGCAGGCACAGCCTTGCCTGCTAGTTAACTGACAAAGAAGGTAAGCCAAAAGACGTCTGAGTGTTCAGGAAAAGAAGGGCACCAAACAGGAGAGGGGAAAATTGTGAAGCCAAAGGGGCGAGGGGCAAGAAGACGACCCATTCAGAGGGTTTAGATTCACCTCGGTTAGCAAGCTTGGTCTACGGGGGACGGAGAATTTAAGGATGAGTCTAAAAGTGCACGCGCTTTATACTTTAGCCCAGACCACAGGTTACCAAGGTCCCTACGATTGGAGCAAGCGACACCAGACAATAGGCTTCTGAAAACCATCAATTTGGACGAACTGGTACCTTACTTCCGCACCAAAGGTCTCCTTGCAACGGACTTACGATGTTCTTGCAGCGGACGAGTGTCCCTGCAGAAGTATGCGCAGAACGGAGACGGAAAAATCTTCAAGTGCGCTCTGTGCCTCAGCAAACAATATGTGCGGACGAATTCTGTATTTTATGGAAGCCAGTTAACGTTGCATAAGCTAGCAAATATGTGCCTGACGTTTGCTGCCGGCAGAAAGGTACAGGAAGTCGGAGCTGTCTGTGGAGTATCCCTAAAACCGACCATAAACTGGTTTGCGATTTGTAGGAACGTCTGTTCCAACACCCTGAACAGGGTAGCTTCGTTCATCGGTGGACCGGGCATTCAAGTGCACGTGGACGAGTCGATGATCACCCGCCGTAAGTAAAATCGAGGGCGAAAAGTGCGGCAATTGTGGGTAATCGTAAAGTACGACACTGTCAAGAGAAGGGCAGTGTGCGAATAACTGAGCAGCCGCTCTGCGCCGTCCCTCTGCAGTGTCATATGCCGGAGAGTGAAGCACGGCAGTGACAGACTGCTGGAGCAGCTTTAGTAAGCTCAAGACATTGGGTTATTCGCATTACACGGTAAACCACACTGAGAACTTTGTGGACCCAATTACGGGCAAGCACACGCAAGCCATTGAGGCGTTTTGGAGTCGACTTAAACGGGGTCTGCGCCAAAGTGGACCTATTCCAGGAAGGTCCGTTTGGGCACACGTTGAGGAAATCCAATACCGAATGTGGTTCGCTTTCCGAATGAATAAGGTACCGGAAGGCAGGGATATTTTCTGCAGCCACATAGCTCACCTGTACCCCGTGAATATGACGAAAGGTATATTTTTTTCCTATGGCACCTAAACATTACCCAACAGAAGCGAAACTGCGCACTCGAAAACGGCTGGTAAACAAGAACCTAAATCCGGAGACTTGCTGCCTCCTGCGGTTAGAGGAAATGGAGGACATGAACATGTAGGTAGATGGCGGAAACGGAGGCGAACACAGTGGATCGGGTAAGAGTTAAAATGCATGGAAAAGCAGGCGTAAATTCAGGTTATGTGGACGAAATGACGGTGCGGTGGGGTGGAACGCCTACGGTTCCCACAGACATAAGGCAATACCCAGCATACGCAGCACATCGGTCAGGAAGGTGGAGTGATGATGCTGGTGCGAACTTGTGTAGCTCTAATGAAGGTGAGTTTCAGGAAAGTTTGTCATAATAGTTTCTTTGTTGTAGATGCAATCGAGCAATGCGGCAGCCACTTAACGACCAGCAAAGCAAGCGAAGATCACCACGCATCGAAGGAAGACTGCGGCGGAAGTGACGAGAGAAACACACCAAAAGTACCCGGCGGGGAAGGTAAAATGGATTACTTCTAATTTAGCTCGAAGCATGTGCCGCAGCCAAAACTGAACTGCGCAATGACAAATTTTACTGCAGGCGGGTGGCAAAAAGGAAAAAGAAGCGGAGGAAGCTGGATCGACGAGCGTCCAATAAAATGAAAGAATAAGAATGCGGATGCTGCCACAGGTAAGACAGCTAAGTGAAGACTAAAGTATTTGTAGGCATCCGTGTAGAACGAACGTAGCAACCAAAGCCACCGTATGCGGTCAAAGGGAACGGCTAAAACAGTGCGGAAGTAGGTCGTTTGTAAATATTTTTCTGTAAATGTTACTTTGTGTGAGTAAAGGGAAACACTGAATTATAAGTTTCTGAAGTGTGGAGGAGAGAAAAGGACATATTCCGTCGACGTTTTACAGAGGATAAGTCCGCGGATAATGAAAGTGTAACCGAGCCGAACTGTTGCGAGAATCCTAAATGGCGCAGAGCATGGGGACCGCAATTGAGACGCTAGAAGATCCTTAGGTATGGGACCGCAGAGTTAGTGGCCGCAGCTCAGTTAGTTGGCCGCAGCCGAAGCTGTACCAAGAAACGACCTGGAACAAGAGATTCGGCCGCACTGATTTACCGAAGAGTAAACTGCACTCCTCACTCTTAAGTTAGTTGGTTAGTAGCCCACGTTGAATCAGGGGTTCCCGCCGGAGTTTAACCGGCGTGCAGTTGGGGAGAGTGAGAAAAGTCGCCACCACGGCCGGCTTGAGCCAAAGGTCTTGGGGGGGGGGTGAGTTGGGTGCCTGGGCGGGAACTGCAGACGATCAGATGGCGGCAGGCATGCGGCGAGACGTAGCAGTCGGGACGACAGTAGGGTGTAGACGAGTCCAGCCGGTGTTGGTACTGGTGATCGAGCATAAGTTAGCCACTGAGTTGCTGTGCCAGGGCACAGTGAGTCTCTCGTGGGGGGTGACGTCCCGAGGTAGTAATCATCGATGGATAGTAACCCAGAAGGACTGGGGGATAGTAGCAAGACCTTGGTGCACTGGCTCACTTTGCTTGCGACCTCCCTCGCTTGGTTCGCGAACGTGCAGCGATTCGGTCGGATTGTTCTACCGAAGACTGTACGGCACTCCTCACTCGTCCGCGTGGACGATGAGGAATAGACTAGTTTGTTGACTGTAGGGGTCATGTCCGTTCCCGCTCAGGAACACAATGGCTCCGAGAAAAACGGTCGGTACAAGATAAAGTGGGTAATAAGGGCAGAGGCAGAGGGCAAACGGGGCGACGATCGAGGCACTTGGGAAAATAGGAAGAATGAGACAATGTGCCATGCCGCACCAGGAAACTTCCAAGGTCAGGAGATTCGGTCGGATTGTCCTGCAGAAGAGTTAACTGCACACCTCACTCGTGCACGTGGACGGGGAGGAACAGACATGGTTGGTGACTATCGGGTTAGGTCCGTTCCGGCTCAGGAAAACATCTCCCAGAAAGCGGCCGACAAACGATAAAGTGAGAAAGAAGGGCAGAGGTGGATGGCACACGTGATGACGATCGAGGAACTAGGTAAATTTGGAAGGATGAGTCAATGCGTGGTGTCCCATAGGAACTCTAGCCGGGATAACGTTAACCATGGTAAACGCGCGGACTGCTCCATTCACTCGTCCGCGTGGACGTGTAGGGGAGCCCGAAATGTGCCCGAGTCACGGGATCAGCATATGTAAGCCACCCGAAGGCAAAAGCGTACCAAGCTACGAAATGAGCACATGTCATGTGATCATGAGTCATGCGATCAGAAACCGTAAGCCACCCAACGGTAGTAGTGTAACACGCCAAAAAGTGTTCCAAAGCAAAGTAGCAATAAGATAATAATTAAGAATAACCATCTGCGCATGTCTCAGACCTGTGTACGATTACCTATGACTAAGGATTCCCGACGGAATCCGAAACGTCAGGCAAATAAAACTCTTGTTCCAGTGATCGCATCTTCGTCTTCTGAATAACCATCTACTTAAAAAATTTATATAGGCTTACTTTTCCAGACTTTCCAAATTTTTCCAGCCGTTCGAATCCGCTTTTCTCACTTGAACGTTGGACGAAAACCCATGGCTTGGTAATTTGAACAGGTTGGAGGACAGGTCTAAGCATTGGCTTATGCATTCAATGTTTGTAAATGCAACTTTTTCCAAATCGGCAGTTGTAGAGCATCAAGCCCGAAGGTTTATTACCCAAACGATACACCGCTATAGAAAAGTTGACAGTCAAAAGGTATTGGGTGCATGGATAACTTCACTCAACCCAACGCTGAACTACACGAAGGCGGCAAAGTCATCCAGATCCATATTGCAACTGATTAGCGAGCCTTTATGGGGTTTGAAAATAAACAGCTTTTCCAGTATATTTAGAAGCTTCGTTCGAACGCACTTAGATCTCATCCTACTGGGATGGGGACCCTGGACTGTCCAAGGCTGTACCGTGCTAGGGAAGATCCAAAAGCGAGCAACAAACATGGTCATAGGTCTGGGAACACTGCCATATGAAAGCCGACTATCAACTCCTTGCCTATAGGCAACTACGAGGGGATCTCGTATTATTATTCCGTATTATGAATGGTCTGGATAGCTGTTTTGTCGCCGATTATTTTTTATACGAGCTAACACGCCCACTTTGCGTGGTCATCCCCTTAAACTACGTCCCGGCACAAGAAGGGTCAACACAGAATGCCCCTTCCGAAGAGGTTGTCTTCTCCACCAGTGTGACCACATTTAAGACCAAATTGGGTGCACCAAGCATTTTATTACAGTAGTCGCCGGTTATTAAGCCCACGGTGAATAAGCCCAGCCGCCTATTAAGCCCAAATCAGCTTGGGACGGAATTTAATATAGTAAAATCCGCCGGCTAATAAGCCCAGTTTGCCAACAGAATAGAGTGCAATTCTCATCTCTCTGCGTGCGCAACTGGTTACGTGTCGCAAATCATTTTTTTGTTATTAGGTAAGATACAGACAAACAGCATTCCTTTCTTGTACATAATCAAGCTCTACGCATAATATAGTACCAGTTTCATCATCCCCCAAAGAAGAAGACGAAGATTCAAGGACATGGACCGAGTTATATTGGGACTGACGTTTCGGACACTCGCTTGTTTCCATCGTCAGAGTAACGTGCTGGTTGTTCCTGCGTGCCGGGACTGTTTCAGCCCTGCTGCATGCCCGTTATTAAATCCGTGCTCAACGCACGAACTTTGACCTGCTTGTTCGCTGCTGACTGTCCGTGAGATTGACCGCTGGGGGGCTCGTGTGACCTTTGTCCCCCTTGCGGCTGTCGTAATTGTTGGCAAGTCAGTGCGCGTACTGGCCTGCCCCTCGTCCACCGGCTGACTAACCACTCGTTGCTGCCCGCATGAGTTCGTGTCAATCGCGTGTGCGCGGTAGTGGTCCACGCTGGTCACCTGGCCCCTGGCCGACCCCTCTCCTATCTTCCGCTGATCTCGGTTCTACTCCGCGCTTGTGTCTTCGCCGTCCTGTTGACCTTGTTCTAACTGACTCGAGCCGTTTGCGTACCGCTTGGTAAGCAGGATGAAGGTCTATGGCTCTGTTAAGTGTGCCAGTCGAAGACAAACTTTCCAGCAGGAGTCATGCCATCTTGTCATTGGCTCGGCCTATTACCCTTGCAGTGTCGAAGGCGTGCTTCTTCTGCCGTACGTGTTCATACACCATAGACAATTTATCCTCGCGGTTGATTGCGCGCTGATGCTTATGCAACCTGGCGCCAAGGCGTCTGCCTGTTTCACCAACATACCTTGCACCGAGAGGAAGAAGACTCGAGCGCTAGGACAATATGTTTATTCGCCTGACGTTTTGATATCCGTCGCGGATTCGTCATCAGGCGAATAAACATATTGTCCCTGCGATCGAGCCTTCTTCTTCTCAATTGCTTCCTGGGACACGGATGTTCGCTTGTATTGGCATATCTTGCATCGCAGTCAGTCCCAATATAACTCGGTCCATGTCCTTGAACCTTCGTCTTCTTCTTCTTTGGGGGATGATGAAACCGATAAGATATCTGGACCTCAAATCTTTGCGCATATTATAATACAGTACGTATGTAATGTATAGTGCCTAGCCAACATTTGCTAATCAAGAACTAGGGCTCTCCGCTTAATGCGCCCGCCGCTTATTTAGCCCAATTTGGTCTGGGCCCGAGGTGGGCTTAATAACCGGCGACTAGTGTATCAGTGTAAATCTCACTCACGAGGCAGAGTATTACACGTACTCGTTATACTACTCATGCTAAGCTAGTAGCCATATTTTATTACTATTTAGACTATACAAGCTTTTCGCTTGCAGCATGCAGTTGAAGTATTTTTTGCATTTCACTTTTCTATCTATTCGTTTTTACTCACCTTGCTGCCAATAAGTAGCTCGAAGGCATTTTCCAATCTTTTTGTCAATAAACAGATACTGACACGATGCAAGCGAAACTGGGAGTCCCGGTACTGAGACTGTTTGGCCAAAGCAATTCGTCACTCGGGAACCCACAACCGAACACGTTTTCCAACGCCAGTGACGATGAGCCAGATAGCTGAGCAACCATCACACTGAACGCCCCCCACCCCCCACGACTAATGAAATTTGAGCAGGTCACGACCCGCATGCCGGCTACCAAGAAATTAGTGCACCAGAGGCGAGCACACCTCGAGGCATAGGGAGTCGTTAATTGTCATAGGTACGCAGTAACACAGCGCGACTGCATCCTATAAATACCGCAACTCCTCGTGTACTAACTGCCTGTTTCTGCTACTAATGAGCTTGAGAGGGTAGTAGAAACGTCAGGTGAATAAATTTATTAATCCAGCGATTGCATCTGCTTATTTTCACATATACAACGGTTAACCATGGTCAGTAACGACGAGGCTGACACCTGATGCTGGGTGGCTAAAGTAAAGATGGCGTCCCGGGACAGCGGCCAAATTTTGAAGCGGACTATGCATCTCAATAAAACAATCGGCTAAAAGAATTAAATCTTTACAAAATGTAAGACCAGTGACGAAAAAAGAAGGACGGGGAAAGCAATGTGGGCGGTTGAACTTGCGACCAAAGAGGAAAAAAAACTTTTTTGGAGGTACGTACGTAGACTGCGTAGGACTGGTTAAAAGGTTCCGAATAAAGGAGAATATACAAAATCAAAATAATCATTAGACCAGCTCAGATAGAAGACGAGCGCCATCTCTTTGTCGGAAGCAAAAGGAGTCAGTCGTGCTGAGAAGGGCCTGCTCTAATTCTCGAATTTCCCTTGTGAGTCGTTGACGAAGTTCCACTTCGGCGCGTTGCTTCGCCTGCATTAAGAAAAACCGTAAAATGGGGCTCAAGTTCCACCAAAAGCCTTTGAGGCTGACGAGTCAAAATGTAGAGGAGCACACAGTAAAACACCCTGGGAATGCGTTTAGTAAGCCTGCCAGGGGGTGACAAGGTATAAGAAGCCGCGGAAGTAGAGACACATTGAAATAACTTGTTTGAGTTAGCAAAAACAAGAAACTTGAGAGGTCATCTATTCAAACTACATGGGACTGGGGCAATATTGGGCACTCGAAAACTCTTCTGCTCCAACAGAGTGGTCGAAGCTTGGAATGCTCTGCCTCTGAATGTCGCTATGTCTGCATACGTAGCGGTCGTCAGGCGGAAGCTGGATCGATAAAGTAGTGCGTATACTATAATATCACCTGACGAATGCCGTTTTTATGCTTGCGAAAACAAATTATTATTCGTAAAATACTATTGGTTATATTTCATTATACTTGCTTATGAAATATTTTACTGTAACCAATTAATCGCCTACGCCTAAGCCTGTAGACGACAACGAATTAACATTCGCAGATAAACAACACGGAGCAAGGCTGCTTTCTTGCCCTAAATATTCCAACTTCAGACTAACAGTAAACATGCAGAAAACGTTCATGAAGCGCCAATTAACGCCAACCCTCCGGAAAAACTGAACCCACAGAAACTGCAAGCAAGGATATTTTCACGAGGATTAGAGCCTCGCTTACCTTGAAAATATGACCGAATTCGATCGAATGAGATGTGTTTTTCCTCCTCCTCCTCACCACTGCTGCTTGTTCGAATATTTGTGTTCGGAGTAGCCTCTCGGTTTATCCGACAAAGTTGCTTTGTTTGCAACTGCACCTGCCTCCCTTCTGACCCCATCTCACCCCAGCGGTGATTGCGAGATTTGGTAATTATAGAAGGCATGCGTTCGCGCAGCTCCTATGGACTATAAATACTGCGTGTCTTTTACCTCTATCGCCCTTATTTGCGGTTGTATCTGATGATTAGTTTAAGGTAAAGTCCGAAACATCAGGTCAATAAACTTTTGGTTCCAGCGATCGCATCTTCGTCCGAATTACAATCGTCGCTACCCCAGACGGATATAAAAGGATGGGCAAAATTGTATTCAGACGCCCAGTTGGTAGATTCGACTCATAAGGTGAGTATGCATGGGCGACAGTTTTTCTCCTAAAAATCCCTGAGGAGTTTTTTCACTGTCTGCTCCTATTTTCATCCTATGACACAGGACAACTGGCCTCGCCAACAGTCTGAGAAACAAATTTTCTGCTACCACTGCACATATGTACAAATAGGGCACTAAAAGGAATTTTTCTTCACATCCCTCAATATACTGATACGCAAACGGATGAAACTGCGATGGAGTAGTCACATCACAGGAATGGCTGACAAGCGCATAATTAAACGCTTTTTATAGAAATATGCCTAATGAGTACTCGCATACGAGAGTGACAAAGACTAGGCTGCAAAGAAATCTGAAGAATCTTCACCCACCCAAGTTCTCTAAAATTAACCAAGACACACGGATAACGCTTACATAGGACCAGCAGGCATACCGAACAGTCATACAACCAGGAACAGCTTTATTCGAAACCATCTAATCGGAAGAGGTGGAGACCAAACATCAGGCCCGAAAGACTGCAATCGTATGGACTAATACCACCAACTTTCGACCTCCCTTACGGATAAGAGAAGAGAAACTGACATAGAAGTACCATTCTTCCGAGGCAAATCATTGCGTCCCGCATGATAATAAACCCGACACACAAGGCACACGTTTGTGGCTTTTAAAGTTGCCAGCAGATGGCAAAGAGGGAGAGATATGTGTAACGCCCGAAAGTTTCACAATAAGCAAATTACGGTTGCGCCTGTAGACGCCTTACGTTTCCTGCAAAAAAACTGCGTCACGAGTCATGTGAGTGAAATTTCCCGCTATACTGACTAGCCGCATCAATCTACTAGAGAGGCGGGTACGCGGGCTCAAAGCCAGCCATGCGTTGAGGCCTCTAACCACTATGAAGCACATCAGTGAAGTTTCCTATTGGTACCCCTACTCCTCGCCTCCCAGACGGCACTGGGCTCTTAAAATACGGTGATGAAGGCACACCCATTACTACCGCGCGTCTACCTCATGCGGCATTGATGGACTTGGTCATTCAGGGCTGTCGAAATATTGGGTGAAAAGATGCTCATCGACGGCGCTACTGTAGAAGAAATGGTTTGAGGACGTTGAAAAGTACCACGCAGCCTCACAACATAATTTGGCTAACATAGGAGAACATTGTGGACCATAACGGTCAGTAAGCGTAAAAGAATCCGATAATAAGAAAGCAGCGATTTATTCCGACTACGAATGTTGTGGGTGACAGAACATATTTGATGGTTGCTCCACAAAAAGAAGTAAAAAAAGCCGATCAAACTTCCAATTTCTACCTTGACGTAACCTTGAAAAAAGGTAAAGTACGCGGAAATCCACCAGCGAAATATCTAACTAAAGCGCTCTTTAAAGAAGAAACTTATTAGAGAAGCTATATAATTAATCTAAGGTATATTTATTTGCCAGCTTTCGTAGTGGACGTTGATTTGCCCTGGCAATGACATTAAATGTTTGGGTGAGTTCAAAAATAGGACCTAAACAGCCATCCACACTAGAATGAATTTTCAAGAACTCACTACTCTTCAGTGACCGTTTAAAGAAATATCTCATTTTGAAGATGTTGATAAACAGAGATTCGAGCCTATATTTATAGATATTCGACTTAAAAAAATTGAAAATCGTAATAGATTCACAAAGACGAGCTATAATTAATCGTAGTCTAACACCAGTAATAACCATAGAGAAAGTTGACGGGAGAAAAATCCTCTTAATTGACATAACATTGTATGTATATAAGATTGCATGTACCCATCGGATTTTTTAATTCCTGTAACGACCTTATCGGCAAAGCCAGGCCAACACCTCTTGTCTCAGTCAACCTCTTGGGCATAGGCAGATCCAAGGAAATCTCATACAGACTTATCGGATTTTGAGGAACCGAAATTGTGCCCTGCACTTTGGCGAGTCCTTCTATCTGGTCACAAAAGCGAATATCGGTGACTGCGACGGCCTTCCCGAGGACAATAAAGTGGCGAACAAGACAGATGCATTTAAAAATAGACTTAATATACATATTTACGTGAAAGACAGCGTCTATGCGGAGAGAAAGCACAGCTTCAACATACCGACACTTTGCTGATACTTAAAAATAACGCTATTGGCTATTGTTTGATATATTTTAACCTACGCGTACTTCTTCAGCATAACCAAATTAAGAAGTACCTTCTCAATGTAAATATGTTACCCACTTTTTCCTAGTAACATATATATATATATGATTCCGAAACGTCAGGACATTAAATCCTTGGTTCCTGTGATCGCCTTACATTCTCTCATATATATATATATATATATATATATATATATATATATATATATATATATATAAATCGCAGTAAGGGAGTATGACAGCATTTGGGGGTAGCTTGTGGTGGTCAGAGGTCCCCAACGGGTGACCGCCTGCCAGGCCGATTACGGCCAAGTCATAATAGCAGTAAGGGGGTATGATAGCGTCTGGGGGTAACTTGATACAGAACTGTTTCGGGCTTATTAGCCTCCATCAGCCAAGCATAACCCTGAACACCAGCTGGTCGGACAACACAAACAAACAAAGGCACTCACAGACGGCGCAGTTGGTCCACCACTGGTGTCTATCAGATGGGTCATAAGCCATAGGTCCTCAGGCGTGAGGTCCGTAGGGTTGGCTGGGCAGTCGAAGAGGTGGCATGTTGTGTGGAAAGGCAAGAGGCAGTCAGGACAGTTGTCTGTGACGTTGTCAAAGCATGAGGTGAGACGGCTTTTGAATGAATTCAGCAGCGTGGAGAAGCCGGAACGCAGCTGGGATAGCCTGGTTCTAGCGTTTCTGGACAGGTTGGCCCTACGTTCTCTGGCCATAACGTCGGAGACCGGCGGGGGAGCGTTGAGGACTCTGTTGGGTTTATAGCTGCTGATGGCTAGCTCGACAGTGTGGATACGCTTAACGAGGTCCGTTATCGGTAGATTAGTGGGGTACTCTGAAGCGTGTGGGCCGTACGCGTCTATGGTAGACTGCTTCATGCTTCTAGCAGGTGGGGGGCGCGTTAAAAGGCGATTGCCCGGATGTTCTGGGTTATGAGACTGCGCAATGTAGATTTTTGCCTGCATGATGGAGTGAACCTTCAGAGGCAGGACTTGAGTTTCCTGATACAGGTGATCTACATTGGTCATGTTAACACAGCCCGTGGCGATGCGGAGAGCAGCGTTCTCAACGCGTTGGACTTTCGCCCAGCTGGTATCGCTTAACAGTGGGGCGAAGATGGCTGATGCATGCTCAGTCGTTGCCTTGCCTGTTGCCCGGTATGTCGTGACTAGCGTCTCAGTGTCCTGGCCCCATGAAGAACCTGCCAAGGCTTTTAGGATGTTGAGCTTGGCTTTGGCTTTGCTGGCTTGGATGTCAGCATGGCGGTGTAGAGCCAGCGTTGGGTCGAGAGTGAGGCCCAGGAGTTTAGGATACTGGCATAAGGAAATGTCATCGCCCTCCACCTTAATTGGAGGATGGGATTTGTATTCTTTGGGGTCCGGAGTGAACAGAATTACTGAGGACTTGGTCGCGGATAGTTTCAGTTGCTTATCGTCTAGGTGCCGGACTAAACTGGGGATGTAGTTATTTAATGCATCGGCAGCCATGCGAAAGTTTGGGTGAGAGGACAGCAGGGTGATGTCATCAGCGTAAGTCACCATTTCGACTTCAGGGGGGGGGATTCGGGAGGTCAGCCATGTAGATGTTGAATAGCGATGGCGAAATGACAGAACCTTGAGGAACTCCTGTCCTAGAGTTGCAGGCTTTAGATAGCGTGCCTGAGAATTCGACTCGCGTTTGTCTGCCACGGAGATAGCAGTTCAGCCATCTGCAGAGCTCGTTCGGTAGCGACGAATCCATGAGGGATGTCATCAAGGTGTCAATGTTAACCGAGTCAAAAGCTTTATTAAGGTCGAGGGCGACCATTACTGTTCTGTCCGCAGGTTTCGTTTTGTTGAAACCACATGCAATGCGGTCCGTGACACGTTGTAGGGCTGACGTCGTAGAGTGCAAGGCTCTGAAACCGTGTTGGTGTTCTTGGAGGTTGGCATGTCTATTGAGCGAGGGGAGAATAAGACGCTCAAGTATTTTCACGGCCGGTCTGAGAAGCGAGATCGGGCGGTAACTGTCAGAGACAGCGGAGTCTTTACCTGCTTTGTGGCTGGGGAGGATATGAGCCATTTTCCAGATAGCTGGTATATGGCACATGGCTAGAGACAGATTTAACAACCTGGTTAAGAATGTGACACCTCTGGGGCCTATGTGTTTTAGGTGTACCATCGTAATGTCGTCCGGTCCAAACGCCTTAGAGTTCTTAGCACGCTTAATCGCGGTTGTGGTATCATGAGCTGAGAACTGGAGCGGCATTAATAAAGGTTTGCACGACCTGTGTTTGACGATCCTCGAATTCTTCGAGGATTTATGGACCGCAACCGTGGTGAATTGCACATTGAATTGGTTGGCAATGTCTCTGTCGGTCTTCTTCGGTATACCATTGAATTTGATAACCTGGTTGGGAGGAGCAGGTGCCCCTCTACCGATGGATTTGATTGTTTGCCACAACTTGCTGGTGTTGGTGCGGCTGGAGAAAGTGGCTAGCTTTTCTTGCCATATGGTCCTCTTGTGTTCATTGACCAGTCGGGAGATCTCTAAGGTCATGGCCAGTAACGACGGGTGCTGAGGGTTTTGAGCTCGGGTGACGTCACGCTCTCTTGATAAGGTGGCCGCATCGGTAGGGTATCCTGGGATGGGATCAAAGACCTTGCCCGCGGGAATGTTGTGCTTAGAGGCAGTATGCATGATGTGGTTGAAAACCGACACACCTTGGCGAACATCTGGAGGGAAAGGGGCCTGGTAAAAGAGATTCTCAGTTTCACTAAGGAAACCGGGCCAGTTGGCTTTACGTAGATTCATAAAGCACTTGCGAGCGTTACGAATCGGGGAAGCATGTGTGCTGATTGTGATAACTATCGGGAGGTGGTCAGAGCTCAGTTTGCATAGACAGTCCCATGAGGAAGATAGTAATAGGTCGCAACTGACGATGGAAATGTCCGGGCTAGCGCAAGTACCTGAATGAGGGAGTCTCGTGGACGTTCCATCCGTGTTGAGGACCCCAAAGTTGGTGTTGTTGATCTCCTCGGCTAGTGAGGCACCTCTAGTACAGGAAAGGTTAGAGAACCATAAGTCATCGTGGGCATTGAAGTCGCCCAAGATGAGTTTCGAATCACCCGTTAGCATGTGGACTATTGATGGTCTGAAGTTGGCATCACAACTGCTTTGTGGAGGGATGTATACGTTATGGACAGTCAGACTGGACGGTCCAATAGTAACTTGTACCTTGAGTTCTTCCAGCGGCGAGTCCGCGGATGTTGCTGCAGAGGTCAGCTCCTGGTATTTGATACTTTGGTGAACCAAAATGACCAGTCCACCCCCGGCATTACGAGCTCTGTCTCTTCGAATGACAGCGAAGCCCGGGAAACGTGGGACCTTCGACTTTGCTGACAACTTTGACTCCTGGAGAGCAGCTATTTTGATGTCATGATCATGGAGGAGTTTAATGATCTCATCTGTTTTACCAGAAAGGCCATTACAGTTCAGCTGCAGTATTTTGAGGTCAGAAAGTGGTGAGGCGTCTGGGACGGTCAGCGACATAAGCGGCGGCGGTACTGAGGGTTGTTGTGAGGCAGCCTGAGTCGTGGCGGACCGCGGCATAGGTGGTGGTGGCAGTGAGGGTGCAGGAGTGTTAGCAGGCCCATTTCGTGGATGACGACAGGTTATGCACCTGTACGATGAGCCGCTGTATTGGAGGATGGAAGTGAGACCCGAGCAATTTGTGCCTCTTGCGCGGAAGTGTTGCCAGTTATTGCAAGGCACACACAGGACACAGGCTTGGTTTGGGAAGATCTGCTTGGCGCAGGTGGAACAGAACCATCTGATAGTTCCTTGAGCAGGTCCCGGATTGGGCTCGACGCCGGCAATAAGAAGAAGGATTCGGATCAACCTCGCCGGATGAGGAAGATCCATTCTCGAAAAAACGATAGAGACAGAAACATATATGCTGGCAAATTTTGGTATGGGGGGGTAAGGGAAGTGCAGCTCTTTGCTGTAGTCCATCCGGAGATAGGTCCATATGGAGATAGGTCCGTCCGGAGGTGAGTCCATCTGAAGATGGGTCCGTCCGGAGATGGGTACAGTCGGTTCCACCAAAGTGAAGGCGTGCTGCTTGGGAACCATCTGCGCAGGTCGCTCCATCTACCGCGGTCACACCCAGGATTTTTGCGAATGGTGAAAATCAGGTGTGTGAACCCACGCGGTCCTGACTTAAATGAAATACCTACCCATTTCATTTGGGTAGGCTTAATTAAACCTTTTTCTCTTAATCATTTCCCGCCACACCTACCTCAATTACGTCTATCAGGGCTGGCGTTCGGTATAAGGTTAGGAGCGGGGATAGGCTTAGGGGTTGGGAATAGAGTCTATAAACGTTGTCAAATGGAATCATATCTTGAATCCTGGCCAGCACGAGTCGGATTTAACGATGCATTCTTTAAATGTGACAGATCAACATAGACTAATATCAATTCATGTGGATTCTCTACTCAATGATCTAGGTTTCCATTTTTCCGGCGTTTAAAAGCGCGCGCCCCCGTTTTAGGCGTTATTGTTGCATTTGCAAAAGCTAATGGCGCAGATGCAATTTGTTTTACGGTTACTTCTCGAAAGACAGCTATTTCTTATAAAGACGTTGCTACGGGTGCTTACTGACAAGGAGAACAACAACTATGCCCCCACAACAGCCTGTCGACCTACATTTACAAGCCAATTTAGCGACTTTGCAAGCGATTAGCAAAAATGTAAAAAAATGGTGAAATAAATACGCATATCAACTTGCCAGCTTATTCTCCTTTTCTTCTTGGAGAAGCCTGTGCTGGAGTTCATGGTCTTCCTCACGCATCAGTCTTATCCGTTCTTTATGTCTATATATCAATCGAGTCAAGGATGTACAACGTAAACTCCAATTGATCAGGTTAACTAGCGGTTGTGAGGCCGGCGTGAAGTTTTTCATAATTCGACCTGCCATCCATAAATGGACGGCGGAAATCGAAATATAAATAAGGTAGTGCTGAATGACACGGGAAAGTTGTCGACATTGCACATGTGTTGGGAATGCGCCCATTCCCACGATTACTCATCTTCCAGAAAGCCCTCCGAGTGCAACTCCACGCCACTGTCATGAGAGCGCGCCGTGGCTATTGATTTTTCGTCATAGCTGATTAGTCCCCTATAGTTGATGCCTGCCCATGGAGCGGGCTGGATAAATACCCCGTAGTCTTTTTTTGCTTTGTGTGAATACACTTCTCCCCTGATCGACTGATTTCTCTTGCTCTCGCGTGCTGGCGGTCGTGACAACAGTCGGGCTAGTTCAGAGTTTGTGCTAAGTACAAGTGCCGGGTTGTAACAATCTGAGAGAGTTTCTGTCGAACTAGACAGCGTATGCTAATCACCTCAGTTGCTGAAGCCCTTCGTTAAACTTTCTAATTCCTGGGCTTAGGTGGTCTGTCTGCACCCCAGTAAAATCAACGCCTCATCAGAAAATCAAACCGCCATTAGTCATATGGCTGTGTGCAAAACAGCATCCTCGAAATTACTTATAAAAGTCGCTGTCATTGCTTTTACGATGAGCTGTAGTGGATGAAAGAAGCAGTAAATAACATCGTTCTAGACAGGGATCCCGTGGAAACGGTCGCCTACAACTAACTAGAAAGGAATTTTCAAGGCAAAGCAAACTGCAAAACAATTTAAACAGGAAATGCATCGTGAAAGCCGGCCTAAGCGGCTGCCCGCGGTATCTGAAAACAGTCATCCACCACTTCCATAGGCTATGAAAGTTTTCCAGAGCTGTAAGGATTCACGCACACTGCTAAGTTAGTCTTCGGTGAAACATAGTATAGCAGTTAGCACCCAGCCCATCCAACAAGGAAAGTCGAACCTGGAAATCGAAGACTCCTAGTCCAGCTCCTGGTGATCAAGACATTAAAATAGAGACTAGAGCCCTGCTTTACAGTACTAGACTCTGGATGAGAAGGTCATACAGCATAAGAACACACGCTTGTCGTAATTTGTACTTTGAAGACACGTACTGCACTGCAAGCCCATACATTACATGTATTAAGCCTCACTACAAATAGCTAAAAATGCATTAAGAGAAGCGTATTGAACAAAGGGAGAAATTATGCCTGAGGCCGCTTTTACCAAAAGGCGATAGAGTGTGGATAAGTGACAATCGACAGACCATTAAGCTACTTAGTCCACCTTCCCAACCACGCCTGTTCAAAAAAGCAATAGAGGCAGTCACGGAAAGTGACTCCTAATGTACTGAAAATTCAAAACAACCTGAAAGACACTTTTAGAGGACACATAGTTAAATAATAGGGTGAATGAGCGGGAAGAAAAGGATACGCATATTCCATATCATCTAGGATAGACTTCTGGAGAGCGAGTTGCTTTTGACGGACTTCTCTCGCAACTTTGCGTTCCTCCAGACGGTGCTGCCTTTCGATTTCCAGAGCCTTTTCAAAAATGCGTCGGAAAAGCTGAAGACAAGAGGGCAAACAATAGTAAACCGTCAGAATCCTGTCATTACTTTGAACACTCAGGACGAGGAAACGCGGAATAAAGAAATTTCAAAACATCGACGTAGAAGGTTGCACGCGTGGCGGGTCGAACACCACCGGCGTGAAGGTGTGTCGTTTCTCCAGAACACATGCACATCCTAACACATACGAAATAAGTGGGCCGTGGGGACATGTACAACTGGAAGGCCGAAGTCCAAAAGCTCAGATTAGAGATGTTAAACATTCACCATCTGAAAGGGATGCTGACTGACAGTGATCAACAATTATTTTGAAAATGACGTCCGCACAATTATTATGATTAAAAATGACAGGCTTCCTAAAGGAGTTTAAGCATCGCTAACAAAGAGAGACCATGAAGAGACCGATTGAGCAAGTCCCTCGTTGATCGCCTCATGAGTTCAATCCTGGTGACCTCGATTCGGCGACAAATCCAACCTGGAATCGTCGAAAAAAACCTAACTCCATACAATTTAATAAAACATCAAGGTGGTTCTTGGACTTTCGATATCCAGATCCCATTTATGGATAAGAGAATGATTTCAGTTCTTCAAATCGCTGTCAACATCGCCGAAGGCGGCTATCACAACCGTACCATATACAAATTTTCCCTGTAAAACTAGGTCAACAGACATAACTACCGACGAAGAAAGATCGCATTAAAGTACCACAGAAAAAGGAGAACGCTCGTCACTACTGAATATAAGTCAGCTTTTCATACCCAATAGAAAAAAACAGTCAATATACTAAAAACACACAAAAACAATTATTTGAGATAAATTTCCTGGGAGTAGTAGGTTAATGGGAACATGCTGATCGCAAGCGTCGACAATCACCACCACCACCACCAAAAGAAGTAGAAGTAGTACTGGTAGGGATAGAACCCTGCCCGATGAGAGGGAAGGATAAGGCTAGCAAATTACATAGTTCATTAAGATGTGAGCCTACCAGTTCTTCCTCCGCCTTCTGAGCGAGCTTCTGAGCCCGGAAGCGGTCCACAAATTGACGTTGATAGCAACGAGCGCGCACCTCCTGACGCTTACGTTCCCGCAGCTCCGCCTTCAGTTGCCGGCAAAAAGCCTCCTGGTTACGACTGGCTTGCAGTCTTGCCGTCCTCTCCTCCTGGTCGTACATCAGGCTCAGCCGATCGCGCTGTTTCAACTCAAGTTCACTGAGACTGCGAGCCAAGGCCGATGGCACGCCCGAGGTAGCAGCAGCCTGTCGTGGGGAATCATTGGAACTGTAAAAGCTAGCTGTTCGCAAGACAGGAAAGGAAGAAAAAAAACACGGCTATTATTATGTTAATAATAAGGAGTACTGTTGAAACAAGCACAAGGAAAATAAGATTTTAATATCTCAAAGCAGTATGCCGTAGTGGTGAATGAAAATGAGCGCGTGTGCGTCCAGGAATTACATGCAACTACTTTTGGTTGAATCAGCTCAAACAAAGGGAACCTAGTTCGTCCGAATTTTCACTTGGTTTTTGGACTGTCTGAAAAAAATGACCTGCATTCTGCAAATAGATTTGCCAAAGACCAGTGAGGTTGAGAAGAACTACATTAGAAAGTCAAGTTGATGTGCCGAACCGATGGATGATGATCTCACCTGGGTTCACGCGAGAGTAAACAAAACTAACAGCCTGCTTCCCGTCCTCGTTCCCCTTCCACTTGCAAAATAAACAATAGAACTTAAGAAGACTTGGCTCCCACCATCAAAAATTCTTCCAATTATGACTAAGGCACAACTGTGATACTAAAATTTGAGAAAGCGGTCTAAAAAATCCTGTTGCCCGGGCTTTTTGGTAAATCTTTGAGGAGATCCTATTTTGCTAAAATAATCGCGTAACAAACGAAGCCAGCATAAAAAATCGGAAATATGTTTCCGCTGTTCTCTCCAATACCAGCAAGTTTACTGAACCGAAACATTTAAAAAGAGGCGTAAGTAGTTATGCAGAGTACCTAGCAGCATTCAATTTTCATGGATAATGTTTTCAGTTAGCGTACGAAGACTAGCTCTACCTGAAGCGCACTTGTGAACGCTTGCTGTTTCCGGCCTCTGGAACAGCCAATCACAGGCCAAATCATACAAAACTTCACGTGTCGACTGCCAAGCATACGGGACTTCAGACGCCGTCCGCTGGTCTGCGGTCGCCCATGTTTACTGCCTATTTTCCATTCCGTTTGTACAGAATATACTGCCCCTACCACTCTGGTCTTCCCATGACTTCCCTTCTCCTAAGGAAACGGGCCTCAAGATCGCAGTTGCCAGGGTTTAACTTACTTGACCCCCTGCGATAAGCCCTGCCAGAAAGCAAGTACTGCGCTTGCGACCCAAGCAACTCTACTGAAATATCTTTGCACACGCAAGAATAGATTAAATGGCTAGAACTGCCTCTGTTTGACTGCTCGTGCATTGGCTGAAATTAATGTACCTAGCCGCTTTTGCAGGTAATTTCGCGTCTCTCGGCTTAGGGTGATACCGGGTAGCTCCTTTAACAGCTCCTGCAAGAGGCCCTCATCAGTACATCGCCTCGTACGGCGCGGTTGGGGGTCTGACCAGCGGAAGGAGATCGGCACTCCAACGTGTGAGAGTGGTATCTCAATGGGTTTGAGGATGGAGCGAGATGTAGGTGGTGCGGGTAGTCTGCGCGGCGGGGGAACCGGGATGGGAGCAGCAGGACGTGTAGATGGCTGGGTCGCTGATTCCTGCAATCGAAAGTTTGTAATGATGACATAAGTGCAAAGGACGAACAAAATTCTGGAAGTGGGGCTACCCTGGTCTGATTGCCAGACAGTAAACGCTCTTGGAGGGGAAATTGGTGTTAGGCTATAGTACTCGCAGATGACGACATAGTAAAAGGGATACCAACAAAGATAACGGAGGCTGAAGTAGCTATTTGTGTGCCAATACACATTTTCAGTCAAGAGGCATCATTATCTTTATTTACCAACACCAATGTGCATGGTTGTTCGACGGTTCAACAGGCTATAAGTCGTAATGATTATATTATCAGGCGCTGGACATAACAACTGCTGCAGCTTTTAGGAAAAATATTTCTAGTTATATCAAACAGCAATAGATAAGGCGCTTTTATTATTACATTGTAACAGTATTAAAAGTAGTTAAAACAACACATTACATGGAAATACATCATAACAATACTGTTGAAAATGGAAAAAATGAGAGGAAGTCTGGTGAAGAAATCTGAAAAAAGACTGTCTACTACCTAAATTACAAAATATAACTCGACTAATTTCAACAAAATCCACATATACGACGGCATTCAGGCTTTGAGCAGACTGAATATGCTGTTTTGGGAGACGCGGTGTAACTGATAAGCATTGAATGGTTTTAAACATATCAACATTTCCTACTTTAAAAGAACGGAAAGCAGTCCATTGTCCATCTGTATACTTAATAAAAGTGATGACTGTTTCTGTGTGAATCTCCGTTATCATTGGTCGCAGGCACCGCACACTAATCGCTGTTCACGCGTGCCGGCCTGTCTGTTCATCGATCAGCTCGCTGTCGCCCCGATCCGTCATTCACCCGCCAGCGCCGCTCCCGGCCGCTTACGGATGCTCTGGTGGCTGCGACGACGACGGGCAACCGGACATTCACAACGCTGCCACTGGGAATGAAACCCGACGTGACAAGCGGATGTGGATAGGCCTGCGGGGTTTGGGAAAGGGGAGGGGGTGGAGGAGAGCGACAGCCATGCAGCAAAAAGGGCGAGACCGCTAAGATCTTGACGACTGGAGAACGCCGTCTGCCTAGGCGTCTCCCCGCTAGCATTGGTAATAGGCCGCTGTTTCAGGCTCGCTGACCGTAAATCACTTGATCTCTTCTTCCGCTTGGACCCACACACACATGTCCTTGCCGCTTGAAACGCCACCCTCCCGCCTCCCCCAACGGCAATGCAGCAAGGGCTAAAACAACTGCCTGTACAGCTGCTTCACAGTCACTGACCGTAAATCACTTGGCTTGCTACCGCTTGGCCTCCTCTCCATACTTACGTTGAGGTAGTCGCGGCTCCTTGAAACACCACCCCCTCCCCTCCACAGTAATGCGGCTGTCTGCCACGCCTTCACGCCCTGAGGTTACCTGACGACGGTACCGCAACATGCCACATAAGCAGAGGTAGTGGCTTATCTGAATTGTTGGAATGGTGCTCAGCTATAATTTGGGATGAGTGTACCATGGCCAAAAGAATTGCACTGAAAGCGCTAGATAGAACGTTGCCTGATGTCGCAGAAAAGAACATACCATTTGGTGGCATCACAACGGTTTTATCTGGTGATTCCCGCCAGACACTACCCGTGATTCAAAGGGGTACCAGAGGTGACTAGGTAAAATTCTGCCTTAAATATTCACCGCTATGGTCAACGGTAAAGACATTAAAACTCACGACCAATATGAGGGTTCACCTCCACAATGCCCATGAATCCAACGAATTCTCAACTAACATCTTGAAGATTTGAGAAGGAAAAATTGAAACGGATGCAAACGGAAACATCCCCATTAGTTTGGTTGCGAAATTGTTGAGCAGTGGCGAAGAACTTAGAGACAAAGTTTCCCCTAATCTTCAAACCAACTTTTCCGACGCAGATTGGATATGCGAACAAGAAATTTTTGCTCCTACAAACAAATTTGTCAATGCCATTAACGACAGCATTAGCTGTCTTCTTCCAGTTGAGGAAACACCGCATAAATCATTCGATACTACAGTTGACCCTTCCGACTGTGTTAATTATCCAGTAGAATTCATGAACAGCTTGCAAATATCTGGTGTTCCATCACAAAAATGGTTCTGAAGGTTGGTGCACCAATTGTGCTGATTAGAAATCTTGATGCACCACGGCTATGCAATGGCACTAGGCTAACTGTCAAGCGGCTGATGTAATACCTGATAGAGGCCACAATTATGACCGGTTGTGCAAAAGGGGAAACTACTTATGTCCCCCGTATTCCTATCGTGCCATCTAATACTCCGTTCAATTGCCGACGACTTCAAGTTCGAGTGAAGATTTGCTTTGCCATGTCCATCAAGGTTGCCGGAAATCACTTGGAAGAATCGTGCTTTTCCTACGGTCAACTCTCCGTTACACTATCAGTTTTTCACTTAAACTTGTGGTTTTTTGCTACTCCTTTTCTATCCTTCGTCCTTCTGAACACCGCTCTAGCCCGTTCAATAAAATCAAGCAGGACTTAGCATATGTTAATATTGTCGGACTTAGACATTTAAAGAATATTTTCAGTTATTTTACGATTTTCTGTCGCTACTTTCTGCGCAATTACTCCTTCTGAGCGTACAAATACTATTCATCGAGTCGAAACGACAACAGGAATTTCGGCCTACTCATCTTCTACTTCATAATCATTTTAAGAGGTTCTCATATATGGTTTGCCTACGTAAGGGACAACAACATGTAAGGAAGCCCAAGGCGAAGCTGGGCTTCCACGCTAGTGAAAAATAATAGGGGCTTTTATTTTTAGCACTGCAGGAAAATAACCGCGAGCTGCAAAGACACTTCGGAAACCTAATGTGGATTCCTTACGTGTATAGGGTGGAGGAACGATGCGTTTTCACCCCCTGTCTTTAAGAGGATGTCTTTGGTCACAGTGGCCTAGAATTTGCACAAAGTACCGAACAAACCCGAAACTGAACGTCTTGCGCATGCACGGTTAGACAGCAGTTACCAAAGCCGATGCCCATGGCTGCTCTAAAGCGTACAAAGAGGTAAACACGACAACTTCGGCAGTCTCCAGTTACTTAAACTTCAGAGGGACAACTGGCACGTATAAAACAGTGGTAAGTTTCTAGTCAGCGGTGACTGCGGAATGCAACAAAATCATTGTAAATGTCCACTTTACTTGCCTTAAGCCCGAGAAAGAACCTACTAAAGTAAACTAGGCCATCGTGAAGTCGCTTCTCAACCTGCAACCGTCGCAGTATCCTCAGTACAAAACCTAACACGAACGGCTCTGCCATCTTTTTAAATAATTTGTATAGTATGGAGGCATGTAAAATGGGGTAGAGCAAACAAGAAAATTTCATAAGTTCCGCACAGTCGGGGAGGATTCTAACAGTCTACAACATCTTTAAGTTCTGTCCGTGAAACACCATGGACGGACGGTACTCATCAGTAAAAAAATGGGTAAATTTAATAATCGATTCAAAAACACGTCAATATATTGACGTGCTTTTTATAAACTACTGAGACAACAGGGTATGCTTACAACCAACTTATCGAAAAATGTGTGCATAAAAACAAGCAATAACTTACGGTTTGAGAGTAGCTCGCTAGCTCGAAGAGTTGTTTGTGAGGCGTTTCTATTGCAGGATTGGAAATCTCTTGCTGATAGCGGCTCGAGGAGCAGTCTCCAGTCGGAAACAACTGAGCGAGCTTACTTTGCAGATACTGCAAGCGGTTTTCCAGATTAGGACCCACAACCGGCAAGGCACACGAGACGGCCGAGCGGTTCACCGTCGAAGTTTCTTCAGTGACAGTTTCACTAGATAAATTCGCGGATCTAACAGAGATAAAATTCCAGTTCACAGAAACCAGACGGTATGGTTGGACAAACCATGGCAAAAGTGATACTTATTAATTTAACATGTTAACACGGGAAGGATGCACATATAAAAGGCGAATTAAGCTAAGGAATCCGCAAAACTAAAATAAACCTTATTTCTGACCTTTTAAAAGACAGTGTAGCATCGCCTTTAATATTTTCTTCTAACAGTAGAGAGAATATTTCTAGCAAATTTTTCAAATGGAGGGGATCAAAGTTGACAAGTGATGTAGCAGTAATATGAGATATCTCCGATTCTAATTCGGACGAAAGCCAGTCCAAAATAAACTGATATCTTGCTTCCAAATTTTCATATTCGTCTGGAAGGCAGGTGAGGCTTTCCCAAAACACCTACTTTTAGAAATGTCGGATTCCAACGAAGGATTCAGAAGCAGGAGAAACCGTTCGAAGAGATATATGTTGACATCAAAAATGGAGTCTATAGCACAGGCGAAATTTAACCGGTTTACAAGACATCGCGAAGTGTGGATAACATATCGCGATAGACGCTCCTCTTGCATCACGCGGCGGACACAGAACTCTAATCGGCGCCAAGCAAGGCGGCTTATTTTTACACAAAAGATTGATTAATTAAAACGAACTCACCTCTATCAAAATTGGCACTGTTAAATTATTATTTTATGTATATAAACGGGTGTTGCCTAATATAAAATGCATCGGTTTCTTTTTATATTTAGCCTGTCAGTAGAACAACCCGCTATCCTGTATGTCAGCCCCGGACTCTAAGTAGAGTTAATTTGATGAATAAACATAAAGAAATTGTATATTTAAGGCCCAAGGAACGCTTTCACTACAAAGTCTTCATTAATGGGGCATTCACATTCCTTTATTTTTAAGCATACTCTCCTTGAACTTAAAGGCGTCCCCCTTGAGACTTGATTGAAACCTGTCATAACGTGTGCTGTTTGAGCTGTTTCAAGTTGTGTGATAACGTATTCCCACTCGCCACTTCAACATACATTTTCGGCTCCCTCTCAAAAACGTGAGAAATATTTTCATCATCCAAATGTGTTTATCAGCCTTTCTATGTAGTCGGAAACAAAAGGTCTCAGTGGGGTCCTCGTTTTTAACTGAGACGCTCTACAGTAAGCGGTGCCCAAAAAGTAATATGCTAGGACCTCCTCTGCTTTTGCTGCACGTTAAAAATATTTTATCGGCAGTTTAATTATCCATTATAATTTATCTATGTTGATGATCTTAAATTTTTACACTCCTTTCTTAAATCAACGATCCAATGCTGCTTAAAATATCCATGCACATCGGCTTGTCCTGTTCGCGCGCAGCTCAACGTGGCTAATAAAATTATCGTATTTTAATTGATTTTATGTGTGTTTTGGGCCTTAAATATTACCCTAGCTGGTTTTACTGCATGGCCCCATATAACTGAATGGTTCTTGATCAAGGACCTTCGTTAAAGTATATCAATACTATACACAAACAGGGCAAACTTAACACGAAGTGCCCGATTTTTACCGGTTTCAGTGGTTATTCTGAACACGAAAAGTTCTCAAGCATTGCATGCTAGTATGGAATACTTCTATGTTTCCGATATTGTATCAAGAACTGCCATGTACATTTTCAGTCTGTAAAACTATGGTATTCCATGATCCTACGCACAAATCAGACAACATGGGACCTGCTCAGTTGGCCGAGTGGCATTTATGAAAAATTATCACAGCCAACAGAGTGATTTGCTTCACTTGACAAGAGCCAAGTGCGATCGCTTAAGGTGACAATCACGTAAGCCACCAGTTGCTTGAGCCATGGTTTAGGAGCTCCCAGTCTATAAATACGTAAAATGACCTACTCAGCCCATATTCGATGCTGAGGCTCGGTCTGACCAAAGCAATTCTCCACTCGGGGAGCTTTCAGGCGAACACGTCTTGCAACTTCAGTTGGGCCTTTTAGCGAGTACCTAGGCTGTAAGTATGGTGAGTTACAATGTCAACGTCTTGTAATGCCAGCGCCAGTGGGCCAGATAACTAAACAGTCATCATGCATAAATCTATCACGAGTAAGGAAAGTTCAGCTGGTCATGACCAACACGCCACCCATCAAACAATTATTACACAAGCGGGCAACTATCCACAACAAGATGAAGCCATTAATTGTCATCGGTATGCAGTAGCATTTCGAGTGTAGCCTTTAACTACTGTAACTCCCTATACACGAAGTGGTCGTTTCTGCTAATATCTCTGATAATGAGTTCGCGAAAGAATGCGAAATGTGACGAGAGTAAAGTTCTTGTCCCAGCGATCGCATCAGCTTTTGTCTTTAGATTTAAACAAATAGATAGTTACCTTCATAGTTAAACACTAAAAGTTTCCAAGAGATCAACTTTTTCTCTAATGCTTATAAAATAATTATATTACGGTGGGAAATTGCCTTATGTTATTCAAGTATCAAAGCGTAGTACCACCTTTGAGTTTAAGTCCAGATACCCTTCGTGGGAAGCTGGAAATTAGAAGTTGGTGCATAGGATGCACTTCAGAACAGAGTTCTATCGTTCCATGTGAAAGAAGCGGAATTGATGGGAGAACACACATGTGCTTTTTTGGAAGTGGAAGCAGAAGGTAGCGCAAACAATCAGTTGTCTCTAGGATATGTGTTGGTGAGATTCAAGTGAAAGTCAACCAATGGAGGCTGATTTGAGATGGGTACGTGGGAGGTGGGACGTGAGCACCGGTACACGCTCGCAGAGGGAGACATGAAGGTTCGACTGAGTATAACACTAAGGGAACTTTGTGAAGGATCCGGTATGCAAGTTCACAGAGAGGGACGAACACTGGAACTTCTGTTAAACGGTGGAATGAGGACGATAATGATACTTTCATCCGTAGGACAGACGAGAGAGAAAAAAATGGATTGAGGCGAATATTCGCATCCCAAGAACGTGAATATTTTGAGAAGAAAAATTTTTGAACACTGGAATTATTATTTTATAAGCCTGAGTTTTCGAGCTCCTGCAGGAGCCCATCATCAGAGTAGAGAAAAGCAGCAAATGAGGTAGCTAGTTCTGGCATAAGCACAAAACAGCTAAAATTTGAACGGGTAGAAAATCAATAATTGTGTGGTTTGGCCCTGGTCTTGCTAGTGAGCAAGATCGGCGTGGTGGGTGGGAATATTTACAGAAATAAAATCATCAACAAAAACAAGCAATATTGTACAGGGAAAGGTCAATCGTAAGTCATAAGGAAGAGGGGGGGGGTGAGAGGGAAGGACAGGACCACCAGTGCCCTGAGTCTGGAGATACCTGCGCAGGGCAGCATATGAGGGCGCCATCTCGATGCATCGGTTAACTGAGCTGTCATCCGATGCCCCGACTTCAATAAGTTCTCGGCCCGTCTCGCTGCTTGCGTCGGCAATTATCCTCGCAGCTGCGAAGTTGAACTCATAACCCGCCTGGTAGGTGTGGGCGGCCACTTGCGAAAAGTCATAACCCCGTCGAACAGCCAACTTTTGCTCGTGTATGCGCGAACCCAGCATGCGTCCAGTCTGTCCAATGTACTTTACAGAACAATTTAGACGTGGTATGCGATACACTACACCTGATTGCTTACTGGGATTTAGTCGATCCTTGATCCTCATGACCCGGCTGCGCATTGTAACCTTGGGACGATGTGCGATTCCAACGCCTATTCCCGCGGAAATACGCTCGGTCGTTGCGGACACGTCTTTGATATAGGGCGGCGTGTGCCAAATCGTGGTGGGGGGGGGGTGGTTTCACTTGGGTTCCCAGAGGGTCTGTTAATTACACGGGACAGACTGGACGCATGTTGGGTTTGCGCATACACGAGCCGATCTCACGCACAAGCAAGACGAGGGCCAAACCACACAATTATTGATATTCTACTCGTTCAAATTTTAGCTATTTTGTGCACACGCCAGAACTAGCAACCTCATTTGCTGCTTTTCCCTACTCTGATGATGGGCTGCGGCAGGAGTTCGAAAGCTCAGGCTAATAAAATAATAATTCCAGTGTTCGATAATTCTTCTTCTTCTCAAAATATTCACGTTCCTGGGATGCATTCATTCGCTTCAATTTGTTAGAACTTTGGGTGCGATGCTCTTCGGAAAGCTCGAAGCTGGGAGATATTCGCCACCCGAGAAGCAGCAACTTATGAATAGATACGTTTCTTGCACCAATGCATAAAATATGGACTGACATCCCGATGTCTGAGATACAAATCGCCCGTTAACACATCCATGGGCAGAGAACATCCGAAGAGATTTACAAAGCAGATGACAAGAGCTCTAATCAAGGATTGCCACCAACGTCTACGCAAATATAAGGCTGTAATGGAGCAGAACAAACGAGTGTGCCCGTGTCTCGGTGATTCCATTACTGATGACCTTGCTCGGACAATCACTGCGCTGGCGCATCTAAGACAAACCAAGAGGCGAGTTATCTTGGATCCCTATGACTTATGATTGACCTTTCCCTATACAATATTGCTAGTTTTCGTTGACGATCTTATTTCTGTAAATATTGCCACCCGCCACGCCAATCTCGCCCACTAGCAAGACGAGGGCCAAAACACACGATTATTGATTTTCTACCCGTTCAAATTTTAGCTGTCTTGTGCACCCGCCAGAACTAGCTACCTCATTTGCTGCTGTTTTTCCCTACTCTGATGGGCTGCTGCAGGAGCTCGAAAGCTCAGGCTTATAAAATACTAATTACAGTGTTCATTTATTATTATTCTTTTTCTTCTAAAAATAAAAACCGGAATCCGTGGAAGAAATAAGGAATGCTTGCATTTATATCACATATTTTTTATGTTACTTTAACGAGGTACCGAAACAGGGGTGTAGTATGGAATACGCAACTCACCTTTAACATATCCTCCAAGAATTTTGCTAAGCTCTGTCAGAAACATAGCCCAATACAAAACGTCTGCCTAATTTAAATAAGAAGTTATAGTAAGGAAACTAGGGCCACACATTAGATTGTACCAAACACTTATGATACCCATTGACGCATTCACACCCCCTTTAAAATACTGGAAAGAAACACATCTTTTTTTTTGGTTTTGGAAATCATATACTCCTGTCGGTGTCTTTAAATGTTATTTTTAAGGCTGGTCCCTCACTGGAGCCCGAGTGATTTGTTGAGATAGTTTATTCTACACAGAAAATCAGTTTTTTAGGAACCTGGACCTGTATTTATGTTCCAAAATACTCTGTATAGCTTTTTCAGAAACATGGAGCATTTGTTATTACTCAGCAGCTCCTATTATAGTGTTGGCCTTCATAATTTCGGCCTTGAAATAGCCAAACAAAAATGCTCTTTCTCTAAAAATGTCACCAATCTTAGTGCACTTCGAGGTCGCCTGTATAAAGGAGGTTGATTGAACCTGCATGATGATAAAACTGGGGGCTTGCATTCAGCAATGTAAGACAGTAGAACAACCTGATGCTTTTCATCTCGCAAAGTTAAATTTTTACTAGAATAAGTATTAGATATCTCTGGTTGGAGAGCCAATGGATAAATTGAATCCAATTGTATAAGATGTTTTGGAAACTGGAACTAAAAAGATAACTCCAGCTTTATAAGGGTGGTTCTGGGGGCACAACATGTTGGGTTACACCGATTTTTACCCGTATACGGTCCATAAAGTACTATATACTCTGTTTCTCACTGTCTTTAGCCAAAATAAAACGCTGATATTTGATTACCTGCTGTTTCAGCAAGCCGTGCTGTACAAGAGGTTCATCTGACGTAAGACTATTCGATGTGCGTCTAGGTAAATAACGGTTGGAAATGTATAATTTATATATAAGCTGACTGTCGACAAAATATAGGGTGTCCCAAAAAATCTATAAACTTTTTAAGCAATTGTTAACTTCGTGTTTATCATAATTGTATTATTTAAAAGACGTAAAAATATTTAAAAGTACCATTTTATCGTTTTTTATCCCTGAATTTGACTATTGCAACAGTGGCTAAATTAAGAGAAGCCACTGAACATGAACGCTCTCGAATACCAAGGTTATTGTTTCATGGTATGTGCGATTCCATTGCTTCGCGTTGACAGTCATGTCATGATCAACATGGACAACAGTTTGAGAACATGCCATAAAAAATATACTTATTAATATCTTTATATTTATTTGATAATATAATTATAATAAACACAAATTTTACAAATAGATAAAATGTGTATATACTTTTTGGGACACCCTGTATTATCCCACTTCTGAATGTCAGGAATATCCTTCTAGCGAATCTATCGATATTACTTCTGGCTGTCGAGTAGTCGCCATAGACCATACAATTTCATAACTATGGACGAGTTTGATCATTACTCGAATACCAATGTGAATGCATTAAGGAAGATTTAGATATAATAATGAACTGCATCAGGCATATAAAGTACTTCAAAGAACTATAGGAATTAATATGTGTTTGTAAAGAAAAATAAATTTTCTCGATAATCCAGTGATTTTGGAGACGTACGAAACAGCTATAAATTAGAACAGTTAATTTAGCTATTGTGTTTAATTGAAAACTTGAAGCAACCACTTTCTATATATAGAAAGAATTTGTCTTTAGTCAAGATATTCTGTTAACTTTAATCTTACTTGATAAGTATTAATTGAATATCATCAAAAAAGTGTGTCATAATTTTCCTTGATTTCACTGTCTTAGTTGATAAATTGATAACTTCTGCATCTGTTTGATGTTTACAAAAAAACCTTTAAAATAAGATAGATAAAAAGAGCATTTACCGAAATAAAGGCTTTTCCGATATAAGTTTAAATGAATATGGCAACGTTTTTTGATATGCAGAAATGCCTCAAAACAGCAAACCACATTGTCGAGGGTCAATCTTCTCCGCAGTGGAGTTGTGAAACTAATATTTCTAAGATTAATGAAAAAACTTTACAAAAAAAGTTATTTATTCGAAAGTGCTTTAATTAGATATTCAGCTAATGAACTTCTGCGTATATTAACTTTTTCCAACGTAACATCACAATGAAATTTGTGAATTTTGAGCATTTCTTTAAGTTTTCTGAAGATAAACGATAAGATTTGACTGGAGATGAACGAACTTTCGTTTCTCTTTATAATGGATTATTTTTCGACTTTGTGGATTTATTCCTTTTTCTGATATAACTATGCAAATTCGAAAAAAAATAGCTATATACATTGCCATTTTTGAAATACATATTATTCTTTTGTCTGTTCCTTTTCTGAATAACGCGAAAAGTGAACTTAAAATGCACAAAAAACTCTATTTCTACATGACTTTCTTTCAATAAGGCCTTTTATGTCTTAAAAATTTGCATCATTATGCTTGATATTTTGTTTTTGTTGCATTTTTTGTTAATTATGCATTCAAACAAACACTCTTATTACTGCATTTTGTGCAAAAAAACTTCACCGGATAGCTTTACGTAAATTTTTAAATACAATTATACATGTTAATGCAAACAAATGTGATTCCTTTAACTTGGCTTCACTTGAATCTGAACAATTTTTGACAAACTTTTCCAGTTCGGGAAGGGATATCTTTTATACCTTTTGCACTTATTTTGGATTTCCTTCATAGTATAATCAACATTAACGTGCAGTTTGTTTCGCTCTTTCATATTAGCATTGGAAATTCCTTCGATATGAGACTTCTCCCAATTAATGGCCATTTCTCTTCATAAACTAAACTAAAAGTCTTCCGCAGAATTCAATAAACTGAATGAATCAAAACAGTGTTACTAAATATACGCTTAAGTACCTAGTCTTATTTAATTACGAAGGTTGCATTGTCTTTGGCATCTACTGCTTTAAAGTGGACTGTGGTTTCGATGTGAGACACCGAAGTACGCCCACAGCCAACTTTACAGGGGAAGTGGGAGTCCTATTTACCAATCTACCAAAATGGAGTACTAAAATTCCGTTCCGTTTGGGACACTTTAATAAGAGCTCAAATACGTGATCGTCAAACTATGTTTGTGCGATATGCAAAAGGTACTAATAGACGCCTTCTCTGATCTCCAGTTTTCATTATTCTGTCCTTACAGGTGAGAGCCCAGGGGAACAGACAGACAGCTAGATGCAGCACGGGTCTACTCTCACTTTAATCCAACGCAAGTCAACGTCCCTGCACAACCCTCTTGTGCAGCATACGTTTGACCTCATCGATAACGACGGTCGAACTGTGAACTAACCTTTCGCGCATCATTTAAGTTGACCCAATTGAGAAAAAATTCCGGCCGACGCCGCGAGTTTTTTCTCAATTGGGTCAACTAAATCAAAAACAAATCTGCCAAAACCCTTATATACTTAAGAGCATTCTATTCGCCAAAGGTCGAATTGGCACGTTCGATTTTCATCAAGTTCACAACAGAGGGTTATCTAAACATGAAATCGGTGAAGTGCTTTCACATAACTCCGTCCGCTCTCCTCTTCCTCCTCTTATGGTGACTGTTCATATTCCAATTTGTTATGCTTGTTGCAAAAATAAGATGCATGTCAGCTATTGATACAATTATGGGAATATATTACTAGAATATACTATCCGCTAGTCTTAGTTGGTCTGATTACTAGAAGTATCACTCTAAACAGTGGCATATTACCTCTAGTAGCAGTATCCTAGCCCAAACTTAGTAAAATATGACACAGCTTTTGGTGAACAGATGTGAGAGAGTAGAAACCAAGGAAAGCCCTGATGTGCTTCGAGCCTCAAACATGTATTTACTCGGAATAGCATTAACCCAGATACACCCTCCTTGTTGAGGTCCAAGTGATATGAGCCTCAGTGTTAAGTTTAGTCAGCGACACCTGTGACAAATACTTACGTCAGAAATAGTGTCTTGTCTCTAGATCCAGTCACTATCTCTGCTCTTGTGCATATGGTGGACATTATCGAAATCGATGGTCGAAATATCATACAGCCAAATAGAGGCCAATACGCGTGTCTTAGATACTGCTTGCAGACAGAAAAAGTAAGATTACCGGCCACCGTAAACGAGAGTTAATTTTTCGGACAGGTTTGACGATTCAATACTCGCCTAGAGCATTTTGCTTGATTTATCTTGCTTCCTGTCAAATGTGCACGATTCGACCCTTGCGTTTTGATAATTTGGAGGCCTTTTCAACCCTGCAGAAATAACAAGGTTACTCCTAGCCAAACATTGACAACTTGGTCACGCCTACTAGAATTTCAAGTTTAAAGTGATGTTGTAAGGTTGCCATACCAACGACATCATGTTATGTCGCTTTTTGGGTAACAGGGAGCCAACGAATGCTCTACGACTAACCAATAAAATCACTTGCCCCAGGTAGGACTACCGAGCGAAAACTCGGCTACTAATTTTTATTTCCAGCAACAAGATTCCAAGATGAACCTCGAAAATACACCTATAGAGCGCTACGAGGTCTTTGGCATATTTTTCAGTTACGCGGCTGTGATGTTCAGTCTTATCCTTGCAATCTTTGCCGTTAGGAAGTACATTTTCAAACAGGTAAGCAGGTTGAATACCAAAACTTCTCTACTAATCATGTACCTTGAATGTTACTGTAAAGTTAATAAAAGTTCAGAAGGGACTAGTGAAACGATATGGCGGACCATAGCCTCAAGAATTCTTGAAAATTAATTCAGCTTGAGGACCCTACGCGATATAAAACGCACCCCGAAGAGTGCAATAGGCTCTGTTGGTTACTTACGCTTCCGAATTGAACACAGTTAGTGCAAGTTTTTTTCATAATTGACTATTTAAGTAGGTTCACCTACTACTAACAATCCGGCCCTTATTTCTCAGTAAGCAACTCATGTATGTTTTCAAGTTACGCAGTCAGCCGTACATCTCGGGCATGTCCCTGTTTGATAAAAGTATTCTTATTGGGAGTAGAGGGTTAAATAACGCACCCTGAGTCTTCTATACTGCTACTGAGCAATTCTGAGCAACTGAGAACTTATCGTACGTAACCGAATTGTCAAACAATTGCATACCATAACTTTCATTAAAACAGCAGATTTTATCTGTATGAAATTCAGCCATATGTAAGTTAACGTTTTTGCACCATAAGTCCCTACAATATAACTGTTCAAAGTATAACACATAAGCTGCAACTATTTTCCTAAAAGGAACACAGGCTGTAGCTTAAATCACATATTTAAAGGTGAAATGGCTACAGGAGGAAGTGTATTTTTGATAGGACTTTTAAAGGGAGGAAATGTTAGCGTCCTAGAAATGAAAGCACATTTTGTTGCAATACATTGAAATACTTGACCGCCTTCGTTTCATCGGAGCCGCAGAATGTCACCTTAGGTAGTCATATTTTTCGTTGCAGTATTCTAAATAATTAAATAATGAAGATTGCTTGAGTGAAAGGATGGCGAGGCAATGTTCTAGCTGTGAAAAAGTAATAAATATTTAAAGCCTAGTTTTATGTACATGTCAATCGCTTCTCAGAGTTTTACTTTGCTGATAATTTTGATTATGCCCTATCCCCATTCTATTTTGATCGCTATTTTATTTTAGTCTTTTCTGCTGGCTTTTAACGCGAGCTTACTTTGACGAATGTGAAGTTAATTGCCCTAACCAGCTCCACTTATTTACTTTATTTGATTGGATTTTTATCAATATATATATATACAAATGCTTCTGAGCGTAGTAATATCTCTAATTGTAGAACACTTGCTTTGAGAACAGTGACTCCAGTAGCTTCACGAGGTACTACTCTACTTGCATTTAAATAACAATCTATAGCTCCCTCATTTGTGGTCACAGCCTGTCAAACAGTGTGAAACGGAACATAATTTAGTTCATCGTGTTCTTTAGCATATGGTGTGCGTTTATTGATCTTGTTGATCCATATTTATGTGAATGCGAAAGTTTCATAGTTGTGAAGCAAAATGTTTCTATTTAAAGTTGCTCCATTTTCAAACTTCACCCAAATGCTCAGTCTGGGTTAGATGTTGACAAGTCGAATGCCAAAAAGGTACATGGTACTAGTTATTTAAAAAAATCACCGCAATATTGCATCTGAATTTCCACTTAAAATCTATTGCTCATCTATGTTTGCCATATTTAAGACCTCATTCAAGTGAACCAAGGAGGAAGAAAAGCTTCCGCGTCTCCACACTAAAAAGTTCTTTCTAATTATGCAGCCGATGAACGCCCACCTGAGCGGACTTTCTATCAGTTTTCCCATTACAGTGTTTATGACAGTCCTGCGAGAAATGGCCTTCTTTTGCCGGTCACTTTTATTGCATCGAACCGATGCTACACGACGAAATCAAAAATGATAGAAGTAGCATAATTTTAAGTATGAAAACGCCTTTGTTTTAAAAATCTCAAAGAAGCCATAATTTGGAATTTGTGGAGAGTGTTAAGAACTGCATTCCTTACAGTTTACTGGGGGAGAGACCATTTCGAATTTCACAGGCATAGCATGTCCGCTGATTGTGCGATAACTTTTCAAAGAATTATTGTAAATAAAACATAGAAACTCGTTATAAAGTAACCCCAATGACTTCATCATGCTGAATACGGCACGGGAATTTCGGTAAGGATGTCTTTAAACTTCGTCAAGTCAAACGAATTTTGATGGAAATAATATTGGCCGCCAAGCAACACTCAAATCGTTCAATAATTAGAATTGACTCCCGCCTGAATAGATTACCGACCTTTTAGATAAAGAAGGGTATAAAGCTCCAAAATGTTTGCTGGAACTTTTAAATACCATTTTTCATTACAATTTTTTTTATTCTGTCATGCTACAATACAATTAAAGGGCAAAACAAGACTACCAGAGATTCAAGAAAATGCAATCAGAAGACCAGTTGGAGAGCACACACATGCCTTCGAGTATTGTCGAGCAAGTACATTTACCTTGTTACAGGGTTGAGTAGAAGACGCGACGGTTAAAATATCCGCCAGACCAAAAAACGCCGGCAGGGGTTCAACCGCCCCATTCCCCCCTCACCGAGGCCGTGAATAACAAAGCATTTAGTTAAGAGGCCCACCAAAATTTCTCGAAAGGGGTGAGGCAGCGAACGGGAAAATAATCGATAAGTCCAGGCCTATATGCGGGTCATGGCATGCAAATTCAATTTTTGTTCGACAAAGTGCCTCACGCGCTTGACAATGAAGAGTCGACCAAACACTCCGAACCATCGGCATGTCGATAAACCAGTTAGGGTGAACCCTAATTATTTTTAATTTTTTTCAATCCAAATTTTTGCATTATGTCAGTTAATTTTAACACGTTTGGGATTAGAAAAACCGATCAAAGTACGGCCATTTACCCAAATGTGGTGAAGGAATAGGGAGTAGGTAATAAAAATGACAAGGAGTCAGGAGGCACTGCGTTTTGGTGGGAGACGTGCCGGGGGAGGGGTTGGTGATGTGCATGCAGTTAATCGACCGGTGACCATGCTAACCGTGGAGCGCGCACAAGATCGGCTTCCCTCGCCTGATCGCACGGAAGGCCGCATTGGGATATCACTCGATGCTCGTAATCAACAAGGTGTGCGAGAATAGCGCGCGTACGCTCTACGTTGACTTTTCCCACTACGCCGGGAGGTGTAACCGTGTGCTTATGGATAGGCTCTGACTCTTGCGACCACTGTAACTTGCTCCAGAGGAGCACGTAAACGAATAAATGCACTCTGAGGTGACCTTAGATGATAACCTACAGTATGGCTCAGAACTCGTGCAACATACCGACATTTGCAAAAAGTTGATACTCACTCGCTAATCGGCATTGAGTAAGGTTGTGATACTGAGTATAATTTTGCCTTTTTTCAAGTCATTTCTGGCCGCCAACAAAAAGTATTTACTGTCAAGAATGGCTACTTAAGTAGTACAACTTTTCATCATAGATTTTTGGCACCACCTATAAATTAAAATATATTTTATGGAAAATATATGCGATAAATTATTTCTTGTACTCGGTTGGTAGCCAACTACGCCTTCTTTAAATTTTATACTGAAAGAAAGGGCATAATTCGGTTTTTAAATGATTTCTTATCATGATTTTTTCACGATTGTGAGATTTTCATTCAAAATGCATCGTATCCGTCATATAGTTCTCATAAAATGTTGTAATAGATATAGATAATTATGCACAGATTATGAGCAGTATAAATAAATTGAGTGAAAACCTCATAAAAATATTTAAATAACCAAATCACGCGCTTTCTTGAAGAGTAAAATTTAAAGAAGGCAAAATTGACTACCAAACGGGTACGAAAAAGATTTTCCGGTGCATCTTTAATTAAAATATATTTGAATTTATAAAGTAACTCACAATAAATGATAAATGTACGTTCTTGTTAAGTAGCCATTTTTATAGTGCATATATTTTGTTAGCAATCAGAAAGAAGCTCGTTAAACAGCCGGTATCCTATTGTGACTGAAATGAATTGGGATAGTACAACACGCTAATCAGTATTAAAACCTTACTCAATGCCGACTAGCGAGTGATTATCAATCTTTCACGGAAGCCGGCATGTTGCACGCATTCTAAGCCGTACTTAATGTTTATGTTGGGTTGGGTGAGAATGATAGATGCACCCTTACTGCTAGAAAAGTTTGTGAGACAGCTTGGTCAAAGCATCATCACTGTTAACTTCCCTCTAAAAGGAGACTTTGAGAAACCGTCAGCATGGCAAGGTTTGCTGGTCACTGGACAGTATTCTTAGCTATAAGTCTGTCGAGATACCCGTTTGCTCGAAATGGGTGTTGGATTTGTTCAAGTTATTTCTCCATGTTGTCTGCCAAGCAAAATTCTTTAGCGTTTTGTGGCAAAGTAGGAACTAGGTTGCACTTCTGTTGAAGGCGTAATTAACCACCAAAATTCGTATATATACTCATTCGATTTCCGTCGCCAAGTCATTTAATTTGCATCCAAGTTATAATTCCTTGGATGCGCTTAGTGATTTTCCTATTTACTATTGAGTTTTTAAACATACTTCACGGATGTGCTTGACTGTCTCTGTGACCAGGTCAATTTACAGAATAATGGGGCGGAATTTTTATAATTCGAAATTTAAAAAATTCCCTCAGTGTTATTTCAATTGACGCGAACCTAAGTTGGAGGGAAAATTACTGATTTTGAACGAAAACCAGTAGCTGATTTAACAGGTACCAACTCCACCAACTTTTAGAACTTTTTCCCACAGCCTTCTTATGCATCTGGTATGTGGAAGTCCAATATCTGATATTTAATTTGAAAAGATAAATTATTGTATTGGTTTGTGCACCGATCTATCTCTCAGGATGTGCTACACTAGAGCTGGCTGCACGTAGCTGACGAGGGCCAACCACCCAAAATAGCTATAGTACAATGCCATTGTCTACGCCGGTGTAATGAAAGTATAAAAAAGATCAACTATTGTGCGTCTGCTTTTGACTGCTTTTTAAACGTAACTGTGACAGTTATTTTAGCGGAACTTATTTGTACCCTTTGAAGTCCGAGAAGTTAACATTAACTTGCAAGTTTATTGGAGGTATTTGTGAGTCTTAATTTTTTTTTCTGAACATTTAGGTTCTAAAACATGGAAAGTTCACGCCATCGATCAACTTCGGAGCTTTCACCTTTGCTCTGATTTCTCAAATGACATGGGTGACCACACTGTTACAAAGTAGTGCTATGGGCGTGGAGGTGAGTCTGTTATGCACTCCTTATATATTGTTGGGAAAGCTTAAAAAGGCAGTCTGCCAATTCGGGCACCTTTTCCGTAATTATCATCGGCCAGCTCTATTCCGATATTTGCTGTAAAATCTTGGGATATAAACTGGGACCAATTGAGTTAAAGCCCTACCTCTTTAGCTGCGGACCTATATCTTCTATGGTTGAATTGGCGCTTGGATGTATATTCAGATTGTGGCATGGAACCCTGCATGAGGACTTCACCTTGAGGATCCGACCTCAAAGGTCTCACCAGCGGTTAACAGGCGATGAGTCGAGACATTCTACGGACAAAATATAGTACAAGGCAAAGATCACGAGTTGAGCAGAATTTAATGACTTCATGAAATTTCGCTACCTCTCAATCAGCTGCAAAAGGCCATTGCCTATTAATAAGAGAATTAACTGTCCAATTAAGTGTCAGTCTCGAAGGTTGAAACATGATAGGTAAAGGAAGTTGAAACAATTAGTCATAGATGTGGGCGCATGGTGAGCGGTAGAGGAGGGGGGAGGTAATTGTCACAGCATAGCAGTTCATGAGAGCCTGCAGGACGTGGTTAAAAAAAAAGGGGGGGGGGTTGGGGCAGGGGACAGGGTAACAGTCAGTCAAGCGGGAGTGAGTTTATCGATCGTTACCAAGGCAATGCGAGGTTGATCACATGGCCCAGCTGCTTGCAGAGTTCTGGATTTCTTCTACGTATTGCAGCGGCCTCCACAAAACGTAGGAGACGTCCGGTCGTCGCCCGAAGTACGACCTTAAATGCATTTGTTTGGTCGACTGTATGGCCAGTGTCCACTAGGCGCTCAGCGATTGAACTCTTTGGTACTTTGTGTTCCGCCCTGAGCAACCACTTCAAAATATGTTCAGCTGACCACATTGCCAACTGCCTTTGCGTGCGCCCGATGTATTTGCATCCGCAACTACGTGTAAACTCGTAAACGCAGTTTGAGGTGGCGTGCATAGGCAGAGGGTCCTTGGTCGGTCGAACTGGAATGGTCGTTGCTGTGCTTACGTACAAATGTTCAAATTTCTTCCGGGAAAGCAATGTTTCAAAATATAGTACGGCTAGCCAAGAATAAAATGAAAACCGACAATGGAAATTCAGACCACTATGTTAAATTCGCTATTTCGGATAAGTGCATAATTAGACAGCAATATACTTAAGAATAAATATAAATAGGCCCTGAGTGCCCAAAACTTCTTGTTAAGGTCTGAGCAGTTGGGAAGCTAAAAGAGATAGCTGGTTAAACCCATTGAACATCCGTCATTTCGGCCAGTCATGCCTACTGTGCAAAGTGTACAATATGTACATGGTAGTGCGAATCGATCAAGGAACTTTTAGTAGGATAAGTTGAAAGACATAGCGATAAGCTCGATGAAATCTTCAAATTCCCACAAGCTCATTTATTAAACACCGAGACTAGCACAGTTGAACGCAGTCGGCTCATTTCTACCGGCAGTGCTATTCTTCGCAAAATCTGAGGTGGCCCTCTCACAAAACACCCAAAATTCGGTAAATTTATGCAAATTTTGGCGCGTGCCATGTCTTTAAAAGTGGACAACAGGCCTAAAATGCTAGAGAAACAGACAATTAATACAATTACATCAGTGGTTTCTTGCGATATCTCGATAAAGTAGAGGTTACGTAAAAAATAGATCTTTTTGGCAATATAATATCTTATTTATATGTAAGATATGAAGTAATCTGGCCGGATAACAGAAAATAGAACGCATCCTACGGGTTATAAACTAATAAATAAGATAAGGCGTGGAAGGCCAGACCGTCATGGATAATTTATTAAAATGGGGAGTAGAATGTGAGTAATAGGTAAGTGACTCCCAGACGAGTGTAGTCCAGCCATGAGCGGGCCGGGTCCAAGATCGCATTCCGGTGTGTGTAGTCGCCGGCTCCGGGAGTGCCCGACCGTAAGCTATCCCCGCGATAAGGTCCGCTGTAGAGCGGCCTTGGAACGTAATTGGAAAGTTAAGACAGACAGAGGGTGACCTTGACCGGAGGGCTGACACCCCCTGGTGCGCACGCGCTGGTGGACGCGAGAGCCAGAAATGTGGCTTGCCCCAGTGGCGTGCGAGGAAAGCATGACTCAGAATACGAGGTCGCTACACGTATATTTTTTACAAAAGTGTTGGGACTTTTGTTATCTTCAGGATATACGTATTACATATATAATAATATATATGCATCAGATATAATGTATATTAACAATGGTAGATGGGTGCCTGCCAATATTTTGCGGAAATCACTCTTTTTGTTGTGCCCTAGGGCTCGCTCTTGAGTCCCACCAGCAGCATATTATATGTTAAAATACATTACAAAGACAGAAGAGACTAAAAGGCAGATTTGTAACTTATTTGATTCTTCTGCACCAGGGTGACGCAACACCTGGGGTCGGGTATGACTGGCTGATGGTAGCTAATATGCCAGAAATGGCCATTGTAGTCCCCACTGCCCTTGTCGGCAATGTTCCTCTGCACATATAAATAAAGACTAACAGGAAAAAGTAAAAGAAAAAACACTTTCAGGAGATTTACACTGAACTGATGGAACTTCCGCCGCTGTACGCTTTTATGGATACAATAATACCAATTATCGGGCCATCCACCGCTTAGTCCTTATTTTATCTTCCCACAGGCTGGCATCTCTGGACCAGTCTGGTATGCAGCTACAGGTATCTGCCCTTCGGCGCTCTTCTGCATATTTTTCACGCAATGTCGCAAGAAGGCTCCCGGTGCTCGTACCTACCTGCAAGTCATTTATGCCAGATTCGGCAAAGCAGCACACCTTACTGTCTGTGCATTCGCCATTCTCAACAGCTTCTCCATTATGGCAGTCATAATAGCCAGTGAGTACCTTCTACCTGTGTCTCAGTGCTTCTCAGCTTTTCGATGGTTTTGACGATGCCTTGTTCTGCCTTCTTCTTTGCTTGGCAGTGGCACCGAGGTTAATTTAACATTTTGCTGAGAAAAGAGCAAGTAAAATTGTAGACATAGTCTTTGGCAAAGGTCGAGGAAAATCTCTTGGCTTCGTGGTTCTCATTCTTGGTAAGAGCGCCTATAATCTGCACCCGGAGCTACCTTGAGGTCTCTTCAGTGGTTCAAGAAAATGGTGAGTTGCATGACTGACCAGACAAGTAACCATGTCGCTTCATTCCCTTATTTGTCAACCCCAGGACTACCGAAAGGAGGCATACACCAAATGTAGGAAAATTGTGGAAGTTGTGTCTTTGCCTACTCACGCCTCTTGTTTATGGAAAAGCTCCACAATCTCACAGGTGTTCTTTCTAAGCCGACTATTGAACAAACGGCAGAAAGTTATACAGTGAGCGCCGTTGTAAAGGTTGTATGCTTTGCTGTCGAGTAGTCTAGCTAGGCCTCCCAGAACCTATCACTCTCACCATCCTACTTCTGCTGAAAAATTAACAAAAGGCAACTGCATCCTAAGACTGATTAACAAATTTCAAAGGGAATTTGCAAATTAGATTTGCACTGAACTGATTGGTATCCTATGACGTAACAGGCGATATTTCTCTCAGGAAAAATTGAGGAAAATCCTCATTAGAGTAATGTGCTTAGAATCACTTAGCTGCACTTTTTTCCCATAGCTCTGAACTACGGAGGTCATTAATACATAGCCTAGAAAATTCAAAGCATCTTTTTTTGAGTAGCAAAAAGATAAATAATATAACCTTTTCTCCAATGAAAACTAGCGACCAGTGTTCTGCGACTTATCGTCCGATAAAGCTTAAATTCTGTATAAAACTCGACAAAAATGCATGGAAAGTCCTTGTTTAGACAGAAACGATGTCTCCAATATTACTAAGAGCACGGGTAATATCCGCTAAATGATTTATCAGTATGTTTAATCATGCAATACTTGGATATGGCGGACTGTCCATTGGCAGCTTATGCATACTACGAGGCTATTTTGCTGAAGTTGATGCCTTCAAGCTAAAATATTTATATGAACTTCTTGATTAAGCCTGAAAACACGAGCCCACAGGATTTGCTTAATATAGTGAAGTAAAGTGTGTAAATGAATAAGAAGCTCTTTGCAATCGGTAAGAAATGGTCTTGCACTTTTAATTTTCCTTTTCCAAATAATTGAGCTAAAATATACGTTCGGTCTCGTAGACTTATTGCATTTTTAACCCTCAGGGGACCACCAACCAATGGGAAACTGTGTAAGAAAATGAGAGCTAAATACAGGAATGAAACCATAGGCAAAGCAAGCCCTTCCTATAAACATCTTAATAAGCACTCAACTGCGATGGGAGGAACTATTTTAATGCTAATTTTGGAAAAAGATCTTAAACAAACTAAGTTTAACTTTTAGGTGGCCTGTTTAGAAATGTACACTTTACTGCTAGCCATGTGCATGCAACCGATGTAAAAGCCAGTCAGAAATGAAGACATGCATTCAAGAAGCCGACACAAACCTCCATTAAAAACGAAAGTCCGCTTGCCGCACATATTTTAAGCATTTTGCACTACCTTTTCAATTCTGAAAATCACTTCTACATCTCCTCTTCGTCCAAACAGATGGAAGTCAAGTGTTTTCTAGTATAAGCACCCAGATATCATTTGAATTGGTGTGGATCATCACTGTGATTGTCGCAGGCATCTGTGCCAGCATCGGCAACGTACGACAAGTCGTCCCAACTTGTACCTGCGTATCTGGGTTCCTCTTGGTCGTCACACTGGCCATTACGATTGATACATTCTATACCAGCACCAATCCTCGCCTCGGTAAGTTCCCAACAATACCCTCAAAAGTCGCTTTGGCAAACACATGTATTCTGCAAATTTTCATCAGACCGGTACATTTACAGGATAATGAAAATTAGACAGTTGGACAAGATAATTAAATGAACTTTGATTAAGACTCATCTTTCTCACGCCACCCGCATGACGAGATCGGCACTGGGGGGAGGGAGGAGAAGGAAGGGAAGGTGAAGGAGAGGAAATTTGGTTAGGTTGTGAGCATTGGGCAGGTATATGGAGTAATAATTACCGTCATTCGCACGTAGCGAACGCAACTGTACGGTGGACCCCTGGCAACATTACATAGGAACTACAGGTTAGGCGTGAAGTCATAACCTTCGAGTTACCTATTCTAACGTAGCATGAGGGGAAACATTTGAGGTGTGTTCATCACAGCAGCATGTTTGGGAAATCGGTCCTTGCTAAAACTAAACGGGGTGCAAATTACAAATAAAGTTATCCACTGGATCAGAACAAAGTTAAAAAAAACTATAACATCCACCCTACCCCTAGAAGACAGGTTTAAGACCATCCCCGCAACAGGGGTGTCCTTATGATAAATTTCGGGAAGAGAAAATATTCTCGTAACCTGACCATAACCTGAATACTACTATCCACTTATGCCTTAATCGAAAACCCTAAATTTTTGAGAATTTAAATCAAAACGGATGTTTAGTATGGCAGGTGAGGGCTTCACGTTTCCATATACGATGAGGAGCAAAGAAACGCATCGATAAACAATTGCACTATACCTCTGCTTCGTATATGTTTGTGAGGAGACAAGTTTTCCAAATGGGTCCCTGATTTAATTCAGCTGGTTTCGAAAAAATCTCCTTGAATGGGCCTCCAGGAGACAAAGTAACAAAAAGGTGAAGACAAGGAGAATTTCTGCGAAAATGCCCATTTAACGATTAGAAAGTCGGATTGACAAACAATTATTTTTGGTCATTTATCGTCAGGCCGGTACATTGGCATGGAGAATGAAGCAGTCAGTTATTTGCAAAGCTCATGTGCATCTCGTGGTGTTGGTGGTGGGGGGAGGCGGCGGTTAGTAATCTCATTGATCCTTCGTCTCGAGCATGCCAGAGTCAACGTGTTGAGGGCGTTGGATTGCGACGCGCGGGTAAGGGAGGGGAACGTTCTCACGGACGACGAATGACCAAAAACAATTGCTTGCCATAAAAGCTTTTCAAACAGAGTCACGTCACTTCGTCTTATCGCCGCATAGCGCATAAACATAGGATCGATCGACGCGACCACTCATTGGGCAAAGCAAATGACAAAAACGCTGATGAGAAGAAGGAAACTCGAGCTCAATTGCTTCCTGGGACATGCATGTTCGTTTGTATTGGCAAAAAGGCTGATATTTTTATCTGGGTTCGCCGGTCTTCTCCTACAGAATCCAACAAGATAAATTCACAGATTTTTACGCCTCCGAACGAAAGGTCACACCAGTAAAGCGGATTTAGCAAAAACCTTAATAATCTGTACATAATATGTCTGAGAATCGCGTAGGCTCCTATGAACTATTAAGAAATTGAATTTATTTTAGAACAAATTCTCGGCTTGACTAACGTCTAATTGCATAGGCAGGATTCGTTGTATGTTAAGGAGTTAAATAGTATGTCACGAGAGTACTCAGTACGAGCAGCTTCCATATGTTAAAGGTAAGAGTGACTTCTGTCTGAATTAAAAATACATAGGTTCATAACAGGGAATATCGTGGCATCTAAATTTAGTTTGAAAAAAGAGTCAAATTGAAACGAAGGTGATGAAAGCTAGAAACGTTGACTCTAGTTGATCAGTTAGGATTCCACTGGTTCAGTTTGGTTCGCCGGCTGGCGTTCACTGTTTCAAATACGTTATTTCACTTAACAAACCCGTCAATGCAATTACTAAAGAGTTGAAGTAAATCCTTATATCAGCTCCCTTAGGCGTCTGTTGTTAGATGAAGCTGTGTTTCAATAGCCTAGGAGAGCAGCGGAGAAGATTATTTACACGAAAACTTGCTTTATGACGGCCGCAGAGAGCAATTTTAAGCAGCCTTATTCAGTCCTGCCTGAATGGCAAACCGAACTGATCTCACCGCTCAATATTATTGGCATCTCTATTTGCAGACTTTGTTTTACAACATTTGTATATTTGGCACACAGCAAACTGTTTTCTTATCTACCTTGGCTACCATTAATTCGCCTTCTGTCCTGCATTTAAAGGTTCCGTGGAAAAAATATACCGCGTGCTGCACGACTATTCCAACAGTCCTACGAACACTGGGCGCAACCTGCTCTCATTCAGGACTGCTGCTTCATTGCAGTCTGCAGTGGCTAAGTTTGTAGGTGAGGAGCATGCCAATTTATAAGTCCCTTCTTACGGAAAGTTTCGGAACTTCTAACAATAAATATGGGTTTTGAAAGAATCAAATACTTTCTTTGAGCCAATTGTGAAATACTCGGTAGCATGCGAACCGAAGACAGCAAGGTAAGGGCTGTACTACAGCCAACGCTCTAACTATCTGGGCTACGAGTCCCCGCCAGGAGTCGTGAGTTTAATCATACTTGAGTCAAGTTACCCGGACTCATAATTTAATCCGCCTGAGCTTTCTGACTCTGACTAGAGTCCACCGTCAGAGATAAAAGCAGGTTCGCGTTCTGAGCTCCTGGGAAAAGTGGATCTTGATTGTTCCTCTACTAGATCGGCGAAGCCCATATATTTATCATATTTCCGATCTCAACTGACAAAGCAAGGAGCCTGTAGTGCGTCATTGCCTGCTCGTTGTCTGGCTTTCCTCTCGTGATCTCAATCTGTCTGGACCTCAAGGTGGTTGCGACTGCTGCGAGACACAGGCCACCCACGATGTCCATCAACGGTGTCGAGCCATACGCTTTCCACCCACACACTGCCCACCGCACGGTGTCCAACCAATCACAGGCCGATTTAGCCAATGGACCCGCTCTCTCTGTCTCCTGGCCTAACGGCTCTTAAACGTCACTTGGAATTGCGCCTCACGCGCGGCGGTCGTGACCACGCCGGCCTCACGGTCGGACGCCTTGCAAGACCAATTGGCGACTTTCCCCTTCTTCTCTGCAAACAATTTAATGTTCCGTCTACTCTCGCCTTTCCACCGTCTTCTCTGCAATCTCCTAAGGAACCAGGGTCTGGAAGAGTGTAGGTGTTAAGGCCATAACCGTCGTAGCCTTAGCTTCTATAAGCCCGTGGTCCCGAGTTAGAGTATTGAACTCAATGACCAAAGGTCCCCGATTCAAATCTTGGGGGTTCCAACCTTTGATATTGGGTATGACTGGCTGATGACGGCTTACAAGCCAGAAAAGGCCATTCCGTCCTTCCTTTGCTTTGTTGGATCCATTTAATCAGAGATAAAAGCGTCAACGAAAAGCAAGCAGCAGTTCGAGGGATCAGGGGCAAATCAATCGTTATAGGGAGGGGGCAAGGACCAATCAACTAGTCTGGAGATGCCTGCGCAGGGCGATGTGTGCCGGCGCTAGATCGATAAATCGATTGACCGAGTACTCATCCGAGGGTCAGGCTTCAATGAATTCTTGGCCTCTTTTGTTGCCGCATGGGCGGTTATCCTCGCAGCTACGAAGTTAAACCTGTGATCGGTCTCGTAGATGTCGGCAGCCGCTTGTAACAATACGTCACCCCATATGTTGCTTGCTTTTCGTTGATGCTTTTATCTCCGACGATGGACTACAATAAGAGCCTGAAAGCTCAGAAGAATAAAATGATGGTTCACTTGATCGAAAAGCCTTCTTCTTCTTTATCTATTAACATACCAGGGGTGCGAACATTTGCCTCAATTCAAGTTACCATCCCGGCCTCCTGCAACGTATAGAATCCGTCCACTCTGATACAGTAAGTTAACTGCTCAAGCTGGATTCCTTAAGTAATCAATTTAGAATCCACCAGGTGACTTCTAGTCGCACTGAGTTAATATGGGGGTTTGCCGAGAATAATGCGTTTAACCTAGGTATGGAAAGCTCAGCGGCCTTGGAAAGATCCAAACTCACAACAGCGACACTCTAACCACCTGAGCTACGAGGCCACACTTCCCTCTTTACTTTCCGCTTGCTCTTGGGAGCTCGAATTCCCCTAGTTTTCCACAAGTAGGCCAAATGGACTTCCGGTAATGGCAAGATAATTCAAACAAACAATCAAACAGCTAAAAGCATTTGACTAACTGTCTACTATGGGTTTATCACTGTGTGACTCTTTACATGAATTATAGAACAGACCTCCAGGGCCAGATAAAACGTCGCTAGCATACCCGGCAATCAAAATAGATCGGTTGCTGTTACTTGTGGGTGAATTAAAATATACCCAGTCGAAGCCAACAAGACTCGATGTCATAGCGTCTGTTTAATTGCTCAGTGACTCAGATGACCACTGATTCAAAAATGAAAATGACCGGGGTATTGCACATTGAAGGCTGCCGGCTTAAAAATAGACGTGAGACCATCGCTTGGACCTTCAGTGGAAGATCAAATTTTTTAAATCATTCATTTATCCAAAATGAAACTGCACGAATTCCTTGAAACGCAAGCTACATTTGATTGCAGACTGCTTAATTGTGAGGACATTGTCTGTTCCAAACACACCTAAAATGCATTTTACTTCACAGTCTCAGTGGCTCAAGTTTTGCTGGACCAGGCCAATTGGGAGATCGTTTCAGTCTCGCCACCTGGAAAGGCCAGCCTGGGTATACTTATAGCCTGTTTCCTCTGGCTGACCATTCCGTTTGCATTCGGCACGTCAACCAGTCTTGGCTACTTGATGCTCAAAAAAGAGTACTTGAAGAACTCGACTGTCATGCTTGCTGCAGGTAAGCATGTTATAACAAATAATGAATGGAGGACTATTTTTTCTGACTGCCGCGAGACATAAAAATTCATCCGATTGCGATCACTTCACGCTAATTTCCAGGAGAAATTAATCAGCCCGACCTGTTATAGGTTGAGTCAAACCCATCAGCGGAGCTAGTATCAAGTTGAGTGATAATCTTCAAAGTCGGACAAATAACTTTTTTTGCTCCAGCGATTGTATCTTCTTCTTCTTCTTCTTCTTCTTCTTCTTCTTCATCTTCTTCTTCTTCTCCTTCTTCTTCTTCTTCTTCTTCTTCTTCTTCTTCTTCTTCTTCTTCTTCGTCTTCTTCTTCTTCTTCTTCTTCTTCTTCTTCTTCTTCTTCATCTTCTTCATCTTCTTCTTCTTCTTCTTCTTCTTCTTCTTCTTCTTCTCCTTGTTCCTCTTGTTTTTTGAACCACTCCCTGGAACTTGCCTTTTGCACTCTATCGGGAATTAGGGCTACTGTTAAGGTTGTGCTTAGGGAAAAGGGTTACGGTTTAAGAATAGGGTTATTGATAGCATTTAGATTGTGACTCGATAATAGTTGGCCTTCCTGGAATTTTCCGAAAGGTACTTTGTGCAATCGGGGTTTCGTATTCCCTTGTCTTACTGCAAGTACTTATGCGGATAGATGTTGTTGAACAGTAATCACCTATGCCACAAGACGAAACCCAAGTTAGTCCGTTCAGCCAACTAGGCGTTTGCAGTTCAAGATTGCTAAAGTTTCAGTCAACAACTAAATCCGAGACCATACATGTGTTCTTCCGGCCGGAAGTCTGGGCAAGGCCAGCGGCCTGAAGACGCACAACAATCCCCTGGTGGGTAATTTTAGTCTTCCTTAACTTAGCCGGCAAGAATGGAATATTTTCACCTTTAAGGGCAAACAAAAATGCTGCAATAAGCAAATATTTGCGTACAAAGCTAAGAAATGTTCAGCTCACAAACATGGATGTCGATAGAAAACACACTAGACCATTTATGCTTTAAACGACGCAGTCAACCCTTGGTAATGTACAATTGCTGCGTAACTAATGACAAGAGAAATTTTATCCTGGACTTCAATAAGCCGCAATAAATGTCATCGACAAAGATTATATAAGTGCACCTTGGGATACCTTGTCCCCATCAGGTAGCAACATCACAAGACCGAAGCATCTGTATTCCGCTCAGAAATCGAGGTAGAACGAAAGATGTCATTTCGATTTACCTTACCTTGTTTCAATGCGCCTGCAATGAACTTACAATGCCGGACGCTACCCTGAGTGGGTTCCAGTCGTGAAACCAAATCAATATCAGCTTAAAGTCCATGAACGGACACGTGCGAGAGCCTTAAATAGCATTTTTGAGCTCTTTGTCTTTAGAAATCACCCGCTACCTATAATTGCATTTTGCGTTCCGCGGCTGAGTCCGATCGACCAGGTCTACTTCCTCGAAGTGATCCACTTCGCGTTCTAAAATACACAAACACCAACACATATCGCAGTCCATTTTGCAACATGAATGATTACAGACGCCTTCTTCGAATGCATACTTTAACTGCTATGCACACAAGTAGAGTATTCGCACGTTTTTATTTCTCAGAAACGTAGCCATCCTCAAACGACGAAATACGGAGACGGACAAATGTTTGTCAGACGTTATGATGCAAAGGGAAACCAAATGCCTTTTCGGCAACTTCCAGGCATGTAACAGGCACAGAAAAGACACACATTTGTCCAACTAGCAAGGCGTCATAAAATTATTAATGTATTTAATAACTGTGGATTTATTAGCCATCGAGCGTTAATTAGATCAGGTGACATGCTGGTTCGAGTGCCTTTTCCCATACCTTAACTGGTGATTGCTGGATCTTTTAATGCTAAGAAAGTCCTGTTTGAACTAGGGAGCCGTAGAGTTATCCGGGTCGTTCCTCAATTACATTACTGAATAAACCAAATGAACTGACGCAACGACTCCCTCTTGAATTCTTAAGCAACGGTAAGGAGAGGCGTTAATGGCCCGCTTTCTTAAAATTAAAATATGGTTCTGGATGTGAATCTTAATTGCACAGTAAATGGAGTCCTCATTCAACGAACTACTGTCAAGTATGTAAACGTTGTCTGTTAAGGTGGTCAGTGTGCGATTCATTAAGTTTTGGGTTTCCAGTTCGAATCGAGCCAGGTTGTCTTTCTCGTGGTCCCTAAATACGCATACCGTGAGCAATTTCCAATAAATTGGTCATTGCGAGACTACGAAGAAGTTCGTACAAATGTGCGATGGATGAAAGCCGATTCATGATAAACAGTGGGAGATGTAGGGCATTTCTAGGCCTCCCCGCAAGTTCAATACTGGCAGATAGTACTGCCAGCAAAGACAAGGGAGACTAAAATGACCATTTCTGGCCTATTAGCCATCGTTAGCCAGTCATATCCCCACCCAAGTGGTGCCCAACTCGAGCCTCCAACTGGCGACCTTTTCGATCAGAGTCAAACGTCCTAACCACTGAGCCACGAGTTCGTTGTCTAGCCGGTTTAGGTCAGGAGATATTGCCACTCGTTGATGAACGTTCACCTCACCGATAACGGGACTCATCTGTCCCGCTCTGACTTGGGCCTCGCTTTCCCATTAGCGGTAAGGGATAGGCCGAAAAACTGTGCTTGTAGGATAGCGTTTCGTTCGTGCGTTGGGAATGGTTGTGTTATTATAATCATAGAAAATCGTAAGCAAAACACCGGCAAGAGGTTGGAGTGACTGTTTCTGGCTTATTCGATAGGTACGAATAAGCCAGAAACAGTCATTCTTAACTCTTACAGTTGCTCTGCTTTCGATTTTCGATGATAATAATAACACAAACATTCCCCAACGCACGAACGAGTGATGTTCCAAAGGATCGTCCGTAATTCGAAATGTCCTTACGTCGTTATTCAAGGTCATTTTACGTGGCACTTCGCTGCATTTACATTTTCATCCACACTAGCTAAATACACATTCCTGCTTATCCTAAAACGTCTTCTTTAATATGCCTGAAAGTTAATCAGCAGAGGAGTGTCTGTATTTCCTCACTGCCGATATACACGAGAAGAAAATTTGCAGAAAGCCGTGGGGAAAAAGGGAAACTTGATCGTTGGAACAAGATTTTTATTAGTGTGACGTTTTTAAATCACTCTGGAACCCATTAGCAGAAACAACAGAAGCTAATTTTACCGGCAGGCGTAGGGAGTACGGTTCCAAACAAGATGAACGCGCTGTAACTGGAAGCGCAGGTGTACTAGACTGTACGTCTGGACTCACACTGGAACCTGGCCCCAAAGGCTACGACAGTGCAACGGCAAGAGAACATTTTGTAGCCAAACGATGAGAGAGCGCGGGGGGGGGGGGCAAGGAGGGGACAGATCCCATGACGCGGTATCACGACGACGTGATCTCACGTGACGGAGGCGGGAATGGGGCCGCGTCAATCGACCGCGTGAGCGTAGCGTAGGAAGGCAGGGGGAGATGAACCTGTCCATCAGGGAAGTTAGCGTCAGACGTCCAGGCCGCCAGCAGGCCCGGCTGCTTGCCCGCGAAATCGATCTCGTGCTCTTCTTACACAGCGAGTTAATATGGACCTAAGGCATTGGGTCGCCTATGTGATAGGCCCGTTTGCGCGGGGCTATTTGCGATCTAAGCTGTCGTCTTGTCTGGCCTATATAATAGCCAAGACGACTATGGTGTGGAATTTAATTAACTTGGCCCAATTTATCATAGTTGACCGCCTGGACCTTCATCTGCACGATTCTAGCACACATTGCAGCTGAAGAACAATGGATGATACTCCTCAAAACTCTTGGAGATGCTTTCCATAGTTTAGGCAACCTTCTATATGTACAACACAGGGTATTAACTATAGTTTTTTCACGCTCTTTGCAACACGAACCTGACAGTCGCATATGCACATCTATTTGAGAAGGTAAGGCATTTGTAGGAAGCCAGGGCCAAGTAATCACCAACACTAAAATTAGCAGCCCCCACGTCTATCGTAGGTGTTTCTACTTGGCGCGACCGTGGCTTGAACACATTACACTAAGTTGTCAAGATCGTGATCTTTACCCCCGCTGTTGCTTAAATGACGTCATATGTATTTGGTCATTAAGCGCGGTAGTGGTGTCACTGTTTTTTGAGATTTGTACACAAAAACTTTTTCAATACCACACTCAGTAAACCTTCTTCAACTTTCCTCTTCAGCTGATGCACCGATCACCGTGTTTAGGTCGGCTTTCGGCATAAGTGGGTGTTTCCTCCTCTTCACAATGAATTCCTTCATTATTGTGACAGTTTGCATTTTTCAGCTGTACTCCATCAGCGCGATTTTCACCTACGACATTTATGCAACGCATCTGAAGGTAATTTTGAAATCTCTTGCATAAAAAACGAAAATGGTGGCCTTGCCCCCCTAAACTATTTCATAATATTGTCCATACACGTATTTTACTTGCAAATAAGAAGTTAAGAAATGTCGTAGAATATCAATATAAATTCTAAAATCAAGACCAATGTGGTCTTTCTCGATGCATTGTGTTTTGACAAGGGAGTGAATGGAAAAGAGTGACTTGACGCCTCGAGTTACCTGACACTGAAAGCATTAAGCGAGAATCAATTACTTATTTTGATTGCATCCAGTTTAAGTAAAATTCCTCGTAAATTGCGGACCATGTCCATAAAAAATGATAAAAACTTGTAGTCGAATGAGCCAGTCTGTGACATCTAAATGCTCAAGCCAGTTCTATACGGGATGAGGTAACGTTATAAAAATGCCAAAAATGGTAACTAAACCACATAAGCTCAGAGCCACCAAAGTTGATTGCACATGCTGATTTCTAATTCTTACTCATTTTTGCGGTGGTCAAAATAGTGCAATTTTTACTTTAAGTTTAAGAGTGTGCTGGATTGGCTTACCAACTCATGCAAGTGAGCAGAAGAAGGCTTTGCAAGTTTTGACTAAATTTTGGGTGAGGTACAAATAATCCGTATTTAAAAAGGTTTCTACCGTTTCTGAAAAAACACGAAGAATAATATGGTAAAGAAAGCCTCATCCGATCATTCTACGGGACACACCCATGTCGTTGTGCCTTGGACCTCGATCTAAAGCCGCCTTCCCCACGGACGTATAGAAGTTAGCAGTAGAGGCAGAATGGTATGATCGAGACAGAAAAGAGGGACTGAAATGACTATTTCGGACGTTGTGGCCATCATCATCCAGCCAGAACTATGCCGATGTTTGCAACGCGAGGTACAATTCCGAGTTTTCTTGGATAGAAGCTCAACACTCTAACCCTTGAACAATGGCAGCGGTGCAAGACGACGTGGTTTACGGGAAAATATGCAAGCTTATCTAGAGGAGTGGCTCATGTTGTGGGAAGCGGCGTCAGACCTGCCCCGCCAGAAGTTCTGTTTTGCAAACGTCGCATGCGGTCTTTTTTGTTTGAAACTTTAGTTACTCTGGATTAAATAGAATGACGTAACCGATATTTTACGCCAGAACGAATAAAGAATTTGAATAGCGTTTTCTAAAGCTAATTTAAGCATTCCTTTAACGTTGCCATTTCCGTGAAAGTGATCGAGAAAGTTTGGATTAGGTAAAGTATTGTACCTCAAAGTCAGAGTATTAGTTTATGACAGCTAGTAAGATATGAGTTAAGTGGGAGAGGTAAAAACCCTTTTATATGTTTTTGGCTGCCAATTTGGATAACTGAGGTAAAATTTCTGCTCGAGCAGCAGCTGCTGGACACCATACAATTATAGCGTTTTGAGAAATGGTTATATAAGTGGTTATGTTTGTGCTTCCATGGATGACCGTGCAAGAATAAATTAGTTTAGGGTCCTCCAGGCCTCAGCTTCAGGTCGCAGTTGAACACAAATAGTTTCAAAACGTTGGCGTTAATGCTGTGCAGTACTTATCCAGAGGGCTTAGATAAAGGGAGGGCTTTATTTAAGGAGACTTTACTCTAGGGACAGTATCCGAGGGAAGATTCATCTCTCACTTTCTCTTGAGTGCCTTCCGACAGGCTTTCCAATAGCCTCCCAACTGAAGTTCTACTGCAGCAGGCAGAGGGTGGGGGGTGTAGGGGTAAATATGTTTCGGCACTGCAAAGTGAAACTCCGCCTTAACCCGCAGCAAAATGCGACGCCAAGGGAACAAAGTTGGTTAACAGCAGTCTCCACGTTCCCTGTTCCCAGATGCCTCTATAGAATGAAATGAAACGCGGTCTTTCCTGCAGTGCATACAATTAGGCCTGTTTTTTCTTCAAAAGTAATGAGCTTTTTTACTCTCGTTGTAGCCATTTCGCGTCTGCTATGACAACAACTGTTGCCTACTTTGCGGTAAGACGAGGGATGAGATTTCTCGACCGAAGGACAAATGTGAATGCCTACCAGTAGTTGCCTGTGAAATGTGTCAACACGACAATGAGTAAGTGCGCGAGGATTGCTTTTCTTATTTCTACCAATATAAAGAGTTTGGTTGTGCACGTAAAGCCTACTGCCTGTCGAAATGTTATCGAGGAGTGTTAAGGTTAATAGAGTTAACCCTAACGACCGCGATGTTCCAGGCCCCGTATCTTAGGAGAAGTGCGAAGTCATGAGAAGGCCAAAATGGTAGGAACAGTGTGTTCTGTCCAGAAAGGATGGAAGAATAGGTAGGAGGAGATGTGACTCTTGGACAAGTGCAGTCCATTTCCAATTCCGCTCAGGTCCGAATTGATATCTGGTGGCAGTCACCGAATTGAGTTTTGTGTCCAGACCAATTAAGGCTAACCTACTAATTGAGGCTAGTCTACTAACGCGAACATCTCATTGGACGAATTGAGGCCAGGACTGGGAGGCACGATGCATGCGTTCGCCAGCGTCAGTTTGCACCTGACCCCAGAGGCATGGCGAGAACTACCTTCACGCGAATCTCTATGCGCGGAGTGAACTCTTCTGTGGCGTCATGCGTTAGGAGGGAGTCAGGTTGCAAAGAATTTATAAAGTCTCTATTTAACCAGAAAATGCGCAATTCCCCGGTAGGAAGTTTTTGACAGATTACAAGCAAAGGCGATAGGTACAGCCAAGAGGCAGTTGCTGCGCCACTATTAAGTTAGGAACAACAAATGGGCTGCTGTCGGCTAGCATTCCTCCAGATGTGCTGGGAGATTTGATTGCCAGCCTAGAATAGACCTATAGGGGAATAATGGAAAATCGAGTTAACTCTAACAGCTACGATCTTCCGGGTCCAGTTTTTTGGGAGAAGGATAAGAAGTCTTGGGAAGGCCATAATAGCAGGAACAGTTTATTCTGTATAGAAGGAATGCAAGAATAGATTAGAGCAGATTTGACTCTCGGGCGTGTGCAGCCCGTTCCCTTGCCGCATCGGGTCCGCAGTGCTGGCCTGACGCCAGTCACCACGTTGAGGTCTGTGTCCGGACGGAGTGGGGTCAACCTACGAATTAAGGCTAGTCCACAAACGCGGACATCTCATTGGAAGGATTGAAGTCCAGCTGCCGTGGACGGGGAGGCACGGTTCACCAAAAGCGAGGGGTTGCGCGTTAATCTGCGCCTGGCCTGAGACACGCCGAAAACTGCCTTCGCGCGAAGTCCTATGCGCGGAGTGACCTCGTCTATGGCCTCACGAGATAGAAGGGGTTGGGGTGGCGAAGCTACTATAGACCCGGCCACGTGATTTCACACACACACACACACACCACATTTCCCCCGTCGATTTCGACGATGGGCACCACGCGCTCCAACAAGCCGCAGCAAACGCTGAAGCAAGCCGCAACTGACACAAAGGCGAGCTGGGCAAGCAATACGCAAGCGACAGCTAGCAGGAGCAACGCAGAGAACTGGCGCGAGGGAAAACAGGAGTTTAGGCAGACTTGCGCAGAATCTACCCACTCGCTCGCCACTCCCACCCCCGTTTCCGGTGTAAAGACAAAGTCAATAAGACCGGGGATGAGGGAGGGTGTAGATGGCTGGCGCGATAAACACTCAGAACGCGCACACTTGACACAGCCATCTCGCTAGGTATGCTCCCGACTGCGCGGGAGTGCCATAAAAGCCACATTAAGAGGGAGCCATTGCAGCCTGACTCTCAGTCCTCCCTCTCCTCCCGTACGCACACACAGACACACGCGTACAGAAGGAGCAGCTACGTGGGGGGCCGAGTTTTCCCGTCAGTTGGCAGACCCTCCTAGCCACGGCTTTTAGCGCACCGTGATAGATTCAGACGCATTCAGATTTATTATAGCGAGGGAAGAAGCGCGCCGAGGTCGACCTCACTCGCTCCCCCACCGCATAGTGACCGCCTAGCTTTTCGGGCACCCGCAGTGGGGCCTGAAACCCAGTGGGAGCGCGAGCGCAGTCAGCAAGGGGAATCAGAAGTGAGAGAAAGTGCCAGCGCCTTCCAGGCCGCAGGGACCGTGGTTGGCTGAAGACTGGCATTGCATGTGCATACAGACCATTGGATCTCAGAAGGGTGAGAGCAGCCCTGCATGAAGCCTGGGCCAACACCCTCCTGAGAGGGGTAACCAGTCAGTCAGCGACTGAAAAGCACTACCCATGCTCCGTTGCCGGTTGGCGTCCGTGGGCGAGGCTGAAAGGAGAGCAAGAGACAATTTGTGAACTTTTCAGTTGTGGATGTGCAGAAGACGAAAAAAGAAAAGAAGAAGAAGAAGAGGAGTAGAAGAAAAAGAGGAAGAAGGAGGAGGGGAAAGGACAAAGGGGAAAAAATAGAAAAAGGGAAAGAAGGAGATAGGGAGAGGAGGTAAGGGGTGGAACGCAGACAGGCCGAGAAAGGGGAGGAGATGAAGTATAGAAGAACAATGAGAGCAAAGTCTCAGCTTACCTTGCAGCAGAGAATCTTCAGAAGCTACTGAGGCTGTCGTATGTGCTAAAGACAGAACTGCAGGCGCCGCTATTATGAGTATGATTGCGGTAATGGAGCGAGTAATATAAACTACAGGAGCTATTATGGGGCAGTAAGGCAAGACAGTATTCAACAAATACAGCAAGAACGGCCTCCACTTACCTGAGGGAGGAGGCACTCACCTGTGTTCCCGACAAACTTGACGACGCAAGCGTGACGCGAGGCGACTAGTGAGTGTGGCTGAGGCTGGTGGTGGGGATGTGTGAGGTGCTGGGTGTGCCAACATCACGGTCAGTGCCGCTGTCGTAAATGCGCATGTGACCTAGTAGGCCCATGCGATGAGCGAATGATCGGGGGCAGTGTGGGCCGTGAAGGCGTCGGTCTCGCCTGTGTGTTGGTGCTCCAGGCACTAGTTCACCAGTCTCTGTGCGATGGATTCGCAAGTGACCGATTAGACCGATGCGTGAGGTGAATGTGCGATTGCAGTGAGGGCATATCAGGACCTCAGAGCTGGTGGGAGGTTCAGGTGTGGAAGTTGATGCGGGCGGTAGTGTGTCAGAGGGAGTGGAAGAAGTTGTGGGTGAGTTGGAGTCGGTGGACGAGGGCAACGAGGCATCTCTCGCGTCGGTGATTGCCGTCGACGTGGAGGGTGGAGTGGGGTCTGGCGGAGTGTTTGGTGCAGTCGACGTGGATGCTGTCGGAGGAGGGTTGCACGGCTTCCGGAGGTGACCGACCAGGCCAATGCGTGCACAGAAGGTGCGTTGACAACGCGGACACGTTGGAAGGGCTTGGGTGGTGGCAGCGTGCGTCCGTGGATTGTGAGACTTGCGTGCCGTCCGTTTTGCCTTGGCGGCGGCGATCCGACTAGCTTCTTAGAGTGCGGCGCCCGTTTTGACCGCTCTTCGCCACGCAGTTTGGTCCAGGGCAAGCTCCTCCCAGTTCAGCGTGTTGATTTGGAGACGCTTCAGGGAGTTCTTCAGGGTGTCCTTGTAACGTCTCTTCTGTCCTCCTTTGCGACGAGTACCTACGGCGACATCGCCATAGAACAGTCACTTGGGCAGCCGTTCATCATTCATACGTACCACGTGTCCGCTCCAGCGCAGTTGTATCTGCCTGAGCATGGCCTGGATGCTGAGAACTCCCGTTCTCTCCACACATACACACACACACACACACTGAAAACACTATGGTTTATTTGTCCTGCATGATGTAAGTCACCAAGGGCTTGAATACTGGCAAGTTGCACGTAAGAGGGCATTTCAAGGAAGACACTGGGCGGGGGGCTATCTCACTCTACCGTCAACGGAGGTATGGACAATGTGTATGAGACCGTTCAACGCAGTAATCTGTCGTATCCTTCAAGGAAACATGCCCATCTTCAGAGTGACAGAAACCCTTCCTCTGCCAGGGAATTTTGCAACCATTGTTGACAGTAGTGTGAAATGTGGCAGTTTCCTGATCCTGCAATGTCCGGATCCTCATCAGCGTTTCATACAAAGGAATACTTTGCGTGGTTCTTTTGTAGTTCTATAGAGAGAAATAAGCTTAGATTTAATTGGATTAACCAGTATCAGGACTGTCTCATGAAACGTTAATCCGAAATTCGAAAGTGTGTTTTGATTAGAAAAGTGCACTCAGAATGATCTATTATGTTGGGATATTATCTCAAGATATTCCACACCCGATGAAAAATGAGTGCTTGAGTATTATGCATTTAATTGAGCGATTTTCAAGTTCCTTAAAAATTCAAGTATACTTGATGTAACATTTAAGAATAATTATTATTTCTTGTACCCTTTGGGCGGTAAAGTACGTTCTATTTCCTGCTAGGACTCAAAGAAAGCGTAAATTGAGGCCAATATGTTATTTCATTAGCGTTAAGGGCTTACAATCTAGGTATATTATAAAGATTCTACAGGATAGTATTTACACAATGTGTTGCAGTGGGTGTGAATATTTTTAAAATATTTTACGAGGAACTTTAATAAAGTACAAGAAAGAATGCATCTCGAAAGGACATAGTTCAATCTTGAACATATCTCACAATTCGAATAATTTTTAGAACCAAACGCTGGCCTTTCTGTGAGTATAAAATGTAAATATCACATGGCTGGTTAAAAAATAAGTACAAGAACGCTTATTTTTCGAATTTATAAGCGTACCATAAATTACTGAAAAAAAGCATGCAACTCAAATATCTGCTTTTCGCATTAAGCTTTATTTTAAGGTAATCGAACAGACGTGTTTTTGAAAACCAGCATCCTGCTGTGCCCGAAATAGTAGGAGTATTTCATTGATTGATTCTCAATATTAGAAACCCACTTAAGTGAGCTTTCCCACTCAAAAATGCATTTCAGAATTTGATCAACACTTCATGAAAGTGGTTATATATTATCGTAATATCACTTTCAAAACCCTATTTTAATGGTGATCTAAACAACACTTTCAAAGTGGGAAGGGAAAGAAGACACTACAATTCTTCAGCTTAACTTCTATTCTGTAAAAAAAATTACCGTGAGACATTGTGTAATTGATGTCCTTTTGGGCTCCAAGGCTGACGGTTTTTTAATGGTTATTAATTCCTTTGGTTCCGTTAACCCCTCCAATGGTATTTAGCACCAGTGTTAACACTTGCGCGAAAGAGCCTTGGTTCAGATTTGCTAAGAGTCAATAAACACCAAGGCTGAATCATGGAGTGTTAGCACTTTGACTATATTCCAGAAACTTAGATCTCCAGAAACACAGGGTATTCTTTATTTTTAGCGTTCAACTCGCAAGCAGTGGTCCTGTGAAACCTGTTTTCAGCTGTCGTGTTCATGCAGACTACAAAAACTACACCAGCCGACTGGAAACTCTTCACGGAACAGCTATCCTCGTGATTCTGGGATTCATTTTGCCCCTTGGCATCCTGCTGAATTATCCAGGAGTAGGTTTATGCTTGAATTTTTGCCATTTATTGACTTTCTAATTTTTAATATGAAATTTATGGTAATGAGCACAATAGATCTTAAGAAATCAACTCTCCACCGCTTCAATGACTAAGTACTATGACCTAATGAATCCCTTCCAAACCTATTAATGGTCCAGGTCTGAAAAATTAGAAGGGTCAATCGACATCTCGAAGGTTGAAGGCACTGGTAGCAGGGAGGGGAGGGGGGTCGGAGCTAGAAGTGTTTGCTGAATAAATCGAATGCAAACTTTAATTAAACTACTTGATGTTAAGTTATTTGCTTCTTTCCACATGTGATGGGATTGAATGCGAAGACTGCAAGCAACAAGAGTGGTTACCACGTTTTTGAAGGAACCACAGGATGCCATACGGAAGTACCGTGCTGAGTGCTGCAAGCAGGCCTCGTCAGTGACTGACACAGCATGAGACCGAGTTCTCTTCAGTAACATTTAGAACTACGATAATCCGCAAGCCTTCCATCGTATCAGTGAATTTTATGACTATAATAAACCTAAAAATCGAGTGTTCACTACATTAAATGGCAGGAGTTACCTTGGTAGTGGCGGAACAAAAATCCACATTTCCAGGTTTGTCGACAGCGATTCGAACTCGATTCAAGGTCAATTCAAGCTCGATCCGAGCTCGAGTTGAGCATTATTAGGGTTAGGGTAAAAGTGTTAGGGGTTAGGAGTAGGGTTATGGTTAAGGTCAGAGGTTAGGGTTAGGGTGAGGGTTAGGGGTTAGGTTCAGTGTGGGATAGTGATATTGTGTGGTAAAAGCCCGAAGTTTCTGCTTTATGTTGCAAAAAGTCTTCAAAAATGCATTATTACTAGGTTTTGGGCAAAGGAAGTATTCGGAATAAAACTCCACATTTCCAAGTTTGTCCACAGCGATTCGTGCTCGATTCAAGCTCGATTTGTTTTTGCGCCTTTTTTCGATTGGTGCGTTCAACGCCGTCGGCCTATAGCCACCATATTACATTTTTTCAACAATATTTTACGACTTTTTTTTATTTTCACAAAATCCTTGTTTGGTAAATCAGTTTTTTCAACTTAAAAAAACACCCGCTCATGGTTACCGTATGAAAACAACTTAGGGCTTGTTGTATCCAAGACCACTACCAAGGAAACTCCTGCCAATCAAATTGTCTTACGCCTTATGCAGATCTCGATTCCAAATGTAAATGAGTTAACTGCGTAACCACTGCTGCCACCTCCCGGTTTCCATATCTTTGGAGCTCATGCCAAGCGACAAGTTCATCTATAAAATCTTAAAGGTACCTTCATTACAAGCATGGAATGTCAAACATAAAGTCTGCTTCAGTTCGAAAATATACTTACATAGATTTTTCTATATTACTTACCTCGCAGTCTATTTAGAGGGTATGCCAATCGCATCAGGATACCGACTTTTGAAGGCGTTTTGTTTCACTACAATCAGTAAAAATGTCTACTCATGTAGCCGTCATTTTTAAATTGATATTCGATACGCCTTTAAATTTAAATATATTTTATAGAAAACATGCACAAAATATTCTATCTGCTGCTCATTTCACAGAAAATAACGCTTTGGTCAAATTTTTATTTGAAAAAGATCATCTTTCGGTTTCGAATAAGTTCCTTAATTATGAGATAAAAATCATAAAATGTCCATAAATGAATAGTCTTACGTCTCCATGTATTAAGACCGCTTATACCGTATAGTATATGGTCGCCATCAATCAAAAGGCAACCCTCCTACGCGGGTTCGAATCCCGCCGAATGCCGCGAGTTTTTTCACAATTTGTTCAACTAAATTAACCAAATCTGCCAAAAAACTTCATAATTAATCAAAATGTTTATGAGCGCAACGTAAAGTCATCTCAATGGCGTAGAGAAGCGTGTGGCTTTCTTCAGATAGAATGCATGCAGCCTTAAATTTAAGTCAAACGGAAGACTGTACTCTAAATTATTCGGCAGTTTTAAGACATTTTCAAAGCCGCAAAACAATTTCTTCAAGCACAAAATTGGTAGAAGACGTACTGTCTCAGGCAATGAGTACATGGAAGGATATTTTCGTGCAGATTTTTTATAAGGTATATTTGAACACATCCAGGTATTGAAACTCGATGCGACAAGTTTATACTACTTGAGCAGGCATTTTCACAGGTAACCGGAAAAAATTTGTTTCCCGGAACGAAATCCTGTTGTGAGTGAAATGCTTTGGGATTATGCTACACGGAAATTAGTATTTGGATTCCTTCTACAGTAAAATTAGTAACATTTCAGGGCTTTAGTTAACTTGTCATGAGATAGCATATCTGGTATACATTTAAATTTTATCATTTTTTGAACAATATCCAGCTGTTAGCAATACCTTTAAAGCCTGATATTATCAAAGACGGACGGCCCTACTATATGCCTTACTCTAGTTGACTGCGTTTCCTTAAGACTTCATGTTTGTTTTGCAGTGTGTGCTCTGACTGTTTTTTGTTTTCTTCAGGTTAACTCCATGTCTGTCAACTCGGTTGCCAGCGTAACTGTAACAGCAGCCGTTGGAAGTGTGATCTATGCTCTCTTCTTCTCCTGGTTGACACCACAGGCGATTGTCATTTCTTGTATCGTGAGTGGAATATTGGCGGCAGCGATATGGTTTTTACTGAATACATTGGTGACTCTTGGCAAGATGCGTAGCCTGGGTACGTTCACGTTTTTTACGTCGAATAAGCAGTCAAAACAACAACATTAATCTTCCTGCAGAACAAATTTTACTGTTGTTGTGAATTGCACTAATTGCCGCCGTAGCTGTTTACCCTGAGGAGCGGAGTCGAGGTCTTCTGTGGGAGGTAGTCAGTCAAGATGAAATACTGTGGAACAATGAAAGGCAATTAGCAATCGACAAATTCAAAGAAAAAAGAAATAACTCAAATTCAAAAATGTCAGACATCCGGGATATAAATTATAACTTATCCTCTGTTAACCGGAATAGATTCGAAGATTTACTCACGTTTTAGAGAGTGAATACTGACTTTTATCGATGAGCAGTTTCAAGTTGCGGCCGTAAGTGTTGGCCCTGGGCTGATCGACTTTTCTCCGTTCGCTGTCTGGCCTTGCGTGTGGATTTTGGCTTAGCGTGACGACAATTGGTGGTCTGCTCTATCCCCACGGTAGACGATGCCGGTAATCCTGCTCCCTCTCATGGTGGTTTCGTCACAGAACCGTCTTCGTCTGCTAATCCTGACTTTGGTTTTACCATGCCCTGTCCTTTACTTTCTTAATGGCGCAGGACTTTGTAGGCCGCAGGGAGGTCTAGATGCCTGTTGACAGAATTGGCGTCTGAGTTACATGCCTCAAGCGTCAAGTGTCATTTCTTTATTTAGCTGAGCTTTCAAACTATTAATGGAGTCCAGCATGAGCAGTAACAGTGGCAACAAAACAAGTAACAGTTCACGGAGGTAGGGCCAATGCAATATAAGTAATGACAGTTCGGAGGTGACTGCGCAGGTCTCTGTATGCTGATGCCAGATCTATATATCAACTGACCGAGTTCTCATCGGAGACTCCGGTTTCACTCAATTCGTGGCTTGTCTTGCTTCGTGACCCCTTTTGTGCATGTGGACAGCTACAATTGATAATCTGTCGCCCACACGTCCGTGGGTATAACAGCATTCAACTTTCGATCTACTATTTTTTGGCTTTCGTACAGACTAATCGGCAACACTGACTGGGTTTTTAGACCAAAGTTGAGTCAGAGAAGCTAGTAAAAGTCCTCTAAGCTACGGGCAGTTCCCTTTGGTAAGACGAGTAGTCTTCTGTCACACCTTAGGACAGATAAAAAAATCGCAGTCACATTGAGTTTCACTGACAAGGAAAGGGTACCACGCTGTTATCTGATACCTATTTTGATGAAGCAGACTTTAACTGACGACGGCAAAGGACTATTTTACTGAGTTGTCCGCTCTTATCTTCTGTGTGTCTACAATGTTTATAATGCCGCTTTTTTAACAGATTGTGAGTGGAAGTACAATATTACGAAAATAGATGATCACCTGTAGGATTCGGTGTCTTTCTCTTTGTCCTCAAAGAAAACCGAAGTCCCAACTACAAAGCTCAGCCACGAAAAATCGTGGAAGAACATTTACGTACGAACTCCCAGCTGGTCCCTTCAACGTTAATAAACGCTGTTACGGCCATTTTCAAAAGAAAAAATTTTCTAACGATATCATTTGGATTGCCAATAGTGGAGAATATGCAAGTTCCAGGAAGCAGTTCAGAAGAAGAAGATGCGATCGCTGGAACAAAAGTTCTTTTTGCCTGACATTAAGGATTCCCTCGGGAATGCTTAATCATAGGTGATAATAACGTAGTCATGGTCATGCGCAGATGGGGTGGAGACATGCATAGGCTGCACGGTATTTATAGTTCATAGTAGTCATCCGCGTGTGTCATCCGCGGCTGGAGTCGTTTACCGGATCTGGTGCAATTGTGGACAAAGCAACTATGTCGGAGAGCCCGGAAGATTTTTCCAGACGCGAATAGCCGACCATGCGGCGACGGTGAGAAAGAAAGGCGCCACCTCCCAAGTTGTAGCTCACTCGACGGGACCCGGCCATATTTTAAAGTTTGACGAGGCCGGAATCCTCGCAAGAGGTGACAACCGAATGAGCCGTGAGCTGCTGGAGTCGTGGTTCTCAGGCGCAATGATTTGGCGTTCCCATACGGCGTACTGAGGAGTTTCTTTAGCAACAGAATCAGTCACGTGGGAAGGGCTGCGCGTAGCAACAGCTCTTACGACAGCAGCATAATTGTCACCCCATTATCAGGCCCACATCCGACGCTGACGTGCAAACTGTGGAAATTAGTGAGTCAAACGCGAAGTGTCAAGCCAGAACCGCATCAATTAGACCTTAGCGGTGGCTAAAGAAGTGAACAATTATCACATACACGTGGATGACCGCTATGAGCTATAAATACCGTGCAGCCTATGCATGCCTCCACCCCATCTGCGCATGACCATGACTACGTTATCATCACCTATGATTAAGCATTCCCGAGGGAATCCTTAATGTCAGGCAAAAAACTTTTGTTCCAGCGATCGCATCTCCTTCTTCTGAACTGCTTCCTGGAACTCGCATATTCTCCACTATTGGCAAGGCTTGTCTTTTCGTCGCGCGGCGAGTTCGTGCTCGTGCAGCCTCGTGAGAACCTATTTGCCCATAAATGAATTACTGCGGTAAGATGTTTATCGAAATCGAGTTTTACTCGTGAATTTTCAGGATGGTAAAACCAAACCGTTGTCAGAAGAAATGCGAGAGTTTGGATTATGGCACTAGAGGGTTTAAGTACAGAGGTAACATCGAATGGCTGAGTTCCGAACGAGGAGGACGCGAGTCACGTTGCGATAAGTGCTGCAACTGAGAAGTGCGGTGGTGAACGTTTTGATTATGGGTCACTTGCCGGGAGGATGCAGAACCAATGAAGTTCTTCCTGGCCGAATGCGGATAAGCAGTTGTTTTTGCTATAGCAAAACCTAAAGCACCTCGTCCATGGATCGCGGTACAGCGTCAGCAACTCTCCTGCTTTCCTCCAGAGAATTCAAAGCCTAAATCTAAGTCTAAATGTATGCATTCTATCGGTTGATGTGTTTGCTCTTACCTCCATACCATCAACCCCGGCAATTGAGAGTATAGCGTGGCGTCTGGACGAATCGCTCATTGACATTCGGTCGCAGCACGTTTTAGACATGCTTGGGCTCTGCTTTTACAATTATTGTCAGTTGGAAGGGCTCCGAGGTCGAAATAACCCTCAATTATGGGAGCAACCATCCTGTAACCCACAGAAACAAGCTGTTTCTGAACAATGTTCCACCGCGCATTTCGGTACTGTAGCATGGAGTATCTAAATAAAAGAGAACTTCTCTTTACGTATGTTTCCTGCTTGAGACCCAACTAACGCTGACTGGGTTAAGAAGAATAATTTGTGGGTTCTAAATACGCAGGTGCCGATTCAGAACCTAGGTTATGATTAAAGTTTAGATAGAAACACTATTCACTAATATATTTTTTGGTTTTATTCGGCACTAGAATTAAATTCAAACGGAAGAGGAGAACGTAGGATTTTCATGAATCCGCACAGTAGTTTCGGTGTTTCGAACAGAAAAAAAAACAAAATCTATTTCTTGGTAATAAGTGCTTGTTGCATCTTTTGCCATTTAGACTCCTCGGAAATTTCAGCATTCGGTGAGGTGTACTTTATTTCGTCGATAATCGGAATCAGTAGCGGCTTCATCTTACCCGTTATCATTTCTTTCTTGACAAAAAGAGCTGACAAGGAGTTTGGACTGAGGAGTTGGGAGCGCCTATATGAACTTAATAATCCATTACATCCCTGGGGTGATCAATTCCGCAGGTGAGTACTTTTGCTTCATAACAGACGATCAACTATTGTTAGCTTTTGTTTCACTGAAGACTTTAATTGCACCGTCTAAATGTACCCAGGCTTTTAATTAACAGTTATAATTTCTATTAAGTTGGTTTGGCAGATTTAGTTAAGGTAGTTGACCCAATTGTGAAAAAACTCGCGGCTTTCGGCGGGATTTGAACCCGCATAGGAGAGTGGCTTTTAGCCAAACCAACGCTCTACCCACTTGAGCTACGAATGTCACACTTCACACCGTGAGTTCAATCACACTTGGATCGATATTACCCGCCCAACTTTGCCGCTCACATGGAATCCACCAATGCGGGACAGCAAGTTAACTGCACAAGCAGGATTTCCTTAGCAATCATCTAGGATCCACCAGAATAACTGCTAGGCTAAGATAATTATTAAGTTGGTTCGGCAGATTTAGTTAATTTAGTTGAATGCAAGTTTTGCTCACAATTGGGTCAACTAAATTAACTAAATCTGCCAAACCAACTTAATAATTAAGTCAGCCTAGTAGTCATTCTGGTGGTGGTGGTGCTTAAGAAATCCTGCTTGGACAGTCAACTTGCTGTCCCACATTGGTGGATTCCATGTGAGTGGCAAAGTTGGGTGGGTAATATCGATCCAAGTGTGATTAAACTCACGGTGTGAAGCGTGGCATTCGTAGCTCAAGTGGGTAGAACATTGGCTTGACTAAAAGGCCTTTATCTTATATTGGTTCTAATCCCGCAGAATGGCATGAGTTTTTTCACAATTCGGTCGACTAAATTAACTAAATCTGCCAAACCAACTTAATAATAAATCACTTAAACAACAATAGTTCTCGCCATCGAAATGCGGATTCAGAACACAGCTCGGAACCGATAGCATGAAACCACTTACAGGACGCTAACAGACGACTTAGCCAAAAATAGGCAAAAACTTTTATCCTTAGTTTGTCAACCTTACCAGGAACACGATCTAAATTAGAGGTTAGATGCCAGAGAAACATCAAGGTACAGAAAAGAGGATAGCTCGTTGGGCAGAAACATTAAATGCGCCTATAAAACGTTGACATCATATAGCCTGGTATATTTGATCTGTCTGGATGGCTCTTTGGGGCCAGCCCAGCTAACGCTATTGAACAAAGGAGGCATTGTGGTGGTCAGCGGCAGGCTAGACGCCTTAGGAGAGCCGCAAGGTTGCTAGCCTTTGGTCAGGCTACTATCCTAACAGTTATATCAAGACCGCGTTAAGTTTACTATGGTAGAGGAGGAACGCGAGCGTTCAACGTCACACTGTCTTTCAACTCCCATATGTTTTCAAAAACAAAGTCTGCATTAGGTTACCGAGTATTTGCCCTGTCTGCGCTCCGCACATGTGATGGTCGGCTAAATGACCGGAAGCAGACATTGCTGAGACAAAATTGTCACCATACTTCAGTAAAATTCTTCGTTTGGTCGTCATTATACCCAAAGCTAAGGGCCTAGTAACCTCACGCTTAGATATAACTGTTCCTTAGAGCTCTTGACCAGCCGGATATCGTTGTTTAAATCCTTCAGCCTAACTCTTGCACCTTCATCTTCCTTTGGGTAGACAACTTTCATTGCCATCCTACGATCCGAATTGCTACACTCTGCCTCCCCGTGAGGAACTCGAGGCAGCCCTGCGTACGTCACAGCTTACAAGTTTTATCGGAGGTGCCATCTTTGTAGTCGTAGTCGGGGGTCTGTGGCCAGGACTATCAGCAATCCCGGCACAATTCAGTGAAGGAGGTCTTAAGGCGTGGGTAAGTCATGTGTCGAAATGCGCAATGACAAATGACCTTTCTGGAAAGTTATGCAAAGAAAAAAACCTTGTGGGCACCTCAAGCCAAATTCAATTTCTTATAGACAGTAACAACCGTCTACGCGGCGTCTTATATATGTATATATGCCCTTTTTCCTAGTTTGGACGTTTCTTGTCACGCATTTTTGGCTACTCAAAGGTGCAGTAAGGTTGCTTAGGCCGAACGCAGACGAAATAATCAAGCGAGCCTGTTCTCATTATCTCGGCTGTTTGAACACAGGAACTGATGTTAGTCGAACGAACGTTTTCGATTCATTCATCATCAGACACATACAATAACATAAGGTATGGTAGAGTTTGAGCAACCAATTAGCAGTACTTAGGGAGAGAGGCGTTAAGGGATCAAAGGGGGCAGATTCTAGTCATAATTAGGGACCAGAGAGGGCCAACAGGGGAAGAGGGGCCCGAGAATTAGTTAATTTCGCCCCATCGTCCTTGTCTCGCGTTTTATTGGGAGGCTTGAGGGCGCAAGGTGTCATCGTTTCGTGACGGTGTGGGTGGCCTGGGGATGCTTGCTGTCGCAGCCTCGTCGCCATTTCGCGGCGTGGGGACACATGCTCTCGCTGTCTTCTCTCCGTATCGCGGTGTGGTAGGAAGCGTGGTGAATCACTCTTCGGGCACGGGAGCCTTAGTGCCTATACAAACAGCCGTGACTGCGACTGCCTCTACCGTCGTAAGTATCCGCTGGCACAGGACCTTGGAATGCTTCGCCGGTATTTTACAAATCAGTCCAAAATTCTTGGCTTATGTCTATCTGATGATCGCTGTTAACTAAGGGAGCCAAAATCGCACTAGATACTGACTTTACCACGCCTCTGTTTAGCCAAGCAGGATGGTGTTCTCGCATGCGCTTGGATAACCGTCTAGTTGTTCGACCAATATAACTTGCCCCACAGGAGCGTGTAAAGGCTTATATGCGCATTGAAGAGGTCTGGAACCAGAGTCTCTCCTTTTTTCAAGGCCAAGAAGTAGAGTGCTTGAAAACACCAGTCCTAACTTCTAATCTTAATATTCGAACTAATGTAAGCTTCCACAATATGACCTGACAAATACAAGGTTAATCAAACTGGCGCATTGATGTCCAACCCCCAAAGGCAGGACGCAGTGTCGTATTCGTGACGTTTGTTGTACTGGTCGTTTTTTTCTTGCCAACTGAGGGAGTAGATCAAATATGACGTCGGAGATGGTTAATGGGGGACTGAGGACGTTTTTAAAGTGCTTGGCCTAGTGCTTCAGAATTGGTACTTTACTAGTTAGAGGAGTAGTTCCATCGGTGCTGGGAAGTGGAGCAGTTTCATTGTTCATGAAACAGTAGATAGTCTTGATTACTGTGACGGGGATCCTTGCTTCATTGCGATCACATACCATTAGATGTTTTCGGCCTTGGGGAGCAATCCAATAGTCTTAGAGTTCCCACAACTTTGCTGCCCAGAGTGTTGGCTGATGTGGTCTCTATGCATCCTGTGGTTTTACGGCGAGCAAGGTTGTTAATGGCGGCATCGCTTTCATGAAACTAATCCCCATGCTTACGTGGTGTGCGTCCGGGGACGTCTACAGGAATCGAGTGGACGAAGTCCCGCAGTTGACACCATCGGGTGTCTAGGGGAACGTTTTCTTCTGGACGATGCAGATCTTGAAATCGTCAAGTCACCTGATTGCTGAAACGGAAACGGTGAGCAGGCAGTTTTGACAAAACAGCATTTACCTTATCTGGTGGTAACCTATATTGGGGCCTTCTGCGGGATTGATGTCGTGGTGGTAAACCGTCTAGCCTTCGGCGTCGCAGATCACCTTGGTCAGATGCATGTCCCGTCGAACTAACCTCCGGAGGAGAAAATAGTCCGGTAGCCGACAGCTCCGCGATAGGGGGGAGGTGCATCCACGTTGACTTCTCCCGAGTTAGACGACGGAATAAGGTGTTGGTCAGCAGGAGACGATGTTCTGCGGATTTTCGCAGAAGAAGACGCTTATCACTGCCTTGCACTCCGTCGTTAGACAGCGTGCTCTGTCTCGAAGTGGGTGTGCAAGTCGCCAAGGGTAACCAGTTTTCCGCCTTCAGTATAGACACCAAAGCAACGTGCACGTCCTCGTATAATTTGTTCATCAGCTCATCAGAGCTCGTCGTAGACGCGTGCACGATCCATTGGATTACGCCTAGACGTCATTAAGACCCAAGTCATGCTCTTCTGTGTGCGTCCTACATCTGTCACTCCTATTGTTCTCGACGGTGCTCCTCTCGAAGTGGTCGACTCGTTTAGATACTTGGGCTCTATGGTCACGGAAACGGGTCAAGGTGTCCACGAGGTTGTATCACGCGTCAACCGTGCCCGATCTGCCTTCTACCGTCTGTGCGCTCTTCTATGGAATAAAAGGGAAATATCACTATGCACAAAGTCCCGTGTTTACCAAGCAGTGGTTCGATCTATCCTGCTCTATGGCGGAGAGACATGGCCTATGCGCGTTGAGGACATGAGGCACCTTGAGGTGTTTGACAATGACTGCATACGCCGCATCCTTCGTCACCGTCGCGTCGACCGAATTCGCGGCTCCGATCTCCGCCGATGCTGTCACCTGGACGCTCTCCCTCCACTCCTGCTTCAGTGACAACTTCGGTGTTCGGGCATGCGTCCCGACGTGATGATGGTGAGCTGATTCGTGACCTGCTTGTGGCGACGCCTCCCCCCACCTGGCACAAACGTCGCGGCGGGCAGCTGAAAACTTGGACAGCAAAGGTCAAGCAGGATCTGTCGTCCGTTTCTGGCCTATGCGTCTACAGCCTACGCCGGTGGAACCGTGAATGGATGGCTTATAGGAGTTGAGGCTAAGACGATTAACCCTACCACCTACAATTTTCCAGACCATGGTTCCTTAGGTGATAAGAGAAGTCGTGGGAAAGCCAGAGTATAAGGAAGAGTTTATTGGGTACACAGGACGGAGAATAGATGGACAGAGTGTTGACTCGTGGATGACCGCAGTCCGCCTGCTAGCGCGTCAATTTCGGAGTGGCTAGAGCATCAGGAATCGCCGGCGAATGCTTTGTCCCGGGGGCCAATGGGGCTGCTGATGTCTAGACTAGCGCGTGCGCATGACCTTGAAGTTGGCTAACGCTGGCTAGCCTGAGCGCGTGTTCGCGCTGAGGAGTATGTGGGAGTCGGTCAAGTACAGTTAGCGCCCAGCCTAGCAGTGGGCGTTCAGGCAGGCTAAAGGCGCCGTGCGTCAGCGATTGGTCTTGGGCTGCAAATGGCTGCAACAAGGCCACTACAGGCGCTCTCGTGTGAGCAGGCGCAAGATAGAGGCACCTGGATAGTTGTGATTCGTGATGCAGTCAATTTCAAAACTTATGCCGGCTCAACCCGCCCGAGTAAAATGCCGTTACAAGTACAAGTACAAGTAAGTCGTAGACGCTCCGGGGTAGGCGTTGATAATGGTGGTGAATGTAAATCCCCAAAGAGGTTATGAGTCTGTCCTTGATGCCCGACAGCAGTCACCCTAAGACGTCGTTCCGGACGATGAAGGAGGTACCAGCGTCGCGTCACTCTGCCTTTGGGCAGCAGCCCTAGAAAAAGGTGTAGTCGGTGCCTATCTGTGCCAGCTGACTCTCTTCAGAGAATTGAGTCTCGCTGAGAATAACGATGTTCACAATGTGAGCGATTAGTGACGTTCTTGGTTACGGCCGGATGCTCCTTCGATTGTCGCAAAGGGTACGAACGTTCCAGTTTGCTAGCGTGAGCGTACACACGCCCGAGCATCCTTGAAGGTACGGTGGGGTGAAGTCGTCGGGAAGGGGTTTCTATTGTTTGAGTAGTTTGACCGGGAGTAGGTTACCCGCCAGCCATGCTTAGCAGAGGGCATGAGCCCAGCATTTTTTTAGGAAACTCTGTTTCAAGCCTTTAACTACGCGATGAGGCGGGCAGTGCTGTCCCTAAATAGGGCTATTAAGTCGTTACAGACATCTGTTGAACTCTTCTGCAGGCCACTTTTAGTGGAAGGGCGACCCAAGTTCGTTTGGGCCACCTACGAGATTGCACGTCAACCTCTCCGTAGGTGTTTTGATAGTAGGAGAAGAAAAGCAGAATTATCAGTTGAGCGGATAGCGGATACACTCGCCTGATTAAGCTCATCGGTTAAGGCGGTTACGGGCATGTGGCCGCTAGGCGGGTCCTAACTTCGAGGAGCCCCAGGTGAGGGCTGGATGACAGTTTAGGGCCAACACCAGACCACTCATCAAATGTACAAGACAAGTCGAATGACCTACGCGCTGCCCCTTTTACTGGCACACCGACACCCCCCCTCCCCACCGCCCGGATAGTTCAAAGTGTTTACAGCGCGTAAAAAAGTGTTAGGAATCATGAGCACGGCTGGCAAGTGAATGGACCGAACGTAGATTAAATCGCGACAACCAAGCACAAGAATCTACAAAGACCGCAATCACCCAATCCCGCGCGCTATGGGCTAGAGTCGATCGTATTTTAAAGGTTCTGTCCACCAAAACGATCCTGTGCTGAATATACGCTTCCTACTTGCACCTGTTCTCTTCTCCTCACAAAAGTCAGCAGTGAGCCCTGGTTATTGTGATGATTAAGGTTCACCACCTATCTAAGCCGCTGCATGCTGGATTGATGCAACGCAAATATTGTATGTGGAGGTGAGGGTAAGGCGAAACCAGCAGTCTGATTAAAACAATTTTTTGTTTATTTAAATTGTCAATGAGGAAAGATATAAGTGAATAATCGTTTGCTCTTTGCAAGATTTTTTACGTGCTATCTGCCTACTTAACGTCCACTTACTCTGTGTGCCTGGGGCTACGTTGTATTTCCTAGATTGGATTCATGACAGCATTGCTGGCAGTAGCCTGCGTAGCCTGCCTCACCATACCTTTACTGAACGTCTGTATTCCAATAAAGAAGTTTAGACAATCGAGAACATCATCCCCTGAAATCACTGTCAATCCAACCTTACCAACCATCGAGTATTCGGAGAGTTCTGAATGAAACATCATGCAAGGTACGTATGGATTGCAACGTTTATCTACGGGCAACTGTGAGTCCTATGGGTGGTGCGAAATTTAAATATTTCTGAGAATTGGTAGGTTTATGGAAGATTGCAAGTCCCATGTATACAGTTCTGCGAGTACTACAAGCAAATTTCCTAAATGTGTAAATGTTTGATTATTTCTCCCATACTAGCGGGAAAGCATTTACGAAAACGTATAACTAATAATGAGCAACATTAGGTATATTACATACTCTAAAAACTAAAAGAAATAATAAGTGTTTGTTGAGAAAAATAAAAATTTCTCGACAATTTGCAGCTTGTGGAGACGTCAAAAAAGCTATAAATTAGAAAAATAAATTTAAATAGTTTGTTGAGTATAAAACTGAGAGCAACCACTTTATTTTTATAAAAAGAACTCACCTTTAGTCGAAATATTTTGCATATTTGAGAATGATTACTTTCACAGTTATTGAATATCGTTGAATAAATTCTCTCTGCATTTCGGTAATTTTTAGTGTATTCATGGATCACTTAACTAATTGTCCGTTTGTTCGACGTTTACATCAAACCCTTTAAAATAAGATATAACTAAGCAGCATTTACCGAGAAAAACGAGCTTCTGGATATTATTTCCTATGCAGATGGTCATTTTGTTCAAATTTGGAAATGCTTCAAAAGAGCAAACAACATTTTCGAGTATACAACATGTCTGCTAGATACCACGCACATTGTTATTCCTAAGATTAATAAAAAAGTTTCCATAATAGGTTACCGCTGTAAAAGTGCTTTTATTGGATATTTAGCTGACGAATTTCTGTGTATATTAACTTTTTCATACACATTCTCCCAGGGACATTGGGGACGTTTGACAATTTTTTTTAACGTATCTGAAGGAAAACGATTAAATTTGACGGGAGATGAAAGAACACATCTTTCTCTTTATAATGGATTATTTTTTGCTTGAGGAGATTCATTCTAAGATCCGTTATAAATGTGCAAATGCAAAAAACAGGCCACGCAAATGACCATTTTTTGAAAAAAACTTATTGCATTTCTGTACGTTCCGTTTCTAACTAACACTTGAACGGAACCTATAGTTTGAAAAAAACTATATTTCTACATGACTTACATTTAATAAGGCCTTCTGTTGTCTGTCTCCGCGGTTACATGTAGAAACTTTGTTCACGCGCACGACCAGCTGTGCAGTAAAAGAAAAGTTTCGACCAAGAACTTTTGTTGCCGCATTTTTTGCAAAAACTTCACAGAATAGCTAAATATAATTTTTTAAACTTCTACTGCTGCTCGTTTCAGAAATTAAATGCGATTTCTTAAACTTTCCTTTGATCGACTTCACACGAAATTTTTCAGTACTGGAAGGGATTATTATTCCACCTTTTTACTAATTGTAGAAGTCTTCCACAGCACAATGTATATAAGAGGAAAATTTTGTCCTGTCTTTCCTTATAGTATAGGGAATTTCTTTAATGTAAAAATACTCATGATTTAGCAAAAATCAGAGATGACAAAAAGGGACACACAAATCAGTTGGCGTGTGCAACTTACCCAACTGAATTAAACACACTCAAACCATGAGAATAATAATTTAATTTTCAGAAGAAGAAGAAGACTCGATCGCTGGGACAATATGTTTATTCGCCTGACGTTTCGATATCCGTCGCGGATTCGTCATCAGAGACATGAGTCTTCTTCTTCTCAATTGCTTCCTGGGACACGGATGTTCGCTTGTATTGGCAAATTTAATTTTCCCATAACCAAGGCGCGTATAGACTACAGAAATAAAAAAAATGCATAACTGCCTTAGAATTGAGTCAGATTCATGGTTGCATTCCGTATTAGGTGGTGATGAGAAGCATTTCTTAACAAGCACATGATGCAAATCTAATTAATTTTTCCTCGTTCCTTGGATATATTGCACATTCTGGTACACTCTCTCCTCTATGCTTGCCTTCCGCGGTGGCTTAACAGCTAGAAGAGCTAAGAAAGAAAGGAGGGTATCTGTAGCAAGCCAATTTCAGCACCATCGAAGAGACTTTCAGGAAACCTTCACACCTAATAGATCGTTCTCAGGTTTAGAAGCATTAAAATTCCTTCAAATATTCTCATGTTGAATTTGAAAAGTCTATTTAGCGAAAGCATGTTTTCAGGAATTCATCATGGGGCCGGTAAAATTGCATGGAGGATGTACATCGAAATTGGACAGGGATACTAAGTGTCTTATGCTTGCAGCTCATCGTTTTCACGCCGTCCGTATGGCGAGATCGAAGCATAGAGGTGGGAGGGCAGGAAATTAGGATTGGTTGTGAGCATTGGTCAGGGGTCGGGTACGTGTAGTGCAAATAATTGTCACACCTACGATGTGAATAAACTGTCTGTTTCACCCTTACTTAGCCAGCCAGCATGTGGTCATTTACCATCTTTTCTGGGCGCTTCGTTGTTCGGCCCGTGTATCCTGCTCCACAGGACCAAGTGAAAGAGTAAATGCACAGAGACGTGGCCTTCAATGCGAGTCGGTCTTTATTGCCCCATCGTTGGAGGGGAGAGTTCGTGAATGACAGGCGCAATTTCGCCGCGGTGGTAGCGCTTGTGATGACAGTCTTCAGAGGCTGTCTTATCAGTTAGCTTGTTGCATAGCCTAATACATACAGTCTTATGAACACGCCTTTCTTTTCTGCAGTTAGGGTAGCAGGCTTTTTGTTGCGTTCGTCAATACTCCCGAAGATAACCCTTTCTGGGTATCCGTTTCCAAGACGCATTTTCTTCAGCTATTGGAGTTCTAGAAGTCAAGATAGGCGAACGAACAATTTCGATCAATTCATCATCGGGCGTGTACAATAATATAAAGGCGGGTAGAGTTAGCAAAAGTTTAAGCAACCAATCAACGGTATTTAAGGGGGGGGGAATTGTTAAAAGATCAAAAGGGGCAAGGGGAGGAGGGACGTGTCCCGCAATTAGTTCAAGACGCCACGAAGCGGCGAGACGACCAGTTGATATGACCTAATTGTGGAACACTTCCCTCCTCCCCCTGCCCCCCTTTGATCTCTTGACATTTCCTCCCTTCCCCCTTAAACACCGCTGATTGGTTGCTTAAACTTTTGCTAACTCTACCGCCCTTCATATTGGAGTTCTGTTTAAAAATTTTCAGGGGAGTAGATACATCTCACTCTAGCTAAAAATCGCTGGAATATAGTTTCTTTAGTATTTAGAGTATTAAAACTCACACACTCTCCCCTATTAAACGCATGAGGTAAAGACCAACTTCGATTGGAGGCCACATCGACATGCATTTACTATTTCACTTAGTCCTGCAAAACGGGATACACGGGCCAAACAAGGAGGTTGCGTGACCACACACTGGCCTGATTTAGTAAAGATAAAACTAGATCGATCTCAAGTACCATTCTCGCACACCTTGTCCATACGAATCACCCAGTTGATCCTTACGAAGCCTTTCAGGTTATCAACCGAACACCAGCTAACTTCTCCAACGGTCTAAGCCAACGGGTGCTAGCAACAGCCGAGGAAGTGGTCATACGGCTAGAGGTCTAGTAATTTGCTGTCAGAATAGACTACTACTACTACTACTACTACTACTACTACTACTACTACTACTACTAC
>JAYGXS010000003.1:69191621-69259593 GCA_036362985.1 Ligula intestinalis | reverse complement strand
ACTACTACTACTACTACTACTACTACTACTACTACTACTACTACTACGAGTGGTCTCTCTTCCATGACCGACGCAAGATGGCGATTGCATATCGCCTTCACCCCTTGGTCACGGTTTTTAACTCCCTACACGTGACAGTAATCTTCACTCGACGTGCCCAACCCATAACCAGTGCTCACAGTCTATCCTAATTTCCTTTCCTCCCCTCCCCTCCATCTACCCCTATCGCAATGACTTCGACACGTCGATCTCGACATGTGGCGTGAAAAAAATGGGTTATCATCAACTGTGTGATTTTCGTTCTCCATGCAATTGTGCCGGCCCGATAATAAATTGCTGAAAACATTTGTTTGCCGAATATAATTTTTCAAATTTTAATTTTCTCACCATCATGCGTGAGATTTGTGTAGCCTGTCTGTCAGTGATATAAGTAAACTAGTTTTGCAATGCTTACTGTACTTTTAAAGTTCTTGATGATTAAGTCTTTTGCCTTTTCGTTACTTTCCGACCGTGTGGTACTGCAAAATGAAATAAAGAGTTTTCGTAGCTATGAGAACTTCTCAATCATGTTAGAGTCAATTTAAAGGCGGTATATTATTGAAAATAGATTCCTTACCCACAAGTGCCACCTTAAAACGACGCAGTATAAAATAACTATCATAATCAAACTTTTGCTCCCTCTTACCAAGACATACACAAGTAAAAGTCCATTCCGAAATCTATGCAACATCCATCAACACGGAAGCTGGAAACGTTTCCTTTTAACAGATGGCGGAGCTTCTTCAGCTCGTTTCCGACCAGTGTTGCATTTTGTGCATAACTACATTCAGGAGACCGCATAGGGTAGTAACCTCTCTCCAGAACAGGCTCTGATAGGTATTCTGAATAGTAACTTAGGGGAAGTGAAAACTTTATTAGAAGATAGTGACTGTTCACGATGTGAACAGCACGGTTTTGGGCGTTATAAATAAGAGCTGCGGATTCATGCTCACTAGGTAGGGGTTAGCGGAGGGGCTACAAAAAACGTGCGGGTTTGCCGCTTTATTGTGCAAGCAGAAGTAATACCGACATAACGGATGAGTCCATAATGATCAATGTCGCGTATTAACAGTTTTCAGTCACTCACACACAAAACTGAGGTTTGGGTAATGTGTAGTCCCAATCGGAAAATTCCTATGACTGCAAAGAAGATAAATGTGCAAGCACTGGGACAGTGCGTGTAGTAGTAGCCTGGACTTTCGGTCTTGTACAGGAGACTAGTATTAGACTATCAACAGGTGTTAAGGCTAAGAAGATTAACCCTTAATATCTACGATCTTCCAGGCCCATTGTTCCTTTAGGTGAGGAAAGAAGACGGTGGGAAAGCCGGATTGGTAGGAATAGTGTATTCTGCAGAAGGATAAGAGAATAGACGGACAGAGTGTTGACTCGCGGACTAGTGCATCCGTTCCATATTTGGGTCGGTTCCGGAGTGACGAGGGCGTCGGGCGTCGCCGGCGCATGCTTTGTTCCGGCGGCCAGTTGCGCGGCTGATGTCTAGACTAACGTGGGCGTGCGACCTTGAGATGGCAAGCTAGCATGAGTGCGCAGTCACGCTGAGGCGAATGTGTGCGTCGGTCAGCGACAGTTAGCGCCTAGCCCCAGGATGCAGTGGACGCGCAGGCAGGCTAAAGGCGTAATGCGTCAGCGACTGGTCTTGGGTTCCAAGTGGCTGCAAAAGGCCACTACAGGACTAGTAAAATGCAATGGCAGCTGAGTGGTTTATTTATTCCAAAAAGAAGGAGGGAGAAGTGGGGGTGATGGTAGTGGAGTTTGCGCTGCAGCTGAGTTCACGCCAGCACACTGGATGATGACTTAAAAATCCTGTTCCCTTATGTCAATGGTTTGCCGCCCTGCAATTCGCCGCTGAAAATATTTCCTCATGTGAAAGTCATGTGCCACTGCATTCAGTAAACATAGAAAGGCTTTCGTTCCGAGCTCATGGCTCGTTGGTGCCTTATTGGTAGATGATGAATACTAATTCACCGATGTCGTTTTTAGGTCTCGGTCTTCTTTACTGATATTTCTTCCATATTTATATCATGAGAAGGCATTCGCGTTTGGGCTCAGCGAGAATCCTTGCAGGCATTCGCACAGCGAATAATAGTATATACAGATAAGAAGCTATCGGTAATGCCATTTCCGAAACGAGTTGATGAACGTTCACCGACCGTCAAAGGAACTCACTTGGGTCGCTCCCCCTTGAGTGTTACTTCTCGGGTCTTGCCAGTAAAGCTAGAGCTCTTGGCTCAAAAGTTAGAGCGTAAGAGTTTGAGCAAAGGGGTTGCGAGTTCGAGGCTCGAATGACGCTTCACTGAGGGCTGGATATGAGTGACTGACGACAGCTAGAAATGGCAGTCCAGTCTCCCTGGTCTTTGCCAGCAATACTATCTGCCATGTCTGGAAAACTAGCCGTCGTCGCCGAGTCTTCGCAAAACTTAGGCTTGTGTAGTCTGCACGTCGAATCCACGTTCGTTGGTTCTAAAAGTCTGTAGGATTCTGCCACCCAGCGTAACTGCGCGTGGCTTATCTTGCCTTCGCTGACTTCCCTGACTTGTGATTCGGGGATCCTTCTGTTATCGATGCAGCGACTAGCTTGCAACGGGTCATTGTCATGTCAGTTATGATTAGTAATATTGATTACGGTGGAATTGCTTAAACCGATCAACTTAGGGGAGATGCTCGTTCCAGCGCATCTTGCGGAGCCTACGCGGGCAGCTGTAAAACCAATAGTAGTGAACGAACAAACAAAATTAAGACAAATACAATGGAGACCAGTATTTTGATTTCGGACTTATCAGCCTTGATGAGCCAACAATAATCAAAACAGGTTTTAAGAACTTGTGCCTCTTCGTTTCTGTGTCCTTGTTTGTTCTATGCGTTATTAACCACCCTCCACGAGTGGCATTTGTACGTCCAAAAATACATACGAAAACCCTGTGGCCCAAAACAAACTTCAGGAAGTCAAACTCAAGGGAAAAGTTTCCCAAAGGGGCAGCATATTTTGATAAGACTGCTATAATTATAATTTACTTACTTCTTCCTCTTTTATTTCAGTTAGCGTTCCGGGCGAGAGAGAGAGCGTGGTCACGACGACATAAGGCGGACTCCACAAATTTTACCCTGCATCACTTGTAGACAGTCATGTTCTTTCATCTTAGTTGAAGGATAATGGACATTCCTCTACGATGTGTTTCCATGCCTTCATTGTTCTTAATTGCAATAAAGTTATCTGCAGGAAAACCGATGTTGTCATTTTTTAAAATTGTGATTTTTCCAATCGTCTGCATTTCGAAGAGTGCGGCCTATGAAGGTTTCAATAAACGATTGTCGTGTATCTACTTTGAGACCATTTGCAGCATCCAATAAGTTCAGATTCATTTTCGAAGAGAAGAAAGAACCTACTATTCTTAGCTCTACTGAATAGATAACACAAGTAATCATTGCTGATAGAACCGAATAGGCAAGTTGCAGAAACAGTTCAGAAGGGACTAAAAACGTTGAAACGAGAGTTTTATTGACATGACTTCTCCGATTCATTCGAACTCACCATCAGCGACAATCACAGATAATGGTATAAGGGCCAGCAAGAGCACATAACTGGTCACGTGAATACATGCGCGATCACGTTTTATGGTCGTTACTGGTCGTGATTTCAGCATCTGCGTTGGATGTTGACGTGATAATTATGCAGCAATGTGATGATTCGAAATATCAGGCCAATAACGTTCTTGTTCCAGTGATCGCATCTTCGCCTTCTAGAAAGCAATCACCTCTTTGAAGTGTCCCACCTAGGTAGCATTAGAAGTGTAAAACATGTTCTTACGGGAACTATGTCGGTATTTTTTACAGCTGCTGCAAATTTGCCTTTGCTAATCTACGTAGTTATTTACTATTGGCTTCATAAATGGGAGCATGTTCACCTAACCAGCCTAAAATATTATCTTTGAAGCAATTTACATAGATAGGAAAAGCGAACTGACCCGTTTTACTCGAACACTTGAAAATTCGAAGGGGTTATTTCAGGTTATATGACGGCGTGACCAGCCTGAGGTTTCTGTGGATGTTCCCCAATACCAAGTGCCTTAACTGCGTCAAAACAATCGATTCAAACTTTCCGCCATCCAACTGACTTACTACCAAATTTTTCATTTTAAGTGGAAAGGGTTCGAGGCTTGGCATATAAAAACTCGTGATTAATGCAGATTATATGTCAAGTCAAGTCATCCAATTCAAGCACGCTTTCTGTTTTAAGCTTAAAGAAAGTTACATTCCAGTGTATGCCTTTAGCATAATGTTGTTTACTTCTATCTTTTGCCTGACTGATGCACTTAGTCTAAATTGACCACTCCAGAGTGGTCAATCGATTTTTTCCCCGCGCGCGTTTCTTGCACGCGTATTTAAAATAGACAAGTACATGCCATGAGTCAAGAACAGAAACTCATCCAGCCAGAGACTAGCCTGGTAAAGTATCGAAACCCTCAGCGCATCACCAAGAAGACAGAGGATGACAAGCCCACTGAGGGATTTGACCCACGGGCTGCATGCAGAATGCAATCCACGGAGAGCATCTTATCTAGTATTATGCCACCACGGCGGATAAAGATAAAGGATGAAATATTCATTCAAGAAGTGTCGTCTTCACCCGCTTCCAGGATTGAAGTTGTACAGCTAACACGACTCCTTGATCAACAGCTTGAAGCACGGGGCGCCAAAATGACTGGTATTTGCCCAGTTCGGCGGGAGTTATTTTCGCAGGTATGGTACTAGTGATCACTTGAGCAATTTCTTTCATGAGGGGTTAAAATAAGCAGATTAGGCTTTGTAACCTATGTGGCTAGAAAGTTGACGCCACTAACGTCTCGCCTTTGCTGCCGTAGACTTGAACTCCACTGGGTCCGTGTGTTTTCACAACTGGGTACGAAAAGTATCACATCCTGTTATTGAAAAGAGTGTCCATCATTATGTAAAAGGGCTGTAAATTTTGGTTAGTGCTAGTAAGTGCTATTCTATGTGATTTCCAGAATGAATGAATTAGTATAGGATTAATTAGAAGAAAGATTATGCTCCTAGCAAGCCTAAATTTGATTTCTGACAATTTAGGAAGGCTTTATTCGAGTAAGTAAATATGAAACTTTATACTTGCATCAACGTAACATAAATTGCCACTTACTGCCTTTTCGCCTGAATGCAAACGACAGCCACAAAAACAATGTCAGGCACGCGTTTGCTGTAGCTGTATATGTTGGGGAGTTAGGATAATCGTAAAATAGCAGTCTCGGAAGTTCATAAACCGGTAAGTGCTACCAGACCTAATTACGACTTGCATCCCTTATGTATTAAATATCAACGAAGGTTACATGACGTAACAGAAGCAAACGAACTCAAAGCAATTTTATTTCAGTTTTTATGAGAATAGTCGGCTGCAACCGTTGATGTAAATACCAAGCTATTAGGAACCTTTGTAGTATTTGGTAGACAATTCGAAAACGTCGTTTAAACAGATCCACTGAGGCCTTTATCAGGGTTTCTATAACCTTAACTTGACATTAATCTCGGCAGTTAACGTTTGGTGAACGCCAAAAACGAACTCAAGGCACTGAAATTACAGTGCATGGCATATTTTCAATTTGAATCGGAGACCTCGTGGTTCCCTTCCATTCAGGTTTTCGTAACCAGGCGTGGAAAAAGCTTAAGCTCTTTAAACAGTGTTTACAGTTACTCCTGATCGAGTTTTTTTGGTTAATTATCCTAATTTGATGTCATCATCAACAACAAAAGTGTCACTTGTGATGCTTTCGGATCTAAGTAAGAAGGTACGATTCCCAGGTTATTTGCTGAGTCAGCGAATTTTGTAAAGTCAAGCGTTCTTTTATCATGTGAGGTGGTATTTAACCAAACGACTGTGCATTTATGGAAATCACTGGTAGTGTTGACGCACTTTACACCCAATCTACATTCCTCAGCACTGAAAGACGCGCGATATTTCATCAAGGCATGTGCCATTTCTGCCCTTGGGATGACTTTTTGACTAGGACAGCCATCCAGCACTCCCCGTCGACGGCATGTTAAAGCAGCTATTTGTGCGTAATATGATAACCATCTTCGCGAGCATTAATTGCTCGCCGTATCGATGCTGCCAAAGTCCGTCCTAATTGCCATGTCTTTTGCTATACAGTTTGCTGAGATATATTCAAAGGTGCTGGTAATGTTCAGAAATTACCGCGCCATGACTAATAAGTGTCACAGTTACTAGGCCGTTACTTGTGAGGCTGTCACCTTTGTCACCAGTTTCGGCATTTCGGACAGAAAAAAGAATATGCACGAATTTTTCACAAGACTAGACCAGCAATGACAACGGTTTTCAACCTCTTCACTGCCCGCTATGTCGAATCATGTTAATTCTTAATAAGTTCATGGTCATGACTGAAAATGCATTGAGTAGCATGAACTAGGCTCGTTAAATTACATGGAAGCTGGTCAATACTTCCAGAACAGGTTCTCATTATTTGGAGAAGATTATTGCCACTGATCCGTGCACCAGATCTCTCATGGATCTGGAGCAGATTCTCTTCGCCAACAAACGATAGGTACAAATAAGCAGTTTAAAAATCAGAAAAAGATACTACAAAAGGCATTAAAGAAAAGGTCTTAAGGAGCGTAATTTATGCAGTAAGAAGTGATGAGACACTTCTGTTTGCATTTTCGAATGGTTAATAGAAAACCTATCGCAAAGGTGTTAAGGCTACTACAGTTTAACCCTAACTACTGCGATCTTCCAGGCCCAGTTCCTTAAGAGATGGGATAAGACTTGGAAAGCCAGAGGAGTAGGAACAATATATTATTTACAGAATGAGTTGAAAAATAGTTCATAGGAAGGTTGACTCGGTCTGGCGTGCTTTCGACCGCGAGAGCCATGTGAGAGAGCAGCGGTGTCGCGTTCGCCCCGTGAGGGGGCAGAATGCCAAGTGAGTCTAGCGTCAATACTCGGGGGCGGCAGCCAAATCCCCGCTCTGTCTCGTGGCCTTGATGGTGATTGGTTGGAGCACGCGAAGGTAGACACTGGCGTGGGTGGTGAGTGTCTCATGCGCCAGTTTGCTTCTCGTCGGTAGCAGGCTGAAAAGTACATTCGCACAGGGGCCTGCTCTGAGTGGCCTTGTCTGTGGCGTCAATATTTAGGTGGGCTTTAGGCAGCAGTGACCACTACAAACCCACGGCAACCTTGAATTTAAATAAATCAGGACAGCTGGTCTTCATCTACAAGGGTCAACTTCTCTGTTATGCCTGTTTATATTCAGCACGTAGGGTTGGTTTTTAAACTCCATTCACGAGCAATGCTTCCTAACGCTGATGTCAACCGTAATCTAGCTAATCCGATATCTCAAGTGGATAAAGTCTATCCAAATGCTTAATGATGACAACTTTCGTACTCAAACCTACACTGCACTATCCTTAAGAGTTTTGGTACCTCTTTGCATTAATGGACGTCCTGGCACGGTCGTAACAAGGAACACATTACAGGAGGGATAAAAGAAGGGATTGAGCAGTTCTCAGGCACGTCAAACAAAGAGTAGATATATAGCCTATTTTTGATGTCAAAGAACAATAAGAGAACGACAGAGGAGTAAGTCTTTATTTCGTTATCATGCTATGATGTAGTTGGATCTGATAGTACTGGTAAATTCTCTGATTTCCTCTCATCTTGTTGTATATTTCTTTCAGATTTCGCGGAGCCTGGAGCACTAGAAAAGAGCCATAGTGCTTTGAGAGCTTATTTGCTAGACATAGTGAAAATGTATTGGTTGTCCCGAAGGCGTTAGAGGAAGGGCTGCTGCGCGCATGAACGAGTATTGATTTTTGTCCCTTATTCCTTACCCTTACTGCATCAATCCACGTCGGAATAGAGGAGAGAGGGAAGTTGACATATTCTATCAAAGTTAAACTACATTTAACCCATCGAAAGGCCAATTAAGATATCAGGCTAAGTACATGGTCCATCTAAATACATCGCAATGGTGAACTCACGTTAATCATTATCACTGGTAGTTATGTTTTTCGTAGTGATTTATAATGAACGGAGAAAGGAATATTGTAGTTTTCACAGGCTGCCTTTCATTAAATTTTAAGGAAATGGTTAGTAAAAATGTCTGTGGATAGTAAATAGGGACAAATTATATTACGAATAGAGGTGAAGGTTCGCATTCTAGGTATATGTCTAGAAGAAGAAGTCGTTGCGATCACCAAAATCGTAATTTTATTCACCTGAGCTTTCGGGCTCATGCTGGAGTCCATCATCACAGATTAACTGTCAACGAAAAGCGAGCAACAGTTATAGGGGGGAGGAACCAATCAACTGTTATAGGGGTAGGGAGGGGGGAGGGAAGAGGCGAAGAGTAGAGAAAGGGGGAGAGGAGGAGTAATCGAGAGGTAGAGGAGAAGGAGGAGGGAGGGGCGTGGAGAGACTCGTTAATCACCAGTTTCGGTCGTGCGTACATGCCTGTGGAGAGCGACGTAGGCGTGAGCCAACTCAGTGCACCGGTTGACTGAGTTGTCATCCGAGGTCCAGGCTTCAATTAGCTCTCGTGCGGTGTTGCTGTCGGCGTAAGCAACTATCCTTGCGGCTGCGAAATTGAATTCATGGCCCGTCGCATAGCTGTGGGCCGCCACTTGCGACTGTGTCTCCCCCCGTTTGACAGCTAGCTTATTTTCGTACGTGCGCGAGCCAAGCATTCGTCCTGCCCCTATAACTGTAACTCGCTTTTCGTTGATGGTTTATTTCTAACGATGGAATCCAACAAGAGCCCAAAAATTCAGATGAATAAAATTACGATTCCGGTGCTCGCAACGACTTCTAAAAAAATTACATTGTCCACTAAAGGTTCTGTCAAATAAACAGTCAACAAATGCTTGAGAATACAGTAGACAGTATTCGAACAGCTGGCTGACTGTAGAAGCCAGTGAGTTCGGAGACTTTTACAAGATGAAAACAGGCCAGCAGATAAGCCCAGAAGACACAATGATAATTTGAGTTGACACAATAATTCGAGGCGTTCGCCGAACGTGAGTTCACCATTGTGATGCATTTAGGTGGACCATGTTCTTTGTCTGATATCTTAATTAGCCTTGCGATAGGTTAAATGTGGTTTAACTTTGATAGAATATGTCAAGTTCCCTCACTCCTCTATTCCGACGTGGATTGATGCAGTTAAATGGGTTAGAAATAAGGAACAAAATCAATGCTCATTCATGCACGCAGCAGCTGTTCCTCTAACGCCTTCGGGACAACCAATACATTTTCACTATGTCTAGCAAATAAGCTCTCAAAACACTATGGCTCTTTTCTAGTGCTCGAGGATCCACGACATATGAAAGAAATATACAACAGAAAGAGAGGAAATCAGAGAATTTACCAGTACTATCAGATCCAACTTCCTCATATTATGATAACGAAATAAAGACTTACACCTCTGACATTCTCTCATTGTGATCTGACACAACAGCGATGTAACACGATAGACCATATTAGCAGCATAGATATTAACTAAAGACCCAGACATATGTCCGGTTCGTATTCCGCCGCTGCCCGACACAGCGGTGAGGGATTCGGCTCATTGGTGTGTCTCCTATCGGGCAGTTTAATTACTATTACGTGGTTATCCTATCGTACCTGACAGACATCGGCCCAATATTCAGTCTACACTTCTAAACTCTTCAATTGACTAACTTCCTCAAAGCTAGCGATTAGCTCCTTAGGAAATTTAACAAAAAGCAATAACAAAACCGTAAGTACTTAGTTTGTGATGTGTCGATGAGACAGTGTTTGATGTGAGAAGCGTGAAAATTGGTTCGCCACTGGGACAATCAATAGAGCTATAGATTTGACCCTTGCCTATCAGGCGCCTCGCACAAGACTTGGATCAACTTGGAAAGGGCCAGTAGGGCAGACGAGCACACAGAACCAAGAGCCTATGTTTACGGAAAGTAGGGATGGTGGTTGGAGGCCACGCGGCCAACATCAAACACTGCCTTTAAGACTCACTTGCGAAGGGGAGAAAAACTGAAGCCAACAGCAACGAGTGATCAGTCCGCCGATTGACGTGGGAGAGATCAGCAAGCGTATTGACTCGCCTACACTGCGCTGACCGCAGAGGGGACGAAAGTCACGCAAGCCCGCCGGCAGACAAACTCTGGGAGACCAAATGTAATTGGCAACGAGCGGACAGGTCAGAGTTCGTGCGTACAGCACAGATATAATAAGAAGCAGACGGCAAGGCTGGGTAACTCAAGACCACCGGGCACAAAAACTACAATACTCTACGTCAGTTCAAATGTAATTTGGTCCAAGAAAACGCAACACCTTCTTCTTCTTCTTCTTTGAGAGACAATGAGTGCGAAAACGTATATTAGCAAACGTGAGGAATTTTTCTACATATATCAGTCATTCTACCAGGTATTTGATTAGCGCACGAAACCACGGGGACAGATCACAATTAACGTTTATTTGGAACTGCTACCACTAATCTGCTGGCCTTTGATGACGCATGAAAGCAACGGTATACATGTTTGATTACACTGTCTACGTTAATTTTAGGTTTTTGATGAACTAATTCGACAGTTGACCATCCACTGTGCAGAACGCGGCCTGCTCTTGCTGCGAGTCCGCAACGAGGTTGCCACCACCATAGCGGCTTTGCAGTCAATCTACGCCTCAGGAGTGGTGTTCGGCCTGCAGAAGTCCCTGGCCCGGGAAGCGGATCGAAATCGCCAGGAGAACCGCGTGGTGGAACTGGAGAACGAGATCGCACAGCTAAAGAAGCGAGTCAAGGTAGAGGCGCTGAATTCACGCGCATTAGAGGAGAAGGAGGCCAATCGTCTGGCCGCTGCTACGCGGAGGGCTGAGGAAGATGTGAATTTTCTGCGAAAGGGCCATGAACAACTGAAGGCCCAGCTGGAGGACATTCTGAACCAATTCAAAATATCCGCGGGTTAGGAGAATGGCGAAAAATCTAATGTGCCCGCGCGTGCAACTACTGGACAATATCATCAAGCAAGGACTTAGTTTTTCTTGTTGATAATAAAGCGTTACTCTAAGTGAATAGTGTTATTTAAAGGGTCCCCCATCAGCTGTTAAAAAAACCGTTTAGCTGAACTTCCATCGATTAGTTTTTGTCATGGTTCTGGGTATTTAAGGATATTATATGGGAATCACTCATATAAGAAGCAATAAGCTATACTTCGGCTCGTATTTAGCGAAATCGAATGGAGTTATTGGGCATTCATTAAGCATAAATCAGGCGTTCAGAACGAATATAAATTATTCTTAGGCAAGCTACGCGAGGGTCTCCTATTAGTTTGCGCGCTTATTTCAATAGATAGAGGATTGGGTCAAACATAAACAGGCAGGAAAAGGAACAACTGCATTTGCTACTTTAGCAAAAAGCATGAAACGGCAGTTGCCTCAGAGAGAGAACGTCTCACTTTCTGGAAACTAATATGTCGACGAGGCATTCAGATACTTGGATGAATTCAGTTGCCTATACCCATCCGTTGCTTAGTGAATTTGGGAAGAGAAAAGTATTACCTTGACTTCTTTTTCACAGGCCGTCAAGGACACCGATTTGAATAGTGTCTAACCAATAAGAAGAAAAATAGGTAAACATGCGACTGTTTCCGATAAATTCTCGTCAGGCCTTTATATTTATATGGTAATTAGCTAAATAAACTGTGTAGGTTAGTAGAACAAATAATGCGGTTGTCAGGGTAGATGGGGCATGCGGAGGGGGGTGGGGAAATCGAGGTCAAAACTCTGATCAGCGTTAGGGTGACTGATAGCCGAAAAAGGTGATAAGCTGAGGGCTGTTGGATTAGAGACTTTCGGCCGTGGTAACTACGGCGCCGGGACGAAGTTCCTTTTGGCGCACGGGACTGGTCGGTGTAGCCTGATGGTGGTTTCTTCGGCCGTAGCCAACAGACGCTGTCTAAGGGATTTGAAATAGTTTGAAGGCACCTTGTAGGTCACTCGGAAGGCCTCCCTGGTATCCACGCAATGGTCTAAGTCTACTAGGTGCGCTAGAATGGAACTGTTTAGACCCTTTATTTGGCCCTTCCTTAACCATTCTGGAATGTATTCTTATACTCTTGGACAAACGCCGGCTCCATTAGCTTAAGTAAATCATCCGATGGTCATTTTTAAAACTTAAATGAAGACGAGTAACTTAACGTCAAACGAGATCACATAAAGATACGAAAAGTAAGAAGACATGTATCCGCATGTGTGAGTAAAAGTTCATATAGAACTGAAAGAGTAAATAATGTTCTTGGAAGGGAAAGCAAGTGATATCTTGATCAGAGACCGAAAAATATCAGGTTGACTTTGCTTGTGAGTAAAATGTAGAATCATCAACTAACACTATCCCACAGTCCGAAGATAAATAATTAAAAAAAGATGGGGAAGAAAGGCAATTAGCTGTCAGTGGAGTCGGGAGCAATTATCGTGGTGTACGCGTATTAGCTGTTAGTGGAACAGGGGGTCATGAACAGCAATTAGTGTGGCGCCTTGTCAGCCGGTTTTTCGTGGGGTCCTCTTCGGTTGCAATCCTAACGTTAGGTTTGGTCTTGTTTCTTGCGTCATGATTCTTCAAAGCCTGTCTGGTGGGTATGGTGGACTGAGTAAAATACAACGATTTAAAAATCCATGCATTCATTAGGCTCGAATATCAAATTATCTTGTGATTTGGCCTGCACACCATCAGCTAGGAAGACAAGTATTTTACACCCCAAACGAATTGTTTTTTTGTTAGCTTCGCTCAAGTACTTTCAGGTTCCTCCACCCAAATTAAGTAGTTGAAGACGATCAATAAGCCGAAACTGGTCATCTCAGTTTCACTGTTTTTTTGGTGAAAAGCCCTTGCCTGTGTTACCAGTCGTCATGTGCCCGCCTGTTGAGCTGTAGGACAAGCACCAAAGCAAACCGGAATGAGCGGGTCATTTCACTCGTTCTTTGAGCTAATTAACTACCCTTATCTGTTCGAAGGCCTATTTCTAATGGTAGAAAATTGTTTCCGAGGTTACGGCGCACACCATATCAATCTTTAATACGAGATCACTTATATTTACTTCGTAGTTCGTTTAAAAAGCTTAAACTGGTTTTTAATGAGGCAGTGCGAGGTAACACTTCTCGGTTTGGTGCTTTCTTCTTCTTCTTTATTTGTTTCGTATTCTCGTCCAGGAACATCTAAAAGCTTTGGCTATCTGAGTATGAGTTGTTAAGATAACGGTTTATTAACCATTTTACTTTTCATCACTGGTGATAAACACAAAGTTAAGGACGTTTTGCTCAGTCAAATTGACTTAGAATGTCAGGAAGAGTCCATATGGTCAGTTACCTATAAATTAAGGCGCAAACCCCAACAGTATTCCTATTACGGAAACAAAAACATACAGCATACCTTAAGATCTGTAAAGATAAGCGAAGACACCTAGTACTATGGTTTTTGGAGCAGCTACTACTAGGACATAACCTTTGCTTTGAGAGAAGCCGTTAAAATAATGGTCACACCAACGAAAGTCCCAAAGTCAATTTGGAGGATTTAAAGTGAGGTATTTCGATAAATTTTTGGCCATATATAGAATTTTGAGGGACAAAAGTGGGTATAATGAAAAGTAGAATGGCGTTTAAGGCAGGTAGGCGGTGGCATTCACTTATTTACTCGTAGAAAGTACAGGACTACAAATTCAAGGCGCTAGCATGTGTAATTCCTTTGGTAAGTATTCCAGGTTTCATATAATGACTAAAAAGGTCACTTCTAGGAATTCCTTGCGTGTTCTAATACCATTTTACATTCCTCTAGGGCATGCTGATGACGGCCAAAAAGTCCGACGCGGCTATTCAAGGCACTTTGATATTTACTGCAAATGCTTCTGTATCTGATATATATTTTATATTAAACAATCAGATATTAGATAGCTTGCGTACACCGTTGCTATGGAACGCCCGAATTTGTGCACGCGACACCTCAACATTTGGCCGTATTAACGAAGTCTGTTGGTATCAGATATTTGGAAGGGCTTCTTAGCACGACCAAGCAGGGCGCTTTTAGGGATTTGTTTTTTACTGGTCACATGGAAAGGCTAAAAGCCTGATGTTGCGTGCAAGGTTAACTGCATTAAAATCCTGCATACCACACCCAAATAAAACAGATACTAATAGCTTGGCCACGGTTTTAGTTCCCCTAACACGTGATGAAGAAGCTTAGTCTCCACCTAGGAACTCGATGCTTATTAAAGAGCTAGAAGAAATAAACCCATGAAAGTTTTAGTGGGAACAACTAGGTCAAACACTTGCAGATTTTTATTTGCTAGGTTCGTAATCTGACCAATAATGCTTAAGGTCCTCATCGCTAGTTAGGATACATACATATTTATTTATTCACGCAGGGATGGGGAACGCCGATCCAATTGTTTTTCCGAATTAAACAAAATTTATGTGGGTGACTAGTAATAGAGAAGAGCTTAAGATAAAACAAATAAATATATTTATTAAAAGAAAAGACTATAAGAACATGAAGCTTCTTAGCTTGACGTTGTGTATTATCGTTTGAACGCATAATCAGAGACATGCTGAGGTAAGGGAGCAAAAATGTTGTTGGTATGATCCCCTTGCAGCTTCTTTTAATGACCAGCATTTGAAAGAGTGAGGAATAAACAATATGCGAGATTTACAGTTCGTTTTGTTTAATCAGAGGCAAGTGGGAGGCTGTTCAAAATATAAAGTTGCAGATCTTTATACACAAGTGAAAGGTCAATATGGCGGTCCACTGAATTCCTTGCAGATTGCACGAATACTATTTTGATAATACAGGCTAGACGATAGCCGATTAAAGTAATCTAAAAAAGATACTGTTCATAGCCTTTTTTGCAAATATGAACATTCCGAAAAATATTTCAAAAAAACTGAAAGAGCTATTGAAGATTTTCCATTAAACTTCAGCAATCAGCCTGCAAGACATTTAGCCACGTACGCTTTTGCCAGGACATGTAATTACTGATGAGGACGTAAACACCTCACAGTTCGTGGTTTTTTGAAAGTGAGCCGCCAATTGTATGCCCTCCATTCGCATGTAAATTTTTTTTCATACACATCGGTTGGCCCAGTACGCCCGTTAAAAACCAATTTGTATTCCTTATTGTTTATTTGGACTACAATAATGAGGTCATCGGCGCACGATGCTAGCGCCGATTTAAAAGACATATTTCTACGATGTCGACAAGTGCGGTTTGTGTGCTTGATTTTACTCATGGTGAATGGAGGATGCTTTTGCTGAAAAATTTGGGATGATATTTTAAAAATAAAGCGTATGTCACTCTGAGCTTAAGGTAAATAATAGTCCCGTTCGCTGCTGAATAACAAGCATTTAGGAAATTGCAGTCAGGTAACGATAGCATAACACTACTGGTGGACAAAGATAACACAACGACTGCCAGTTACCGAAGAAGACAATATGGAAGTGCACCCCTTTTACTAGCCAATTCCATGACAGTTCAGCCGAATAAAAGCCTATTTATGGCTTGGAGCTCAATGCTCTTATCTCTTGCATGATACATGATACTCACCAACTTGAACAAGTTACAAAAATCCAGGTATTTACTGTAGTACAACGAACTACCCTCATTGGTGTTGTGTTCTTATGCAGAATTATTACAATTAATAGTTTTAAAACGCTGAATGGGAGTGTAAGACCTAGCAAAGTTCAACATTAATCAATATTTTAGAATAAAATTTAAAACTTAACAAATGTTTTCTACAACTCGATGACGGTCAAATTTGCTACAAATTTTATTGCATGTTATCCACAAAAAACATTTGATTTATAAGGGCACTACAGTCCATTTAAAAGCCGCCATCCTGGAATGACTGGACAAGCTCGAGATTAGGTTTAAAGAAACTTTGCTTAAGTCATTTTTTGAATAGGACACACGTTTCCGAATTAAGATTAACATTTACTGCGAAGCAAAAAGCTACTCTATGCACGAAACTATGCCTTTTGGCAATCTTAACTTTCCCGTCCTCAAAATGAACTATTGTAAACAAACTCAATTTCATATATAGTCAGTTTATGAACACACATTACCAGTACTACGTTGTATAAATCAGGCCACATTTTACACACTATAGAGAAAATATACAAAACAAGTCTTACGTAGGCAATGCAAATTTCAATGTGGGTATCATAACCTTGATTGTCAACTTACCTATTCAAAGAAATCGTTTTATAACTGACTTTGGTAGGATTGTGTCGTGGGGTCGTCTGGGAAAAGTAGGAAGCGCGCCCCGCAGACATACGAACGAGTGATTTTAAGGGAGAGGATGGGCGGGGCAAGACAGGAAAAAATTAGAACCCAATTTGAATGCCCAATAAAAAAGTTACGAGGGCAATTTGGGTCGCGTACTCAAACCTTGGGAAAAAACGCTGAAGGAAGCTTTAATACCATCGCTAACCCCACGCCCGACCAACAGCGAACGCGTGCATAGAGAGGGGTGTGCCCAAACCTCGGGCGAGGTCACTGAGAGACTTTACAGTGCTATCACCAAAAAAACTAGAAAAAATCTTAACAAAGTACAAAAGGCAGGAAGCTTAGGCAAATCACCTTACTCAAAATTTTAAGCAAGCCGTAGTTCCCGTGGGTAATTTAAAAGGCCAATTTTGCATAGTTTGCCGATTTAGGCAGTTATGGGCTGTGTTTGACTTCGTAGAACCGTTCTGCATTCCAATGCCATCAGAAAATCTCTGCTAGGTCGATGGATGGCACGTACAAAACCAGAAGTATACAGGTAATTCAACCTACTTAAAAACTTAAGTAGGTAGCTACAATACTTAAGGACCCAAAAAAGACCGCTAGAGACAACCTCACGCTGACTTTGAATTAGTCTTTCGCCAATCAGATTTTTTACTGCACGCTCAATTTTCACGTGTTTCAGAAAATATTAATTTATCTTCAAACAATGATTGTCATTTATCCTTCTTAACAATATTTACTAAACAAGAGAGTGCAACAATGATATATTCAAAGCAACTAAACGGATTATGCACAAGCCAAGATAATTATCTAATGCAGGAACGTGAAAAAGATAATTAACCGGAATTTTAACGCTCAGGAACTGTAAAATAGGACTCATCCACCACTTAAATAGATTAAATCCGCTTAGCACTATAGCAGAACTCATTTTGTGACATCTGCACCAAAAATAAGTAAGGAGAGCAAGGACATCCGGCTTTGTGTTTGCATTCACGAAACAATCTGCCTTTGCTCATGTCCAAAAGGAATTAGAATTATTTTGTCTCCGGTTCACAAAGAGGGTCTTTTGATTGTGCCAACCTAAAGGAAAAGAAAGATGCGGAATTAGTAACAAATCTTTATTCGCAAAATATTTACAGCTTCATGCATGTTCCTACTCGCTTTTATTTCAATCGACATTTTATTCAGAAAAAATTTCGGTTAGCTGAGAATTTCATGAAGGAACTGCAATGAACGCGTGTTATGCTGCTACTTTTCACAGACATCAATTTTTAGCCTATTCACTACTTTCTGTGCATTTCTGAGTTTTTAAATGCTTCCGTCATTTTCTCAAAATAAAATACTAACTGAATTTAGTGATTGGTTTAAGGAGAATAAAAAAATTAATGTTTTGAGGCAAATCATTCTCGTTCTATGTTTTCATTGAAATTTTAGCGAATATTAACAAATAAAAAACCTCAGACAACCAAAGAGCACAAAAACTGCAAGCTTGCGTGCAATGCCTACATAGGTAATGCTTACGAGATCGAAATAGTTTCTGGCAACAGTAGCTAATGTAGCCCCACTCATTACTCCCTGCAACCTGCTTGTTTTCCCAAGAAAACGGTGGTTACGTGCAAGTAATTTAGACACGCAGTGGAATATACTTTAATAAATGCTAAATGCATTTTTATTTTACTGTATTTACCAGGTGTATGTTTACTGTTTGTCTTTTTGAAATTTTAGGGCCCGTAGCAATGTCGCTGGACCGGCGAATCTCACGTCTAGCTGCAGAGTCCATACCAGCATTCAAAACTATAAAAATTGCTTGGAGAAAGTGAAGGGAACAGCCATCCTCTTGATTTCGGGTGGAATGCTTCCAAATGATCTCTGGTTTAACTATCCTGGAGAAAGTACACTGCATGTTTAAGCCATCCGCTTAGGTAATCTTAACCATTTTGAAATAATTTTCTAAAAAAACAATATCTGTTGACATGATGTGCTGTCAAACTCTAAGCCTGACTTAAATGACCATGCTTCCTCTAAGTCACACTATAAAAGGTCTCCTGAAAAAATATGTACACATTTCACATAATTTTAAAATTGGTGATTCTCATAATTTGAGCATTTGAAAAATGCATATATGGATAAGTGAAGCAAGTTGCATTCCGAGATTATATGATGAAAAGAAAGAAGATCTTCGGAAAATCAAGCTGTACTCGTGAATTTTCGAACAAATATCACGTGTTCGTCGTCAGAATAAATTAAAAGTGAGGGCTGGGAATGTCACACTAGAGGTTTTGGAGGCAGAGGTTACAACGGACCGGGGATTGAAGGGGGGATTGGGTGGAAGGGTTATGGTGACGTGACACCCACGGCGATAGGTTGTGCTAGTGAGGGGAGTGGGGGGTTTTAGAGTTTGGACTATGGGCCGCGTGTTCGGGGGAGGGGGGGCTGGTTAAGAGTCAGAGAAATTCCACTTGACCGGGCATAGAGAGCCATTTGTTGTTTCAGGCTGTGTCCAAATTGGTAGACCATGCACGAAACACGGTATAGTGTGAGTCAAGCTCTACGTGCCGGTTTATACAGTGGAGTCCGGTTAATGTGGACACGGTTAATGTGGACAACTGCTTAATGTGGACAGTTGGCCAGGAACGGCATTTCTCCATAGTAAAATCCTCCGGTTAATCTGGACAGCCACCGCTTAATGTGGACAGCACCAAGCTGTCAACCGGTCGGTCGACCCACAGATTTTGTCAAAAATCCAGTCCAAATCGCCCGCGGCGGGGAATTCCCGCATCCTGTTCGCCACAGTTGGGAGGTGCAGTTGTCGAAGGAGGCCGCCAATACGTCATCTAGGCTATTTCCACTCCCTCTGCCCTGCTCCCATATCCTCACCCTTGTCTCCCTTATCTGCTTTCCCACAGATTTTGTCAAAAATCCAGTCCGAATCGCCCGCGGCAGGGAATTCCCGCGTCCTGTTCTGAAAGTTTTGCTTCAGATGAACAGTACACAAAGCTTTTCTGTTGGTTTGCCTGTGGTTGTGTACGTGTGGAGGCTGATCCCGAGAACGTGAAGTGCTTTTGACTGTCGTTCTTCGACTTCTGCAATCTTTCTTTCCCTTCTTTCCCAGATGGGGAAGCGAAAGGATCGAACACCAACAGTGAAACTGGATGTATTGGACAAGTTCCATGACCTTAAGAAGCAGTCACCCCGAATTGGTCTTCGAGAGGCAGCCGACCAGCTTGGAGTTGGGAAAATTGGTGAAAAAAGAGGAGGAACTTCGTCGTGAGGCTTCAGAAGATGAACAGGGCCCTGCACAGAAACGCAATAGATATGGAAAGGACAAGGAGCTCGAGGCAGCACTTTTGCAGTTTTATAATTGGGCCCACGATCGTAACATCCCTCTCAATCGTCCGCTGCTTATGGAGAAGGCTGCGAAAATCGCAGAAGTAGCGGGAGTCAACTTCACTCCCACCGTAGGGTGGTTTGCGAGGCGGAAGAAGAGGAATGGACTCGTCTTTGCGACTCTGCGTGGTGAGGCAGCACCTCCAGAGCTGATGATTTCCTCAAGAAAGATTGGCCTGACCTGTTGAAGCAGTTTCAACCCAAGGATGTCTTCAACACTGACGAGACAGCAATTTATTTTCGGGCACTTCCAGACTCAACGTACCTGACCCAAAAGTCAAAGAAGTCGGCAAAGGGATTCAATACGACGAAGGACAGAATCACCGCTCTGGTTACGTGCAATCTGGAAGGAGAAAAACTGCCGCTTCTTGTGATCGGGAAATCAAAGCAGCCAAGGTGCTTAAAAGGAAAGAACATTCCATCGGGAGTGCATTACGCATTCGGGAAGAACGCATGGAGGACGTCTGGGCTGTGGGAAAATTTCTTACGAGAACCTGACCTCAGAATGGGGCGCCAGAAGCGCAAGATCTTTCTCTTGGCAGATAACTGCAGTGCCCATACTCGAGTTGAAGGACTGAGGAACATCACACTTCGATTTTTGCCACCCAACACAACTTCAGTTCTGCAACCCTGTGATCAGGGCATCATTCGATCGCTTAAAGCCTTCTTTCGGACCGCGATCCGGCGAGAGATTTTGCAGATCATCCAAGACCTAGTGGAAGACGATGAGACTGGCATGCGTTTGGCTCACAACGTTTTGAAGAAGATTGACGTTCTTCAGGCCATGGAGATGTTGAGCACTTCGGGGAAAAAGGTGAAGTCGGAGACAATCGTAAATTGCTGGAGGAAAGGGGCTTCGTCACCACTGAAGAGGAAGTTGCAGAGAATGAAGTCGCGAACGAGGACAGGATCGAGAGTTTCCTAGACTGGGTTTCAATCGACGACGATGCCGAAGTCGCCGAGGAGGCAACACTGGAGGAGGTGACAAGCGAACTCGCCGAAGCAATTGCAGATGCCAAGAAGGTACCAGACGAGCAGGAAGAAGAGTCTGAAGAGGAAGACGAAGAAGTCGAGCCCCCAGTCTCATCAAAAGAAATGAGCGCGGCATTGGCCGTACTCGAAACGGGGCATCGACAACAAGGTTTTGATGTGGAGAATTTTGACACTGTGATTAAGAACTTTAGGGGAGCTTTAAGAGAAAAGTTACCACCAAAGCAATCAAAACTGAGCATGTTCTTTCAATAAAACTTCATTCAGATGCAAAATTCTGTTTTTTATTCGTAGAAATGACTGGTTTGGGGTCAGTTCGCTTAATGTGGACAACCGGTTAATATGGACAGTTGGCCTGGAACGGAGGTGTCCAGATTAACCGGACTCCACTGTACTAGCCGGATTCGAGTGCCAAGCTTCAAGGAATTCTCTCGGTTGTCGCGTATTAGTCATTGCGATCACGTCGGTGGCATCCCAATTAAAGCGGTGATCACACTCAATAAAGTGTGCAAAGACGAGTGATAAATGGTTACGTAGGCGAACGGCTGACTTGTGTTCGTTGATGCGAGTCTCAAGGTAGAGGACGCTCTACCCGTGGGACAAATAAGTAACGTCGTTTATCGGTATTGACTTCGATCAGAGTTTCCAAGCGGACTGATCCATGAGAGTCTTTGCAGAAACAGCTGTGCAGGAGCGTACAAAAATAAGCATTATCACATTCTGTGAAACTTTGCACTAACAAAATGGACCAAGGACCGGAATGGCTGAGGAAAATAACTGAAACTGAAACTCGTGGATGTTAAAAATAATACAAAGCATTGTTTTCCACCCAGAGGCTGCTTCTGGTTCATTTTCTACCAAATAGCTGCCAATACCCGGTTATTTTACAAGTGCTTCCTTCGTCTGACCCCAGGTCTGTTCGGAGTTTTCAGAGACCGTAAGAAGTTACTCCTTGCATAGCTTACTTTGAGTTATGCCCTCTACAGGTTATGCAGTGATGAATTTAACAAAAATTTAGAAAGTGTCCTAAAATATACACTATGCACGTGTTTATACTACGCTTGTTGTTTGATAAAATTCCTTCTCATGGGCTCATTTTACTTCGGCGATTTATGCCGGTTTTCTAGTGTTCGTGCTATACCTTAACGCAGACATTAAAGAGCTAGAGACCCGCCCTAAAACACCTTCTGCTTACTTTACCTGCTCGGCAAAATGCCATCAACGTTTACAGTTAAAGCGGAATATTTGCGCGGAAGTTAAAGCAAGCCCTGATGCGCTCCGAACCGAAAACATGTATTTATTTGGAAAAGTATCAATCCAGCTAGACACTCCTCCTTGAGATCGAGAAGACATGAGGCCAGTGGCGACTCTAATCAGCGTCAGCTGTGACTTATATTAGTGTCAAAAATGGTGTCACTACTACTTCACTCAGCTACATAGCTGGTAATTAGTAGTAGAAATCGTAGTAGCAGTAGCAGTGTCGTCCTTCTTGAGTGAGTGTTGACTCTGTCTTGTCGCCGGCTATGGCGCGTAAAGGTATAAACTGTGACAGATAGTTCCGACGTCTACAATACTGAAAAGCTAACCCCTGTTTCCAGTCACCTTCTCTGCACCAACCTGTTGGGACCACACGATAAAACTTAGTCAAAATCGGTGGTTGAACAATCTTGAATGGGCTTGAACTAGGCTTGACGAAGCCCTAGATGCCCTGTCAGTCTATTGGACTTTTTTGCTCTAAACTTTATTCACCGGGTATTGTCAGGCCGTTCGACCGTTAATAAATTGCTTTTTCGGTTCCCTCCGGCCTATAGGAATTCGAACCCCATTCACTTTGATTTGGCTAATTTGCCTTGTACATTCTAAAGACTGAGCCTCACACAGCTCATCCCGAAGACCTGTTTGGTGTTTCTCGATAGCATTATCCTACTTGGAAAGGACGTTGAAGGCCATTTGCAAAATATGCGTGTGCCACGCGACAGCTTGCCTATCTTTTCACGTTTTACTCATCGACACATTAGACTCCTTTCGCCCTCACATGCGGCCGCCATATGCGAATACCAGATAACCTATTCGACTAGTAAAGGGATGCCGTCAAAATTTGTATTTGACTGGTATGGGCCGTGTATCGTTACCCAAGTTCTTTCAGATACGATTAGCGTACAGCAAACGAGGATGATGCGTTCGACCTCCAGCTTACCAGGGTTCAACTCTGTGTTCATGTGATCGATAATCGCCTTGGCCGAAACAACTTTATGTATACATACAACCGTATGTATTGGCGAACAGCGGTCGGCGGAGGTAGCAGTTGAGAGCGGGGTTCCACAGGGATCTGTTCGTGGCCCTATTCTCTTCCTTTTATTTATTGATGACTGCATAAGCGGACTAGACTGCGAAATCGCATTGTTTGCTGATGACATAAAACTTTGGAAGGTCATACGCAACCAAGACGATGAATTAAACCTCCAGGCAAATTTGCATAGACTGGAGCAATTTTCGACCCTTTGGCTCATGCCATTCAATGTGGCCAAATGCAACCTAATGCGCTTTGGTAGAACCAGCAATACGCCTCGGAGGGTGAATTACCTGAATCACACGCCGCTGCCAGAGGTAGAAGCTCAGAAAGATCTGGGTGTGTGGTTTACGCCTTCACTGAAGCCATCACTCCACGTCCTGAAAGTGGCTAAATCCGCAATGTCGAGCTTGTATCTAATCAAGCGAGCCTTTGCTAAGTTTGACAAAGTTGTATTTGGCAAGGTATTCGGCACGTTCGTGCGACCTCAACTGGAATTTGCCATCCAAGCCTGGAGACCTTGGACAGCCAAAGACAAAAAAACCTCGAAAGGGTACAAAGACGCGCAACAAAATTAGTACGATGCCAACGGAACCTCCCTTATGAGACCCGATTGGTAAATCTTGACTTGTTTCCTCTGGATTACAGGTAGCTACGTGGGGACCTAATCCAGGCATTTCGCATGTTGCGTGATCAGGATTGCTGCCTTCAAACAAATGAGCGGGCCACCACCTCTAGGCTGCGAGGACACCCCCTCAAATTACGTGTGACTGGGGCAAGACATGACCCAAGAAAATTCTTTTTCTCTAAGAGGGTAATCCAGGCATGGAATGCCCTTCCTGCGGATATTGTCATGTCCCCTTCCGTGGATGTTTGTAAGGCAAACCTAGACCGATTTAATGAGTATCGTCACGATTAAGTACTCCAAATCCAATCACTGAAGTATTCCGATTCTAAAAATTGAAGCACTCTACATCCAAACCCTGAAATGCTAGAAATTCTATAAATATATACTAATAGTAATTTGTAAGTAGTATTATTATTAGTACTTAACCAAATGAGTTTCTGACATTATCTAGCTATGACGTATCTACTCACTATGCGATCTGCGCCGATCGTGTCTGAGGACGCATCTACCGCACCTATGGTCCTAGGCTACGCGGCCCTGTCAAACCCTTTCTCGTATCGACCGACTGCTGACGACGTGATGGGTTCCTCGGCTCTTGGCACAGCAAAGGCGTATCATGGTCACATCTCCGGTCTTCGGGACGTTCTCGTGACTCCGAGGTCTCCTTCTCGTATGGTCCTTCGGATGTAGATATTACTCGTCATGGACGCCATGGATACCGTCAACATTCACAGAAGCATCATGCCCCTATCATTCACATACTTCCCCACGAGCGACAGTTTTTCTCCTAAAAACCAAAAATGACATTCCATTTTGAATTATGAGTCAGCCTTAGGAGTTTTTTCACTGTCTGCTCTTTTTGCTCAGTTACACTGCTGGCTCGTGTAAACTGCGTGCGAGTTTATTATTTGAAACAAGCGAGCAGTCGTTTGAAATTGTGTCAACGACTTCTTTGGAATGTTCGGCTTTGCCAATGCATTTCTTAAATCCTATGTACCAAGAGGGAGTTCAAAGGCATTTGCCTATATTTCCTTTAATAAATTTGACTTGACTTGACTAACTCCCCGAACTCGACCCGACAGCATGATGCAGGGTATTAAAAGACTCCCACCCCTACTGTGAGTATAAGCCTGCCCCCCTTCTAATGCCCTGCTAACGTGGCTATCACCTGCTCCAGCATAAATGCCTTGGGACTGTCTACGATAGTCACCTCAAAATTTTAAAGCTGCCTACTGCGCTCTGGACTGAAAAAAATCGGGCTAAGGTGAAAGAGAGGAGAGCAGGAGTGCGTGTGGGTGCTGCGAAAAGTCAACTTTCACTTAAAACTGATTCACGCAGAATCACCGCACTAGTCTGTTTTTTTCAAATTCAGTTTATTTGGTGAGGATAATAGGCAATGCCTTTGAAAACCCTATTTAGAACGTGTCCAAGCACCTATAAAAATTTACCACTACTAACATAGTATTGGCAAACAGTGAGAAGCATTGTTTTTTACAATATATGTCTGGTTTTTAGAGTTCAGACTTGGAGAGAGGAGACGAGACGCATGTTTGGACCTCAAATCTGCTGGTTTGCGTCTTCCGTGCAGAGACAACGTGTTCGCCAATACCGTCACAGTATAAACCGGGTGTTCACAAGAGCACCTCAGTTGAGAAGGGGAAGCTGGTAGGTGCATATTCCTATCTGATATGCATATTGCAAATATAAGTTAGCATCTCGTCTACGGGACCGTTTATCACTCGTACTTACACAGTCCCTTGAGTGCGATCACCGCCTCAATTGGGATGGCACCAACGTGATCGCAATGGTTAATACGCGACAAGCGAGAGAATTCCTCGAAGCTTGGCACTCGAGCCCGACTAGTATAAACAGACACGTAGACCTTGGCTCACACTATACCGGTTACCGTGTATTGTCGACTAATCTGGACCCAGCCTGAAACAACAGCAGGCTGTCCGTGTTCGGGCAAGTAAACTTTCACTGACTCTGAACCAGCCTTCTCTCCCCCGAACACGAGGCCAACAGTCCAAACGTTAACCCCTCTCTCCCCTCACCAGCACAACCTATCGCCGCAAAATTCACGTCACCATAACCCTCCCACCCAATTCTCCCGTTCATTGTAACCTCTGCCCCCAATATATATATACTGAAGAGCCGAACACTTCGTTGCTGTATCATGCAGTAGCAGAAACATCGGCGAAACACGTGTCTGGGCTTTTAGCTAGTATCTATGCGGAAGTATAGTATAATATCATTGTCATATATATATATATATATATATATATATATATGAGAAGAAGAGGCGATCTCGGGAATAATGGGTATAATATCCTGACGTTTCGAAAGCGTACAGGCTTGCATCGTCGGAGGTTGGTGTTTGTACACGCCTCACAGTCTTTCATAGGTGTTACCACTGACTTCTCGTTCGTTCTCCGTCTATTGGCGCTAGATCCCCTGCGGGGGTGGGGCTGGAGCTCCGTCATCGTCCTGCTGACCAAGGTTTCTCGCCGTCACCTCGTCGGAGGGGGAGGGCAGTGTTCGCCTGCTAGCGGTCATTGCTCGCGTCTGCATCGATCGCGTCGGTGCCGCATGTCCTGCTGGCTTCCCCCGTTGGCACTTTCCCGTGTTCGTCCCGCCGGCGGAATATCGAACCCCGCCATCAGTGTTTATGCAGAGACCGTTGTCATGTGCAACTGCGTTCAAGCCCGACAGGAGGTCTTGTTGGTTCACGTTGCCTGCGGCGTCGCTGACGGCTGCATTGGTGTCTGGGGTAGGATACCGGACGCCTGTTTTCTGGCCCGGTGTGGGGTTGCTAGTCGTTGCGACCCGTCTGACTTCCTGCCGGCGATTTCGTTGATTGAGCCGCACGCGTAAAGCCTGGTAAGCCGCCGGGAGAATCGTACAGCGGTTGATGGAATTTGGTGCAGTGTGCCATGCTTCAAGTGTTTCTCTGGCTGTCCGGTCACTACCTCGGGTAATGACCCATAACATTTCAATGGAGATGTGTGTCGCGATACCAGAAAACACGCGGCTCCCATCTAAATTTGAGATGAAGATGGCAAGAAGACCCCTGCAATGGCTCTTCCGCAAAGCAGAACAGTCAATTATTGGTCATGCGAACGGAGAGTCTGTGGTGACCTTGTCCGTTTACTATACTCCAGACATTTAGAGAGGTCGTTTGAAGACTGCATGATTTTACCTCGCAACCTGGGAAGCAGTAGTCAGCTAGTTGATGGTATTGTGTTTGTTGAAGTTATAGTTGTCTCGCATTTCAACTCCTATATGGACTTGAGTATGACTCTCAGGCAAAGGTAAACGGCTCAGAATGTCCAAGTCAACTTTATTTGCTTGTGTATAAACATGGTGCTGATTAAACACCTCGTGGACAAAAATAAAGAATGCAAAGAAAATAACCTAACAGGTAGGAAAAGGGAGGATCGACATTTTAAGTTATGATAGCAATACCACACAATGATAGCATATCTTTCATTAAATTACAGCAGTAGGAAAGAATAAAGGTCAGGAGAAAAAACTTCAATGCATTTAATGCGAAGGGAAATAGTCCTGAAAATTAGTTTCAACAAGACATACAGCCTACTAACTGATATAAGTATGTGCCATGTGAGTGCGCATCATCAAACCCTAAAGAATAGCGGTGCAGGAGCACTGGAAGACAGAGGATGAAGATGGTTGCCGGTGAGATGAGTTTGATGCCGATCACATCTATTGCACTAATGCTGATTGTGTGAAGAGAAAAAAGGGGATAAAGAAGAGGGAGCTAATGAGGTGGAGGCCAACGATGACAATTATGGAGACTTAACTCATTATCAAAATGGCGATGGTGTTGATTATGCTGTGGTGCTCTCGCTGGCGTGGGTGAAGATATACGTATGAGGCAAAAAATTAACTGATAGCAAGAGAAAAAAAAACACGAGCCGAGCGAATTCAGTGGAAGGTAAAATCACAGAAAGGTTGAGGGGCGGGAGCAGGAAAATAACCCCAATTGGAATCCAGATGGTGTATCGAAAGAATATAGGAAAGTTAAATATCAGTTTTTCATACCCCCATGCCTTATAAACCCTAATCCATTACTTAGTCGTAGACCTTTCCTTAGAGAAAACGCACCGTAGAATAGACTTTACCCCCAATCCTAGCCCCAGCATTAAATCCATCCTTACAGTGAACTTTAATCTCCCTGAAAATTTGCGCAATGTCCTCGGCATATTAAACGTTTTGTATTTCCGTGATTTGCTACAAACAGTGCCCGTTGCAAAATCTAGTGAAATCCTTTAAAACTCTATGCTGGACTTCCTTATGATGATGATAATGATGATGGTAGGGATAGACAAGAAAGGTTACGCAAAATAAAAAAGGAGCGAATAAAAAAGGTTGGATTGTGAATGTATACTGGGGACTAGAAAAGGCATTATTTTTTCCTCTGATAGTGAGTCATTAGGTTCGTTCTTACTTTAGCTTCCTTTCGTTTCTATTAACCGTCCCCTTGAGCCTCCCAAATAGGAAAAAATATTTTTAAGTTTAACAAAAACCAAATGCGTCATTCCAATCACATTGACGGAAAACGAAAATAGTATATAGGAATAGAAAAAAAGGGTCATTTGCCAAAAATGTACTTAAGATCACTGAGGCAAGGATGGAAAATTTGTTAAGGAGGGCAAAAGCACGCAGGACATGTGCGCGGTCTTCCCAAATCTGGCGTATGACACTTTAAGAAAGGTTCGTGCCCTCGATACCCGTCGTCTTAACTGCGTGAAGAGGAAAGCGTAAAGGACGGTGGGATATACAGCCGTGGTGGCGAAACAGAATGGACCAGATATGCCAAACTACGGAGGCTAAAGAACAGTAAGGGCGTTAGAATTACTGTGGCCGCAGTTTGCGACGATAGTGTGTAGGAAAGCATGAAGAAAATCAAAACAAACATTTTACGTGAATTCTAGTTGTTTACACATTAAGGGCAAGCTAACATTCATTCCGAAGGAGCTACTGTGGAGAAACGCTGCCACCCATGTGAATTCAGCAATAAAAGCCATGATCAATGTTCTAAAGTTTGCCAAACCCTCAAATCCAATGGGGTCCTTTTTCTTAAATGGAAAAAAACAAAGGACGCATAGAAATATAGAAAATAGATGATACCAACCTAGTTTCTGGGCATTCCGGATAATCTACATTCATATAAGTTCAATGATTAAAGCGTTCATACTACACAAGCCTTTTAAATTGGCAACATATTGGAGTAAGATTAAAATTTTAGGAGTGCGTAATTTGCTACCAAAGGAGTACAAGGATAAATATTTTCATTTATGTCTTCTATAAAATATATTTGCATTTACAAAAGCAGTCGAAATCAATGAAAAATGTGCACAGTACTTAAGTAGCCACGTTTTACAGTGCATATGTTTTGTTTAGCGGTCAGAAAAAAGCCTTTTAAACTCCGGCATCCTATCGTGACTAAAATAAATTCACAAAAGCCTACACGTTAAACAGTATTACAACATAACGCAATGCTGATTAGCGAAAGGGTATCAATCTTTCGCATATTTCGGCATGCTTCACGAATCCTAGGCCTTACACTATCAGTATAAGCAATCACTTATTTTTCAAAGTCCATTTTCCTATTACACTCATTATGACGCCTATCAGCAACATAATGAGAAAATAACTCAGAAAGACAGCACAGGCCTCGGAGAGTTCCATGTCTTAAAAAAGGATATGTAGTGGTGTTTCATCTAACAAAATCACTTTTAAGGCTTTACCTACAGAACTCACAAGGCCGATAACAATGAAGTCGTCCTTCTATGTAGCGTTTTTACTCCAGACAAGTCCAACGAAAATTATGAACGCTAAATGTTTGATTTGGCATCACAATCTTTCTTACTAACGTTTAAAGGGCCAATGACCATGCACGAAACCCCATCAAGGTTTTAAATGTTTCCTTTGACACGGTTGCTTTGGCTACGCCCAGTAATTGGCGATTGTGAACAAAGTGCTCTTAAGGTCAAAACTATATCTTCCATTTGGTTATAAACCTATTAATTTCCTTTGAGTTAAGCTGGAGGTGATTCCAAACCAACCTTATATAATTCCTTTTGTTTAGCCAGCTCAAATTATTCGGATAAATGTTACGGCCTACATCCAAAATGGCCTCTTTCTCACAGAAAATATAACCTTCCATAAATTGCGCAAATCTTCGAAACGCTAAAACGGCTGAATATACGAATAGATAGGTGGGTTACAACCGGTTGTTTAAAAAGAAAAGAGTTTGATTAACAGGATGTGTAAGGGGACTGTTGGCAGCCAACGTTCATGCACCAAACGCCATGGGCCATCAACCACAGTTGATCATCATCCGAGTATTTTCTAAAGCACTTAATCACACGTTTCTGTGCCCTATCCTTTGTAATAGAGGTATTTCCACTCAAAGACCCACTTACTTGCCACCCACGCCTCCTTGCCAGGGCACAAATTTGGCTTTGAGAGCATGTAGATGTAGTCGATCGATGGAAAGAGCGAATTTCACACCTGCTGCAGGAAGCGTGGCACTCAACGTAGGACTTGAACAATAGACATATCAGTCTGCCATCTCTTCATCAGACGATGCCTGAACAAAGATATGGGACTGCTGAAGGTCATTTTTTGCCGAGCTCAGCTTAATATGCAATGAGTCGCATACTCATTTATCCCTTGAGGATGTGTTCGCATGAGATTCGAAACGGCAGATTAATAAACACTTGGTTCTCGAAGGCGTCTTTCCATCTCCTTTGTATACTTTGATAAAACCTTGTTCCAGGCGTTTCGGTTTTAGCGCATGTTTTTCTGAGCCTGGCCGAAACCCAACTATCACGAGCTCAAAGGCAGAAAGGAAAAGGATTGCACAAATGAGGTTTAATCAAAAGAGACTATTTCAATAGGCGTCCAGCGGAAAGTTTTATGAGAAAACATGACCTGTCAGTACAGCCAAACCTTTGGTAAGTGGCTTGCCGAATCCCTAAAATATTTTTTTGAACCAGCTCCTTCAACATACGACGAACCTGGCATAATAGAATGTCTATGGAAGAAAACAAAACTTGTACAAGATCAGCAAGTTTCATATAGCTAAAGAGATGCCACGGAATCGATTGACAATGTAAAATACTTTGACCTGAACGGAATTTTAATGTTTTTACCTATATTTCTCGTTTTGCCCTGCGTCCGAAATTTATTCCGAAACCGAATTAACTGCGCTTTATTAAATATCATTAAAATCCCAATGCTGTTTCAGCTTGTAAAGTAAAAAAATTATATTTGGCAATTTTTAATCTCCTATCTTGAATTTAATGGTGCCGAGAACTAGTTGTTAGCATTTCGCGAGGTTATACTATCACGTCAGCCAGTAAATCACCGGATCTGGGATAGAACGGAGCACAAATTTTCGGAGATCATCGAGAGACACGCTGTTGGCTGCAAACGAAACGAGTGATGGGTACTTTCAGAACTGACTCAATTAGAGCACGTAATGCAGTCCTTGAATTTTCCTACTAGGTACCGAAAGACTTTGAACTTCACTTGAGATCTTAATTGATTTTATCCAGGCACAGCGGACAAACTCTTCGGGATGGTCGTTTCACGCTGCAACTACTCTGTTCCTGAGGAAGTATTTTCGTCCATCAGTACTTGCTCTGCTGGGATGAAGTTTAAGTTTGAAGTGTTCTGTGGATACGCTCAGTATTTTCCCGCACGAAATTGAAGTATGTAAAATAAACGTTGAATCATTGATATTTTGAAATGTTTTCAAGCAAAACGTATGGCTTAAGGGGTTAGGTGGATGTTTATGACCGTCTAAACACAACACGGGAAAAGGAGCGGCCCGCAATACATTTGATCTTCCGTCAGTTTCCATGTAAATTAAGCTGAGGACTAAGGTGAGGATTATGGTTAAGTTGGAGATTATACTTAAGTATCGGGTATGTCAGGGATTTAGTTTTTTGTCAGCAATAACTAGAGAGTTTAAGTTTTGACTAGGGCTGAGCTTATCATTAAGGTAACAGTTTAGTTTTTGTCACGTAAGGCTATAGGGTGAAGGCACGGGTATATTTAGCCCTTCTTAATTTTAATGTGGGGGACTTTTCTATTCCCTATTCAAACAGACAAAGAAATCAGCCCTACCCCATGGTGACACTTCAATAGCAGTTGACCAGAGAAACCAGGCAGAGACAGTTGTTATAGGCTACTGTAATATATTTCGCTCACTATTTCCGCAGTAGTCTGCGAAAAAATTAGCTTAACATTAATATTATAGTACACAAACATGGCTAGAAATTTTTCCAAAATAAATTGCACCTATATCTCTTGTGTTAAAATTTTGCTTTCTTTAATAAAATCGCATCGAAGATAAACAAAAAAAACATCTCAAAATTAAGTAGCTTTTTAGAATAAGTAAAATTTACAGACATGAACATAGGGGCAATAGTTTTTGAACAACAATTTCTAAACATTAACTATGAATAAACTAGGACACACAAACGACAGAGCATCGGGAGATCACGGCCAATACATAATTCGCAGATTTATATACATCCACTTTGCCAATTTATATGTAAGGCTGCGTTTAAAGGCAACGACTGGCCGAAGATGGGCACTTGGTCTGTAGATTTTTGGCAGTCAAAAGAATCGGGCCGGAGCAGTATCCGTTACTTTCATTTCGTGCCACTTATTCACCGTGATCACGTTTTTGCATCGACATTATCTTAGTAGTTTAATCAGTCAGTCGGATACTGCTTTGGCTTGCGAGTTCGGGGTTGGTCTGTAAAACTCTTTGTCGCCCGGAAGAGTCTTAGCTTTGTCATTGTAGTCCTGTCGATTCATCACGACAGTCGATCATCTCTTATCGGCAGGCAATTTGATAATTCTGTCATCTTTCCTCAGTTCTTTCATGGCTTTTGACTCAGTTTGTGCAATGCATCGGGTTGGTTTGTGAGCCATCATCAAGGAGGTCGCATGTCATCGGACTGAGTGTTTTGTGTTGTCAATTGCTTCAGTTCTCGTCAGCATTGCTTCTAGGGCAGGAATGAAGTCAACTTAGTCAGCATCTGCGGTGTTAAAACAGGTTTCATGCCGTAGCACATGCAATCGATATTCTGTTCAGTTATAAATATAAACATGTTCCTTATCCAACATATTTTGAACATATTACCTTTATTTAATTACAATTACTTACATATGAACCTTTAAATGCCGATTACTTTTCGAGCATTTTCAGTGCTGTCAAGCTTCTGCTCATTTATGCAGACTATGTTCGAAGTTTACATCGAAACATATATATTGAGAGCATTTAAAGAAAAAAGGTTTTGAACATTAGTTCTTATGAAAATGGCAACGTAGACTATATCTAGAAATGCTCAACAACAGTAAAACATGGTGTCGAGCACGAAGAATGTATGCAACAGAGTTCTGATGTTATTATTCCTAAACTTGATAAAAAAACACTTTAATTTGATATTCCAAAGTTGCAAAAATTTCCATTAGATAATTCAGAACACAGTTTTGGCGAGCAAATGCTTTCAGTAACTTCTCATAAGGCCAAACAGTTCCAAAAGAGGTTTAAATTTAAAAATCGATAGTTGGTCTTTCTTTACATGCAGGGTTCAATCAGAGCGGGGAAATGTGCAGCCAGTTAGGTAATCGTTGGCCATGCCAAGTTGGAGGCTTGCACGAGATCCTTTTGTGCACACAAAACCGGTTTCCTCAATCGGATTGCGGTTGCTTCTGCTGTTGCCAGCAGACGTTGACCCAGGGACTTTGGGTAGTTTGGTAGGACCTTGTAAATTACCTTAAAGGCTTTGCTTGGGTCCACACGATGTCCGGTGTCAACCATGTGTGCGAGTATAGAACTGCTTTTACTTTGGGTCTCACCTTTGACAAGCCATGCCGGGAGGTGTTCCCGTATTCTTTTAGATAGGCGCCTACTCGTGCGACCGATATAACCAGCTGCATGGGAGCAAGTAAATGAGCAAATACACATAGAAGTGGTCTGAGTTGGCAGCTTATCCTTACCCTCACCATGCAGTATCGGGTTGGTTGAAAAAAACAACTGAATTTTCGCTGTTGGGAAGGTTTGTGCTACGGCTTGCTTGAGGCGTCTGCTTAAGAGGTGGCTTGCTTCATCCTCTTGAAAGGGGACTTTGAGGAATAGCGTCTTCTTTTCCACTGTGAGTGTGGTGGGCTTTGTTTCTTTTTCCATCTTATTGTTTATGATGAATCTGTCCGGATATCCGTTCTCTCAAAGCACGTCCTGGATTTTCTGGAGCTGCATTTCAATAGTGTTAGCTGAGCAGATGTTTTCTGGCTTTTTGCGTTAAGCAGCGGACTACGTAACGCTTCTGTTGGATAGGTACAAAACTATTAAAGTTTGTACACTCTCCGGACCAGGTTTTCTTTCGGTTAACGCTCCTTCGAATGTTACCGTCAGGAGGACATCCAAGAAAGGAAGCGAACCTGCCGTCTCCACCTCCAAGGTGAACTTTATGGAGGGGTGTGCTTGATTAACAGTATGTAGAAGCGCATTTATATCACTATCTGCTGGGGCGATGGCCAAAGTGTTTTAACAGATGAATCTGCATGCTGAGTTGAACTTTTTTAGCTTGCCCAATATGATGTTGGCCAAGAGAGGCCCGAGAGGTGAGCCCATAGCGAAGCCGTCTTTTTGCTTGTATAGTGGTCATCAAAAACGAATATCACATTGTATTTGCATTTGAGTTAAGAAAGACAAACTATCAATTTTAAATGTAAACCTTCTTTGCAACTGTTTGGCCTGATGAGAAGTTACTGAAAGCGTTCACTCGCCAAAATTGTGTTCTGAATTATTTAAATGGATATTCAGCTGTAGAAATATGTGCATACTATCTTGCTCCAAGGTAATATCAAATTGGAAATGGAGATTTTTGACAAACATTTTAAATTTACCGGAAGGCAAATGATTCAACTTGACTGAAAATGAAAAAAATCTCTATTTTCTCCTCATAAGGGATTATTTTCCGCCATAGTGAATTATTTTCAGACTCTGTTATAAGCTTGTAAAAGCACAATAATGTGGCCGTATATTGAAGAAGATAGTTCAATAATTATTATTTTTCCGTTTGTTTTGTTCCTGAATAACACATTAGTGAAAAGTGAAGTCTACAATATTATATTTTTATATCACTCATATTTAATAATGCCTGTATCACATGACCTTTATGCATTTGCTTATGTGCCATCTACGTGAAGCGGTAAAACAAAATGCTGCCAAAATGTTTGGCTACTGCATTTTGTGAAAATAACCTTCAAAGGTTAGCTAAATATAAGTTTAAAACTTGAAAATTTACCTTGTTTCTGAAAATAAATGCGATTCCTTAAACTTGCTCTCACTTGCATTTAAACAATTTCGGACAAACATTTCCGTTTCTACACTTTTTAAATTATTTTGGAGTTCTTGTATAGCATCATGAACACTAGTTCGTTTCCTTCGTATTTAATAGAATAAGACATTTCTTGGCATGAGACTGCTCACAATGGCGCCGAAATAATGCAAATTACCCTTCATAAGCTTAACTTAAAGGGTAAATATCGTAACTAACGTGCTTCCACAGTATAAGATCAACGCGGTGAATCGAAGTAACATGACCAAAATAGGCTAAACTGCAAAGTCGAATTTTGTCAGGACTTTTGCTCGCAGCACTTGCTTTACTGAATATATAAAATATTAAAATGCAAACTGCGAACAGAAAAATGGAGGCTCCTTTTTCGAAACCCGAACGTTCGCTGAGATGCATAAAAAGCAGTTAACTGGGAACGTATTAAATACTTCGGAATTATATTCTACTGCAGTTTTATTTCAGCAAAATTCATCAATAATAATAATAATACATTGAAGCATGCTACCTAACGTCTCCCGCGTTCAAGCACCTATTTCACATTTATTTTTTGCCGTTACTGTCCAAAAGTTTGCGATTGCCTCCAAAGATTTAAGTGGAATGCAATAACATCTCAATGTTTAGGTTGATGCTAAAGCGATTATTGTGGCCATCAGCATCGCTGTGCGTGGGGCTCTCGGTAATGACGTCTGCTACATCTTCTCGTGCAGATTAACTGGTGCAGCAATGGTCGGTGGGTGTACATTTAGCACGCTCTGGCTCTTTTCGTGTGCTTTAAATCGGACTGCCTCAGAAAAGGACCACTACTACCCACGCGTATTAAATAATTCTATAAGATGATAACCAACTTGATTTTTTCCTTCTCTGCTATTCAAATAAGAACCATGCTTACAGAAAATAGTTTTTGGGCATGTGTATTGTCACAACTTCTTGAACAAAAATCAAAATTAAGAAATATATTTGTAGATAAACGTACACTGCTCAATTACAGGGCACACCCGCACTCTAATAAGTACTCAGATAACGAAAATGTTACTTAAACATAAAAGGTAACATTAAAATTATCCATATGGCACGTTCTTTGGTGCAGGAGCGCACAGGGCATTGAAAACCAGGGCATGTGCACCTTGCAACTGAGCGGTGTACATCTTTCTATTAATGTATAGTCCAGATCGACAACCGTCAAGAGGTTGGGCCTGATAGCTCAACGGGTAGGGCGGTTGCCTCAGACCGGAGAGACGCGGGTTCGAAACTCGAGTGTGGCAACAATTTTCGCTGCTACACTTGAGTAGAGTATATCCAGCTGAAGATGCCTTATGAGACATAAATAGCCATTCTGGCTTCTCTGTCTTATGGTAATATGACCTAAAAATAAATTTTGTGAACCGCAGTATTCTTAGTTTCTGAGATTCCTTTAAATCGATGAATAACGTGCGGTCAGACATGTTATTTGAGTAGAAGCTATTTAAATGGTGGCTGTCATTACCTTTTGTATTAAATGAGAAATCTATTTTGAGGGTGATATGTGAATTGTAGGGACCATATCTGTTTTATTTTATACCGACGCGGGTTTTGTCGCAAATCACGGACTTATCCCTTGTCCAAAGCAAAATAACGAATAAAGCCGGTCCAGGTCGTCGTATTATGGAAAATTTTATGTTTAACGTCTAATTATCTGAATTTTGAAGTGCAGATAACCTTAAGACAACACATATGATAAGTTGATGATTGACATCGCTCGATAGTAGGAATGTTTGCATGTTGAGGAAGTGTTTCTGAAATCATTAGTTAAAATAATAAATCCTCAATTCTTTTTGAAGTCGGCATTATATTGAACAATTTGCTCTTGCATACTTGAGAATAAGAGAATGGTACATTTTGCAAGAATCAGGCAAACAACTTGTCAGTTTTCAATGAGTTTCTGGCGACTTATTGTCTTGCACATCATAATTACCTTTACGACAAGGTGCACCATGTCGATGGTGGTTCCGTCGTGTACAGCAAAAAATAGATAAACCCTACGCATGTTTCGACTGCGTTTGGCATGCTGCGTTTCATTAAGATCTGTCTTCTGAAAAGATGGTTGATAATCTGTCATCCATGAAATAAAAATTCAGAAAGCCAAGACGTTAAAAAACGTGTTGCGCAGGGCACATGAAACTCACCAAATAAGTAAAATACAGTATTCTAGAATGTATGGTTTGCTTAGTCTAGATAAGGCAATCGATCTTAAACTGTAGTGCTTAACGTCAAAGCAGCATTGTCACAGAGATTTTTACGAACTTATAATGGTGAGCAAATACTGCGCATTAACTTGTCTTGTATAATTCCTGTAGTTTCTGGTGTGTTTTATGAACTAAGAGCGACATACATGTGTTTATTTTTTGATTTATTCCCCATCATAAGTATTTTGCTTTCATACTTGAAAGTTTTATTTTTTGGAATGCTAGTTTTTCATGTGAACTCTGTACAGTACGATGCGGCCTTTTTGGTATCTTCGACGACCGGATTTTTAGCAGGATCCATCTTGCCTGTCCTCAGTGTGTTCTGCTCAAAACCCAAAGGTGCCATATAAGTATGTCACTTTTGGCAGAGACTTTTCGATTTGAACAACCCTCTAAGACTCTGGGTGGCAGTGTATGCTAAGTAAGTATTTTGTCGGCGAAAGCGCAATAAAACTGGGTTTCAAACATAAAGGGAAAGGAATTGTGTGCAAACTGTTTACAGATCAGATGTAGTGTGTACACATATGGGCAAATGGCACTATCTTTCCTAAAGACAAAAGTGTTTAATTTTCACACCGACAGGGCTTTGTGGTTACGGGTTTAGTATAATGCAGTTAAATTACATGCAGAAAATCTGTCTGCTAATACTCTAAGACCAGTGAGTACTCGGGGATGACAACGGAATCCCGTGTGGAACCAAGGATTAACTGCCTTTCTCTTTGCGTATAAGGTTTTGCGTACTGATTTAATATCTGCAACCACTTGGAAAGTGAACAAGCTAGAAAGAAAGCGTGTTAATCAGAGGTTTTATGGCTGTGAGAAATGACACATGATGGGTAAATGTAGAGGAAAAATAAATAATACGAAAAGGTATGTTTAAGTTTGCTAATACAGTCTCGGAAGCAGCTTGCTAATCATTAAATTGAGTGTCGTAACTTACAACTACAATGACAGACATCTACAATATCTAGCAAGCACAACTCCCACCCATAAACTCTAACTCTTTAACCGACTATTCCTCTAAAGTTACCCCAGCCAAAGAATCCAAACAGTAATTAAGGTCCACAGATATTCTCTTAATACATGCCTACTGCAATCAATTGCGTAAACTTGTCTACACCAGTAAAAACATGGTTGCCAACCTTAGATTATTGATGGGACTGTTTGAAAGAATATTTGAGGGCAGCTGATGAGAGGTGTCGTCTTAGGTAATTCTCAGTTTTTTCAGAAACGCTACGACATTGCCTACTACCCTTAATATACTGAACTAGACCGAAATAATACTTGGAATATGAGCATGTGTGGCTACCTCCGACTTTGGGTCCAGCAACCTCACGGCTCGCTTATGCTCCTGCATTCGCGTTTGAAGTTGTTGGCCGGTTTCTCCAACATAATTGCACGTCCCACAGTTGCATTGAAGATGACAGATTGATATGCCTACTACTCGAGTCCTAAGTCGAGCGCTACGCTTCTAGCAGCAGGCGGGGAATTCGGTTTTTCGGTCAACCGACTATATTCCCATGCTCCGAAAGCCAAAGTCATGCTCTAGCACAAATGCGTAGGAGGCATGTGGCTGGTTCTTTAGTTGACGATATTAAAGTGAAAACAAAACTTTAAAAACTGATAGGGCGCAGAAGCATGTAACGAAGCACTTCAGAAAATACTCAGATGAGGAGCAACTGAGTCTATTTGCTCATTTTGTTTGAGATATGGATCTTGGCTGACAACAGGTCTATCAGCAATTTCAGTTTCACCATCCCTTTTCTGTATTGTAACACTTATTGTGAAATAATAGTTCTCTGATCGATTCTGTTAAACTAACCTTTGCGCTATGAAAACGATCGGCTGTAACACAGCTTTGTATTCGGATATTCAATAATTCTTGCGTTTTTTAGGTTTCCTGAGTTATACCTTCTTAACGAATAACTTTATGTGTGATGTAAGCCGTAGCATCGCTTTAAATAATTTAAGCTGGCTAAACAAAAGGAATAAGATATGATTGGTTTAAAATCCTCTCCAGATTAACTCAAAGGAAATTTATTGGCTTATAACCGAATGGAAGATATAGTTTCGACCTTAAGAGCACTTTGTTCACAATCGCCACTTACTGGGCGTAGCCAAACCAACCGTGTCAAAGGAAACATTTAAAACCTTGAGGGGGTTTCGTGCAAGGTAATTGACCCTTTAAACATTAGTGAGAAAGGTTGTGACAGCTACTTAGATGCTTAGTGTTATTAATATTCGTTGGGCTTGTCTGGAGAAAAAACGCTCCATATAAGAACGACTTCATTGATATCTACTAGTGATTTTTGTAGGCAAAGCCTCAGAAAGTGGCGTAGTTGAATGAAACACCACTAAATATCCAGCTCGAAGACATGAAACGCTCCAAGGCCTGTGCTGTCTTTCTGAGTTATATTCTCATCATGTTGCTGACAGGCATCATAATGAGTGTAATATGAAAACGGATTTTGAGAAAGGTAGGTGTTTGTTTATACTTATACTATGATATATATGCAAAAGGCATGTATTATTACGTAGGGTCTTAATTTATTTTCAATAAGGTTCACTAATCTACCCCGGAACGTGAGCGTTTTGCACGTTTTTACCTTTCATTTTTTAATGAGAATCGTGAAGACCGATAGTGCCCGAGCCAATTCAAAAAAGACGAGCGGTTCACAATATCTAAACATGAGACCTAAAAGGGTTTTACGAGACTGGGAAAAGTTTGTGAATGTTTTTTTCGATAATCGACCAAGAACCGAAAAATAAATACCTGCAACTTTTTGATTAACAAAATATTTAGCAAACGTCAGGTGTTCAGTATGTGCCCTACGAAATGAATTATATACTGTACCAAAATCTTTATCAGTTTCTTACACGAATGCAAAGGAAAACATATGTTTGCAACTGAAAAAAACTGCTTTATTGACGATGTTTGCGGCTTGTCTTACAATAAGCTTTGCATACCCGCAATATAGAACAGATGAGAAAGGTCTTAAAGAACATCGGTGGTCAAATATATTTCCGTTCCTTGTTCGCCTATTAAAGTGAAATATTATTAAAGACTGACAGTTGGCATAAATCGTAAATTGTATATCTAACTTAATTTACCCGCGAAAGTATGTGCCAATGCTTTATCGAAAACGAGCCCTTGGCTGTGAATGGTTACGGAGCGCTTACTGATAACGCTACGGGACGCAGACCTCGCAATGTGCTTCCAGATCTTTGCGACAAACAGTAGTATTTGCACCTGCAGTGGTATCGGCAAATATGACAAATGTTGGGTGACTGTTATTAGCCAACCTAACCCAGATTTGTAGGGCCTGGGACCTAAAATTGAGGTTTGTGTTAAACGAGCATTAGTAGAACCTTTTTCTTCCACAAAAACACGGACCCGCTGACCTCTCTGCTGTGACCGAGAGTAGTACCTATGTTCGAATATAAGGAGGTATTATGAAAAGAAAATTGAAGCGATGGCCATTTCTGGGCAATAAGCCATTGACAATCAAACGTTGATACGTTCCCCTAATTACTACCGTCGGCTATTCGATATGTATGTCTATGTCCCTCTGCCCATATCCTAGCCGCCTCTCGGTGTGGGCTCAAGAGAGAGCTCTAATGGCAATAGGGACGGACAAGTGGGTCCTCTAACGGATCGGTGTATGCATACATGCCACTGTATATCCCCGAGCTAATGCTGACAAGACCGTGAGCTCGTAGCTCAACAGTTAGGATGCTTGCAAAAAACTTGCTAAGGTGTTCTGCTTTTTCGAGATTGTCTTTAATTTCCACATTATTTTCAGCTTTTAGTACTGCAACTGTGTCTTTGCTTTTTAGCCTGCTGTTGATGTAACTGTAGAGCACCTTTGGCTTCGCTACGGCCTGCTCGATAATTTTCGCTTCGTAGTCTTTCCGTGGTTTTCGAATGTTTGATCTAACCTCGTTCCGCTTTTGGCAGAATTCTTCGTAGTGTGAAGGCTGGCGTGTTGATGCGTGCCTTCTCTGGAGTTTTTTTCTTGCGGTTTATTTGGCTCTTCAGATCTTGCGTTAACCAGGGGGGCCTGCTCGCCTTTTGTACATTTTTTCAGCGGACAGTTTCGATGCATAACTTTGCTTATAAGATCCCTGACAGTGTTCTAGTCGGCATCCGGTTACAGGTATTTTCCTTAGACATTCTGGTCATAGGCCAATTTTGTTATTGCACATTTCCAGAAAATGAGTATGATTTTTTCACGCGTTCCTACCAAGCTCTTTGTGCGCAAGTTGTAATTAATCAGTCCACTTGGGAACTCTGTTCGCACTCCATACCGGGCCAGAAAAGCATGACTATCATCACGGTGGTCTTTATTTGGTTGGCACTCCCACTGGCATTTTAAAAATTCTGCAGTCTTAGTTATTTAACCCTCAAAGAAAAACAGTTTCGGTACTATGAGTTTGGAGGATGCAATAAGTACGTTTCAGTTTTCTGACTTTTACTTTTTTGGAATTAATTTTATTTTTACCTGCATATTAGAGGCAAGCACGTAAAAATAAGACATGACAAATTAACCTGGCAAACGTATGTTGTGTTATCAGGACTATAGAATTACCCAGACAAGGTAAACATTGTATTAAGACTCCGACTTCGCGTGGTGACTTTATATCGACTACACCCCTGATGACAGTTCTGAACTCTGCGCAATTCACATTAATTTGTACGGTATAATTTTGTTGCAGGTTCCAAAATTGTTTGCATAATCTAATATTCGGCAACAAATGAGCATGCCATAAATTGTTTATGGGTAGTTTATTGTTTTGAATTTTTCTTTATTTTTGATCAGGTCATGTTTAAGTTCTGCAAATATTTCCATCGAAATAATATTAGAAGTCAGTTTATGGCAAACAATTGTTTTCAGCAACCCTTTATCTGACCAAAAGTTTGCAAGGGAAATTAACGCTGTACATAAAAATTAAAGTTTGAATAAGTAGAAAAATCAATAACTATCTAACACGGGCGCTGATTGGCCAACGAGGACAATGTCAGTTTGCGAATGTAGGCCATGCCAGCGTGTTGGTTGAAGGACTGTCGCTAGTTGGTAGAGGCAAAATCATATTGCCACCTGGTGTCGGTTTAGGCCATGGAAGTGAAATAGCTTGTGTCAGAGTCTTCTGAAAACACAGCACTGGATTTGCGAGCCTTATAGCTACTGCTTCAGCTGTTGCAAGCATCCGTTGGCGTAGGCCTTTGGACAAATTACATGGTGTTCTGTAGACCACCTGAAAGGCTTCGTTAGTATCGACTCGATGGTTCGTATGGACAAGATGTGCGAGAATAGCACTCGAGATTGATCTAGATTAACCTTTATTTACCCATGTCGGTATGTGCTCACTTGTCCTCTTTTCCAGACGCCCTGATGTACGACCGATGTATCCCGCTCCGCAGGAGCAAGTACAAGAGTTAATGCACATTGATGTGGCCTTCAAAGAAAGTCGGTTTTTACCTCCCAATCGAAGAAGGGGAGAGTTCGTGAAGAGTACCCGTAAGTTCGCCGAAGGGAAAGCGTTAGTGATTGCAGTCCTCAAGCGTCGTCTGACCAGCTCGCTGGTTGCATCGCCTAAGAAAGGCAGCCTTATGAACACAGCTTTCTTTTCTGCAGTTTAGGTTGCAGGCTTTTTGGCGTATTGGCCAATATTTTTGAGTATGAACCTTTCCGGGTACCTATTTTCAATTAGTGTATGCTGCAGCTTTTGGAGTTCTGCTTAGACAGTTTCAGGAGAACAGATCTGTCGTATTCTAGCTTTTAACCCCTGGATCAGATTTCGTTTCCTATTGAGGCGAACAAAACTGTGGAAGTGAGTGTATTTTCCTGTCTAGGTTTTCTTTTGGAAAACCCTGCGTAGGATAAATCCATCCTCTTGCCTTCACAGAAGGACATGGGGAACGCAATTTAATCGTCCACTTCAGTCTCAGCAGAAAATTTGAGCGATGGGTGCGCGCTGTTTAACTTCGCAACCAAGGCGTCAATGTCAGCGTTATAGTCTGTCAAACAGAAGATGTCATCTTCATATCGACCGTAGAATGTAAGCTCATTGATGGTGTCCCTTAGACTCGTTTTCTCGATCTTGCCTATAAAGACATTTGCAAGAAACGGGCCAAGTGGTGAGCCCATCGCCACACTATCTATCTGTCTGTAAAACTGACCATTGCAGAGAAATTAGACATTTTGTGTGCATCGCGTAAGGAGATCTTTGAGGGTTTTTACGGGCATACCCATCTGGTAGTTGGTGTCCCAAATAACGTCGCAGAGGTAGTTTATGTTTTCTGCCTCGGGTACGTTGGTGAATAGTGAGGATACATCCAATGAGAGCATCTTACTTCTTGAAACGTGCAGATTCTTTATAGCTGTGACACATGCAAATGTGTCTTTCAGGCTTCGAGGATATATGTAACTTCCAAGAGGTTTCAGCTTCTCTACCAACCATTTGGCAATGGTGCGATAAGAGGAGTTTCTCATATCCAAGATAAGATGTAAGAGTAGCCCCTGTTTGTGAATTTTCGGAAGTCCATACATTCTAGGTATCGTCGTTCCTACAGGTATTAGTGTTTCAAGCTCTTTGTCAGTCAAAATACCTTCTTTATAGAGGTCTTTGAGAATTGTTGTCAGCTGACCTTCAACAGTATTTGTCCGATCTTCGTCCTTCTCAGCTTTTGAGAACTTTGTATGATCTGCTAAAATTGCTTCTAGGTTTGCGATGTTATCATTTTTATCCCTCAGTTCTATTCCAGATCCTTTGTCTGGTCTGGTTAGCACGATATTTTCATTTCTTCGTAGCTCTTTTAGGTTATTAAGGTGGGCTTTTGTTTAGGGGCCTTTGTTTATTGGAGTCTTTCTCAGTAATGCTGGCAGCAGTTAACCAGGGTCGACTTGAGATAATCACCTTCTTTAGGCATGGAAGGTTTTAGATCGGGGGTTTGGTTAAAGAGGTTCTCAAATTCAGTTTCTTATTCTATTTGTCTTAACCTTTTTCGTGCAAAACAGAATCTAGGGCCTCGAGATAGTACCTCTATGAAGGTTTTGTCAGGACGGATTGAGAAATAGTTATGCACATACCTCTCCGGATTGTTTGGGAGGGTGGTCAGTACTTTTATTGGTTGGACACTCCTACTGTTTGTACATAGTCTTCAAACGCTAACCTCTCTACAGTTTCAAGACGGTCGAAAACGCTGCTCTCTGACTTTGGTTTCTGTAAAATTCCAGAATTCCGGCGTTAACAGTCTCCAGGTAACTTTCCGCATGTCTTCCTAGTGCGGCAAAAAAAAACGTTTATATGGTTTCTTCATAAGATTTTCCAGCACTGTCTTGGATATTTTCCTCGGTTTTTACATTCTGATAGGAATTTGGCTGTAACGTTTGCCTATGCAAGCCTTGTGTCAAACTTTAGGAATTCATTGTGTTCCTTTAAAACCACGAGATCTTTAGATTGTCTAAGTTCCGCAAATATTACCATGGTTAATATTAGAAGTCAGTTTATGGCAAACAATTGTTTTCAGCAACTCTTCATCAGACCAAATGTTTGCAAGGGAAATTACCGCTGCTCATAACACTAAAAGTTTAAATAGGTAGAAAAATCAATAACTATCTAACACGGGTCCTGATTGGCCAACGCGGACTATGTCAGTTTGCGCATGTAGGTCATGTCAGCGTGTTGGTTTTCAGAAGACTCTGACACAAGCTCTTTCACTTTCATGGCCTAAACCGACACCAGGTGGTGATAAGATTTTGCCTCTTCCAACTAGCGACGTTCCCTCAACCAACACGCTGACATGGCCTACATGCGCAAACTGACATAGTCCGCGTTGGCCAATCAGCACCCATGTTAGGTAGTAATTGATTTTTCTACCCATTCAAACTTTAATTGTTATGTACAGCGTTAATTTCTCTTGCAAACCTTTGGTCTGATAAAGGTTTGCTGAAAGCAATTGTTTGCAATAAACTGATTTCACGTCACGTTTATTAAAGACAGTATAGCTAAATGACCTTGGTACAGAGCAGTTTGCCACGCATTGATTTACCGTGGCAATTCCAAGGAGTGGCGATGTCAGTAAACGCAACTAAGTAGGAGGAGCGGAAAGGAAAACCTTCTTAGGCACTGTTTGGATATCCTATGGGTGTGAGTGCCATTTGGAGAAATTTAAAGTATATGCAAGATAGGATGACCTGCTGCTGCTAAGAGTGGTTGACGCATAACAGGAGGAGCTCATCGCGATTTTTATCAATATCGTAAGCGTCATCTAAGGGGAAGGTCACGAGAACGTTACCGAAATGTCGGTGATGCGCCCAACATACGCCGTTGCTGCTTACTGAGGCTTCCAACCAGGCGAAGAAATCAGAAGGATCCGTGTAGCTTAAGACTACAAGGTTCGGTGGTGGCGATGATTGACACGATCTTCGCAGTTCGTGAAAACACAAAGGGGGACAACGAAAATGTATGAGGTAAGATTTCTCAACAAGAACTATTTAAAAATGGTAGTTGTGTGAACTATAACATATAAATGCTCGGCAGTGTCGACTAAAAGTTGCTCTGTGTTCATCTCAGATGATACACTGGTCTAATTTCATCTTAAATCTATCCGGAGAAGGGGACCTAACAATATTCACAGGCAAATCATTCCATGCCTAAATTTCTTTCTTTAAGAAGAAGAATTTTCTTGAAACCAATGTTGCTCCAGTCACACGTAGTATAGGAAGATGTCCGCCCAAGCTTGTAGTAGTGGCCGGCTACAAGAAATCATTGGAAGCGAGGTAAACATCCTGACCTAGCAGCATGTAAAATGTCTGATTTAGGTCACTGCGTAGCTGTCTGTAATTCAGAGGAAAAAAGTCACGATGGTTCAAGTGTGTATCACAAGAAAAGTATCCTTGGCGTGGTACTGACTAAGCTGCGCGATGTTAAACACTTTCAAGGGTTTTTCGGTCTTTGAATTTCCAGGATTTCCAGGCTTGAATGTCATACTCCAATTAGGGGTTGCACAAACTTGTTTACGGACGCCAGACTCCCATTTTTGTGAATTAGTGAGATCCACGCTCTCTTTCATGAGGTTGGCAATTAGCCTATTGCAGGGGAGACTCAGCGGAGTAAGTACAGACGTTTCGCCAAATCCACAGCTAGCTCGTGTAACAGCTTTGCGGGTATTCCATCTGCACCCGGCGTATCCGTTTCTTGCAGCTTTATAAGTCATTCAGGACGGTAACTTCCGTGAGGTCAACAAAGTTAATGGTCAGAATCTCCTCTGTACTTAAGTTGATGACGGTTAGGTCAACCACTCTCATAAAAACCAACTGAAAGAAGTTGGATAGATAGTCAGTCTTTTCGTTGTTTTCGTAAAGCTTTGCACCTCCATCCGTTTTTAACAACAGGATGGCGTCTCTATTTCGAGTGCACTGCTCAATGAAATTGTTGAAAAGCTTTGGTTTCTCTACTGCACGGTTGATTATGCCACTCTTGAAGCATTGGTTCTTTACCTTATTTCTCTGTGCCTTGTACATGTTTTGTGACTGGATATTCTAAAGTTCAGCTTATTTTAAATGAGCTTTCTTTAGTTAGTTAACTTTAGTTCTTGTTATTTAGTTTTAGATTGAGTTAGTTTTGTTTATTTTAGTTTAGCATTCTTTAGTTAGTTAACTTTATTTGTACTTAACTTTTAGATTGATTATTGACATGAGATTTTCTTTTTTTCATTTACCACTTTGCTTTCTGGTAGGCATGGAAATTAATATTTCTTTGCGTTGCTTCGAGAGTTTAAGCATTTCCCGATATCAGCGTATTTGCATATTTTATTCATTGCGTGCAATCTTGTAGTCAAACATGAGATTCTATAAGTATTTCAGTTTTCTACTTTTATACGCTCTTTAGGTTTATTTGAATTTTCGTTTCTTTATAATGCCCAAAGTACATAATCTTTAGTCATTTGTCTTGTAGTGCACAACAATGGAATTTCAGCGCGCTTTTTTGAGACCTAAACTAAATTTTTACCATGTTCACTGCCCAATGTCAATCTATGAACAGTGTTTATAGCCTTCTCTGTTGGTTTTCTTCCTCAGTGTCGTTTACCCTAACATAATGACCATGTCTTGCATGCGAATTAAGAACGATGCGTTTTACTGCTAAGACATTTATAAACCCTGTTCAAAAATGTTCTATTAATTTTTACTGAAATTGTACCGGCCCGATGATGAGACACAGAAAACGCATGTTTGTATAATTGACTTTAAAATTTCAGAAGGCTTTACATTGAAAATTAGCGTCGCAGCTGGTGTGAGAATCTAGATTTTTCTTCATAAAGCATAATATGAAGGTGAACACAAATCCATGATTAAATTTTTTTAAATACACGGACTTCCAAGCATAATGCAAGTTTTTACTTAAAATGGCTATTAAGTTAAGTAAGGATAAAAAGAAAGGGTCCCACAGTTTTTTTTTTAACTGAAACATCAAGCCAAATTAGGGAAAGTAAATATATTTGAATTTACAAGCTATGATAGTGGACTAAGTTACAACAAATTACTAGTCTTCTGTATGAATTTATATTACCACTGATAAACTTTAATTCTGTTTTCCATTTTCAGCAATGGCACCGATCACGATGTACGAAGAATTGTTTGGACGGAACGGTGTTCTCCTGTTGTTTGCAATGAATGCCTATGTCCTGGTGACTGCCGGATTATTTCTAATCTTCTCAATCAGTTCCATGCTTACGGTTGATATTTTCTCAACTCACATTAAAGTAAGATGTAGTGAATATTTGTTGTACCGTTCCGCTTTATCATTATTCGCCAAACTTAAGCTTCCAGATTGAAGCTTAAACAAAAAGAACAGGAAACATAAGAAAAACTCCAAGTTTGTTGGATTTGGGTTTGTAGTCAGATATTGTAAATGGTCCGTTCATGTACTGAATTTGACAACCATCCTGACATAAGAGCTAGGGCCGTCAATTTATTAGCTGATTGTTGGCTTGAAACTAATTCTGGATATTCTGTTCGGATTATTCTTGCTGGAAATATAAACACAAATCTTAATAGCTCTCCCAGTTCAGGAGTTGAATATTCAATTAATTTTGCCAACCTGTGCCTGTTTTTTACTGTTATGAGCTATCGCGAGTACTGCCTCGATAGCGACACTCGATAATCTTCCTTTTATATAATATTGAAGTAAAGAAGTAAGCATCGACCTGCTAAGAGCAAAGACAATTCCACTTCTGGAAATTGTGCAACTGAGACCAAATATAAAAAATATTACACAGTAGTATACAATGTTGTTTTTAATGTAACCCGTTTGATCAATTTTACTCAATATAAATAAACTGTCCTATCGAGAAAACTGTTGCCCTCCAATAGAATATCGAGAACGTGAAGACGCTGTTCGCAAAATAAAGGATCTTGTTTTTTAAAACGGAATTCTATCAATGAATACTCCATGACTAAAATTTTTAGCCGCAGTGACGGGGTAGACGCTGGTTCAAGTAAGCTTAGATCTGCTATCTAGAAAGCAGCTGCTGAAGCGAAAATATTCTATGAGCTGTGCCAGTAAAATTCCCGATCATAATAAATATATTGATGCGGATTCAATGTGCTAATTTTATTCTTTAAAAAGCGATGCCTATGTCGATTCCAGCAGAGAGTACATAGGTGACTTTACACCCTGTCGACCAATAGTTCCAAATATTATTGCAAAATGCTCAGATTGCTCTGCTCGGGAGGTCTGGACATTTTGGATATTTTTAATTTTGCTCGGGATCAACAAAAAAGTTCTGCAGTCATCAGCCAGGTTGTGTTAGCCGACAGATAATAGGTGCTTTAAGCAGAAAAAAAGGTATGTGGCCAGTGGAAGATATATCCCAATGAGTACTACACACTGTCTCCTTCTTTTACCATCACCTTGAAGGAAATGGGAAACGTCCTAAACAGAAACTGCTCAGCGTTCCTGAATTAACATATAGGGTCAAGTACCAGATTTATTGATAAGCATTCACTTTGACCCTCAAAGCAACTAAATGATAATATCAGTCAAGCCAAATACATCCTAACTCGCAGTTCAAAGCTCTACAAACATCTGTACATCCTTGACATGCCCGACCATAAAAAGTAATTTTCCGTTATCGAAAATTTTAGTTAAAGTAGACTGTAACCGTTCTGTCTTGTTGGAATGAGGTTGATTCGTACATAATTATACTTAAATTATCCTAACCACGTCAGCAGTATGACGCTTTTTTTGCTCTAATTTTCTACTGATCATCTTGGATGGCAAATGCACATTTATCTGGATTGTCGACCATGAGACTGAAGCCTCCCTGCTTGATTTTTAAAATATTTATCACAAGAAATTAGAGTTTGCTGCTTAAGTTCTTCCGGCTAGCAGATTGAGGACAGTTTCAAGCATAAGCGACCTGAGTTTGCTGCCTTCTATATGCAAAAGTCTATTTTGACTAGATACATAAATCGCTCTGTAAAAACAAGCCAAATGCTATGATTAACTTCGGATTTACATTCGAAAGTTTGCAGATTATTCAGGTATCCGGTTCTAACGCCCACACCGGCCACAGCTACAAAATCTAGGATTATCTGGCCACAGTGCTTAAGTTGTCACCTGTCATAGATCTTTTTTACTCCTTTCCAGCCATTCCGTGTTTGCAACGTGTTGCCTTCTTTACAGCAAAACTCGTAACGCGAAAGCCCGTCCAAAATACAAATGCAACTGTCGGCCAGTGGTTGCCTGTGAGCAGTGCAAACACGAAATGGGGTGAGCTGATTATATGCCAGACTGTTATTACTGGACAGCGTTTTTATACAACGTTTTCGATCTATATTATTCCACTGTTTTTAAGAGGTACTTGCCGGCCAATGTGGTATGCACTCCGACTTGCCAAATCGTAAGCTTAAATCAGTGATTTGCTGACATAAACCAAAGGATAGTAACCTCACGTGGCACATTGCGTTTTAAATCACTTGCATATCCACAATTATGCAAATTTCACCCCTATAAACTCATACAATCATTTAAAATGTTTTCTTAAAGGGTCTGACAGTAACGTGTTATTGTCTGAATGATCGTTTGAATACGGGTTCCAAACACCTCACAAAATATTTTTGTGTGTGTTCGGTCAAACACAATTTTTTTTGCACAAAATAATATGTGCAAATAAAACTCGCAAAGTAACTTACCAAATAAATCTCTCATGTACTCAAAATTGGAGAAAGATACAAATAACTTTGATGGACTCGGTCTAAAGCCGTTTGCATAAAATACATTAACAAGGTAAGCTGGTCATTTTCTCCATGAGATTAGCTGATCCCCAAATGTAAACCTCAGTATTACACAGAAAATTGCGAAAATCCCCATTCGATAATTCAGAAGGACAGTTGGCGAGCATACGTATACTTTCGATAAATTCTCTTTGGGCTATTACATTTACATGGAAGGGGAAGGTAAAAGGTGATAAACAATCAATTAATTATCGTCCTAATCAACTTAGTCTTGGGAATGGGGGCTTTGGGTTTGGGTTGATAAAAAAGGGTAGTGACAGGGTAATTAAGAGAGGGACAGGGGAAAAAACGCGTGGAAAATGCTGGTAGTTCTGCGGCCGCTGGCTATGCCAGGCTTGGGGCCTGGAGATGGTTTTACTGTGCGCACAACACCGACTTCATCAGGCGAATGGCCGTGGCCTCCGCTGTTGCCAGCAGCCGTTGACCCAGGGACTTTGGGTAATCTAATGAGACCTTGTAAATCACGGTTGACAGTATTTAGGAGAAAGTCTATATTAGTGTCTGCTGGGGCGATAGCAAAGGTATCATCGACATAGCGATCGTAGTGTTTAAATTCATGAATCTGGTCGCTAAGTTGAAACTTCTCCAGCCTGCCCATGAAGATATTTGCTAGGAGAGGCCCAAAGGGGAGCCCATGGCGACGCCGTCTATCTGTCGATATAGTTGGTTATCAAAAAGGAACTGCACATTTAATGTGCATTTTAGTAGAAGTTCCTTCAGGGCTTCTATTGGAATTCCTCCTTCTGTCTGATTCGTCAATAGGAAGTCGCAGATGTAATCTACTGTTTCCACGACCGGGACGTTCGTAAATAGCGACGAGACGTCTAAGGAGAGCATCATCATGCCTTTAGGTTTATGTCCCTGATGTCGTCAATAAATGTGAACGTGTCTTGATGGCAGGGTCCTTGGTCTTGGTGGGGCTGAAACCCACGCCAACAATTTGGAGACTTTGGTTCAGTCAACGCTCCATTCAAATAAACTACAAGGACCCGCTGGTAGCCATGCATTTTATCACAATTTGCTGAAATTACCTAAATTTTTGGCTTTCGATAGAAATACACTTGCTAAGACTCAGGCTAGATACATTTTCTGTGCTGTGTGTGTGATGGCTCTAAGCATAAAATGTCCAACAATGTCTAAAGTCATAACACAGTATCGTAAATAACTAGCCTGTTTTTCGTGAAAATTACTGAAGAGAGCATCGAACTGGAAGGAAGGCAGAAAAGTTGTAAACATCAGGAAAACTATTTGTACAATATATGGCATCTGCGAGAAACAACGGGGAATTTTGAATAAAAAGTCCTCAAAGACCATGATTATATACTATTTACTTATCGCTGCTTCCGGAGATCCCAAAGACATGCTGCAAGTACACCCCATGTGAAAGAGAAGAAATATGTTTTTCGAAACAGCACCGAACTCTTTACATTTAGTTATACCTTTACTCACACAGTCTATTTTCAGCTAAAATTATCTACAAATCCGTACATTCCATATTTAGATGGCCAAAACAGTTAAGCTGCTGGAAAATTTTGGCCTGAGTAATTGAAGGCCTAACTTATAAATTCGTGTTACCTAAATACGCTAGGGTTCGCCCTCGCAGTTTATTGTTTGCAATCTATTCCTTGCGCACTCCAGCTATTCCATTACTTGTGTTTAAATGTTTCTTCTAGAAGTTTCTATCTGCCTACCCACGACCCATCTTCCTACAGCACGCCTGGCGCACAAGAGGTTGAAAAGGCGTTCCACCGTTTTTGGCTTTCCGCAAGAATCGCGTCCTGTGTATTCCTTGTCGTCACATTTAAATTGTGGCCTGGATTTTGTTGTTAACTTCCCACATTCAACCTCACTACATTTAAAGTGTGGTTAAGCTACCGTCTCCACTAAGTAACATTTGCCTCATTTTATAAGTAAATACAGTTCAGCAAATGTGTAAAACAGATAACATCTATAACATAATTATGTCGCGAGCGGTAGAGATATTACATATTTTACAAAATAAAAATAGGTCAAGCTAACATTTTTATTGAATGAATGAGAAGGTTCGCAATCCAGGTATTCGTATGGATGCGGAAGAAGGCGGTTCGAGCAGCAGATCAATTGATTTATTGTTCTGAGCTTTCAAACACTTACAAGTGTCCATCTTCAGAGATGAGAAAGCAACCAAAAAGAGGGTAATTATGGAGGGCATAGGACAATCAACTGTCAGAAATCGTCAGATTGTGAAAGGGTTAGAAACAGCGGCAACAGGAGCTTATGTAGCCCTACTTATTTATTCCTTCAACCCGCATGTTTTCCTACAAAAATGGTGGTTATTGGGTTATATGTGCGGAAAATTGGGGACGGTAGTGGGCTATACTTTAATAAATGCTAAATGCAATTTTATTCTACTCTATTTAGAAGTGTTGTTGATTTATATCTGCAGATTTTCCTAAATTGTATTACCATTTTACTTATTGGGGCAAAAACCTGATCAACAAATTGCTGGTTTCTTGAATGTCTGAAAATATGAAATGGTGGTTACGAGGTCGTCTACTTCAACTTACCAGTGGTCCAACTTACCGTTCTGGAGTAAGATAATTAAAGTCCGCAGCGCGAAGCGCTTCGCACACCTTCAATTTACTTGCGGAACAACTTGCTCCCAGCGGCCGTGGGAAGCAACTTCGACTACATTTTATCACTTAACGCTTACTTGTAAAACATTTCTTCTCTGCCTATCCTATTTCCCCGCCCTACAAAACTCTATCACCACTGAATTTTCACGACAAAATGCTGGGACTAGGGGTATATGAGTGGGGCTACATAAGCTACTTTTTTCAAAACAGCTATCGAAAAAGCGTGGGGGAGGGGGAAAATTAGCTGCCACTGGGGTCAGAGGGTTCGGAGGCTCAATCATAGTGGTGCAGCCTCATTATCTGTTAGTGGGGCTGGGGTGTCATGAACAGCAATTAGCGTGCCACCTTGTCACCCATTAGAGGGCCCTGGTAACGCTTATTGCCTTTCATGACCCCCAGCCCCACTGAGAGTTAAGTAGCCTACACCACTGTAATTGCCCCTCTGACCCCCGTGACAGTTAATTTTTCCCCTCCCCAACCCTTGTTCGATTGCTGTTTCTAACTCTTTGACAACCTAAAGATTTCTGACAGTTTGTTGGCTTATGGCATCTTAAATTACTCTCTTTTTGGTTGCTTTCTCATCTCTGAATATGGACACCTGTAAGTGTTCGAAAGCTCAGAACAATAAATCGATTGATCTGATGCTCGACCCGACTACTTCCGCATCCATAACATTTTTATGCAAGCAAACAAGTCTATCTTATAATATGATATAGCATGGCTTTTTCTGCGTATTCAGTTTTGGTTTTAAAATATTCTTCTTGAGCTCAAATCATACCGCAGCCGTTGTGATTTTCAAAACAAGTTCAAATATTTGATGAAAAATTGTCTAAATGCATCTAGTTATTAACAAGCTCAACATAAAATCGCCAGTATTTGTGCGCGTTTTGAAGCGCATACACTAGCATAAACTAACTGTGATAAAATGCGTTCTAGGGCGAGCAGAGCTTGCTTTTAATCATGTCTACCTGATTTACCTAAAGCTCACATGATCACACACCTGACACGAGCCCCGATTACCAATAGGCGAGTAAATAAATGTTTCAAATATCAATAAATTATCAACCTCCCGATGGCCAATAACTACGGACTGGCTGCCCATTTCCTAACTACTTGCAAAATTGTGCATCTGCAATGCGGCTTCGTAGGAAGTATATCGATCCTACCTCTCTAGGACTAATTAGACTAGACTAGACTAAGTATTTAACAAAATTGACAAACGCCTTCGATGTTGAAACCCGCTTAGGTCGCCTAATTACTACAATGGCTTTCGAAAATGGAACTGTCCTCAGACTGCTAATAGATTTCATTAAGTTTGTGTGTATGTAAGAGGATGACACTTTAATTCCGTCAACGTCAAGTATTTAATGTTCCCACTTATGTGGGTTTTTTTGTTGACGGGTTTCGTACAATACAGTTTAATAGCATGCAGACAGTCTGACTATTTAAACTTAATGACCAGTTAACAGTCAGGTAGAACAGAGGAATTTTGTTATACCTTGTGCGTGCCTGCGTCAACACTGGTTATATCCTCCAGTCGTATGTAAGAAAAGAAAGGCAGACAGGAAAGCAGATAATAGTTTACTGTCACCGGTTCTGCTTGAACCTCAGAGTTGTCTTTCGTGTGTCCGACAGCTTGTCCTCCTGTGCAGATAGGTCTTGTCTGCGGCTTGGTTGTGTTCGCACCTCGGTCTTGCTTGCAGCTCGGAAGTGTCTGCACCTCGGTCTTGACTGCACCGCGGTAATGTCTGCAGCTTTTCCTATGTCGGCCAGCAGTGTGTGTTTTGTCGTCGTTCTCGTCTCGGCCAACCACTGGTCTCTCGTCTAGGCCAACACAGTCCCGTGTCTCCAGCAACACAGTCTCGTGTTAATAGGTGCAGTATTTCCTGTCCCCAGCAGCAGATTGCTGCCTCCTGTCGGTGGCAGCACATCTAAGGACCCACGGCCTCTGTGCCCTATTGGCCCCTCTGCTAGTGGTCCATGAGAGCAGCATCGAGGAGTGTCCTCAGTGTGACACTTGGCGTACGCACTTTGTCCCTGCCCAGGTGTGGCCTCTGAACGCGTCCGGTGGCTGTCGTAGCGTTCTCACGTGTCGGTCCTTTGAAGGTCGCGTTTTCGTCTAGTTTTGCCTACCTCTACTAGCATGTAAACCTCCTTTGTTCTGTTGCCCTCAAGATGATGACTCATGTGCATGCCATATCAATAAATTTCGTTCTGAAATGAAGAGTTATTAACAAACTGTTTGCCTAAAGGGATTTTTTGTAAGCATTAAGTGACGGAAACAACTTCAAAATCCAGTAGGCAGGGTCTATTGTACTAAAAGGAATGGAAGTAGTTTTCGATTTAACAGTGAATAAATGGCAAATGATAGGCGAAGGTAGTGCAAAAACAGAAAATATGAAGTGGCTTGTTTTTATAAGCCAAAACAGTTCATGAGGCAACGTGCAAATGGAAAAACGGAATTTCCTGAATAATTGTTAAGCAACCGCAAACCCTCCGCGACTATCACAGCGCTACTGCTAACGATAGACTTAATGTCAACCAAAAAAATAATCCTGCCCTTATCTGTTGCAGCTTAGCAGTTACACTGTCATTAAGTAAGCCGGTTGAGCTCATTCTAGCAGTACTATTACATAAGTGGGCATGTTCATGGCAATAAGAACGTGATTGCCAGCATAAGATCCTTAACGAGTTTAATCTACAAAATTTGCATAAATGAGGATGACAGGCTGTCTCTTAGATGCCTCTTATTGTAATCTTCCGCTAGTATTCACTGCCAGTTGACTATCAGCCTAATACCGATGTGAAAAATAGTCTGAATTACCGCAATATAAGGGAAGATATACTTATTAAGTTCACTTATTTCTAAAATTAAAGATTACCAAATATCACTTTTGAACATAATTGTTTAGAGATCGTGATAATCTTGCTTTATCTCCTATGTTCTACGATCGGCTGCATTATATTGCCTATGCTGGGCTACTTGAAAGTCTTTGACAACAACTATCAAAAAAAAGACGGAGGAAGAAATAGCTAGGACATCAAATTCCCATTTGGTCAGGTATTTTGTCAGTTCAGATAACCAGGAGTAAGTCAAGTACATTCCCTGACCTACTTATAAGAGTCTTAATATTTTTTATCGATTTCATCATGAAACGCTTCCAAACCCCCGGTCACGGGGCACCGCGGCCGTCTAGTCTCACGAGGGTGACCGTGTGCTCCACTGCCGGCTAGGCGGGAGAATGGTGGCATGCGCGTTAATTAGTTTGCAGTGATATTGGACTTGGGCTTCATCGGCCGAATACTTCCTTATTTCGGCCCTTTCGATTAGGCATCATAACAGCGCTAAGAAGACTGGAGGCACAGTTTCTGAGATAACTGCACAGCCATACAAGACTTGCCTCATTAAATTGTTGCCCGGACAATGGACCACATTTTCGCATCAGCAAGAAAGGTTGGTTTGGCTACAAACAATTCGGATAAAGCATGTAAACAACACCAAAAGTAAATCAAAGTAAAACGTTGAGCTCAATGCACAAAGGTCAGTGAATCCGCGTCCGAATCCTGAACTGTATGCATAGTTGGCTAACAGTGTTTATGAGCCAAACATTTCCATCCTCTTCGCTACTTCTTCGACATAATTACTGGTGGATATTCGACAGCCTGTAATTGTCCGATCCACCCATAGACACCTTTTGAAGGGCACCCAGATACGTGAAAACGAACCAACGGGCCCTACTGTCGAAGAGCACTGCCTGACGATTGCCTATGTCTGCGGATGATTCACCACAGACATGGCTGTAAGGTGATACAACCACATCAACTCGAGCATAAGCATGCCTAGGCGCGGGGTGCCGTACAAATCACTGTCCCACCTACAATTGCAGACAAAACCAGATGTGGACCGGCAGGCGACAGTGATACCGAGATCCACCTAGAAGTTCTTTTACTTCAAAAAATTGAATGCACGCTATTTAAGCACCTTTTTTGTAACAACAGCTAATAAACTAACTAGTACATTAACTGTACATCTATTATTTCAATATAAACGCTACCGTTTAGTTCACATGATAAATATCATATTGCGCCTCTTTAATTAACTTTACATAGAAGCCTACTCATTTTTTATTTGCTTTATAATTTAAAGCAAATGGTTATGATTTGATGTCCGGTCTAGTACTTATCAATGTCTGGTTCCTAGTGGGCCTCTATTTTACTTTCTTGATGATGATTATATTGTGAGCATATATATGAATATCAGAATATTTCTAGTCTTTTTTCTCAAATTTTATTTGGTATTTTGTCAAACACGGCGTACAGCCTCTTGTTATGCTCTGTCCATAAAGTTTTTACTTCTGACGACATAATTCTTAAATACGCTGCGTAACCTTTTTTGCTGGCTGCAAATGTGCAATGTAATAATGTCTACTGTTAACGCAAAAAATAATTTTTTTCATATTTACTATTGTTTCATTTCTTTAGTAAGTTTATTAGGCATTCCTCGCAAATGAATAAAGATCTATTCTATCGATACATTGGTTAATAAACAAGCCAAGTCAGTTTATAGACAAATATAGTAAACCTCTAAGACCTTAATTGACTCCGCAGTTAACACCAAAAAAGTCTGTTTTCATTTCTTTGCCCTTTAAGGGCGACAAAAATCTTAAAAACCACCAACAGGCACCTTCTCACTGCCATTGAACTGACGTACTATGTTGCCGATCTTATAAGTTGCAATCCAGCAAAGCCTTAACCAATTTTTCATGCGAAGGATGCCTTGCCGTAGCACGCCACTTCAAACAGTTTTTGCGACGCTACATGCACTTGCCGATGCAAGTACATAGAGGGAAAGCAATGGCAATTTGCCGCCAGAGCTAAAGAACATTAACTTAGCTGGTTAATGAAACAAGAAAACAGAATTTCCCAGTCATCGATTACTGGACATTTGCTAGATACGGGCCATGCTGTTGACCACTGTAATGAACCTAAATCTATCTTGGTAACATTAGCTCTCTGTTCACACATTTTCCCTTCGCCTCTTGGCCATTTCTAATGAGCTGGTTTTTGTATCGATTTTTTCTGTATGAATTTAAATAGTATTTTCTCTTATATGTTTTACGTTACGCAATGTGATGCAGCATCTACAGAGCTCTCTCGAACTTCCATGGATCCAATAAATCTCGCTGGCATTGCTATCTTTAAACTTGCACCTGGGAAACGTTGCTTAAAATGAGTTAAAATGTCTAAAGGGGCTTAGCTTTACAACGACTGAACGTCTTCGAATCTTTTCTCTTATCACTCGTGTTTAGTTCAGTTATGTCTGGAGTACTTGGTACGACAGTTAGGAATACCAATGTGTACTCTATTCCCTAGGACAGTTCTAATAGGCTAAGGTACATACTGAGCTCAAAATTATGGCAAAAAGCTAATAAAAGTCGACAGCAAAACATGTCTGAATGAAGTAAGATTGTAAACTAGGAACAAACTCCCACCTTCAAGTGAGATTATCTACCACTATGTAGCGTTCATCTTAATACATCGCGAAATATGTTGACCCTTCTTTGTGCTGTTGGAATCAATGTTTAATTATCACCAAGGCATTAGAAGCACGACTCATGCCTGTCATACCTGTCCAGCGGTTTTAAAGGACTATTTTTGTGAATGCGCGAACTGACATAACATATAATTACTATTTGTGGTGTCAATAGGCTTCTTATTCTCCTTTGTTAAGTCTTCATGACAATTCGATAAATTGTGCGAATCAACATGGGAATGTTAACGGCACACCTGGGCTCAATCTAGTTGTAAAAGGATCACTTATTTTCAAAAGATATCCCTAAAAACCTTGCGCAGGACCTGAATTCAACGCCATCCTGAACTCGGGTTTAACCGTTATTTGACCTATCAGCCTTTATTAACATTTTCTCAAAATGCTCAACAATTATTTCGCCTCAAATAGAGAAAGTCCCCCGAAATCACCTCTGGAAGTGAGTTAAGGCGGCGAGTAAGCAAATTGACGAGTTTTGATAAGTGAATATTAATTTAGGTCTGGTTTAAATAAGGTCTGGTTTAAATAAAGCAGTCTTTTGTTTTTCTTAAAGGAGGTTAAACACAAATTCAATTTGGAGTAAGTTTTTTCTTGTGCAACTTTTCTTGTGTACAACTTTGTTCACATTTATTTGATGGCGTGTAGTTACAAGGACATAACGTAATTCCACCGTCACAAGCTAACTGCTTTGATTGCTCTTAGTTGCCTCTCATCGCTAACTTTAGGCTTTGAACATGATTGACATCGCATGATTCACAGGATCAACTTTAACTGAAATTTGGAAATAGGGTTCATTAAATCACAAAAAAACAGAATTTGGACTTGTAGCCAAACCCTGAGGCCATCGTTTATTTAATCCAGCAGTCTGTTTTAGAAATTTAAGTCTATGGCGGAATCATCGTTCGATCCACGAAAATGATTTTTTGCCTGTGTTTAGTAGAGTAGGTGCTAAGGTGCTGCGCTCATCCCACATCAGCCGACCCAAAAGCTAGGCGGTGGCCTGTTACTGGCAGTGAGGAAAGACGTAGATCAGCCGTCAGCGCATTTCTAACCTAACTACAATCAATTTTATGCACTTAAAATAATCGTGGTACGTGAATGCCGTGGGTTGGCTGATTGCCAATGAAGTGGGCTCTTGCAGTCGGTCCAGTGGTTCTTTTTTTGTAAAGTGGCCGTCTGTAGGTTGGGAGTCGGACTCAATGGCTCATTCTTAATGTGGATTTTATGGCGCTACCATTCAGGAGTCTACCTAGAGAGACATGCTTTTGGTACGCCTGTTGAGCGGTGGTCGCGCCAGCCGTCTGCAGTCTGCCGCATCTCCGGCCCTTTCATGACAGTCGTGTCTGGGTGTGGGATTGCTGAGAGTTAGGGATGTATTTTTTGTCTTATTTTGCTGCATATTTTGCGGGATTCACTGCGTTGTTTCAACTCGTTGAAGCTCGTGGTGCACATCATCGAAAGCGACCGTCGAACTGGCAGATACTTAGGTGGACTTCCCTGCAGCCTATGGGGGATCGTTTGTCAATTAAAAAGGTATTTTCTGATATTGACGAATTGTGTGCAACTAAACAGTTTATAAATTGACCTTAGGTCATTCATTATAATTGTATTCGTAACGTTAGCCTAATTTCAAAACCAGGGAGGATAGTTCCGAAAATTTTAAGCATAAAATGGTTTTTGGGTTCAATTTGCTGTTGCATAGGTCACACTCTGTTAAGTATGGTCACGATTAAATAAAATATTTAAAGATATGTATTAGCATATAAGAAACACATACGCTTCAAAAGAATTTTGAGCAAATAGTTGTGCATAAAAGTGCGCCAAAAAGAGATCTTAAGCAAATTCCTTGCCCAGCCGTAAACGAAACCTGTTGCCATACGGTCTGACGAGAAAGGTTTTCGTAATTTAACAAATAGTTTAGTTTTACAGAAAATTTACATTATTTGGATCACATGTGTTTTGATTACAAGGGCAGCTAAAAACTCAGCAATTCTTATAAGTATTATGGATGATTAGAAGTATTAGTGGGGCTACCTATATAACTGCACCATATATTTGCAGATCAGAAAGACAACTGCCTTCAATTACTGGAAATGAGTAGCCCATGTGTCTGATAATTTTATCTCTCCAGAAGGATCATTATATGTAAATATTTTGCACCTGGGCATTAAAAACAGCTTGATTACTCGTAGCAAAATGTAGCACCGTTATCAAAAAATCCTTTTCCATTACGTACATCCAAGACATAAATTAAATTGCAATCTAGAGATTACAATAATGTACTTCGTTGTAAGCTTTTGTTTAAGGTCGCCCTCCCTTAACGTTAACCAAAATTCATTTTCCAGTGAGCATATAGAAGAACCCAATTGCTTGGAAAGGCTAACAAGATAATGGCAATGTTGGGCAATCTGAAGGCAAGACAAGAATGTCTGACGATGTATAACAGGAAGTCGAGGGAACTAAAAATACTAAAAGTGCAGCAGTGCTCGAAATGAACGCGTGATACCATAGCCTTCAATTATGAAAATATTCTACCAAAATTAGAATAGTTAAAATCATTGAGGCTCAATGTTATCAAGCATTAATGTGACTTAGCGGTCTGGAAATATTTTTTCGTTTGTGCGAATAATTGCCCGTAAATGCAACACTGCCGCTGGCAAGCCCATCAGCTAGGCAGAACTGTTTTCCGTTACTAAATTGAAAATTATTTGTTAAACATTTAAATAACGTGAATTTTAACGTCTTCTAAAAGTTTTATTTTTTGGCGCATATCCCTGCTCATTAATAAAGGATACTTTTTTCTTTGGAAATTACTATTTTCGGCATGTGGTAGAGTCCGATGGTTTTAACTGGCCGAGACTAACATTGCTCACTACTCGATAATCTACTTCCACTTCTTTCATTGCTGCAAAGATCAACTTTCCTTTTTAGATCAATTTCAAAGCATTCTCAAAGACTTTTTTACGTTACGAGAACACATTTTGTGTGTTGATTGCATTTAAATTAACATGGAATTAACGAATTTGGGTGAATATTGCCTTCATAATCCTATTCTTTATCAGCATCTAAATGTGCTAAGATGCTATGTGCAGTTGACAGCTACAATAAACTAAACACAAGCGTTAATTCACTAAATTCAACTCACTGTTACAAAAGGACGCTCGTGAGGGGACTATTTGTATCGTTTGACAACAAAACCAAATGTGTATGAGCAGGGTTGCAGAAGCTTCAGCTGGTATGCACACAACAACTACTTCGTTCATGAATTAGGGAGGTTTTTCTCGGTCACACTTTCTAGTTGCGGTATTTATTAGGGTCCGATGTTTTTGACTGGCCAATACTAACATTGCTCACTAATCTATTATATATTATTACTTCTTCCATTGCTACTGCAGCTTAATTTCCTATTTTTATCATGTTTAGTCCATTGCAAAAATTAATTTTTACTTAACAAGAACGACTTTTGTGTGCTTAGTGCGCTTAACTAAAATTAAAATTAATGGATTGGGGTGAATATTCATTTAATGAATATTTTTGCTGCGTTATATTGTGCTCAGAAGGTGAGTTAATTCAAAAGAAAAAAAATTATTTTTTAACAGCCAAACTTACGACTTTGCCAGGTGCAGTTTGCAGCTACTGGAAAATAAACCTATTATTTGATTTACTAAATTTAAAGATAGGAATTTACCGTTACAGATTTACATACGCGAAGGGACATTTTACAGCGCATAATAATAAATCAATGTGTATGTGTAAGGCTGCAAAATCTTTGGCAGATATATACACTTGAATTACCTCTGACAACTTCGGTAAATAAAGAGGATATGGGTGTCAAATCCATCATATCGTACAGCCTCTGCCCTTCGTGTTTAAAAGATTGGTGAGTCGGTAAGAACAATAGGGTATGAAAATGCTGTACTTCTCTAAAGAAACAGTTCTTAGACGCGTAAGAGGTTCAATAGAACTCTTATCCACACTGCTGTAAATGTTGTAAGCGTGGCAAATATGAAATTGAAGCATGGGTCGTGTGGGTGTCGATAGATGGCCTTTACAGGTTGAATAATGTTCAGTGAGACTGCTCAGTTAACTTGGCCAAACGTAGTCACAGTATGTGCAGCCAAGGTCTAAAAATTGTCTTTAATTTGCCGTGCTGCATACTCTGAAGCACCGAGTCTGGTAGCTTAAGGACGAGTAGTAAACGGTAAAAATAGCATGTGACTTTTAAAGGAAAGCTGTGACTGCCAGCCTCCTAGGAATTTTATTGACAGTTGCGGCTTGCTAGAATTGCAACCAGAAATGCTAGAAAGGCAAAAATATTCGTGAATTTTATTGCTCTAAAATCTGGCACCTTGATAGTTATAAGTGCGGCGCTAGATGGTAAATCATGTCAAAAGTTAACAAACCAGACCAGCTTAAGTTTTTCTATCAATTATTTATTTGAAACTCTTCTGATCTCGTACATATTATATCAGTAGGCATTGTGTGCGCGGTTGCAAAGTTATGTATTTTTTGGCTTTGGGGGCTTTTATTATTTAAAAATGTTCGATAAAATTTCAAATAGAACATAAAACAGGAAGGGTTGGCAAAATACATTCATTTTTTATTCTCCTTAGCAGAATCACTAAATTCAATGAAGATTACATTTTGAGTAACTTACAGAAGCCTTTAAAAACTTCATCAAAGCGGTAAAGGAATGCATAAAACGTAGCGCTATAGATAGCTTTCGGACTTTTGCGAAGAAGAAGCGCAATACGCATTTATTGCGTCTCCACCATGCAACTTTCGGCTGAAACGACCTTATTGTGAAAAAAAGGTCTACTGAAATCAAGGGAGTAGGTACATACATAAAACTGTAAACGTTTTACGAAAAAGACCATTTCCTAATCATACATCTTTATTTTCGTTTAGGTTGCCACAGTCAAAAGACCCTTTTCGTTAACCGGAGACTCAATAATTCTACCCTTAGGGATCCGATTCAAGGCAAATTATTTCGTGAAAACGAAAGCGCACAGCCGGATGCCCTAGCTCCCCTTGCTTATTTTTTGCTCAAGATGTCACAAAATAGGTCTCCTGTAGCGCGAGACGGATTTAACATATCCAAGCAGTGAATGCATCCCAATTTACCATTCCTGGATGTTAACGTTTCGGTTGTTGAAATTTTCCACGTTCCAGTGTTGGCAAATTCTTCAAAATTTCACTTCATTCATTAACTTGCTTTGCTTTTTTCATCGTTGTAATTTCTGGTTTGGTAAGTATTGATTATGATAACTCAAAATCACAGTTTAAAATTAATTGAAATAGTTTCTGAAACACGTGAAAAATTGAATGAATACTTTAAAACAACGAAGATAACTCACTTGTTATTAAGAAATCTGATTGGTGGAAGAAGGATTCAAATTAATTATCTAGACCATTTCTTCCTGTCTTTGCAAAAAATAAGTTAACAATCAAGATTAAAATACCCTCACGGAAATATTTATTGTTCATATAATACCTGTATATTTATATTAGAAGCGAGTCAAAGTAAAAAATGCGGTCAATTACCTTCTTCCTCTAAGCTCCGAGTTTGATATGGCTCCGTTTAGTTCCAGGGGCGATAATTTCCTGCATCATGAGGGATGCTAACAAAGCGAAATTTGTAGCTGCAAGTTCTCGTCCGTTTGTTCAACAGGCGAAGCCTAAGCGTGGCTCAAATAACTGCATCATTAAATTTAAGACGGTAAAATAAGCATTGAAAAATACAAAAACTTAAACATTGCATGCAGAAATATTATTCAAATCTTCTTAATATTTGAGAAAAGTAAATTTGGTTCGGCTTTAGAGAAATCTAAAAATGACCGGCAAAATAATGAACAGAGGGAAAGTGCACAAGGCTCACAACGCCTATGCGTATAAATTCAACCTCTTTATATGCACGGGTCAAATGTGAATTTATGAATTAATAGGGTCTTTGGCTTCATATATGCATCTATCATCAAGAAGTGTATTGTGTACCTAAATGTTTTATCAAAGTTATCAGGTAATCTTGCAAATACTTCGCATCGAGGAGGGTTAAAAGAGCTTCAAAAACTGTTTGACACGTTGTACAATATTATTTATTTCTAAGAATAAAATGATTCAGGCGACTTCGTTAAATAGGGCTTATTACACGCAACAACCTTTAAAACGGTGGTATATAATCGGAGAAAATTACTTCTATGTTGTGTAACACTTTCTTATTTTTTAAAAGATGAAGGCCTGCTGTCAACAAAACGTGGTAAAGCCAAGTGGCGCACGTGTTTTTCGCCCAACAGAGTTTTAATTACCCCACGTTTTTTACTAACAAAGGTAACCAGTTGAAAATGGCTTTTTGTTAATATTAAGGGGAAAAAACTACCTTGTGTAGTAGGCCTTGGCTCTTTCTAACACCATTCTGCTGTCTCACGAGACTGATGGAATAAGGGGTCTAATGGGTGTGGCTTTGAAATCTGTGGTGTTTAATATTGCGAGCCAAACAGCCCATGAATACAAAGATAACTGACAAGCTTATGTGTGCTGATCGAATTTTCACGGCAAGGTAATTTTTAATCACCTTTTTATAAGCGCAAATGTCAACACACCTTAATTGTTCCTTACGTTAAAAGAAAAATGACAATGGACCAAAACAGACGAAAAGAACCAGCACTTACCTTCATTATAATGACATTTCTAGCTACTAAAAGATAGGTAGCCAAAACTTTGCCAAAGCCTTGAACCACCGGATTGCCACAAATTGCAGTAAATTAGCATAAAGCTGTCATATTGTTAGAACGTATGGCATTAAACATTTCCCCCATTTAAATGTTAATGCCCAAAATCTACGTTCGATTCGAATAAGTTAGAGATTACCTTGTCTTACAAAACTAATCAGTTCCGCACTGCCCGAAAAACGTCTATAGCAGTATCTGTTCAATAATTAGCTCTTCTGAATATCAATAGGCTTGCCAAAAGTAGACATCTGTAAAACGTAGTAAGTTCAGCCCGAGTATACGGTAGGACATGGAACTAAATAACCCTTATAGCAGGTGTCATTCTACTGACTCCTAAATGGGTTGGGGTCAGTGTTAGAAATAAGACTGGAACACGAAAATAGTTAAACGTCTGGAAGGTAGCGCAAAGTCGCCTGTCATGCGGGATGGGGAGCGGTTTGTCTGCACTAAACCGAATCTTCTTTTGGAACTCTTTGATTTAATCGTTAGTACACCCGACCTCAACATGCAGAGTATAAAATTTGGAACTACTTTTAACAAGTAAGAAACTGCAACAAATTTTGTAGGCTTAAAACCGTGAGCCATTTCGTTGACAAATTGCCCTATGGATGACCGGCCAGAAGCGATAAGTAAGCAACGATCATATCATTTTCCTTTGCATTTACTTTTTTTGTCTCCTAACACCAGGCAGCGTTTTGTGCAGTAAAAACGGGCGTAATGGTGTGCTTCAGCGATTATAAATATAAAACCCAACTGACTAGGGCCGATCGATAATCAAGGTTGCTGCCTAAACCAGTTTCAATTACCGCCTTTTCCGCAAGGGATAATTTCAAAGAAAGACTGCCTTCTGTATTAAATTTTTATTTGACGGGTTTGAATAAAATGCAAGGAAGCCCAAAAAACGAACGTAGCCATGTGTTTCTGTCGAATAATAAAAGCAAAGTGTGAATGAATATCTGCTGGAGTATTTGATTGTGAATCTGCAAACATATACAGCTCAAACTTAACTGAAAGATTGTAGGCACAAAAATAGCCACCAATGAGAAGGGACACACAAATGGCCATTTCTGTGTTATAAGTCATCATCAGCCAGCAATACTTTACCATGTTTAGAGTCCAGCTACTTCTCCCGAGTATTTTATTGTGTGCATTTACTTCTCTTAAGACGGATATAGTTTTATAGATGCCGTCAGGCAAGTTCTTGCCTCACACATCAAAATATGAAAGAAGAAGACGACATGCAAGCCTCCTGTGATTTTTAACGAAGTTTTATGTGAAAGTTTGCAAGATGGACATATTTGTAAAATAATGAAATAAAACTGCCAATAAACCTTTTTATTGTCTGTTATCAGAAAGTTGCTACCTCCGTAGCAGAAACTTGATTTAAATAGCTTCAAGCTCAAGACGAGCCCTGATCTTAAACTTAACCCCAAGCTAAATTCTAGTCTTAATTTATCTAACGCTATGCGGTTCTCATCTATTTTCGGAAGATAATGTCAACTAGCATTACCAAGCATACTTTGATAATATTATTGCGATGTCTAAAATTTCTGTTGACATTGAGGCAAGAATATTGAAAATAAAAAAGCAAGGTTTGGTTCTACTAAGCGGGTTGTTACCGCCTCTCACCCAATTTTTACAAATAAACAATTTCCACGATCACCAAGACAATTGCTTGAAGCCAACGTATAATTATCTGTGAAGATGCATCAGAGGAAATAAAAAGTATGCAGTTCGAAAGTTTTAACGCAAGTGAAGACTGTAATGGACCTCAAAATGTACAGTCGATAACTAATCTCATTAAAAGTCAATACATGTTAGGAAATGCCTTTTTTATTCGAGCAAATAACTTATGTAGGGTTTCAATATTAATTATCTTGCAGCCTCAGCTGAATAAACTTTAGTCGCGTCGGGATGTGGTAGTTTAAAAAGAGCTTGCTTCTGCCTATCTGTCAGCAGAAAGGCAAAATCCGACAATGTTTGCTTAAAAGGTCAGCATCTTTTATTGATATTTGATGTCATTATAAATTAAAACATTTAATATAGAAATATAATAGCGAGAGGTTCACTTAATGGACTTACTCGATCAAGATTGATGTCTTCTTTAAATTAAACTTTAAAGAACGACTACCTTTAGGTTTTCAAAGTGTTTATCCTTAAGTGGTATACTTAAGACCGTAACAATATTGACGCATATTAACCATATCTATCAATTACTTAATGCAACCTGTAAAGTATGCAACACTATTTGCATCTATTGCAAAATTAGATGATAACTACATGAACTTTTCGTCATAGCGTGAAGAAAGATGTGTTGAATTCTAAGACAGAATTATTCCGTGTATGAATCAAATATATTGAATGGAAGTGTAGAAGCTGATATTTTTCAGCATTATTCAACCTTTTAGAGCTTAACTATAAAACTAAACCAACCTTTTCTTCAACTGGAAGATGGTAGACTTTTTCAACAATTTTTTTCAATGTTTGTTTAAAAGCAAGCATCCCAGCATGACTAAAATA
>JAYGXS010000003.1:69138414-69191611 GCA_036362985.1 Ligula intestinalis | reverse complement strand
CAGCATGACTAAAATAGCTTGGGAAAATCGATATAATAACATTAATTAAGCCTTTTCTTAAATCGGAAACATAGTAACAAAATTTGTGGATTTTTACTGAAAAAATAAAGCTAATTTACGTCTTTTGGTATGTTTTGTGATACAAATACTTTCCCGTGCTCTAAACGAACCATTTTGAATATACCCTACTTTATATAAAGATAGTTTAAAACAAACTTTTCTGGTGAAGCGTTTTATGAAATCAGGCCAAATTTGTTCTGGCCTTTCATATTTTCTGCAGTGCAGGTATGAATTAGGCAAAGGACATTTCAATGTGTATTTATAACTTGATTGTCAGTGTACTTATTGCAAGGACAGCAAGCATTTGTCTTGTAACTGACTTCAAATGAATCTTCCACAGTTCGGTTTTTTTAAAGTTTGGTCAAATAATCACGTGTTTCAGAACATATTTTATTTATCACCAAACAAATAATTTTAGCCATCTTTCAAAACAATGTTAAGCCAAGAAGAAATTATAGCAACAGTTTTACGGTTTGCCGATGCTGAAAGGTGAAAATGTCAGATTAGCGGAATTTCAGTACATGGGAACTGGAAAAAAGGATTTATTTGCCGCTTTTAGTTGTTAAATCCGGGTCGCACTGCACAGGAATCTATTTTGCGGCGTCTACAGAAAAAGGGTAAGTAGGGGGAGCTGGGGCATCCGGTGGTGTGTTTGTTTTCGCGATATAAGTTGCCTTTGCTCGTGTCCAAAGAGGATTTAAAGCATTTTTACTCGGTTCACAAAGAGGGTCTCTTGATTTCGGCAACCTAAATGCAAATAAAGATGCACCGTTAGGAAAGCATCTGTTTATGTAAAATATTTATTTTAGGTACGTTTCTACTTTCTTTATTTCAAAAGACATTTTATTCACATTCAAGTTGGTCCAGCCGAGCATTTCATGGAGGAAACGAAATGAAGCCTGCTTACTCGCCGAGGCTTCAAGGCGTTCTGTGGCAATTGTCGCATATTCACGAAATTATATGCATTCCTTTGCGGCTTCTAAGGCTTTCTGTCATTTACTCAAAATGTTATACTCAATAAATTTAATTATTTGGTTGAGGTGAATAAGAAATTAGTGTATTTTGCCAATTATTTTTGTTCTCTTTCCACGTTAAAATGTTAGCAAAATTTTTAAATATAAAAATTCCCAAACAAAAAAGCACCAAAATTGCACCTATACGCGAAATGCCTACTTGAGTAATACTTAAAAGAATGAAAGAGTTTTAAGTAAATCAGCTACACAAACTCTAAAACTGTTCTAATTTTTTAACCTAAGAGCATGAGCAGCAATTTTATGCTACTTAAAACATAACCAGTCAGGCGAGCCTTTGAGTACGATAAAATTCTAGAATATCTGTGTTTTTCTGGCAGAAAAGAAATATTTATCACAAGACTGCCTTTTCTTGAAAACGCAGCAAGTGAACTAGTTAGGCGACGTCTAAGGGTAGCAGTCAGAAGTGCCGTCCCAGTTGTAAATCTACGCGTATTCTTCACCAACTGCTCCCTTTACGGATGGGGTGTAAAGACCAACTACCGTTGCAAGCCACATCTATGTGCATTAATTCATTCATCTGCTCCTGTGTGGCGGGCTTTATTGGCATAACAACGCGACTCCTAGAAAAGAGAATGCGCGAACATATACCTGCTTGGCTTAGCAGGCGAGAAAATTGATCGATTTCAAGTTCAATTCTCACACACTTCATCGATACAAACAACCAAATTGACGCGAGCGAGGCCTTTAAAGTTATATACCAGGCTTGATACACTATTCTGGAGGTCTGCGCAAACGGGTACTCGCCACAGCCAAAGTAGTCGTAATCCGTTTAGCAAAGCCCCCTGTCTGCTGTCAAAAGACACTAGTGGCCGCTGTCTGCTTACCTTGGCCTACTAACTCAGTGAACACCGTGTCGTCAGAACCGACGCCCCCACCAACTACGCACGCCGACACTGAGACCATACCTTCCTCCCTGCTTGCCGGACCTAACGCCACCAACAGGCTAGAACCCGCATGCGTAAGACGAGGGAACACCAAGATAACTAATTAAACCCCCTCCTCTATCCCGCGAACCATTTAAGAACTAAACTATCCGACTGACAATTTGTGTCTTACATGCCACAAACATAGGGCATTCTCATTTCCGATTCACCGACCTTTGAAACACCAAGTGCAGAGCCTGTAGCTATGATGGGCTTGACTCCTGCATCACCTTCGTTAAAAAAGAAGTTTTCGGGGGTTTTTCTTGTGTATGTACCTACTAAAACTTCTGCATATATACATTTTGTTTGTCGTCATGCTGCAAAATATCCCTTTAAAGATGTCCCGTCGGAACAGCAAGCTTTTATGTTTGATCTCCGTGCATGAAATATTATTTTGGTTCAGTGTAGCTGTGAACTGCCCCTAGCATCTAAGTAAGTTAAGGTGCTTGTAAATAAAAGCTTTCCCTTAAAATTCTCTCTTCCTTAGTAAATTAAGCAAAGAAAAATGCGACAAAAGCAATATCAACTCACATTCGTTAATATCAAATTAACTAAAATGCATCATACACACAAACGTTGTTCTCGTGAAGAAAAAAAGTTTTCTTTATAGTGCTTTGTGATTGATTTTAAGGTAAAATTATATTTGCACAACTATGGAAGAAGTGTTTAGTAGATACTCTTGAACAGAAAAAACAATCGTATTGAAAGAGAATAACCTCCCTTATTCATTAACGAGCATATGCACCAAAATATAAACTATTAGGCGACGTTAAAATGTTAGGGGCAATTATAAAACAAACGACCAAATATTTCAATACCGCTAATTCACACAAACGCTAAATCACGTTTAGCCTCAATGACGTCTGATGTTTTTATTTTGGTATAATTGTGTGTAATTGAAGGCTATGAACTCACGCGTTCAGTTTGAGTACTCTTATGAAGTTAACTTCTATCGACTCCTTGTTCCGAGATCATATCGTTATTATCAGACGTCCTTGCCTCATCTTTATATTCTCTAATGCTGAAATTATCCTGTCGGACTTCGAGACGATCGTTTGCTCCAACATGCTGCCTGATAAAATTATCAGAAAAATGACCTAATTACCTGGAGTGATTCGAAGCCGTTTTCATGGTCCGCAAATTTATGAATTTCTAATATAATAAGCCCCACTCACACTTCTTATCACGCATTAGTATGCAATGAAATTACAGTCTCCTGTAAACAGTACTTCTGGTCAAAATTTATAAAATTGGACGTAGGAAAATTTCCTTTAAAATATAGATATTTCATAAACTAAACAAAAGTTTCTTTCTCGATACGTATTGCAGCAGTTTTCATTTTGAGCTGGGCAACTGATTTGCTTACGTCTTTTTACTGATACCAACTAAATACACAAATATATGCTCAACGTTGAAACCCTGGTAAAAGATGCTTGTGAAAAACGTACGTGTTGGGTATACATATATATATCTCCAAATATTCTATTAAATTTTGACGATATTAAATAGAGTGTCCTGTCAATATCAAAATCAAATGTAAATGAAAAAACGTATCAAACATTTTCGTTCCTTGATGCTGGCACTATTAGCTTTGAAATAAAGTACATATTTGACTTACTCCAGGCTATCTGAACTGACGACACACTCGGTGGTAGGGAGATCTGACGCCATGGATATCAGTTCCGCCGTTCTCTTTCGTCAATAGCAAGTCTCGAAGGGTTTCAAGTAGCCCAGAAGAGGTAATAAAATGCAGTCGATCATAGAAAACAGGAGTCAAAATACTATTTTCCCGATCTAAAAGCAGGGATGTTCAAAACCGATAGTTGTTAACCTTCACTGTCAATCAAAATGTCAAATTTTTGATTTAAAATGAACATGTTACCGCAAGTTGTCATAATTCAAGCTATGATTTACATATGCATTATGGCGATGGCCAAATTTAAGTCGTCCAAGAAGGAAAGGATTAGTTTAGTTCTTAAGAAGGTGTATTACAGGGGCGAAATTTCGCAACTGGTTAGGAAATAGGCAGCTTGTCTGTGGAAATTAGCCTTCAGGAGGTGGATAGTCTATTTATATTCAATCTATTATTTACTTACCTTTGACCAACCAGGGGTCCTCTCAGGCTTGCGTTCCTATGATCGTAAGGTCACTTTCCAGTACGTAGGCAAGTCATCTTGAACAACAACGTTAGAATGCATTTCCTCCACATTTTGTTGGTGTCCTTTAAGTGCCACAGTCAATTTATGCACAAATGCTGTGCTTCCAAATGTGCATATAAACCGGTGATTTTACGATTGCGCATTATTTTTTCGAATTTATTGTGAAAAGCATAACGGTTCCGATAGCAATTAAGTCAATTAAAAAAATTCTACCACCAGATTTAGTCTACAGTTGCGTTCGCTGATTACTGTACACCGTCGTTGATGTCCGTTGATAATAGAAAGTTACATGCACACAGGGACAGGGATGAGAAGAGAGCTTTTTCATTTAAAATTATAATGTTTAGGGCACTAAACATATGCCGATCGCTGCTGGTGTGTTTCATTTTCTGGCCACTGGGTTTTGCGATTAACAAACTAAACTAAGGATTGGGTGCCCAGCCAGCCAATTGGCTGCCCAAAAAATTACGTCATTGATGAAATCCGGTTGGATGCATTATCTATAACTCACATATTACACCACAGTAGTGCACTACCTGCGCCAGTTGTGCCGGTGCATGCTTGCATTTCGTGTCCTAGCTGGTGGTTTGGACGTCAGTATCAATATAATTTGGTCCATGTTCTTTTATATTCTTCTTCATCTTCTTTGGGATATGATAAGAACGGTAAAATATCTGGACCGCAAGGCCTTGTGCATCATATTTTTAAACGAAAACAAGTCCAATTTAACTATGTCAGTTCTATAAGTAATGGACTACTGAACAATAAAACCGTACTCTGTCATTTTATACGTAAATATTGTTTGCTTACACACACATCTTATTGTGACCCATTTAGATTCCATCAAATACGTAAACTGAGTTGTTGATTTTATCTGGATGAACTTATGCAAGCCTATTTTATATGGATCAGATGATGCAAATGTTAACAAGTGGAGCCGATATCCTACCCACACTTTTAATGCGGTAAGGTTGAAAGAAGGCATTATGCAGCAAACACCAGGCCACAGTCCAAATGTGACGAGAAGAAATACACAGGCTGTGATAATCGTGAAAAGCCAAGAATGGCAAATCACTTTTCCAATCTCTTCTGGACCTGGCGTGCTGTATGTATTCGGGTCGTAGGAGGGCAGATAGAAACTTCAGGAAGAAATATTTCAATAAAAGAATGGGAATAGCTAGAATGTGCAAGCAATGAGCTGCAAACAAGAAACTGCGACGGTGAACACTAGCAAATTAAGGTTATTCGAATTTATAAGTTAGACCTTTGATTAGTCAAGTCAAAAATTAACAGCATCTAAACTGCTTTGGCCATCTAAATAAAGAATTTAGCGACTTTTATTGTGTGTTAGCTGAAAATAAATGTGCAAATTAAAAATGCGGCAAAAAAGCGACGTACTACTTCGAAGAACCTCTTTCTTCTCTTCAACATCAGGTGTACTTGAAGCATGGTATTAGGCTCTCATGATATTTCTACCTCAGGCTGAGAGCTTTTCTTTCGTTCGACTCAGTGTTCCTTTATTAATTTCCATGACCTGCAAGATGATTATTTACATTACATTTTCACGATTTCATGCATTTCTGGACTTCTAATGCTAAGAGCCATCACACACAGCACAGGGAATATGCCTGGTCTGAGTCACAGCAGGTCTATTTTTGTTGATCGTAGCAAATTCAGGTAATTTGAGCCAAGGGTGTTTAAACTCACTGCTTCTAGCGTGGAGCCATAATCGAACAGAGCGTTAGCTGGACTAAGGCCTAAAACTTGCTTTCGTGGGATTGCGTCCCTCAGTTTTTTCACAAGTAGATCAAACAAAACATTTAAATCTGCCAAATCCGCACTCTCCCATTCTAAAATGATTTGCTTCACATTCGGAACTAGATCAATTTAGGAAGCCTACTTACTGTGTTATCCTGGCTCTACTGGCCAGCCATGTAAAACGTATCAGACTGAACACAAATAAACATGTACATAGTGTGACATCCCTGCTCAAATATGCACACAAGCACTTAAATATTAGGTTGCTTCATAACAGTGCGACAGCGTATACAAATTAGTTGTAAAACATTATATCTCATTTGACCATTTAGTATTAAAGCATTTTGCGCATTAAAAGAGTCATCCTTACGCCTTCGCGTTCAACAAATCTCGGCAACCTATGCCAATCTTTGGAAATATGTGCCGAATTTAAATGGAAGTGCAACAGTAGAACAGACTATGGCATTAAAGGATAATACAATATATCTAAACGACGGTATTTCCTATCATGATAAACCCGAGAGATAGAATCGAGAGTGTTCGATTAAAATTTATTTTGTGTGAACCTCTTCAATTACGCCAGGAAAATTGCCCTTTTTTCTTAAGCCTTATATGTTGTCTTGGACAGAAACAGTGTCTACAAACCGAGATGCAGTCAATACATTGATTTATGCATACCTTTGAGATATAGTTATATTCTTAGAATCCTCAACAGCCTGCAAAATGGCAGCTTCTTTTGAGGAATGCAGAAGCAAGTTGGTAAAGTTCCCTCATGAAAGATAACTAACACCTATATATTAAAGTTTAACGTTGACCCGCTCGACAGTTCCAGCAGTCTTATTCCATAATTTACTTAATTTACTCTTCTTTGTGGCTCCTTTTATGAATATTAAAGTTTCAACGCTATCTGGCTGCTTACGAGCAAATAAAAAAATCCGGTTCAATTTGTAACTGTTAGCTAAATGAGTGCTAGTAATACACCTTAATGATTAAAATACTGTGAAATATGTTAGTTGAAGATGTTTATTCAGAATGTCGGTTCTTTCAATGTGTAAACTCCAGTTTCCTTGCATTTTGACCGAAAAAATATTTCCTAATTAAAGACCGCCGCCCAGTGTCGCAGAGGGTTGTCCATTTCAAAAAGCCTCTGCCAACTGCGCTGTACTTCTGTGTCGTCATTGCGTTTTGAGCAGAACACAATAAGGACAGGCAAGATGAACCCTGCCAAAAATCCGGTCGTCGCAGATATCATCAATACGTCTTTGCGTGCTAGGCCTTTCAAATGAATTTAAATATTTCCGAGCAAAACAATTTGCGAAAGCATTTAAGGAATCAAAATACTTATAATTATAATTTTCCAGGAAGTTTAGTTAGGCTAACAAGCGTTTTTGATTAATTTATTATCAGGCAATATAGTAATATAAGGAAGGGTAGAGTTAAGGAAAGTTTTCAGCAACCCAATCCGTAGTCTGCACGTCGTCCTTGGTAGGAGTCCTGATTGAACAATAAATATAGGTGTATTTCGTAAGAAAACACGGACAGGTCAATGCATTAATTTCTACAGTTGTGTGCCACTAAGCCAGAAACGAGGCCTAGTCAGCTGCCTCACGAATCGAGCTAGGAGAATATTTTCTCCAGTGACACTAGATGACGAACGCACACTCATTAAAAACACCTTACAAGAAAATTACTTCCCCGATAAGTTCATCATTAAGTTAATAAAGGAACGTCCACCAAAGTTGCAACTGCCAACGGCTGGGAAGAAAACCTTGTTTCTTACATTGCCTTTTCAGGGGGATCCAGCCAACGAACTTCAGCAGCTTCGATTGAACACTGCTATCGCACGTAAATATCCAGCAGCCAAGCTAATATTAGTATTCTCAAGCACTCCACTCCTTCGCCTTGAAGGCAAGGATAGACTGCCGTTCCAGACCACTTTAATGTGAGTCTACAAGCTCTCATGCTCCTGTGAGGCAGGTTACAATGATCGACCGACAAAGCGGCTATCCAAGCGCAGACGAGAGCACCACCCTTCGTGACTAAAGGAAGAAAAATCGATATTAAGTGCGACTCTCGCTCATTTGGTAGACAGCGGTCATCAGGTAGATGTCCACCAAGTATTTAGAGTCGTCAATAAAGTGCCAGCTCACATTCTAAGCTCCTGCATCAGTAGAGTCTTGCAGACCACTAACGCCGTCACAAGACATTGACACCTTGCGTCCTCACACCTTCCAACGAAACTCAAGATGACGACCACTAGACGACATTAATTAATTGTCGGAGTCCTTCCCCTTCCACTCCTCCGTTCACCCCCTTTATCTTGTCCCCAATTAAGATAAAAATGTGATCCCTTTGATACCTTTACACCTCTCTCGCCTCTTGCTACTAATGTTTGGTTTGCCTAAAACTGCCGTGAAATCATCTTCCCTCATATAACTGCATTGCTTGATAATGAATTAATCGAAAACGTTTGTACGCTTAACTTGACTTCCTGAATTATAATTATATTTATAAATATGATTAGTAAAATATCAAAATATGAACGCATATTTGTATTTTCTAGTTTTCAGATACACCAGGAATCATAGGAACAATGATTGACGAGTCAAAATGCGTTGATATTAAAGAGAGCATGCCATTCGATAAGCAAGAGATTTTCACGCAGAGCTCTTGGGCAGTGATCTTCTTATGGGACAAAAAATATTAATTTCGTGGTGAATTTTATTTACCTTTTGAAGCATCGTTTTGCTTTCATTCGTTTTGTGCACTCATCGAAAACTGACAAGCTGCTTGTATCTTTTTTGAAAAAAAATGTACCATTTCCTGATTGCCGATAATGCAACAGCAAATTGATAAATAAAATGCCCAATAAAATTAAGTGCTAATTGATATTTTAACTGCGTAAAAATTATTAAATTTATACTAACATACAAACTCAAGTTTAGGTTTTTGATCTTTTGTACTTACTTTTTATCGAAGAATCTCCAGAAAAAAGTTTTCCTTTGTTTGTCTTAAGATTAGGTTTATGTTAACATCCAAATAATTAAAAAACAATGTAAATTTACTCAGACTATGACGCTTCGAATTGCGTCCTATCTTATTTCGTTTGGGGCAAAACATGGACTTTGACTTTTGATCGCGACCCTGTTGATTAACAGTCAACTTATTTTTTATCAAGTAAAGTTACTATCCGTATATTATTTTTTATTTCCGACAATGGACTGCAAGCAATATTCATCTTAGAACTTCTGCTTAAAATATATCACTGCCTGAATGGTGCAGATCTATTTTTATAATAACTATGAATAATGCGGTTAAAACATCCACTTTTTCTGTTTTTGATTATTGTTAAAGTAGTTCTGACTAGGTACGTGCAACAAAGTCAATTTTCCCAATCATGTCTTCAAGCTTGACAGTAGTTAAAGACAATGGTTGACTCTGAAATCAAGTAAAAAATACTTTTTGATTGAAGGTAGTAAGGGACTTTGCATTTGACCGTACAAGGCTGACCACACGCAAATGGCCAGAAGAGCGCTGAGTGTAGACCCGCCAACAATTGCTGCTGCAGTAAATCTCCCCCGAAATAGAGCGTAGAAAACGCTTCCCACAGCGCCAGCCAGAGCGTTGCTGATCACCTCAATAATGATTCTAGCATTTACCTAAAAAGGTGTCATTAAATTCTAAATGAAACATTAAGGCAAACATTTTACCTACTGAATGCACTAATCGTTGGGTGGCACGTGAGCTTGCATTATTCCTAAAGAAGATTACCACAGTGAATTTATCAAAAAGGTTATCTTAAATTTAAATTGCGAATTGTTAAACCGGTTCCAAAATTATTGTTTTTCCGTAGGTATGAGCTACTGAAACAGAGCTGCCAATGATTTCTGCTCTCCATTCGCACGTAGTCTTTATACAAATACATCGGACGGACCATTTTGCCAACTATCAACGAATTTTCACCCCAATAAAAGCAAATATGCGTGCTCTAGGTGTTTTTTGTAAAGAAAAAGTAGACACGATCTCTGGAATGGTAATTATATTCTTCTGAGATTTTTACGCAATAAGGCTGATAACGCAGAATACTAGCACAATTTTAAAGTATGTTCAATTTTGCCCGGTTTTTGCGAACTATTAACACAATTTCCATGTTCTGTCATTATGCATTGTTTATGTGCGCTTATTTTATTTACAGTGAACTGAGGACGTTTGGCCTGAAAAATTTGCAATTATACTTTTAAAATAAAGAGTAACTCCCATGTCTGAAAATGTTACTTTTTAAGAACTGACTACTCAATTACTTGACATGCTTACACTTATTTCCCATATATAAATCTATCAAAATATTGCTTGTAGCCAGGCTGCACAATCATATGATTCTCTTGATGGTAAATGTATGAAATTGATATTAATATTGTTTCTTGAATTTTTTTTTAGAGCAGCATGATAGGATAAAGATCAGGAGCGAAAACCTAAATGTAGTAAATGTTAATTTCAAAGTATTTAAGAAGATGATAAAGAATACAGAGCCTATGAGTTGATATTACCATGTGCACTCTGATGCCGCATTACTGAACCTTAGAGCATAAAAATGGAAGAAGTAATTAGACACTGTGAGAGCTAGATAGTAACATGATTGTTGGCGGTGAGATGAGCTTGACGTCAAGGACACTTTACACGCTAATTTGGATTTTAAACACAAATAAAGAAGACAAAAAAGAAAAAAAGGGCAACGGTATTTTAAGTATTGCATCTCATATACCCCTAGTTTAAACACTTTGTCGTAAGGAAACCGTGTGTATTAGCGTTTCGTGGGTGGGATTTAGGATAAGCAATGGAATGCACTTTAATGGCTGCTATATAAATCTTTATATTATTGTATTAAGAAATGTTTTTGATTGTAATGTGTACATTTTCCCAATCTCTCTTACCGTTTAACATAATGCGGAAATAGCCGATTTCGAAATACGCATTGATTGCAATTGCTAAAAAGTAGAAACTTTGGTTAGGAGGTCATCCACTTCAACTTACCTGAGGTCCAAATTACCGTTCTGGGGTTTGACTAGGATAGTCCGGAGCGCAAAGCGCCGTGCGCACCTTCAATTTACATGTGGAACGACTTATACTCAGCGGCCGCGAGAAACAAATTCAACTACATTTTTCTACTTTATAGTTTATTTTTAAAAATTTCATTCACTGCGTATCCTACGAACGTGCCGTCAGAGCCCTTATATCCATCGCTTTTGTAGGAGAAAATGCTAAGACCAGGAGTACATGAGATGCACCAATAAAAACCACGTCTGATATCGATGAGAATGACATAGACGATAATTATTATAACAGTTGTGATGTTAATTATGGCGCAGGCGCACTGGCCGGTTTGAGCGAAGAAATGATTATTAGGCAAAGCGAAGACAGGAAAAAGAGCAAAAGAAGCACGCGTGCGAAGGTCAAATGACAGAAAAAGGCAGGAGTGGCAATGGAATAAAAAACCCCTAACGCTAACCTAGATGGTTTAGCGGAAAAGATCTAGGAAGTTTAAGTATTACACTATGATAAGCGCTGCAATAAACTTGTCTAGGTATGTGAAAGGTTTAGTTATTTCTCGCATACCACCGGGAACACAGTAAAAACATCTTAGAGATAAGAATAAGCAGAATTACGCATATTAAGTAAGTAAAAGAACTATAAGAAGTACTAAGTAACTTCTAAGAAAAAGAACAATTTTTCTGTAAACCCCAAGTTCCGGAAATGTTAAAAATGGCTGTCAATCAGAAAAAAACGTAAATTTTGCATTACGTTCAAGAGTGAATGTAACCCATTTACTTTTATAAAAAGAACTTTTTTGAAGTTAAAATGGTTTCTAAGTGGTTAATAATTTATTGAATATCGTCGAATATAGACCGTAATTATTTGCTTTATTTTAAATGTCTTCATTGATTAATTGTTAAATTACGCTTCTGTTCGAGGTTAACAGCAAAATTAAAAAAAAAAGATAGATATAAAGAGGATTTATCGAAAGAAAGTATGTTTGATTTTAGTTTTTATAACAATAACCATGTTATTTATACGTAGGAATGCCTCGAAACAGTTAACCACATTGTCGAGAATAGACTACATTTGTAACAGAAGTCTAATATTGTTTTTCCTACTATTAATCAAGACACATTTCACAAGCGGTTAAACCTTTTTATAGTGCTTTAATTACATATTCACCTCAGAAAGTGTTGCGTTCATTAACTTTTTCCAAGGTAGTGTCACAATGAAATTGGAGACTTTTGACAATTCCCTTAGTTTAGATGAAGGTAAACGATTCGGTTTGACTTAAGATGAAATGAATTACTTGTCTCTTTATAATGGATTGTCTTCCCTGTTAGTTGATTAATTCCACAATCTGCTGTGAACTTGCGAATGCAGAAAAACTGGCCACATATACGGTACTTTTTTGAAGCACTTTTTATTCTTCTGTCTGCTTATAAAAAAACTGTATTTCTAACCGACTTACATTACACAAGGCCTTTTTTAGATTACCTTTATTTAGACATTAAAAAAACTTTCCTTATGCGCAAGGATATCGGTGCGGTAAAGCAAAATATCCGACCAAAACTTTTTGTTACTGTATTTTGTGCAAAAAAACTTCTGGGGATACCTTAAAAATTTTTTTGCATATGAATCTGAAAAGTTTTGAAAAATAAATGCGATTCCTCGAACTTTTTGTGTTCTGAAAGGGATCTTTTTTCCATTTTTTTCTACCTATTCTGGAGTTTGTCCATAGCACAATCCACATTATGAAAAAAAATTTAGTTGTGTCCTGTCTTATAGCATGGGAAATTTCTATTTCATAAACTTGCTCATGATTCAGCAAAAAAATGCCTATTTCACTCCATAATTATATTTAAGGGGACAGTTTTCCAAACTAAAGTGTTATTAAAAATACTCATTAACTCAGCTGATCGTCATGAAAGTTTATTGCAGCACTGGCAATGTTGTATATAGTCATATTTCCAACTCCAACTCCAACTTGCCCTAGTTATTTACTCATCCCTAGTCGTATTCTCAGGACAAACCCCGCCTAAAATTATCCCTACACTTAACCATATTGCCAATATTAAATCTATCCTTACGGCAAACCATGGTGCTCCTTAAAACTCGCACGAAATCCTCGAAATATGAAACGACTTATATTTCTGTGATGGGCTACAGGCCATGGATTTTGCAAAAACTACCGAAATGTTTCTAAAGTCAAGGCAAGAAAAATAAAGGGAAACAATTAAGTTAAGGCGGGATTGCGTATGTATACTGGCATGATGTTGCCTCTTATACGTTTGTTCATACTTAATTTTCCCTTTTCTACTGCTGGTCGTCACCTTGAGCCTACCAAATACTTAAAAATTTTTAAGTCCAAAGACAAACTAAGTACCGCATTTCTTGCCAGAAAGATGTCATTTGTAACCATGCTGACAGAAAGAAAAATAGAAAAGAGCAGCAGAGAAAGGTAAACGTTTGCTAAAACGTACTTGAGATCAAAAGAACAAGGACGGAAAAGTTGTTTAGGAGGGTGAAAGCACAGAGGACAATATGCGCGGTCTTCCCAAATCTGCCATTTGACACCTGAAGGAAGGTTCGTGCCCCCGGTGCCCGTCGTCTTAATTGCTTGAAGAGGAGGGCGAAGAGGATGCAGGGGAACATATAATTTGCGGCGAACCAGAGCGGACCGGATAGGCCAAACTTCGGTGGATTAAAAGCAGAAAAGGATTCGGAATAAATGCGATTACAGCGGTGGTGATACTGTGTTGGGTAAGCAAATATAGGAGACGCTATTAGAAACATGCTATAGGAATAATAGTTGATTACCTATAGAATGCTTACTTACACGTACCCCGAAGCCACTACTACGGAAAAACGCTGCTACCCATGTAAATGGCGCAGTAAGGGCCACAGTCATTGTTCCAAAATTTTTCAATACTTCAAATCCAACTGGATCCTTTTCTACAATGGGGAAACATGCGACTCATAGTACTGTAGACGAGGAATGATAACTCTCTGAATTCTGGATATTTAAAAGTAAATTCTTTTGCATAATCTGAATCCACACACGCTAACTTATTAATGGTTTCATGCCTTCACAAACCCAATTTAAATGGCAATATATTTAAGTAGCTTACTGTCCTATTATGCAGCTATGTTTTTAACAGAAAATACAAGCCTGCTCAATAAGGCAACTTTTTTCCAGCTGATGGTTTCTGATTGTCCCTGTTTTATTGATTCGGGCATTGCCAACCTTTCCACCTCTTGCATTATTCAAACATTTGATGTCTTCCATAACGCTTAAAAAATAAAGGCCTTAAACGTGCCAAAAGACTAAGGGGAGATTCGAAGTCATCTTTAGAACAAACTCAGCAGTCCACCTAGTGATACAAGCCTTCTGCAATTACACAATTATATTAGCATAAATACTTACATTTTTCGAAGTCCATATCCTTTGGATACTCATTATGATGCTTAAAACCAACATAAGGAGAAAATAACTCAGAATGAGAGCTGATGCCGTGGAGCGTCTCACGTCTGCAAGTTTGACAAGTAGTGGTGTTTCATTGCACATCACCGCTTTTAAAGCCTTTGGTTGCAGAATAAATCAGGCAAATAACAAACAATTAGTTATTTCTGGAGCATTTTTACTTGAGGCGCGTCCATCAAACATTTGCAATGCTAAAAGTTTAATGAGACCTTACAATCCTTCTTACTAATGCTTAAAAGGCCAGCTACCTTGCACAAATTTCCGCCTGTTTTTTTTCAAAGTTTCCTCAGATACGGTCGGGTTGGCTACGCCCTCAAACTAAATGATTTTTTGAAAAGCACCGTTAAGGTCGGATATTTACCCTCCAATTTGATAATCAAGGAATAAATTTCCTTTCAGATAATCGGAATTTAATGTGTAGCAAATCTCATCTAATTCCTTTTGTTTAACGAACTCAAATGTTCTGGAAAGATGCTACGGTCTATATTTAGCATGTTTTTGTTTTCTTTCAAGGAAAGATTAATTACGTTAACTTATGGAAATCTTCAAAACGCAAAGCTGCTGAACATACGAATGAAGAGTTGTGTTACAGATGATGGTTGATAGTGCGCAAATTTTTGTTTAACTTAATTTTTCAGAAGACTGTCATTATTTAGAATAGAGATAAAGGATATTGAAACGAAAATTTCTGATATATATGTTGTCAGCTAATATCAATACACCATGGGCCATGGGCCATCGCTCTCAGTTGCTCATCGTGCTAAAGTGGTTGTGATTATTTTAGAATTTTAAACTGTGGAGGAATAAACATTTGATTCTAGAGGGCGTCTTGACGTCTTCCAAGTTAACATTTATCCACATAACGATAAAGCCTTTATCGAAGCGTTATCGTTTTATCATACGTTTTTTCCTTCCTGGTCCGAAACACAGATAACAGAAGCTGAAAGGCAGACAAGAAGAAGCAATTCACTGATGATGTTTCAACACATCTGATTGACTATTTCAAAAGACGCTCAACGAAAGGCTTCATGAGCAAACATAACCTGTCAGTACACGTACACCAGTTTTGTATGTTTCTTTGAAGCTCTAAAAACTTGACGAACCGGATTTTTCACTCATAAATATGAGAAACCTGGCGTAGTAGAACAGCTATTGTGAAAACTGGATCATTTAGAGTCACAACGATAGGGATACCACGGAATTCATTGAAAGTGTAAGAGGTTTTGACCTGAAACAACTTTTAATGTTTTACATAGATATCGCGTCTATTTTAACTGAGGTATCTTTAATGCAGACCTGTAACTATTTCTGTGAATTTTTGGCTTATAATCAGAAAGATATCGTTATTCTGACCGCATAGGGAAAATGCTCTCTTTGTCAAATAAAATCTTATCAGTAATCAGGTATTATCCTTTTGCACAAGTTTGCTTGCATGTTAAAATCAGTGCCTTTTTTAATTTCTACTATCACATCGTTTGCTTCCTTTAGCTTTGTTGACTTTAAAAACCTCCAATCACCAATAACTGCAACAATGGGCCTACACTACGGTAGAGCAGTCGTTATTTAAAGTGCCAAAGTTTGCATAAGAATAATAATCACTCACAAACCTGCATTAACGCATGTTCAAGACTATAAAAATGTAATTAACGTCCTAAGGCAAATTTTTTCCTGAAAATAAATATAAAAAGGACTACTTTTTTGTTAAAAAAAACCAAAATGTTCTTGAGAATCCTCCAAAACCACCTCGGTAGAAATAGCCAAAAAATTAAAAATATGAATTTTATTCAATTGGGGAAATACTGTATTTAACTATACTGCTTTTCCTATATCAGAGAAACCTCTCCTTATCGAATTTCCTTAACATATTTTCCTTATGTAATCACGATAACTTGTAAATCGTTTCTTACTTTTTGACCGATTTTCTGCGATTTTCTGATCTTTTTTTCAAGCCTTGTTTAATAAACGTTCGGGCTCTTATCAAACCTCTAAAATCAAGATGTATATAACAAGCATTTAATAAACATAATGAATTATGTTTTATGAGTTCTTATGACCATAGACTTGCGCGTAATATTGTAAAAGTCCTCAAAACAGCTAACCACATTATCTAGCCAAAAGGACACCTGCAACATAAATGGAAGATTCATTTTTCTGAGGTAAATAAAACAACTTGCTACAATAGGTGACATCTTAAGAGGTTATTTTATTGGGCATTCAACAGCCAAATATATGTGCATGTTACCTTTTTCGAAGGTAAAGTCAAAGGGAAAATTGAGAATTTGGCTGGCTTTTCTGATTAATGAGAAAATAAATGATACAATTGTGCTTCAAATGAAGGCACTCACCTTTATTTTGTGTTACAGTATCGCTCACCATTACTGATTGCTCTAAGGCCCCATTTTAAGCTCAAAAATACAGGAATAGTTTTACTGAATACATGCTAAGATTTTGATCTAATTTGTATTTTCCTGTCTCTTCCGTTCATAAAATATGCGTCAGCGGATATTACAGTGTATACAAAGTATGTTTTACACACTTTACGTTCAGTATGATTTGCTTTTACATTTATCTTACTGATAACGTAAAACAAGTTTCGGTTAACGTCCCACATATTGATGTCGTAAAACAAAATGCAAAACAAGTTCAGCTACGTTTTATGCCAAAAAGCTTCACATCTCGGCAGAAAATATTTCTTAAAACTAAAATTCACTATCAGTATCAGTTTATTGAAGTAAAATAGGCGGACACCTTTGAACTCCCTATTGGTAACAAGATGATAGGATAGAAATGGATAAAAAGTAAAATGTAAATAAGTACGCCTATTGCATGACAACATCTGCCACGTAGTCCAAATAGTTATGAAACATGACAACTCGTTAATCACGAGCAGTATAATGTAGGGTATTGCAATGTCCTTGTTCGTGTCCTTATAATGTAATGCAATGTCCTTGTACAGTGCTGTGAGCCTGGGGGAAGACACACAATTTGTCCGGTGGTTCAAATAGTAATAAAGCATAACTTAGTTTTAATCAAGAGTACCATGTACTGCAAATCAATGTCGTTTTACATGGCTGTTTGTCTGAATAGGATTTAATGCGTGTCCAGCCTGCTCTAAAATCCATTAACACTGGTGGGAAGGACAAAGTCTTCGGGAAGGGCGTTCCAGGTTGCAGCTGCCCTGTTGCTAAAGAATAACTTTATTCCGTCAATCCTTTCTTTGACGGGGCGTAATTTAAGTGGATGCCCAGGCAAAGCGAGGATTGACAAACGAAAGTTCTTCTTAAGCAACAGAGCAGCTGCAACCTGGAACGCCCTTCCTGAAGAAGTTGTCCTTTCTACCAGTGTTAATACATTTAAAAGCAGGCTGGACACGCATCAAATCCCATTCAGACAAACATTCATGAAAAACGACATTGATTTACACCACATGGTACGCTTGATTAAAAATTAGTTTTGTTTTTATTACTATTTGAACCACCGGACAAATGCTGTGAATTCCCCCAGGCTCACAGCACTGTAAACTGGCGCAAGTTAAATTGCTTCATTGGAATTGGGTAATCAAATTTCAAATCGAACAATGCACCAGTGTAAGCTGACTTTCAGCAGCTGCAACCTGGAACGCCCTTCTTGAAGAAGTTGTCCTTTCTACCAGTGTTAATACATTTAAGAGCAGGCTGGACACGCATCAAATCCCATTCAGACAAACAGTCATGAAAAACGACATTGATTTACACCACATGGTATGTTTGATTAACAATTAGTTTTCTTTTATTACAATTTGAACTACCGGACAAATGGTGTAAATTCCCCCAAGCTGACAGCACTGTAAACTGGCGCAAGTTAAATTGCTTCATTGGAATTGTGTAATCAAATTTCAAATCAAACAATGCACCAGTGTAAGCTGACTTTCAGCAGCGAATTTTCCCAAACCAGCTTCTGCAATTGCCAGAAAGTAGGGTTACTTTGACAGCGTCTTCTATCTTATTTTTCTGTTTTTTCGTTCAAATATCTTAACAGGGAGTAAGGCTGACTCTGACTCTGACTCTGAAAAATAAAAATTGACAACTTCTATTTGGGTATGGAATTATATTTATGTCAATGAATGACACAATCTCCTCTTATTATTTGTTTATCATGAATGAAACGAGAATCTCCAAGGACTCAAGACTTTTAAATGGGTTTTAGCTAGTTTTATTGGGAATTCAGACCCAAGCTTTACTGCGACTAGTTATTGATATATCATATTGAACCATGTTTGAGATTTATCGTTTGATCATATTTTACTTGCCCTCATCCGAAACCCAGCCAGCTTGCTCTTTAAACAGCATTAAATAACTTCCAGAATCAATTACGCGATCCTCAGCCGGTTTTACAGAAACCACCTTAATGGTCCAGCCTGCTTTATTTAATTATATTTGGAAGAACCTGGACAGTAGCCACAAGTTTCGATACCTTTTCACGAATGCATGCATAAAAATACGACAGCAGCCCCGAAAAACAAGAATATTCAAATGATGAGGCTAAATAAGGCACTTAGCATTGTTATTGTGAAAAGGAAAATGAAATTTATTCTGTCGGACCAGGAGAAGTTCAGAAAAGCATAAGGAATGCACATGTGGGGTTCAAACACGACGGGATCACTGTTTGAAATAGCGTCGAACACACGGTTTTATGAGCGGACAAAACCTATCAGCCGGCATGCACCTCTATAATTTGCATGGCGGAAGCTGTATAAAGTTGACACACCGGATCGTTCACGCCATAACACGCGGAGCGTGCCGTAACAGAAGAGTGCTTGAATAAAGTGGTGCTCGTACAGAATCACCTAGCGTTCAATGGCTAATAGAATACCGGCGAAGTCATTGAAATCATAACAAATTTTGTCTTGGATGAAATTGTAATGCTTCAGCTAAAACATTCGTCTTCTTAACGAATAGCTCTGTTACAAAATCAGCAGGATATAGGAATGCTTGCAAAGGCCCTCATGGTTTTTTTAAATCAAAATGAATCTTGCACATGCAGGTTCTATTTGACGACATCATGTAAATATGGGCTCGTACTTTGTTCCGCTTCTGGTGAAGATATTTGTGGGTAGGCTAAAAAATTTTCAATTTATGTACCGGACCAACGGCCCGATATACTGTGGGCGCTGAGCGGAACAGATTTACGAGTGCACTAGAGTAAACCGATGGTTCAACTTCACTGGATGTTATAAACCAAGAACACCTGTCAATAACTTTATCACTAGAAGAAAAACAGTCCTTATTTCTGCCAAACTATTATAGTTTGAAGAAACTGCCCTCGACTGAATGCTTTTCAAAAACATTCCGCTCTGGTGATTTTTGATGCATTCAGATTTCATCGCCTAATTACGGCTAATAGAGGCAGAAATCGAAACATGCATAAGTATCTCCCATTTGTTTGCTTAACATGTGCGTTATAATCCAAAGTTCAAAGGAAGCATTTATTTGCTTAAAAGTAAGTTACTTTTTAACCACATTGGAGTAACGTCTTAAAGGCTGATGTTTTTCAATAAGCCCTATTTGACAAAGTCGCCTGAATCAATTTTGATAATAGAAATAAACCATAATGTAGAAAGGGCCGAACAATATCCGAAGCTCTTTCATCCTCCTCCTCCCCTTTTTTGCTTTGAAAGATTATTTAAGAGCACAATTCCCTGCTCGAATTGAAGCCTAAAAGTATCAATATGCCGTACAAAGGTCAACATGACCTGTGCCACCCCCGCAGTTGGCGATGTACGCGTAGGTATTGTTGGCCCTGCTGAAGAAACATTTTTCTAATATCCATCCTTTTGTACTGCAATCGAAATTCACTCCACACCCGAACTAAATGTGCTTTAAACGAATATCAAGTCCATTTGAATAATGTAATCACACCGTAAACTAAAGGTTTTATTTTTTGTCCACTTTTAAGTCTCTATCTTACATTAAATATTGCTGTAATTTGAGACACGCTTAGGCATCTTCTGCTTATGTTCCTCATAATGATTTCTGTGGACATCGCTTAGACAGCCATCCACCCAGAGGATTCAGGGATAGAAACGCCTTCTAATTAATACAGCTGGCCTTGCTTTAAAGCTCTGAAACGATGCAACCCTCTTGTCCTAATACCTACATTAATCCCAACCCAAGACAAGACAGTAGTCTTGATCTTGAACCTTAAAGTAACCCTACTGCTACTTTTGCTTCATCTTACATTTAGCAAACCCCCAACGTCTATTTGCCACTAGTGTCATGATCAAAATGGGCGTTAGTTTGAGAACATTCAGTAAAAAAACAATGAAATTATACTTGTAAATATCTCCGTATTTATTTAATTGCAAAGTTATGATAACCGCAAATTTTACAAAAAGGTAAAATATGTATATATTTTTGGGACACCCTGTATAAAGTGTGGAGTTTGAAAATTTGAATGCAAGTGTAACGACTGGTAGAGTTCAAGATTATTCAGCATTTTTGGAAATTTCTTTAAACAAATATATATGCCTTTGTAAGTTCCCATTATCGCGGATGGTTGATGTGTTAAAAATGAGTAATAGGAAGCACATTTTAGTAGGTTTACTCTACAAAATGCATTTGGACTAATAAGGGCATCAAATATTTGGTCAAATTTTCACGTCTTTCAACATCGTTAAACAAGCATACTCGGCAATCCCTGTTAAAGACACTCACGAAACAAAAAATTACAACAATGAGATATTTGAAGAATGTGAATGGATGAAGCCATAGCCTAGAGCATTAGCTGATTCTGGAGCACGAAAAACGTTCAGTAGCTAGAGTTGGAGCCACAAGAAGCTGGAAAATAGGATTCATCTGCCGCTTGAATTTATAAGATCCGGCTTAATCTACATGAGAGAACTCATTTTGTGGCTTACGGACAAGAAATAGGTTCACAGCTCGGACATGGGGCCGTGTGTTTGTTTTCACAAAACAATCTGCCTTTGCTCATGCCCAGAGGGAATGGGAATTATTTCATCTTCACTTCACTAAGAGAGCTTCTTGATTGGGATAGCCTAAAAGGAAGTAAACAATTTTCGATTGGAAAAAAATCTTTTTTAATGTGTATACAACTTGTGTGATTAATTTAAGAAGAGTATTAAATTATTTTTATTTTTTAATTCAGTATTTTACTGCATTGTACGTCTTCATTCGGCTTATTGAAAATATTTTCAAGTTAAAAGGTCCCGAATCCAAAAGCTACAAAAATTTATCATTACGCGCAATGTTTGCTTAGTCATCTTTCCTCGACCGGATGAGTTTCCGATGAATCATTGGTATTATATCTAAAGCCGTTTTGATTCGTTACCTAAGGGAATGAACAGCAATTAAGCACTGGTTATACCCTAACGAGATGCGCCAAATTTTGTGTGCAATTTATTTTTTGAAATATTTGTGGTTTTTTTGCATTTATGCTCCAATTCCACCCAGAGGCAACTGACGATGAACTCCTCAGTAGATTGACATTTACCTCTTTAATTTAATGTCACTTACAAATTTAACTGTTTACTGTCCGTCCATACTTTTCAATGCCCATTTTTGTCAACAACTAGGAGCATGGAGCTTCGCCACCTTCAATATGACTAAATCTGGCCAAGCAAATTGAGCGGATTCATTGATTTTTGTTCACTCGCTTTTGGCCAGCATTGCAGAACCATACAATGCATGCATTTAGCAAAATTAGCCACGCATTTCTATTGTATAGCTTTATAGTCTTGAGCCAATCTGATCCTCTTAGGTGGCTTAATACTGTATCTTCAAAAAACGTCGCACGCTCATTCCCTATTGCGCTAATTGATGCTCCAACCTTTCAAAAACACAAGGACAGAGTTTCTAAGATGTGATAGGATTGATCTCCGGATAATATTTATTAACAGAATGTCGAGTATGACGTCTTGCGTATGGACTTGCTGCAGCTTCTGTTACCCTACTCATACACATTTTTTTGTTTTAGAACGCTTTTAAAATGTCCTTTCACGGAAGTCCATTCGTAATAGCGTGTTTTTATACTAGAATTATATTTTCGTATAGTGCCAAGCTTGGACGTTGGTAAATACAATCGATTTTACTTGCAATTTTTCCACCTTCTTAACATAATTTGCTTAACCACAGCAACGAATTGGATCACTAATGAAATATCCACTGGGGTTTTTTCAGTCCACGTTTATTGAAATGCACTAAACACATAAGGGCTTTTCTCCTAAATTAAATACCACCGCTTAAATGGTCTAAGGTTGATCCAAATTGGGCATCAAACTTTTGTTGTCATCGACAAAGTGCTGGCCAATAATCGAAAATTGGTCAGTCAAAATAACAGGAGTCCTCCACACACCGTATATAGAGTTTGAGAGAAAATAACCTCACCTATCCATAAAACTGAATTGGCACGGATACCTTTAGTCAGTGATAAAATCGCGTTATTTAAATTCGACATGACTGGTCTTCAACATAGTCACGCCAGTTATACCTGCATAATAGACGAAATACCAGCAGACGCTGTGCATTTACGGCCACGAATCATCAAATTAAGCAAATTTTTCCATAATGCCAATTCACCATTAGTGTTGACACACGTCTTTCGTTTGTGGACTTGAAAGTTGGGAACTCACGTGTCCAGTTCGAGCAGTGTGGTACTCTTAGTTGGTTTACTTCCATCAAATTTCCCTTTGATCTTCATATCGTTACCATCAGACGTTCTTGTCCCGCCTTCAAATTCTACGAAGTTGATATCATCCTGTCGGCCTTCCCGAGCGTCATTTCCTTCAACGTGCTGTCTGAGAAATGAAATCCAAGGAAGGTTAAAGAAAATAAGTAAATAATACACTTTTTTTTCAAATTGTAATCACCTTCCTGATCAGAAAAATTAATCAGACAAATAAACTTTTCATATAATGTGATTCGTGGTGGAATCGTTTTCATCCACAAATAATAAACTAGTTACGCAGGATCATTTTTGTGCTTCAAATATAAGAAGAGCGAAATTTTTCAAACTCTACACTGCACAGTTATGCGTTAACTTGCTCTTGTCGAGAACGTCACATGTACTGAACCACTGGGCGCCCATACAAGTAGACAGTGAGACATTTGATTTTGGCTACAGTAGATACCTGGGGCGGTAGTGACGAGAGTTTTGTGTTTTGTGATTTAGGTGTAGATTAATGCAATCTGTCTTTTTTCCCATGGTAAACAGCTTTATTCATGACTCATGCACTCTATGTGACCGAGCGCGGATCGGCCGCGTCAGATATCGACATTGTCAATACCACAAGAACCCGACCCCCCGACAGCTTCCTCTACAAATGCTCCCTATTGCCACTCTTGCGCCAACCCACTCGGTGAACACCAAGGTAGCATTGCCGTGGGTCATTGGGTACCTGTGTGTGTCGTAGCCCATAGTTGGATCAGGAATCCCCGCCGGAATCCAAACTGTGAGTAGTTGGGAGACGGAGAAAAGCCGCGACCTCGACCGGCTTGAGCCACAGGTCCGCGGGAGTGAGGTGGGTGCCTGGCCGAGAACTGCAGGCGAACAGATGACGGCAGTCATGCGTCGAGACGCCGCAGTCGGGACAGCAGTCGGGTATGGATGGGTCGAGCCGGTGCTGGTACTGGCAAAGGAGCATGCAGTAGCCACTGCGTAGCTGCGCCAGGGTACAGCGAGTGACCCTCGGGTACCTGTGTCGCGCTGGGCGGTGTTCCGTACGGTGATTGGCAGCGGTCAAAACCCCTCCCCCACCCCCGACGTCGTCTTGCCCAGCCATCAGCGTTAACTGTCACAGCGAGCGAGCGATCGAGCGTGTGAGCGCGTGCGTACTACGCGAAAGGCCAAATGTGGACGACCCCCTAACCACACAAGCCACAAAGGGGGGGGGGGGTGAGGGGGCTGATGAACAGAGGCTCGACCGAACTGATCAGTTCGAGCTCTCTAGCCGCGACATTCGGACGGGGACGGGGGGCGGGCATAATCGCGGCTAGAAATGGATGTTGCAGGGGCGCGCACTGTCAGTGCGTACTTATGTGATCGCCCTATGACGGGCAAAAATATGGGCCTAGAGAGTCGAACGACCATGCAGAGACATGTGGATCTAGTGCAGCACTAGGTTCATTGCTGTCAGGGAGGTCACAGCCCGAATGCTTTGCTGTTGACGTCTTCAACCACCACAATCACTGCCATAACTGCTGCTTTTCTCATCCTTACCTTGACTTCTGAAGCTCGCCCACCAACGATACCGCTCCTACAACCAGCAATGCGAATTGGCTCAAAGTCTGTGATTGATCATTCACCTTAAGCATCGGTAGAGATGGCCATTTGTGGCCGGCGAACCAGTTCCAGGAGCATCTTAAGCAGCGCGCCACGCCGCAATATCGATGCATCAAGCTCACACTGCCCATCCGCAAACTCTCTCATCACCAACACAAAAACATTCTTCCCCTCTCAAGCCACAAGAGAAATATTAACAACATTGCTACCTCAAACGACTCTGCAGCTTCATACATATCCCGCTCACATTACTACCGTACTTGAACATCACGCATTGGGCTGGTCAGTTACATGCGAATCCATCGCACAGAGACTGGCGAATCTGTATCATGAGGGGCAAAATGTACCCATCATAGTCGCCTCAGCTGACCGGTGTACACTAAGTCACCGCATAGGCCGCTTTGGTTATCCTTAATCGAAAACTGCCGTTCAAACCATCGAAATCACCATCTCTTTATTAGTGCACATCAACGCCACACGAAAACCTTCTACATCACCCTTCACAGGCAACCAACGCTTCAGCGGAAAGCGTGTTATTTGACTCATTCTCCACGTGGTCTCTATTGTATTATGACATGCGAAATCCGACCAACCTACCTTCTTTGCGTTAAAACCTGACGTGTTATGTTTGAGTAGATCGTATACTGTACAAGTAGACGAACTGACGCATCAGCGGGAAGCGTGTTATTTGATTCCTTGTCCATGTGGCCTCTAATACATTAAGACTTACTAAACCCGAATCATCTGATGTGTTATGTTGGGGTAGATCGTATGCTGTACAAGTAGACGGACCGGTTAGCTTTGCCAAACACTCGACCATCTCAGACTGGTGACTGTGGCACTCGCATGCATGTTATGAGGGGGCAGTTGGTATGTGGCCCCCGCAGATCGTTTTTTAGCTCTTCCTCAGCCAATTCGCGCGTCAGCTAGCAATTTTATTCACTGAAATATTTCATGATACGATAAAGGTGCTGGCCTGGATGACTTCTAGGAAAGAGATAACACATCTTCCTCTCAGCCATGGATACCGGGCTGCAAAGAAGCAGCATAACACGGTTGAGCCGCTCGACCAGTTCAGATTGATGACTGGCTGGGGGAGGAGAAAGCGAGATCAATGAAAGTCAGCGCCTGTTCTTCCCCAGGAAAAATCTGAAACGCAAATTTCGATCTTGGTCAGTTTAAAGCAATGATCTGGAAGATTGTCAACTTGAAATTCACGTCAGAGCTCGCAGACATCTAGCCTGTGTTTGCATTATACAGATTGACTGAGATTCAGGATGCAATGACTACTGATTAACTTGGCTTCTATGGTACTGTCCCACTCGCGAATTGTGAGCCTCCTACCGCCTTTTTAAGGGATAGTTGTATGAGGCGTGCGCAGACAGTTTTGAAGCACTGTCTGCCAGCCAGTGCCCTCCATAAGCTATGCAACTGGCTGGAACGGTCCACTGGAGAATAACAGGGTGCAAAAAGACTGAATTCGACCAAACTCAATGCATAGTCTTCAATACAAACAACCTGGGACAATGGAATCTTTCATAGTAAGTTACAATTCGTGGCTTGGAAGACTTCCATGGAAAAAATAAAATGCTCCTCCTCTCAGAGTGGAGTCCCGGGTTGCAATGATCCTTTCGTTATGTTGCATCTACGCTGCTCCCAAACAGTCTGTATCAGACCCCACTCCTGGCTTACTGTCCATAGAACAACTTTGTGTGTCACGTACTATAGGGCCTGTTTAGTTCCTGAGAATAAGACGACTCGATCGCTGGGACAACACTTGTACTCGCCTGTCGTTTCGATATCCGCCGCGGATCGATCATCAGATACAAAGTCAGAGCAGTAGCAGATAGGGTCACTGCTATTGTTTACTTCTCACAGCGACTGCCCCGGATCCCGACTCCAGTTATCTTGGCGGTTTTCTGACATCACTTAAGAGAGGCCGATCGAAAAGAGTGTTCGATCGATGCAGCGCAGATCCATTTTCACTTTAATCTAATTCACACGTAAGCCACCACCCTAGCAACTGTCGACTGACCGGGTTCGAATGCGCTTCATAAAGCAACTAATATCAATAGTAGAGAGGGTCATTGGGTCGATGAGTGTCTATTTGTGACTTACTGTTGGCTATCTGAGCTGACAAAGTATTCGGTGGTAGGGAGATCTGATGCCACGGATATAAGTTCCTCGCTCCTCTGATGTCGATAGCAGAAATCGAAGGCTTTAAAGTAGTCCAGCAAAGGTAAAGTAATGCAGCCGATCGTAGAACAAAGCAGCCAAAATACTATTACCCCGATCTATAAACAAGAATGTTCAAAACTGATGGTTATTGATATTCACTTTTGGTAAAACATATCGATAAACAGAGTTAATAAGAATCTTAATTCAAACTCTGGTTCCCATATTTATTTTGCCCATGGCCGACTAGAAGTTGATTCCAGCGATAATGTAAAATTGAAATGCACCTCATGTAAAGCCTCTTAGCATCAGGTATTCAGGCAATGCTTGGCCGAAAGTCGTTAAGGATTTAAGATGTGCACCCACCCTATTATTGCTATGAACTTCTCTACCTATTTGATTTTGATAGGCATGTAATACTGCTGTTTAAATCAATTCAGTTGGCCTTAGTTTACTCTGCGTGTCAATGTTGAACTTCTGCGACTGGGTTTAGTGATAGGAGTAGGGCTGGGTTTAAGGTTAGGATTAGCTTTGGGTGACACGTTGCCGCTTTCTGTTAGTTTAGCAGTCATCTACGACAGTCCACTTTTTATATGCACGCTGTCTCATCCACTGAATTGGTTTATTTAAGCATACTTTTCGTTTTAGTATTCCGGCAAAGACAAGACACCATAGTATAGATATTTCTGGATTTTTGGCCGTCATCAGCTACAAGCAGCCAACTCTAGTGTATCCGCTAAAATTGCTGCCATACCAGAGTTTCGAACTCGCTTCTCACCGGTCAGGGGCAGACGTCCTAATTTATTGAGCCATCGAGTTCGCTGTCTTGCCGGTCTAACATAAAAGAGATATGTTACTGACACTTAACTTGTGACATATCAATGATAAGCCTTGCAAAAATACAATCGATTGGCATGAATTTGCAAAGCATAAATCCAGTATGGATACATCCTGAGAGACATATTTGTGTACAAAAAAATATTATACGTTTTTATATTAACCTCCAAAATTCCCCACCATATGTAATTTTTCCCACCCACAAAAACCCACATTATCGCCACTTTTATTGCAGGAGAGCTTACTCATTGGCTTCCGAAGCGGTTGTGAATATTAGATCTTTGCTCAGAACTCTTAATAGACAAACAATATGCGAGTGAATTCTTAATTCCACATCAGATCCCGATGTCCTGCCCGATCATTGACTATTCCCGAAGTTTAAATGATCAGCTTGACTGCACGTAATTTACTTGCCTTATACCAAGCCTGTAACCAAGGAATCCATGTCCGTATGAGAAGAAAATATAAATACCTTTTTCAGAAAGCTAGCGTCAGTCGCACACATACGCCTTTCGGTATACAAACCAATACTATATTCATATCTATTAGCAGCTTGCACAAAGTTCCATTTTCAAAGACCCGCATAAATCTTGAGCTACTTTAGTGGTTGTGATTATCAACGAGCTAATTCTGGCTTACAATTGACATGCATTCACTAGGAAATCAAATCGTACTAGAGAGGAAATGTACTATGAGTTAATCAGTATATGCTTTTTAATGATAATGTATAATTCATCTGAACTAATTGTAAAAATCGTGACGAAATCGGCAGGACTTGAGCCAACATCTGTTGTTTTGAGACCGTTACCATCATTGTGTGCGATACTCGAGATTGGCGTTCGCTGAGTTAGCCGGACTGCAAGCTAGAATATGAGTAGTCTGCTTGACATTTTTGCTGGGCATACTATTGAAGTGCCAGTTTTTATAGTTATGCCCACCCAGGGACGGTGATCAGGATAGGGCTCCCCTACGTTAAATTAAATCGTTTAAGGCAGCGAACGTATGCGTCTCACTGACTTGATTTTCCGGCCACTAAAATTATCCATTCAAGAATGAGCGCCCATGAACCAATTCGTCGCCCGAAACATTAAGGCATTAATAAACTTCGGTTTCGTAGACTGCCAGTGGTGAACCATTCGCGCCATTTGCGCCTGTGTATGCTTGTGTTTCGCGTCTTAGCTGGTGGCGGAGGTCATGAATAAAGGCAAATAAGTCCACAGCAGTTTTGTATCAATATACTCCCGAACGCCGTCGCCCCCTCTGAGGTATCCATATACAAGTATGCCCAAAGATTTTGGGTCCACATATTTTTTTATCGGGGCCATCGTCTCCCAAAGAAGAGGGAGAAAAGGGGGCGGGTTTATGAACCAAATTATATTTGGACTGACGTTTCAAAAGCACACTCGCTTTCATCGTTAGAGTACCGCGCTTAGTCTCCCGTGGGTTTTAAGTGAAATCGCCTTGCCGCCAACCTTGTGTTGTACCCATGTTCCCTGCACGTGCGTTCGCCTGCCTGCTGGCCGCCGGTTGGCTCCGACGTGTTTGCTGCCGACCAATGGCGGATCCACGTCTCCTATCTTCGCTGCGTCACTATCGTGGTTGCCGCGTCGCCCTCCCTCTCCTCGCCAGGTGGTCGATTGATCCTGCACGAGTTCAAACGCTTAGGCTAATACGCACGTTGGCCAACTGATCACATGTTCATGTTTGTTGCAACAAGAACATTATTTGATATGCTCTGGCCTCTAAAATGCGCTCTTGAGACAGAAAAGCTTATCAGTGGTTGCTCTTGCATTCTCGCAGTATCCGACGGGAGTCTCCCATAAGAAACCCGTATAATCAATTTAGTACACCTGTTGGCCCAGTTATCGCCTATTTATCTCCTTTTCGATCAGAACCTGGAACTCGTATATTCACTCCTACATATGGGATCTTATACTATTAAATTATCAATACTCAGATTAAAGAAGGTGGGTAGATTGCCTGTTTCATAGTTAACGGATTTTGGACTATGTGGAGACTGCTGAACAGATAGTTTATTGCCAACAGAAGCGAATATGCAAGTCCTAGGAAGTAGTAAAAAGAAGATGTGATCTCTATAACATTATAATTTTTCGCTTGACGTGCATGTACAAACAAGAAGGGCGAAAAAGTCGCACGGATTCCAAATTTTGATGAGCAATTTCATTCATCAAAAACTTATCGGAGGCCGTCCGTTGCCTACTTGAAGCACTCGGACTTCGACTCGTACACAAGCCGGAGGAAACCATAAAAAGTCAGATAATGCAACCAAAAGACCCACTACCACGGCCAGAAACACCTGAAGTCGTCTATGGGATCTGGTGCAGTTGTGAACAAAGCAACTATGTCGGAGAATCTGGAAGACATCTCAAGACGAAAATTGCCAACTACGTGGCAGCTGTGCGGAGAAATGACGCCAATTCTCAAGTTGCGGCCTAATCGGCGAGACCCGGCCACACATTCAAATTCGATGAGGCCGCAATTCTCGCGAGAGGGGAAACTCATGCGAGTTGCGAATTACTGGAGTGATGGTTCACGGGCTCCAAGTGTTATAATGGTGATATCTGAGGTGTGTCACCGTCGAATTACGCCCTGTTGAAATCCCCAAGGGAGAACACAATAAGAAGGGCATAATATTTGGAAGTCACCCGGAGGGGGTTGATTGTATACAAAACTCGGAGTTGCTGTCTCCCGTGGCTGTTGCCGCTGGTTGATCTCCTGCCCTGCATTGGGAGCGGACTTGCGTGTCCTCCCTATCCGGTTTGCGATGCAACTCTCGCTGTCTGCTAGGGACAGTGGCTTTTAAGGGATTGTCAAGTGCGCGTTCGCCTGTAGCCTGATTGGCGCATTGGAATAACTGCGAACAGTGGGCGCGCGAGCAAGGGCGTGCATCTATGTCCTTCCCAGAGGTTAAGGTCATCTCGTGTTGGCAGTCATCGCCTGAATGTGGTCAGAGCTAGCAAAAAAGACACTTGGCTAGGCCCGACGCCTCAGGAAAGCCTCGAAATGTTCCTTGAATTTGGTCCAGCTAATATCCTAACTCCAAATCTGCAAGCAAGTGCAACGACCTGTTCAATCCATATAATCGGTTTTGTCAATGCAAGTCGCCACTTGGGGAACGCACTGGCCAACAAGTCATCCAGCGCCAACGCCGCGGAACCAGATGGCCGAGCAATGGTCACGCTAATTTCACCACTTGTGATGAAAGTTCAGCAGGTCACGACCCGCACGCTGGCTAACAAGCCCTTAGCGCACAAACCGGTTACTGCCGTCGATAGGGGGAGACGCTGAGTGTCATAAGTATGCAGTAGCATAGTGACTGTTTCCTGTAAATACTGCCTATCCCTGTGCATGATATACCCGTCTCTGTTGCTGTTTCTGCCAATGTCTCTGATAAGGGATCCGCGACGGATTTTGAAACAAGAGGCGAATAAAAGTCTTGCCCCAGTGATCAGATCTGCTTCTTTGTAGAGATTCCATTACTGAGTCATACACCCGTGCTATTCCAGATTATACTTCTGCGTGTAGACAAACGTTACTTTGCCGGGTAAATGCTTGACCTTTTAAAATTGCCTAACCAGATTCAAAATCCGTTTCATTCAAGCTATAATTGTTGAATAGATTTTATCTTGATTCACCTTACCAGGACAGGTTTCCGATTATCGAATTATACGAGCTTTACAAAGTGTAGACTGCATCTTACCCAGACTTTAAATGCTGTACGGTCGAAAGTCGGATAGATGGAACAAAGACCAGGCCACAATACAAATGCAATGACAGGGAATACGCAGGATGCGATGACTGCGGAGAGCCAACAACAGCGGAACATCTTTTCAACCTCGGTTGGATCAGGCGTGCTGTAGGTGACCGGGTCATAGGTGGGCAGATAGAATATTCTGGAAGACAAATTTAAACATAAAATGGGAATAGCTTGAGTGTACAGGGAATAGGTTACAAACAAGAACTAGTAAGGGCCAATGGAATCGGGTTAAAATAACGCGCATTTCTAGGTTATAGTCTCGAAGGATCCCGTCGAAAATTGTCAGCCTTTAAACTGATTTGGCTACCTAAATACATAATTTGCCGATTTATCTAAGCTGAAACTCAAATTTGCGGATCACTTAATGCAACTAAATGTAAAAAACTAGGTACTATTTCTTAAGACCATTTTATTCTGTTTCACAGTAGACGTACATGCAGCATGTTACAAGAATCTCCAGAGAAAAAAGGAACTCTCTTGCTTTATAGCCCTAGGCTTACCTTTGGGTATGTTTTAGTTATATAAAGGGTAGGGTTGTATTTCAGGTTGGCATTAGTGTTTGACTTATGGTTTGAACGGACATCTACGCATCCTTCGTGGCATTCCGTGTAAAAACGCTTTTACTACGGGTAGATTCTCGTTCTCGTATATTGATAACTAGTTTTATGATGAATTTTTAATCAATGCTAATTTAACAGAAGCACTTGCGAATTGGGGTCGCATTTCTGATAGGAAACGTCATCGCATAAATATAATTAACCTATGTTGATATTTTTAATTCTTTCATCTTCATAAGCGTATCTCCGGAATTTACTTAAAAAAGACAATCTAGTGTTTTGGAAATGACACCTGCAGAAATTCAACCCAACGCAAAAGCAGTTGTGTTATACACCTCAAACACTGCAAAGCCCAGGACTGATGTTAAAATCGATTTTGTTTGTGGTACATTACAGTGCGCAGCGTACGAAGGATGTAGATGTAGGTGTCGAAAGTTGTAAAATGCAGCCGAATTTTTTCTCTTAAGCCGTTGCATTGCAAAAACGTGCAGCACAATAATTGAAACGCAATAAAGAACAAATTTTAATAAAGATAAAAATAAGCCGTTGAATAATCTGCCACCGAAAAAGTTTAACAGATCAGAAAACAATAAGAAAAAAAACAAATTAAAGAGAGGAACATTCCTTCTCAAATATATTTACATGAAAAGAAGTAACGACAAAAAAAGGGTTTGTAAATAAATCTAGGAGCAAGATTTAGAGGAGAGACAACCACAACTGGAATAGTTTGCAAAATTGAAAAACTGACTGGAATCATAAGGCCTGCGAAGATAGCGCAATAGTGCCAAGAAAGAATACTGCTGCCGTGTGTAGTGAAATGTCAATGTGGCTAGATAATGCGACATCAGATACTGAGCCAGCATACCGACGGATATGTTTTCCCCTGCGACCGATGAAGGAGAAATAGGGCACTGAGAAACAGATCAGTTTGAGAACACGACTGGCTGCCTATGAGCGAGTGGCCCAGGGCAGCGTGATCGTAACAGATGAATGGAAGAGCATCGGATGGCTTCTATCGGAAGAATGTGCATAGTAAACGGACAACCACTCGAAGCATAATAAAGATCATACGACTGAGAAGTATGCAAAAGTGACTGAGGCCTGGTGGAGTAGACTGAAACACAAACTAAACGATGGAGTACTTGTGACAGGTCGTGCGATCTTGGTCCACAGCGATAGATTATAACACCGACTATGGTTTGGTCTAAATGCCATGAACCTAAGAGGAAGAGGATAATTATTCTTGTCCCATGTAACGTACCTATCTTTAATCTAAAAACATTTTGTTAGTTTGTTTGTTGTATGTAGTAGCCACCATAGTTAACTGTGTTGGTAGGAGTTCCTTGTAAGGGCCGCCTTGGGGGGAGTGAAGCGCGCACCTTGGTATTACGGGCTCCTGATTTTAGGGGAGAAGACGGGCGTGGCATGTCAGAGAAGCAAATAGATCGCATTAATTTTGTAAAATAAAAAAATGTAACGAGGTTAAGTTGTGTGTCCCGCAATCTGAAGCATGCTATAATATTATCGCTAACCTCCCACCGGAACAATGGCAAGCGCATGCATGTCAGGAGAGTGTGCCTCAACCTCGGACGAGTTCATTGAGGTACAATTCAATGCCATCATCAAATCTTTGCTAGAACAACGGATGGCGTTTAGAAAACTGAAAGATAATGGGTAATTCAACCTAACTTAGAACTTAAGTAGGTTGTCATAATACATAAAAGTCACAACAATGAACATGTAATGTTATTGGTCCTGTGAGTCGAGTCGTCTATTGCTTCTCATTTCAGGAACATTTTGCGTAGATCGATCCTCTTTTCCATTTTACTGTTAAAAATAAAACACTTATGTTGCAAACGGAGGTTTACTAGGTGATCGTTACGCTTTACGTCAAGAATTACCTACGATATAAATTGCTTTTTCATAATTAAAAAATACTAACATTTTGGACCCACTGGTTGAATTTGAAGGGGTATGTGGCCGTTATTCTCCGTCAGAATAATTTCACAATATTTGCTGATCCTTTTAATCAACGGATGTTTGATTCAAAAATTGTATGTAAAATCCTTGCGCGAATTTAAATTTCCAGCTGTTTACTCTCGCTTGCAACATAACAAAATTGGAGCAGTGTCAAAAGAGGTAAAATAAAAGAAAAAAAACAGAAAATGTCCGTTTTAACTTCTTTTTTCTCTCTCTCTTTAAATAATGATATCTTATATTTATTTAGTAACTTGCTTTCCAATAGCTAGTTTGTTTAATGTTTTAATATTTAGGTAAAATTAGTGCAAAAAACAATGTCCTAATGTATTGAAATATTTGCATCTCAAGATATAAATTAAGAAAAGGAGACTTTCTTTGGGAAATGTTCAGTTTTTTTGCGTATATTTTCGATACGGACCAACCAGTCGTCGTACGACGTGGAAAAATTGTTCAACAATCAACTTGCATGTTTAAACGTTGGGAAAATCAATATTCCTCAGATGTATGTGCCGATTGGTAGGGGCTTTTGTTCCGTGCTAGTATATTTTATGTTCTTTCCGTATTTTGGCTGTCAGCGGTGATTTGGTGGTGCGTATTTAATTTAGCTTTTAGGTAACCGTAGCTAGCATCCAAATCAATATACCTGTTGATGCAGGTCTCGTTTGAGTACATTAGTTCTAGGAATTCACGGCCTTTTCTAGTCAGGCAACTGCCAACGATCCGTGTGCTCTCCCATGCGAACTTGTGGCCGGTTCCCAGTTTGAAGATGGCCACCTGGGATAAAGGCTATTGTCTTCTGACCGCAGATTGATGTTGTTGTATGCGGGTTGAGATGCATTTTCCGGTTGTGGTGACAAAAAAACTGCATCACAACTGGAACATGGTATCTTGTAGCCAACCCCTTCTCTTTTAAGATAGCCAACCCTGTTCTTAGGTTTAATAACCTGTCACTGTAAGGTGGTTGCGGGCAGGTTTGCCACTTGTATCTGGTATTTTTTAAGTTGGCTTTTGACAAGCTCAGATACATTATTTACGAATGGAAAGGAACGCCAGGTTAGTGCTTTCAGCACCTCGCTAGTCAGACCAGTATTGCACTTCTTAAAGTTGCCGCATGATGTCACTATTTCTGCACTTCACTGATACAAATATTGTGAAATACTCTCATGCAAGTCCTGTAAACAACTTTCATGACAAAATTTAACTTGGTAGTTTGACATTAAGTTAGACAGTTTATTTTGATCAACTGAGTAAATTTGATAATTGTAAATGCTTTAGTCTGTAAAACGGCCATCTTTGTTAAGGTTTTGGAGCAAAATAGGCACTATTTTTGGCAAAATCATAAGTAAGTTTATATCGAACGAATTTCCTATACTATTGGGTATAACAGAACCAATTTTTTGACTTATATGCAGTGTGCAGTGGAAGAATACCAAAATAAGTAAAAAAGGAATACTACTCCCTTTCAGAAGTGGAAATTTTGTGCAGCTTTGATAAAATGGATGTGGAGTCAATTTTAATGAACCACGTTTATTTTCAGAAACAAGTAACAAGTAAAGTTTAAAAAACTGCCTTTTTCTATTCTGTCAAGGTTTGTGTCAAGAAGTGCTGTAAATAGTTTGTAAAACAAAATTGTTTATCTCCACCAATATCTATGAGCGCATGACCAAAATTTCTCATATATGTTACCGTACAGGTGATAGGAAGGAGCCATAATTTAATGTCAGTCAGATAGAAATATACATTTTTGTATGCTACACATTCAGCTTATGTAGTACTAAGAAAGGAAACAGACAGCAGAATAAAAGCTTTTTCAAAAACTGGTCATATATGTGGCCTGTTTTTGCATTTGCAAGCTTATAATGGATCGTAGAATTAATCCCCTTAAGCGGAAAATGATCCGTTATGAATAGCAAAGTAAATTCTTTCGTCTCCTATCAAATTGAATCGTTTATCTTCAGCTTAACCAAAGAAATTGTCGAAAATCTCCAATTCTTATGTGACATTACTTCTGAAAAAGTTAATTTAAACAGATGTTCATCAGCTTAATATTCAATTAAAACGCTTTTTAAAGGACTAACCTATTATTGAACTTTTTATTTATCTTAGGAAGAACAATATGTGTGGCAACTAGCAGACATTTTTGCTCAAAAAGGTTTTTTGCTGTTTTGAAGCGTTTCCACTTATGAACTACATGGCCATCTTCATAAGAATGAATATTCAAAATTTCGTTTTTTCGTTAATTGCTGTTAAGTTATACCTTATTTTAAAGGTTTTAATGTAAACTTCGAACAGAAGTGCAATTTTTCAACATATCATTGAAAACACTGAAAAAAAGTGAATTGATGAGAGACATTATTCTACGATATTCGATAAATAATAATCCCTAATTACCATATGCACAAAATATTTTGACTAAGGATATGTTCTTTTTATATAAAGAAAAAATTTTGCTTTAAGTAAGTTATCTAACAAAATATTTAAATTATTTTTTCTAATTTATAGTTATTTTTTACGTCTCCCGAACCTAGAGATTATCGAGAAAATTATATTTTTCTTTACAAAAACCTACTACTTCTTATAGTTCTTTTTAGTACTTTATATGTCGAATGCTGCTTATTATTATTTATAAGTTTTCGTATATGCGTTCTCGCTGGTATAGGAGAAAAAAATCACAAAATTGCAAACCTAAGCAACCCGCTCGCAGAACTAACAATACCGTATGTTATTAAGACGACGTTACTACACACTGCTGCCTCTCTGACTGTTTAATAAACTGCGTTTTATGGCAATTTGGCCGAAAAATTCTTACTTAGCATAGACTTCCGCCCATGGTCTCAGAGGGTTGTCGATTTCAAATAGCCTCTGCCAACTCCGCCGTACTTCTGTGGCGTCCTTGCGTTTTGAGCAGAAGACAATTAAAACAGGCGAGATGAATCCAGCCAAAAGTCCCGTCGTCACAGATATCATAGAGACCTCTTCGTACGCTAGGATTTTCGGGTGAAATTTAAATATACCAAATTATATGTTTTCAGGAATCAGTTAGGAAACTAAAATATTTATGATGGAAGGGTCAATATTTGTGGAGTAAGCGTGTACTGGTTGTAAGCCGAGCACATAATTTGCTAGATACTATAGTTTCAACTATGTCTTTTCTACTTGTATATACTTCCTTTGTCGAAAAACTTCCATCAGCAGTTAACCATATATTTCGTCTTAAGATAAGGTTAGTGTAAAAATAAATAAACAATGGTGGTAAGTATACAGATTTTGCGTTACTGTTGTCAGGGTCGGTCGGGGAGGAACATGGGATGGGGGGGGGTTGGGGAAGTTGCGGACGAGAAATCTGTCCACTAGCCAACATTGTTTATTTATTTAAATACCATATAAATGTTTAGACCTGATGAGAATTTATTGAAAACAAACGTATGTTTGCCAATTTATCTTCTGGAATTTTCCATGGGAATTTTCGCAAATTTAAATGTAAAAAGTTATATAATTAAAAAAATGATGTTCATTCACTCATAAAATTAGGAACTTGAAAAGCTTCAAGTGTTATTTCCTTTCCAACGAAATATGAATCCGGACTTTTAGAAAATACCCACGTTGCTGTTAACTGAAATAGATTTTGCCGCAGAAATTTGTTTGATCCCGTATTTTATCTGTTTTATTTAGGACCCTAAGTTACGGACAATCTCTATCTTACATCTTTTGTGTCAAAAATGTTTTTCATTGAATAGTGCTAATAGATTTTAAGGAGCTTAACATCTAAGAAGCAAGTGGTTGGCTAAACTGTTTTAGAATTGTGATTTTTCTTGAAGAATTTGTGCAGAAAACTCAATTTCTGTAAGCATGCTTTTAAGTTGGCAGGAGCGAACGTAAGCAGTCATTTCGAGTGTGAATTTACAGAATTACTTACTGAGTGTGGGTAGCAGTGAAGCTCTTAAAAGCCACCGCAGTATTAACGTCACGAAAATGGCCAGAAGAGCGCTGATTGTAGACCCACCGACAACTGCTGCTCCAGTTAATCTACCCCAGAAGAGAGAGTAGACAACGCTTCCCGGAGCCCCAGTAACAGCGGTGCTGATAGCCTCATTAATGACTATAGCATTAACCTTAGCAGTAAGATGTTATTGAATTCTCAATTCAACATTATGCCGAAAAGTGCAGCTACGTGGAATCTGTGAATAAACGCACATACAGTTGGGTTGCACGAAAGCTTAAGTTTTTTGAAAGAAGATTCCTAAAGCGAAATTACAGAAAGGCTTGCTGTACAATGTATTTTCGAAGTAATAAGTCCGTTCAAAGAACTGTTTTTCGTTGTTTATGACAGTCACTGTGTGGGCTTTTGAAAATGAGATAGAACTAAATTAATCGAAAACTAATAACAGTAAATAGTAATGAACTAAAAATTACACAAAAATAAAACAAAACTAAAATAAATAAAATGATCTAGACTATAAAATTAGTAAAATTATTAAAACCCATTTAAAAATCAATACTGTAATCGAGCTTAAATAATGCACTAAAACAAACAAAGTAGTTAGATATAAATGGTAGACTACAGCACTGTTATAAGAAACCCTTAGTGTAAAATGTTATCTTAAACTTAAGCCAGTCATACTCGTAATTTAAACATACAGGTTACACGAACACAGAGCAAATCCTTAAATTAACCTTAATGCTCAACCCCATTTCCACGGATATTGCGCATGGTCACATGTACAGTGGATGATTCCTCTTAACTTGCCTTATTAAGGCAGCCGTATAAGTATCCCTTACCCACTTAGTTGTAATTCATAGGAAGTTAAATTAGGCGAACAAACCCTTTCGATTATACATCATCTCACCTGCAAAGATTCGAAATGTTATTAGTTCCAAAGGAGAAGAAGAATAAGAAGCAGAGATATGTAGAACGGCAATTTTATTATTTCGAGCTATCGGCTCCACACGAGAAGCCATCGTCAGAGAAAATGAGAAAGCAAAAATGTTGGCTACGCAAACATAGGAATGAGAGAGATTTGGTAGTCATGATCAGTCCATGCCCACACCCATTCCGTGCCTCATTCAAATAGCACATTGCGAGCTAATACAACCCACAAATAAGTACGCAGTTTTTATTATATTAAGCGGTAAGAATAGATTGCGACTCTTATTTAAATGTTTCGCGGATAAGTTTAAAATTTTCCCGAAACAGGGAGTACTATGTAAAGTAAACAATGATCCTCGCGAAACTGACTGTTATTTAAAACACATTTCAGTTAAAGTCACGAGTTAGGTAAACGAACGTTTTTGATTTTCATGAATTATGCAAATGCATTTAAACATGGTAGGAAAGAGTTAACAAAAGTGTAAATTACCACTCACTAGGAATTAGAGGGAGAGAGATAGACGTGTTAGGAGATTAAACGGTCAGATTCTAGTCATAATAAGGGACCAAAAAGGGGGAGGAGGGACGAAGGGGCTTTGGCAATTAGTTCAAGTCACCCCATTTTCCCTATCTCGCTACTTACTGGAAGGTTTCAGGACCCATGGTGTCACGGTTTCACGGCGGCGTGCGCTGCTTAGGGATGCATGCTGTGGCTGCCTCGCGAACAAGTGATGAACATTCGACCGTCAATTTCTATGAAGTTCACCATATGCACCAAACATATTTATGCAGCGAAGGTGACTGGAGAGGAAGTGCTACATTTAAGTGATAGTAGACGAAGGTAACGGCAACCGCACTCTCCACCTTTATTTAAGGTCAAGAAAACCAAACCGAGATCCAGCGGCGGTGCTCTTTCTAATGCAGGTCAGAACACCACGTAAGTTAGTCTTAACTGACAGAAGAATTTGCGCTGGTACTACCGCACTACCTACCCTTACTCACTTTCAGCAGCTGTCAAGGCAGACTTTACTACTACTGCTTTTACAATTGAGCTTCATAGTGCCCGGTCGTCCCGCGTTGGATCTCTTTAATACACATCTACGCCTTAACTGGCTCCTGTGGTGCAGGTTATATTGGTCAAAAAACAAGATAACTATACAAGACCATACGAGAACACCATGTTGCTTGGCTAAACCAGGGCATGTTAGCGTTAATATCTACGGCGATGTTTGCTCACTTCGTCGGCAGGAGTCATCGGGAAGACGTCAACAAAAACGTTTCGAGTCCTGTTTAAAGTGCCAGCGAAAAATTCCCAGATTCCGCGTCAGCGGATACTGACGACGGCTTCTTCTGTCCCCCTACGGCTAACTTACCCTATTTTAGAAGCACAGAAGGCGCTTGTACAGGCACTAAAGCTCCCGTCACCAATGACCAATTCATCGTGCATCCACACTCTTCCTACCAATGTTGAATATTTCAAAGCTGGTGAGCTCAAAGTCCCATCTGTTATGCAATTTGCAATAATAGGATGCATATCTGTTATTAATGCAGTAAAAGGCATACATTTCCTACATGGACGTTCAGGACGTACTAATGTATACTATCTGCTGGCATTAGCAACTATGACCGGTAGAAATGGCAAGCTTAGCATTCGCACATTACTTCTAGCAACAGTATTCTACTCTCCATAGTCCAAACTCAGAAAATGCTGTCACAGGTTGATGTATATAGCTGAAATAGAGGAAACCAAGGCAAACTTTAAGGTGAACTGGGCCACAAGCATATATTTTCTCGGAATAGTAAAAAGTCAGATTCACACACCTTGTTGAAGTCGAGAGTGTGTATGTCACAGAGCACGCTTAATCAGTGTCAGTAATTATACCGGTGCTACTAACGCTCAGCTAAACTGCAAATTAGTAGGATAAATAGTGGTAGCCGTATCAGTCTCTGACTCTTTGACGATGTCTTACACATACTGAAGGTATAGGTAGTGCGTTAATGCCAGCGCGACGCTGGATCACTTTTTGCCATGCTTAACCCTAAGTGGAGGTGGAGAGTGCGGTTAAGGCCTGCTACGTCTACTATAATTTAAATCTACACCTTGTTCTTCAGTCATTTCGCTGCACCAAACAGTTAAATGCATATAATAAACTTCGTCGAAATCGATGGCCGAACAATCATCTTCAGCAAGCCGCGAGACGGCGACGAGCCAGGGAGAGCATATATTCCCACGCCATCGCGAAACCGTGACACTGTGCGGCCGTACACCTCTTAACAAGCCGCAAGAAACGCACGACGAGGCAACGCGAATAAATTAACGGAGCCCCTTCCCCCTTCTTTCTCTCCAGCACCAAATAAGGACTGCTATCTGACCATTTGATCCCTTTACACCTGGTCCTCCTCTCACCCTATTTGATCCCGGTGGGTTGCTTAAGCTTTTGTTAACTCTAACCTCTTTTATGCGATTGTACTTGCCTGAGGATGAATAACCAAAAACATTTAATTTTATGCAAATATATTTCCAAGTATCATTCAGTTTTGTGAGGCTCAACGTTTCTTTTACATTACGCTTCCTGTTGCAAAAAAGTATTGAACGTATCCATGAAGCATTTTAAATAACAGTCACAGTGTATTCCGACTGCTTGATGGTGTATCCTAAAAACTGCCTTCTTATGTTGATTTATGTCAGTCCTCTGTGTGTTGTTTGATAAAATTTAACATCTTTGCAGATGAAAATATATCTACAAATCATAGGTTCTCTATAGCAAACGAATTTGTATTCTAAAAATTGAAAAAAAAGTTAATTCTGTCACACAAATTATATTGCGTCCATAAACTATGGCATTCCTGAGTCCGAATTATGCTGATTATGCCTTTTCTAAGGCGTTCATTAGTCTAGCTTGCTTTGGTTCTTCAACCTGTTTTTTGGCAACATCATAGAAGGGGGAGATTCGTTTGTCTTCCTATACTAATTCATAAGCCCTTCAGCTGCTAGTCTGTCGTTTCGGTTTTAAATTCACGATAAATAGTTTGCGTGGAGAGAATATATTCACTGCTGATAAAAGCCATTCTACAATGTTTTTCAGTCTGGTGACGAAGCTTCAGTTAACTTTTATCAACAACGCTGCTTGGGATTTTATTGGCCGGGGCAAAAAAGCTTAAGTCAAATTTTGAACCTCTATGTAGAATATTACAGTCAACTAAATATAAGTATTGGTTACGGCTTCACCTATTGTGTTCTCGAGAAAAGCATACTTCCTGTTATTTATTTGGACAGGTTTAATATAACATAAGCAGATGTGGAAATGGCTTAAGCTAGCTGTGCACTTACTCCCGGATAATTAAGAAACAAACCAACTGGCAACATGACTCCCAAAATGAGGAGGATGGCTATTCCATTCACTTTCTCCAAACGTTCTTCATAGGCTCGAAAGAGAGTATGGACTCGGCAGCTGGACGTGAGCTTCACGGGCCCAGCAACATTGCCAAGAGCCCTGAAATATCAATACAGAAAACATTTGACGTACACTTATTACTCTAGTAAAGAAATCTCCCCAGGTGCCTGCCTTTCTGCAATTTATAAAGGTATATCTATGCGGACCACCTATTCTGAGGGGGGGAATGAGAATCTTAACCTGTTGGTGCATTCTACGTTGAGGCCCTAAGATAAAATCAGCCAAAAAGCAACTGTTTTTCTACCAGTTCGACTAAGTAAGACGCTACTTTGGCAAGACTTTTCACCTGTTTTATTTGCATGTCGGTCTGTTAAGTCATAACTACTTTCTTTATGTCCGCAAAGTTAACATTCCGCTGTGTGATTTGTAACGAGGCTCTGAAGTTAGCCTCAGGGGAAAACGGCCAGTGCAACCCTTTCAGCGTTTAGTAAGCATGCCTTCTTTGAAAAACTGCCAAACCTTATAAAAAACGATGGAATAAGATAGATCAGAAAAGTTGTATAAGAAAGCTGTCCAACACTAACAGTTTGGTACATAGTCAGCTCACCTCAAGTCGTGTTGACACTGCTCACAGGCACTCACAGGACGACATTCGCATTTGTCTTTTGGACGGGCTATTGCGTCACGAGTTTTACCGCAAAGAAGGCAACAGTTTGTATCGTAGCAAACACGGAATGGCTGAAAGAGAGTAAAAGCATGACCTATTTTACGTGATGTATCAGGTATTTCGGCCAGATAATCCCACGTTTGGTAGCTGAGATTGGTTTTGGCGTACGTACGGCGAACTTGATTACCTGGAGAATCTGCCAACGTCAATCATAACTGGTATTTTCCTGATTATCACATGTTTCTTTTTGAGCTTTTTATGTATCCTGTCAAACGTGACTGCTGCATAGAAAATGCAACATTATAGCCGATCAGTTGAAAATTGACAGACGATTAAAGCAATTCTACTGACGAGGTCACGACGAATTGCAGTCATAAGTGACACGATTCTAACTATTACAAACCAGCTAGATGGCTAACATTCTAACTCAGATAAAGTTTCAGGCAATGGATTCTTATTTTTCATGGCCTTGCATGCCGAGTATGTATTTACCCAGGTAGATCCTTTTAAATGACCATCAGAGTATATTCAGATGGACTGACCTTTACTTCAAGCTAACACTTCCTATATAGAAGAAGAGGATGCAGTCACTGGAACAGCAGTTTTATTTGCCTGACGTTTTGGATTCCGTCGGGAATCCTAAATCATAGGTGATAGTAACACAGTCACGGTCATGCGCAAATAGCGTAAAGACATGCACAGGTTGCACGGTATTTATTGTTCATAGTGGTCATTCGCGTGTGAGTGATAATTATTCACTTCTGTAGCCACCGCTTTAGTCTTATTTGATGTGATGCTGGTTTGACACTTCGCGTTCGACTCACTAATTGCCACAATTGCCCTGTCGGCGTTGGATGCGGGCTTTATAATAACACGACAATTACACTCGCTGTCGTCAGAGTTGTTGCTGCGCCCAGCCCTTCCCATGTGACTGATTCTCTTACTCAGGAACCCTCTCAGTACAGCGTATGGGAAAGCCAAATCCTTGCGCTTGTTGATAGACTGGGATCCTGAGAACCATAAGTGCAGCAGCTCGTGGCTCACGCCATTTTCACCTCTTGCGCGGATTTCGGCCTCGTCAAACTTGAAACTGTGGCCGGGTCCCGCCGATTGGGCTGCAACCTGGGAGGTGACGTCTTTCTTCCTCACTGCCACTGCATGCTTGGTCACTAGCGTCCGGAGCAATCTTCCAGTTACTCCGACGTGGTTCCTTTGTCCACAACTGCAGCAGATCTGGTAAACGACTCCAGCCGTTTCCTGCCGTGGCAGTGGGTTTTTCGGTCTCATGACCCGGCACGCATTTATCAGGCCCACATCTGAGGCTGACAAAGCAGTCGTGGCAATAAGTGAGTCGAAAGCAAAGTGTCAAAATAGTACCACATCAATTAAGACCCTAGCGGTGGCTACAGAAGTGCATAATTATCACACACACACACGCGGATCACCACTATGGACTACAAATAACGTACAACCTGCGCATGTATTAACCCTATCTGCGCATGACCATGACCGTGTTACCATCACATATGATTGAGGATTCCCGATGGAATCTGAAACGTCAGGCAAATAAAACTACTGTTGCAGTGATCGCATCCTACTCTTCTGAACTGTTTCCTAGGATTCGTATATTCTCTGCTATTGGCAACAACCTATGTAGGAGGTTTAAACAATTCGAACGACCGTCTATCTTGCCACCTTCCCGTAGGGTTTTCGCGTAGGTGGATTCATTGATAAGTCTCCGGTTAGAACAATAGAACCCATCGTTTGTGGTCAGCACTTTCGCCTTCTTGTTATTCTGTTTAGGGACGACAGTTTGCATGTAAGAGCACTGTAAATTTTACGCCTTAAAAAATATCCAATAGTTTACAGCAACAACAAGATTATTGAGTAATGATTGATTCTGGATTTGGTCGGATTCAGGTAATGTTTTTCCGTGGGCTTCTGTTGCTAAAATCTTGTGGAGGTTTGTTTCTTTTTCCCGAAATTACGCGTAGGGAGAACTCGCGAGTGCCCTTGTTCATTCGGTATTAACGGGAGTGCAGGACAGTAATGAATAGGCATGAGATGAGCACCATTACTACCTAACATTTATTCGTTTAACTGATGAGCGGAGGTATCTGTAAAGAGTTCTATTGGTATTTTCAGCCAGATGTTTTTAATTAAAATATCTAGAATAAGTTTCAAGCCGACCATTGGCCAATAATTCAACGACGCGCGTTTGATTTTTATAATCCATTGAAAAAATGGACCGCAACTTGATATTTGACGAGTGAACCAATATAAAAGAATCATTGAATTCTTCTTCATTTTATTTTACTGCTGGCGTTCAAAGGCTTAAGGCAGAGTTTGCAGTTAGAGGTGATGATGCGTCGCAACGATTAATATGTACGCATTGATTCGGTCTAAGTTTGTGGATGGCGCTGTTTTTCCCTTGGAAATACTATTTATTATTTGCTGCGAATAAATCAGTGGACAACCACAAGAAATTAAAGAGTTTGAAATATGTCTAGGTCAACCTTTTCGTAAATTCGCAAATGAACTTTGCTGTGATCACTCATTGATAGATCATATTGAAATAAGGCAAAAAACGTGAAAACTTACTTGAATGTGAATTGAAAAAATATCAACCGTAAGAATGGAGCTGATTGAGAAGATTTGAAATAGGCCGACAGTAACCAGGACATAGGCATTCATTGCAAACAAGAGGACAACGCCCTTCTGACCAAACAATTCTTCATACACCGTAATTGGTGCCATGGCTGGTAAAGATTTGTGGAATACATAATTTCCTTTAACAGTAAACAGTAGACAATATTTCATAGTAGACAAATAATATCTTGCGGTGCAGTCTCCTCTCACAGTAAGAAAACTTGATGGATGGATATTTTCCCCACTTGCACTTCATATATCAGTTCACACAAACAATTTATGGAGCTGTCTTTTCACCTTTTGTTCGTTTCATAGCCTCCTAAATGAAAAGTTTGTATCCACACTTAAGAGTCCATGAATTTACGAATTTGCTACTCAGAGCCCTGTGGTCAGTTTCGTCTGCTTTCCTTTAACTTTCAGTTGTACCAGTTATTTTCGAGTTAAAGTCTTGAATTCTGTGAATATTTTCATGCTAAACTTGAAAAATCAGTTTGGCATTAAATGCACTTTTACTTCTTCATAATTGGACTGATTTAGATGTGGAGATCATGAACATTTAATAGCTGGATAAGGTTTTATTACGTCGTTTGGTTCATATTCATCATTCAATCACTGTTCACATGTTAAAGTAATAAAAAAGGCCAGGGTAAAGTAGGCTAGAATCTGAGAAATTTTTATGGGTAGAATTTCTTTTAGGGAGGAGGAAAATTGCTTTTAAAATACGCGGAATGAATAACTGCTATTCGGACTTGCAGGTTTATGGAATCACTACGTGACTAATGAGTCCCAGTCTAATATTTTAAAAAGTTAGGTACTGTTAACAAATATTTGCCGAATTTAGTTTCAAACTCTTGAATTTACTTGCTTGGTTTCAGGGTAAACGTATCGACGCAATGAATTCCGAATATATAAAACTCCAAAAGCAGCAACGTACTCAATGCATCCTCTAAGCTCATATTTTGACAAGCGTTATATTTAAGAGTAAAAAAACTGAGACTGCAGCATGTTCCAAAGGCCAGTGGGAGTGCTATCCAAATAATGACCGCCGTGATGATTGTCATGCTTTCCTGTCCCGGTATTGAATGCGAACAGAGTTCCCAAATGGACTGATCCATGACAACTGGCGCAATGCTAGCTTGGTAGGAGAATTTAAAAACAAACATAAGCGTTCTCTGAAAATGTGCAAAACCAAAAAGGCTCTACTGCCGGATTGGATGAGTCAACACATGGAATCGATCCTGTGGAGGTGATAAATTTTATGAAGCATAGTTTACGCTTCCACGTTTCTCCGGGTTCATTTTAGTCATCTAGCTTACAGTACGTGGATTGCCAATGCAAGCGAACATACGAGTCCCAGGAAGCAATTGAGAAGAAAAAGACTTGATCGCTGGGACTATACGTTTATTCGTCAGGCGCTCCAACAAACTATTCACACATAAGAAGGCAATTAACGTTAATTGTCGCTATATTTTTGCAGTAATGACTGCATCCTATAAATACTGCAAACTCCTGCGCATGCATTACCCATTTCTGGTACTTTTGCCTACTTATGTTTCTAATGATAAATCCACGCCGGATTTCAAAACGTCAGTCGAATACACATATGTTTAAGCGGTTGATTATTCTTCCTCTTAATACGTGGATTGTTTGCAGATACCTGTCACCTTTGACTAAAGTTTCCATTCGGGTTTTTCCAGTGGACATATTAAACAAAATCTCACATAATTTCCTTCCAGTCGTGCTCTCTGCAGTAATTAATTTAGCATAATGATATACGAAATCAACTCCTACACCCTTAGGATAGGGTTGGCTATTTGGACAGAAAAGAATTTGTTTTCGAAATTTCGTGTGGCAATCGCCATGCAGTTTATTCTGGACAAACACGAAAGTCTGCTTTTACAGGCTTACGCGAACATCAGTTAACGGTAAAGAGGCACTATCAACTGTCCCATGTCAGCATGCATTCGCTTGAAACTGAGCAGAAATTTGCACGAAACCAAATCCGCATTTTAGGCTCCTGTCCATAAAGGAAAGGCCGCGCTTGTTTGAACTCATTAACTCTGACAACTCAGGCATTAATAGGCACGTTGATTGAGGTGCGATGTACAACAACCTCAAGGAAGCCTGGTAAGGCTTCAAGCAAGAAGTCCTGCTATTGACCCACCATGACAAACCTTTATCATTTTTTTATAACTTTTAAAATACTCACTGTTCTGCACACGTCCTCCAAACGTCGGACGACGATCTGGTGTGGCAGAGTCAACGATTTACAATAAATTTGCTGAGTGTCTCCCAACGAATTTCTTCCAACAAATAGTATATATCTGTATACCTATAAAATTGGACCAAAGTAGACAAGGGAGATTGAAATGGGCTTTTGCGGCTTATAAGCCGTCATCAACCAGTCTTACGCAACCCTAGATGTGGATAAAACCATGATTAAACGCGTCGCTATGCCACGGCCTGCAAGAGCTTCGTAGTTGGCTCCATGGCACGACAGCACATACATATTCTTTAACCGGTGTGCCCACCATCTTGTGACGGCCATGACAAATTTTTATCTGGGAGTTTAGCACATATTTCATCACGTAATATTGATCCACTTAGTAGCTGTTATCCGGAAAAAGGCATTGAGTTAGGAAATTTGCCACTTTAATCAATATGCATTAATTTTGGCGAAATTGCGAAAAGGCTCATTTGGAAGGAAGTTCCTATGCTATTGCGTATGACAGAACTAAACTTTTTATTATGTTGCAAGTAAGGCAAGTTTAACATATATAGAATCTGTAACCAGGAAATTTAGTCTAAATTTTCTCAAATGCAAATGAAGCCATTCTTAAGGATTTGCATTAATTGCCAGAAACAAGGAATAATTTCAGTTTTAAAATTATTGTTTTCTTAACTTAGCCGGTCTTATGTGCACAATAGGCGTTTGTAGCAGCCTAAAGGCTTCCGTTGCCAAAGGCCAAATCATTGTCCGTCCACTTGCTTCCTACCACGCTGCGAAACGCTGATGAGGCAGCAAAAGCAAGCATCCCACGCTCCACACGCCCTCACGAGACGATGCCACATTGCGTCCTCACACAAAACGCGAGCCAAGGACGACGGAATGACATTGAATAATTACCAGACCCCCTCACATTCCTCCCACCCTTTCCCCTCTCTGCGCCCCAATTAAGCCAGCACCTATGAGTCCTTTACCCCTCCTTCCTTTCCTATAACTACTACTGAGTGCTTGTTCAAACTTATGAATATTATACCCTCCTGTATATTATTGTATTGCCTTATGATGAATTCTTTGAAGACGTTCGTTCGCGTCACTTGACCTCGTGAACAATATGGCTTAAATATTTTGGCTAAACCAAAGGTTTTCTCATATCAATAAAGTTTTGTGGTAAATCATTCAACTTAAGACAAGATGTATTTGTTTCAATTTCTTGCTATTTGTACGTCTTCACAACTTGGGGATTCTTAAGAAAAATTTTTTTCATAAAAAAACAGTAATTATTTTTTATAGTTCCTTTGCATATCAAAATTTGCCTAAAAATGTTCATTATGACTTGTAAATTTTTGTACATGCTTTAATGCCGGTTTACGAATATCTTCGCAAACTTCGACATTTTACATGATTTATGCGTCGAACTGTCGGCTCTCGGTAGAAATTTTTTTACCGATCACGGGACGCCATTGTCATGCTGTATCATGGGATTTAATTTGCTGCCAACTCCTGAAGTCACATAACAACCGGTAGTAGTAAGAGAAGACGTATCCAGGTCTGTTCCGAGACGTCCTATAACCCAGGAATCGTAGTCATCATGTCCATTTTCTTGTTATAATTCTTCTTATATTTTAACATGTCCATTTTTCCCGATAAATGCAAACAGAGCAACAGGCCCGTGGCTCACTGGTAGGATGCTGGACTAAAAAACACTCGTTTACCATTAAACTCAGTTTTCGACCAAAATTCGTAAAAGCCTGCAAATAAGGCGAGTTTGGCTAATAATGGCCACCCCTGTTAGGATATTAGTCGAAACAAATGCTAGCAACGTTTGGAGGCTTTCCTAAGGCGTCGAGCCTAGCCAAAATGTCTTTGTTCGTTAACTCTGGCCGCATAACAGGCGAGGACTTTATACGCGGGATGACCTTAGACGCATGCACGAGCGTATGAAAGGCCCGAGGGTCAACTTGTCGCGTGACGTTATCCCAATGCGGCCAACCTGGCCACAAGAGAACGCGCAGACAATCTCTCATAAGTCACTGTCACCCCCTGAAAAACAGTGTTGCAACAGCGGACGCATGGCAACGCCAGTCCGCTCCCAATGCCAGGCCTGCCCCGGGGTGGGGCACAAAGAGTGGTAGCCACACCTGACAGTGAGGCACTAGCCATCCGAGACAATTCCTCTGGGTTTCTACGCAATAAACCCTCCTCCGGGTGGATTCTAGAATTATGCCCTTCTTGTTTTGTTTTTCCTTGGGGATTTAAATAGTGCGTAATTCAACAGTGACACACGTTAGATGTCACCGTTATAACACTAGCGACACTGAATCCGTCGTTATAAGAACCCCAATATTCGGTATTTGTTGGTACCATCCTATCTGTAGATATTGCCAGTTGCTGTATGATAGCCTAAAATAGCTTAAATGTATAAAAGCACATTGCGATAAGCATGTCCCGTAACTTTATCGGTGAGTGTCCTCCATCATACAAAACATACGCAATCACGAGCAACAGTACCTTGTCGATAAGGCATTGTGGCATAACTCTGCCGGTAAATTGGGTCAGATAGCCAACTTAAAATTATTCCTAACTGTTTGCCTTCAAGATATTTTCGCTTGTTTACATAAAACAAGAACCCTACAATCACACTCTTCACAAACTATTTGAAATATATGTCAAAGTATAAGTATTAAATTCAATGATGCATATGCTTGGAGTACCATATCCTGTAGTTGTATATCATTATTTTAAGAGAATATGTTTTTGAAAATTGGTGCAGCAATCTTACACACAAATCTCCTAAACCCAGCCTTAATAGGCTTTACGTTTCGAAAAGTCAAAAGACTTCCTGGGTGGTACGTCCGCATATGGGGTTCCTGTAAAATCGCGTCGTAGATTCGGTCCAGAGAGCCTATAAATAAATGCAACATAGATAATGATTCAGCTTTATCATTTAAACTTTTAATAATATATTTAGTGAGCCATATGTCTACGCGTTTGGTGAGCCACAGGGCGGTTTCTGATAGCAACAACGAACTTTATTTTCTTAAGCACATCTGCTTCGCAATTTCAGCTGTTTTGTTTCAAAAAGGGTCTAAGCCCTGTACGATCAACGATAGACTGCTGCCACTTAAACAATTTCGTTGTTTTATTGGACAAAATAATCTATTTGAAGTTTCGTTACGAGGTAGCTTAGCCTTGGTATCGCTCATATTTCAAGCAAAAAAATGGTCTGCTCGAAGAATCAATACCAATCAAAATCCACACTTTGCTCAACGACAGGTCATTAAAAGCAATAAAATTGGATGGGCTTTTGGTGTTTCCTTTTTAAACTTCGATAGGATTTATGATTGTGTCAATCCTAAAAAGACATATTTCATCTTTTTATTTTCCTAACAGGTTCCACATACAGTGCTAGCTTTCTGGAAAGGTCAGCAGGGATTATGTCACCTACCTAACCCGGAGCCCCGGTCCACGAAGAAGGCCGCCACCACAGCCGCCAACGTGCTGATCATGAGAAAGAAACTGACCGCTGCCATTGTCGGAAGGTTCTGGCGCATGCTAACCACACTGGCGCATATGCCGGATACGATAACGGTGATGATCCATAACAGTTCAAAGGAGATGTGTCCTGTGATGCCGGAAAATACTCGGCTGCCACCTAAATGTAAGCCAAATATGGCAGGAAGACCCCTTATGTGGCTTTTCAGCAAAGCAGAACAGCCAATCTTTGGCCATGCCAACGGACTGGGCGTGGCAAACTTGACGTTTATGTAACTTCCAGACATCTGGATAAATAACAAGTGCTTTCTGCATGCTTTCAACTAAAATCCGGTCAGGCAGTGGTCAGTCAGTTTATGGTCAAGCGTTGGCTCAACCAAAACGTGACTAGCATCGCAATTATGGTCGGGATTTGGGTATTATTGTCTAGCCAGGCCACATGGTCCATAATGCCCAATCTTAACTCATTTTCTTGAATATAAAGACGAACTTATAAAAGGGCATCGTGTGGGAAGAACGCCAAGTGCAAAAAGAACTAGTTGATGGGTTGATAAAAGGAACATTAGAGGGGTTAAAAAAATTGACGTAGAGTATAATTCCAGAAAATGATAGCGCATCCTTCATTAAATAAAGCATTATGAAGAGATATTTGTCAGGAAAGTAAAACAGTTCCTCATATATTATATGAAATAAGCCTTAAAAAGGACCAAGAACAGAAAATACAAACTCATTAATATCAATTTACCTTAGAAAACTAAAGGTCCAGTCTACGTTCGAGAACTTGTTTTAATAAACTATCCTTATTGTAGCAAAAAGCGCGTCATAAATAAAAAGGAAAATTTACTTAGGTACGTTCCCAAATTATTTAGAGTGTACTTGATTTTTATGTTCATTTTTTGTTTTGTTGTCAGTTAACTACGGAGGTTTGTTGGTTTTATTATAGTTTCAGTTTTTTTAATTTTAATAAGTTAAGCTTAATGCAGGTTACCTTCAATTAGTTTGGTTAGGCTTTTCTTCACTTTTTTCTTATAAGTTTTAATTTATTACCTGCACGCGGTTGCATAACGATATAAATTATTTGCTAAATTAGTTTATTTTAGTTTAGTTCATTTGGTATATTTGACTTATTTATATCTTAGTTCTGTTCGCTAGTTAATTTTGAAGTTGATTATTATGTTTCATTATTTTCATTTTAGGTAAAGCTTTCTTTTTAATAACTTGATTTAAGCTTGCTTAAGTTCATCTTTTAGGTTGTATAGAATGGTCGCCTTTGGCATTGTCTTTGTCGGAGGTGTCAAAAAAAGGAAAATTGTTGGAAAGTTGGGCCACTTAAAATGTGGAAGTATTTTCCATTCCTGACTCAAGGTTTTTCGTTTCGTTTTTGGCTTCATTTATTTCAGTTTACTTTGTTGCCAATATTTACACAGTTGCACGTTTTCATTATGGCATGGTACTTTCTTGACAATTATTACATTATGTAAATACTTATTCCTGCTTTTGTCAACATTTATAAAATTTATTTTTTAAATTTATATTCCCTCTTCCCTCTTTTGCCCACACTGTATTGCTTTGACTACGCCTGGTGTCGTTTTATAGAAGGATGTGGTTTTCGCGTGCCAAGCAGGGAAGTAAGCTAGATATTTACCCATAGAAAATATTAATGGAAGAGGTTATTCAGCAATACCACGCAACAATTATGGTCAAAAAGAGTACGGAATCAAAAGCAGGTAAAGTCATATCTTATCAACAAAGGGAACGAAGCTCTTGCGATAAAAATGAGGACGGAAACGAGAACTGTTGCAGTGTGTGCTGAGACGACTTTAATTGGGAGAAACGAAGGCAGGAT